>OW679197.1:92508231-92674577 GCA_940337035.1 Agriotes lineatus | reverse complement strand
TGCTTTAAATACAACTCTATAATTGTTTACCCTTATTTTATTTTTTAAAACATTTACCTTGCATCTGTTGGTTCCCATTTTCGTCATGTTAAAGCCTAAGCTATGTGGAAATGAACACCTTTACGTATTTCTCAGTTGAAGCAAAAATAAACAATATTTTATATTTTAAGTTGTTCACCTTGTATATTTTGGGTCCACAATATGCCCTTTTTTGTCAAGGGTAAAAAAGCTGAGCTATGTGCATATATTCGTTTTAGTGTAAGTAATAGTTCTTGAGTTAAAGCAAAAATTGGCAGAATTTTATTTATTCAGATACTCACCCTGTACATATTTTGTGGTCATTTTCTCGGTTTTATGTCAGGAAAACATATAACCCGTATGCAAAATTTCATCTTCCTCCAACAAATACTTTTTGAGCTATACCGGTAGTAAACAGACAGACAGATAGACAGACAGACATACAGACATACAGACAGACAGACATACAGACATACAGACAGACAGACAGACAGACAGACAAATAGACAGACAAATAGACAGACAGACAGACAGATAGACAGACAGGCGGAATTGAGAGAACCTGTTTTTCGTCATCTAGATACCCTGAAACGTGAACTTACGTAAACAAAATAAAATTATAAAAAAGGGAGTCGGGTAATAGGTCACGCGCAGAGGCAAGAAGAATATTTGACTAACAAGAACAGTTTCAGAACGTAAAAAAATGTAAATGACTTTGCCCAGAACTGACAGAACTAACAATTTCGAATATATAAAAGGAACATTTTTTTAAGGTGCTTACCCGGTATATATTTGACCGAAAGTATATTCGGTATCAAGCCAGTTAGACATCTAATTTGCATGCAAAATCTTATCTTTCTCCAACTAATAGTTTTTGAGCTATAACGCCAACAAGCGGACAGACAGACAGACAGAAGGACAGACCAACAGAAAGACGGAATTGAGAAAATATGTTTTTCATCGTCCAGAGACCCTGAATCGTGAATATCTGAAGATATCTCGGAAAGTGATTTTTTGTGATTACAATTCGTCGTTTAGACGAGAGAAGTAAAATCGAAAAACGTAATATTGCTCAAAAATGCATCCTAGGCGAACCAACTTCTAAAAATCAGAAATATGCTCTACTTTTTACTCTAAAAAGGCAACGATCTATATTTACATAGTCATATAGCATTCACTCTTTTCTCTCAAGTAAACAAATTATTCACACAGTAGAAATTGATGCATCTATATCGAGTATTGATTCACCGTTGATGTATATCAATACATTACATCTATAAATAAATATATTAATTATTTTTACATACCCTGGGTTGATTCACTCTTTTATATTGGTTCTTTCGTTTTCAAATTTCAAAAGCTTCCGATATTTATGACAGCTCCTCCCTTAGGTTTTTCCAAATATTTCTATTTTGGGAAGTTTGACACCAATTTCTTCTTGAGATTGGTCTTGCTTCTCTAAAGTTGACCAGAATTAAGTTTAGATGTCTGAACTCGTCACAGCATTATCCAATTTACCCATTTATCGTTGCTCTCTCTTGTCATATGCCTCACTCAGCTCCATTTGAAGGTTGTTACAATTAGATTGACGAGCATATAAGTATTACCTTGAAGCGTGACACCTAGTATTTTTTTCTGTTTACTGTTTACACCGTCCTCAATTTGTTGACACTTGTAGCAATAGTGGTCATAGTTTCCAATCAGCAAATTATCACTGGTAAGACACACGCGTCATACAAATACGCTTTCAAAGAGTTAGGAATTTCTTGAATATATATAAGATCTAGTTTATCAATTCAATCTAATCCTCCCATCGAATTCCACTGTTTGATTTTCATTGTCCAGTAATGCAATGTAGATAAACAGTTTCATTGCCTACATCGATTGCTGGTCTTGCATATACCGTCCGATCTATAAAAAAGGCCCTAGCTTCTAGACCTATATTTAAAGATTTTTGACCCAATAAACTATACAGTGTGTTCAAGATAAGGAGAGCCAGTATGGGGATCTCGCTAATTATAAGAGATACAAATTTGGCTAAATGGGAAGAAAGTTGCGCAATTAAAGGACTAACAAACTGACGCCTAGAAATCCTTGATATGATTTTTCGTTTTTGAATTATGTCAAGAAAACCGATTTTTTTTATTACCTATTTTATTTTTTCTGTTGTTAGTGTTAAAGTTAGAACGAAACTGATTAAACTTCTTTATATCAACTTCTAGTGGACTTAATGATTACGTTATGAATTTTTTTATCCGAAGTTTCGTCTTCGAGTAACCATCATCAACTTCATTTTTTTAAATACGGTCCTGGTTTCTTGATGCCACATTTGTGAAGCACTTTTTATTCTGAATTCAACAATGTACCACATATTATGGTTTAATTACGTTTCGAGCTTTTTTTGATCATCAGAAAATTTTTAAGATACGGACCTGCATTTCTTATAATTTTGTAAAAATAAGTTTATGCAGTAAGTTAGGCGTTAGATAACGTTAAAATACTAAAATGCACATCATAAGTCATAATTGTGATACATTAATTTAATAACCAACCAATAACTATTAACAATAAACAACAAATAAATGAACAAAAGATAGACAGACAGAATAACAAAACGAACATCGACACAATGTAATAGGTATTAAATTTACAGAAGGTATTCAAAAAGGTTGCCATTAGTGATGGGCTTATTCGAATGAAAAATAACCGGTTATCCGGTTATTGAAATAACCTCTGTAACTCGTTTTTCGTTCCAAGTATTCGAATGAAAAATAACCTCTTCCTGATACGTACTACGTGCCGTATCTCAGCTACCTGCGAGTGATCGAAATTCTGTAAATAATACGTCAATCATAACGATAAGCAAAGTAGATTGTACTGATTGACCCAAGTGAGGCTCGCGGCTGCTTGTTGATGTTATTATCACATTTGAGACTCCCAGTCGACCAGTTAAATTTATGGGGCCGTTCCTATTAAAGATAACGCTCTGC
The DNA here is from genome assembly GCA_940337035.1 of Agriotes lineatus. Classification (NCBI taxonomy): domain Eukaryota; kingdom Metazoa; phylum Arthropoda; class Insecta; order Coleoptera; family Elateridae; genus Agriotes; species Agriotes lineatus. The sequence continues at coordinate 92,671,569 of OW679197.1, read as the reverse complement.
TGAGTATGAGATTTGCCGAAGCTGTGTTGGTATTAATTTATTACGGCCTAAATTTTTGCTTCGAAACGCGGTTGATTATGCCTAATAAGGGATAAACAGAAAGCGAAATAAGATTTTCCAATATCGTAACAGATTTATATTTAATTTTTAATAACGGAGCAGTCGATGCCCATCCGTCGTCATATGATATGAACGTGGGACAAGAAGTGGATTTCGATGTTTAAAATTTTAAGTGTGCGGCCTTAGAACCGCGGAAGGCTAAACGTAGATAAATGATGGATTCTAAAATATACCGGTATGATGTAAACTAAAAATAGATTCAATAGATACTTTGTATTCGCATATTTATAATTTCCTTATGATTAGTACTGATATAGCTATTCTCAATGGTTTAAACTCCTTAGAAATCAAATAAAAATCATTTATACAATTATTATAATTAACGATTAACTGAGTTGCTCTGCTGTCTGCAAGTTACGATGCCGATGCAGATGACGGTGAACCGCCAACCGGCGAAATCGAAACGAATCGCGAGCCAAACTTTATTCAAATAATCATTCGGTTATTAATATCATTCGAATGCAAATAATTCGGTTATGAAAATTGTCCGGTTATGTCCATCACTAGTTGCCATCATTCTCTAAGCATAAATAACATCTTCTAGCTGTAGAATCTAAAACAGTATTCAACAATACTGGCGTTATACTTTGAAAAGCTTCAAGAACCAATCTTCTAAGTTCTTCTTCTGTTTCAAAGTTTCAAAACTTTGAATACCTATTATATTGTTTCAATGCTGGTTTTGTTATTCTTTCTCTCTATTTTTGTTCTTTTATTTGTTATTGTTAATAGTTATTGGTTGGTTATTAAATTTACGTATCAGAATTATGACATTATGATGTGCGTTTCAATATTTTAACGGTATCTAAAAACGCCTAACTTACTGTATGAACTTATTTTTACAAAATTATGAGAAATGCAGGTCCGTATCTTAAAATTTTTCTGATAATGATAAAAAAAAGCTCGAAACGTGATTAAACCACAATATGTGGTACATTGTTGAATTTAGAATAAAAAGTGCTTAAAAAATTTGGCATAAAAAACCAGGACCGTATTTAAAAAAATGAAGTTGATGATGGTTACTCGAAGACGAAACGGCGGATAAAAAAAATTGATAACGTAATCACTAATTCATTAAAATTGCTAGAAATAAGTTTAATCAGTTTTGTTCTACCTTTAATATTAACGCCAGAAAAAAATAAAATAGAAAATCAAAATATTCGGTTTTTTGAGATAATTCAAAAACGAAAAATCATATCAACTTTCTTCCCATTTAAGCAAATTTATATCTCTTACAATTACCGAGATCCCCATGCTGGCCCTCCTTATCTTAGACACACTGTATATATTGCTACGAACACAATTTAAAACCTCTATAATTATTACTGTAATCAATAACATTTCATGAATGACAAATAACTTCTAAAAATGTTCGATTATGTGCTGATTTGTAATTTCATCTTTGTATAATATTGCTATGGATGTGACAATAATTTTGTTAAAAAGGGTCTAGGACAACTCGGCGCCGCCATCTCGGCGCGGGGCCAGCTCGGCGCCGGGACAACTCGGCGCGGAGCCATCTCGGCGCCAGCCAACTCGGCGCGAGGCCATCTCGGCGCCGAATTTAAATTCGCAGACTACAGTGTGCACTACGTAAAAAAATTATTATAAAGAAATAATAAATAAAGTGATGGCCAAAAAGCTGGCATGAAATGAAAAAAAAAATTTTAATTTCTTGAAAAATCAAACACTAACGACCAGAGGTAATTGCAAAGTGATTACAAATGGGCCAAACAAAGGTTGTCACGTGACTTCCGTTATCAGTAAAATTCAACATTTTTTAAAAATAATTACGAAAAATGAATTTACTACCCAAGATAGGGACAACATTTACGAAACAAAGTTGTTTTCGGGCCTTGACATTGTTGAGTTAGCTAAAACTAACACATAATAAAAATCGTACGGAAATCTTGCTTAATTTCCGAAAAATTGTACTTTTTGGATTTACACAACTTCGAAAAACGTCACTTTTAACTAAGTAAAAATCACTCAATATATCTAATACGGGCTAAATAGATTTTCGGACAAGCTGTCATCCTGTATAAAGTGAAATGTAAACATTACCAATATTTTTTTATATATATATTTATATACAGGGTGATTTTTAAGTTGATTCTTTCCGTTTACCAGGAAATAAAGCTAAAAAAATAAGTATTTTTTTTATTTACCACTTTTCCGAAATATCAAAACTAACAGAGGTACAGGGTGTTAAAGTTTCAAATTAAAAACTAAACTTTGGCGCAAAGGCGGCTGGACAATTTTATTTTTGTTTATCTCTGTTGTCAAGCAATGATCTGTCAACTAGTTTTCCATTGTAATTTTCTTAATGTTATTGCTGCAATAATGGCTCATGTTTATGAAAATAATGAATAGTGAAATGCTTATTATTTACTGGGAGTGTCGTCAAAATGCCGCTGCCGCATCGCTCTTATACGCGGAATGTGTGTGTAGAAGCCAATGCTGATAATTTTGATAATTTAAGTTAGATTAAGTTTAGTTTAATTTTCGGTAAGTAATTTTAGTTCATACTTTGAAACTTTAACACCTTGTACCTCCGTTAGTTTTGATATTTCGCAAAAGTGGTAAATGGCTTACTTTTTTTAGCTTTATATCCTGGCAAAAAAAAGAATCAACTTAAAAATCACCCTGTATATACAGTGTGTCCCCGGATAGGTGAAACGACTCTTGTAAAAGGTAAAAAATGGGGTTCAGCCCTACTTGGTTAAAGGCGAATTTCTAACAGCATTTCAGTTTTGAAAAATCAAATATGCCTTGAAAGTTTTAAAAAAAAAATTTTTTTTACTCATGACTTCAAAATTCACATTTCCCGGTCATTCCCGCTACGCCAAAAGTTACTTTTCCCGCACTGCGGTGTTTTTTACTTTTCAACAAAAACTAGGGGAATTGTGTTTTTTGTAAATTTTTATAATAAACGGGGCTGCGCGTGCTATTGCGTGGTCTATTCTATTTAATTTACCACCATATTTAGGCCTATTACGTTGGCCCATCTCCAAGGGGGCTCTTGGGGTTCCGTCCATCTTCAAAGGGTCCTCTGGGGCTCCGCCCCTCTTTAAGGGGGACCTTGGGGCTCCGTCCATCGCCAAAGGGGCCCTTGGGGTTTCGCCCCTCTCCAAGCGGCCCTCGGGGCTCCGCCCCTCTCCAAGGGAGCCCTCGGGGCTCCGCTCATTTTCAAGCGGGGTTTCGGGGCTCCGCCCCTCTCCAAGGGGTCCTTCAGGGCTCCGCTCTTCTCCAAGGGAGCCCTCGGGGAGCCGCCCCTCTTCAAGGGGGCCCTAGAGGCTTTGCCTCTCTCCAAAGCGGCCCTCGGGGCTTCGCCCCTAAGGGGACCTTCGCCCCTAAGGGGACCTTCGCCCCTAAGGGGACCTTCGCCCCTAAGGGGACCTTCGCCCCTAAGGGGACCTTCGCCCCTAAGGGGACCTTCGCCCCTAAGGGGACCTTCGCCCCTAAGGGGACCTTCGCCCCTAAGGGGACCTTCGCCCCTAAGGGGACCTTCGGGGCTCCGCCCCTCTCCAAGGGGGCCCTCGGGGCTACGCCCCTCTTCAAGGGGGCCCTTGGGCTTCGCCCCTCTCCAAGGCGGCCCTCGGGGATCTGCCCATTTTTAAGGGGGCCCTCGGGGTTCTGCCCCTCTCCAAGGGGGCCCTCGGGATACACACGTTTGGATCGTTCTCCTTTATATGTCCCTCGTTGGTTTAATTGCGCCTGCAAACACCAGAGGCGCTGTAAACGTCAACAAAAACTAACAGGTGCGTAGGATAGGTATAAAAGTTTAGTGATTTGTGCTGTCAACTCAGTAAATTAGTAAAACACTAAATAATAATTTTTTTATTTTTTAAAATATTTTCAGTTATTCGTTACAGAAAACATTGTAGCTAACTCCTTCGGGAAAAATTCTCCCGAATTCGCACGTATGCAGCACTCCCTTCGGTCGTGCTGCAAACAAAGTGTTCATTCGGGAAAATTACGAACTTGTTAGGTAAATAACTATTACTGTAGAGTAGCGTGTCTTTTATGTAGCAAATACGACAAAAAAGTTATTAAGAGAAGTTGTTTAGAATCAACATCTAGGTTTCTATACCAAATTTCAAAATCCTCTGCCAACTTTGATCTCTCACATGATCTTTTATGTTTAGGTCCCATATCAAAGAATTTTACTTTTAACAAAGACGGCTATGGAAAAACAAACATTTTTCAAAAAGTTTTTTATTTCATAATAAAAAAAATTTTTAAAAATAAAATTCTTTGATTTTAATAATAATAATAATAAAACAAATAAACATTATAGAAATATTTGTCATATAAAAGGCACTTTACTTAGAAAATGGCGTTTTTCAAAATTGTGTAAATCCAAAAAGTGCTATTTTTCGAAATTTAATCAAGATTTAAATGAGATTTTTTATTGTGTGGTAGTTTTAGCTGACTGAACAATCTCAAGGCCAGAAAACTTTTTTTCGTAAAATGTGTCTCTATCTTGACTAGTAAATGCATGCTTCATAAATATTTAAAAAAAAACTAAAATTTTACTGATAACGGAAGTCATGTGACAACTTTTGTTTGGCTCATTTGTAATCACTTTGCAACCACCTCTGGTCGTCAGTGTTTGATTTTCCAAGAAATTCTCAATAATTTTTTTTTCATTTGATGACAGCTTTTTGGCGATCACTTTATTTATTAGTTTTTGATAATAATTTTCTTACGTAGTGCACAATGTAGTTTGAAAATTTGAATTCGGCGCCGAGATGGCCTCGCGCCCAGTTGGCTGGCGCCGAGATGGCTCCGCGCCGAGTTGTCCCGGCGCCGAGATGGCGGCGCCGAGTTGTCCGGCTTCGTGTTAAAAACTGTATTAAAATCATATTTGCAGGTTTACAGTGAACAAACAGAGCCGAGCCGTGCCTGGGGTGCAAAGCGTGCACAGCACCCGGGCGGCAAACTATTTGGGGCGGCAAAATGAAAAATGAAAGAAATTTAAGATAGGTATGCTTGTGCCTTGCGGCATTAGAAAATGCAACATTTTTTATCAAGTTATAGTCTTGTGTCTGGCTTTTTTTCGTATAAAGGTAACTTGATACAGAGAAACGGTTGCATTTTTAAGGCGGCAAGCATACAATAATAATTTATTACTTATAATTTATTTTTATTATAAACACGTCGCGTCGGTGCCGTTTGCTATTTTACACGGTGATTATACCGACACACGAGTTATCGCTCTGTCGCTATGGTGCAGCGTCATGAAACACGAAACTATATAGATCAGCGAAATCAGCTAGACTAAGCGGCCCTCTTTAGACACAAAAATAATGAGTAAATTGTGTATTTGTGCTTTGTTGCAACATGCTTCATGCTCATGCATGCCGCCGGCATATACGATAACAAACTTAAAAAGGGCAATTGGGGGTTAGTTTAGTTTGCGATTGAATGCTAGTAAGATTGTACTGAACTAAGCAGAAATAAAAAGGCTAAACGTTTCAAGCAAGAGCTAAATAATATAGTGCTTTTTAAAGTTGAAAGTTTTAAAACGTAAGTATTTTTCATTATTTTAAACATTTGAACTTTTCTGCTTATTTTTCTGTTTCGCTATCCTTAGAATTTATTTGTGCTTAATTCAGATGGCCGATGGCAGAAAGAGACTTTCCGGCTTTCAGTATCGAAAAAGAAAGTCCGAAAAAGACGAAACTAAAAAAGGACTGGCTGGCTCCTTAAAAAAAATTTTTGTTTCCACGGCGGCTGCAGCCGAACAACCATCAACAAGCCTGCAAGTGGAGGAACAGCTTGATTCGAACAAGGACACGCATATGGAAAATCCAGAAATAGGGCAAGAAAATAATAAATTCGAGGCGGATGCACAGGACACACCGGATTCACCACCACCAACCGAGGTTGCTGCTGAGGACGCTGGATGGAAATATTGAAAGATCCTGCTCTTTGGCCGCAAGTTTTAACAGATAACATTAAAATGTCTATTCTTGAATTGGGGCCATTACAATTGAAAAATATTGCATTTCCATTAGACGATTCAAACAGATCTTTTTCAACTACTTATTATGACAAAAAATTAAGCAATAATGAAAAAGTTCCTAGAACATGGTTAGTTTATTCTAAGTCAAATAATTCTGTATTTTGTTTTTGTTGCAAATTATTTAAAGTTACTGATAATGTTTTTAACGATGATAAAGGTTATACTGACTGGCGACACTTATCTCAAAATTTAGACAGGCACGAAAAAAGTAAGGGGCATTTTGAGAGTGTTAAGAAATGGGTCGAGCTAAAAAAATCGATTGAAAAAGGGACAACTGTTGACTCAGTCAACCAAAATTTAATTAAGTTGGAAAAAAAACGATGGACGTCAATTATTGAAAGAATCATTTGTGTCATACAGTATTTAGCTGGACAAAATGCAGCTTTTAGAGGAAGTAATCAAAAACTTTTCGAAAAAGGCAATGGTAATTTTTTGAAGCTAATTGAATCAATTGCAAAATTCGATAATATAATGGCGGAACATATTGGCAGAATTCAAAAAGATACCAATAATATGCCACATTATTTAGGTGATAAAATCCAAAATGAATTAATTTGTCTAATAGGTGAAAAAGTCAAGCAAAATATAATCGAAACTTTAAAATTGTGTAAATATTATTCAATTATATTAGATTGTACACCTGATGTGAGTCACGAAGAACAAATAACTGTAGTTGTCAGGTTCGTTTTCATTAATGATATTTCAAAGGGTATAGAAATTAGAGAGCATTTTTTAGGGTTCTGCCCAGTTACAGATACAACTGGTGAAGGACTAACGGCCTTTTTATTGAATTATTTAAAAGAATTAAATATTGATATTAAGAATATGCGAGGGCAGGGATATGACAACGGTGCCAACATGAAAGGCAAACATAATGGGCTGCAAAAAAGAATCCTTGATATAAATCCTAGAGCCTTTTTTGTCCCTTGTGCAGCTCATAGTCTTAATTTAGTTGTCAATGATGCTGCGAAAAGTTCGCTTGAAGTAACAAATTTCTTTGCTATTATTCAAGAAATATATGTTTTTTTTTCAGCCTCCACCTACCGTTGGCATATTCTCATGAAAGAACTTCCTACCATAACTGTAAAACCTTTATCTGATACACGGTGGGAGAGTAGAATCGATGCCATTAAAACCCTTAGATTTAATTTTGAAAAAATTTATGATGCTCTCTTTTCCCTTTATAATGATACATCAAGAGACAATGACACAAAAAACCTTGCAAAGTCACTAATTAATAAAATAAAATCATATAAATTTGTGTGTTCTCTAGTAATTTGGTACAATATTTTATCAAAAATAAACACTGTAAGCAAAACCATGCAAAAATCTAATATTATTTTACCAGAAACTGTAAAAATGTTGACAGAAATTCAAATTTTTTTCATTGAAATACGATCTGAAGGTAGTTTTACAGCTATGCTTAATGAGGCAAAAAAAATTGCTGAAGATATAGACTGCGAAAGTGTTTTTCCAGCTGTAGGCTTGGTTAGACCGAGAAAAGCAAAGGTTTTTTTTGATTATGAACATAGAGATAAATCAATCGAATCACCAGAGTTGAATTTCAAAGTCAATTTTTATTTTTATATTCTTGATATAGTAATATCAAAATTAAATGACAGATTTGAACAGTTAAACGAGTGCAACTCATATTTTGGCTTTTTAAATAATTTAGGCTCTTTATCTATAGATAAAGAAGAATTAATGAAATGTTGTATGGATTTACAAATTAAATTAACCGATTCATCTACAAAACAAATGGATGTTAATGCAATTGATTTGTGCAATGAAATTGAAATATTGTCCATTTATAATAAAAGCAATACGACTTCGGCCAAGGAAACTTTAGAATACCTTGTGGCTAATGATTTAATTAGCACTTTCCCGAATTTATCTGTAGCCCTACGAATTTTTTTAACGATGCCTGTCACTGTGGCTCATGGTGAGAGATCGTTTTCAAAATTAAAAATAATTAAAAACTATTTGAGATCTACTATGAGCCAGAACAGACTTACAAATTTGGCTGTAATAAGCATCGAGGAAGAGATCTGCCAGGCGTTAGATATGACGGATTCAATACGAGAATTTGCAATTAAAAAAGCAAGAACAGTCGCTTTTGATATTTAAATTTAGAATTTATGTAGTTTTTAGTTCATGTTTATAACTTCTAAGTTACTAATAATAAATAATTTAAGCAATACTTTGTTTTATAACTATTAAAGCATTATGTTAGTTGTTTTAAATATTTAATTTTTTAATTTATACAAATAATAAAGTTTATAATCTTTATATTTTTTTATTTTTTAAAACAAGTTACAGTTATCAAGGCAACGCAGAATTTTAAAATTAACACTATTTACGTCTAAGGAGCTATACGCTATAGGGGCGGCAAACTATATCTTGCACCCGGGCGGCAGATACCCTTGGCTCGGCCCTGTGAACAAATGTGATCAAAGTATGCTTTAGATTGTCATGACAACAATAAAATCTGTAAACAAAACAATTGGGAGAGGAAGCCAAGCTTGGTGGCTGTGTTTTCTTTGGCTACCTTGATTAAAACTTAAATTATCAATAAATAAATACCCCAGTTTTCACTAAAAGTTCTATGATTTATTGGGAGTGTCTTGTGGAACGTGTGGAAGTTTAGCTGGTGCTTGATAGTGCTTCCATCCAGGTAAAATACTGCCTCGAAGTTGGTCGATCAGTAGTTGGTGGTTTACGACGGAGTTTAGGGCGAGCAGGCAGCGTAATTGAAGTCCGAGGCGAGTGCGAGGAAAAGACTGAGTGGTGCAGTATAGGAGCCGAGAAAGCCACCGGCGGCAACGAAGCGAGGTGTGTTTGTCATTACAGCCATATTCGTCATCGCAAGGGCCTACAGCGACGTGGGATCTACGGCTGGGTTCTTTGGAGCCCTACATCGCGGGAGCAGCAGAACAGGTCACGAAAGTGATTCTAGAAGGCATTATTCTTAAAATTGTGAAGTGGCGTCTATTTCATATCAATTTCCGGCAAGAGCGTCCCTAAGGGTTTTGTTTTGTGGCGTTTATTTGCTTACGCTTTTGTTGTCGCCAAGGAAACGTATAATGACGTAGAACTGAACTGAATTAAACTGAATTTTTCTTGAAGAAAAGCGAATTTGTTTGCCACAATTTGTGAGGTTGGAACGCTATAGTTTCTGCTTGAGTCCCATTAGCTATAATGTCCGCATAGAAACGACCCAGTAGTTAAAGTTTTAGTTTCAAAATTACTATAAAAGGACCCAAATATTAAATTTGATAGCAAATGTATTTGAATTAGTTCTTATAATTTAATAATACCTGCTAGGATGTAGAGACCCGACTCTTGAGATTTTAAACTCATTTATTTTATAAAATCATTTATTTAAGTAAATAACATAATACACCACAATATATACCTATATTAGTAAATGGTATACTTTTATCTAGATGTTGACGATATTAGTTTGCAGATTACAGTCAGCTGTTGCGACTATCAATATTCAGCTTTTTATTTTAAATAGACCACCTTGTATAGTCTTATATTTTTTTATAGGATTTTTAATTTTCTTTTTTTTTTGTATGACATAAGTTAGGGTTTTCGTGAAAAATATTACCAAAAAATTCTAAAAATGTATCAAATCAAGATTTCCATGGAAATTCGAATTTAAATCTAGAAGTCTTAAAAAACATAAGTAGCCAAAGAACACTCTTTGCTGATTATTCTTTTTATTAAGTCGATCATTAAACGCTTTTATACGTCAGATTTCCTTGTTAATAATGGCATAAATGAAGGGAGGAGTTGATATGCTACAGATTTATTATGAATGCCGTAAAAACAGCGCAGCCTGCAGCATTACGAATGTGTCGCTTACGTTCCTGCGAGAAATATTTCAAATCGAAAATTTTAGAATCTCCAAAAGTTTTGTTTTTGAGAGCTCTTTACTTATCATGAATGGCATATTAAAAAATCATACAAAATGGAAAGTTGCTAAGTACAAGAACGTGAATTGTTCAGTTCATATCAAACATTATTTCTCATCCAAATATTTCGTCTTCTTGATCCGGATTGTTCGTGAACTTAGGGTGAACTTAAACTCCCCATTTTATTAAACCAGCTCCATTAGTTTACTTAAAAGTAAGTTAACGACCCAGTCGAGTTTTTGAACTATACGTTTTTATATTAATGTTAAAACTTCTTTTATCTACGACCACTACTAAAAGTAGGCCTTTTAGCGCTAGCTTGTTTCACTAAAAGTGACGTTTTACAGTTTAGCGTGGTTAAAGAAATCAGCTGTTTACTCTAAGCGCATGTGTGGTATAAAGTGAAGTGAGGTTATAAAACTACAATTTCGAACTGAAGTCAAGTTGTAAAGTTATTCTAGTTACTTCTTGCGTTACAAGTAAAGTGTTTTTGAAATAATGAAAGCGTTATGTAATGAATACAGTCAGATGTGTACTATTAATAATTACCTTTCGTAACTGACCTTGACAATACTGGCTCCGCAAAGATTCGCTTTATTATGGCATAAGTTATAAGTGTCGTAGATGCAAACCTTTGTTAAATCGATATTTATGGATTAATAACAGTAAAATTAAGGTCGTAGAAAAAATATTGTATGCAAACTCTTGGTAAAAGTGTTATTGCACTCGACATGTTATAAGACTCAGCCTTCGGCTTCGTTTCATAGTTTTCATGTCTCATGCATAAACGTCAATTTTTAGCACTTGTTGCATAAACAGCTATTACTAAAGTGATGGACACGAACGTATTAATCACTTAACTGGCCAAATTTGCAAATGCTTCTCTTAATCTCTTAATCTCGTAATAGTTCTAGGCTAATCACATGTATATACAATAGCAAAGTAGCTCACCTCTAATCCAGAACCTGGTAATAATAGTTGTTATGGAAGTCTACCTAATAAGTTTAACCACATAGAGATCTCATGTAATTGTCAGTCAGTACAGTCAGATGTGTACTATTAATAATTACCTTTCGTAACTGACCTTGACAATACTGGCTCCGCAAAGATTCGCTTTATTATGGCATAAGTTATAAGTGTCGTAGATGCAAACCTTTGTTAAATCGATATTTATGGATTAATAACAGTAAAATTAAGGTCGTAGAAAAAATATTGTATGCAAACTCTTGGTAAAAGTGTTATTGCACTCGACATGTTATAAGACTCAGCCTTCGGCTTCGTTTCATAGTTTTCATGTCTCATGCATAAACGTCAATTTTTAGCACTTGTTGCATAAACAGCTATTACTAAAGTGATGGACACGAACGTATTAATCACTTAACTGGCCAAATTTGCAAATGCTTCTCTTAATCTCTTAATCTCGTAATAGTTCTAGGCTAATCACATGTATATACAATAGCAAAGTAGCTCACCTCTAATCCAGAACCTGGTAATAATAGTTGTTATGGAAGTCTACCTAATAAGTTTAACCACATAGAGATCTCATGTAATTGGACAACTTTTTCCTGTATCATTTTTTCGAAAACACCCCGAAAACTGAGTTAAAATTCAAAATAATTTTAGTATAAAAATTACTAAATACAAAAACATGTATTTGAAATGCAAACCAACAAAAACTGCACAGGTACTGATAAAACTTTTAGATCACTAAAACGTACTTTATTGCTTGAGATAAGTAAGTTATTGAACGCTTGTTTATGTGCTGCAAGGGCTCTGCAGTTTTAGTTTTACTTTAACTTACATACTTACTGAACAGCTCGTCAAATGTAAGAGGTATAAATGATTGTAAAAATATACGATTAAACGAAAAACGATATATAGAAAAGTTGTTCAGTTTGGTGAGCTCTGTCGTTGGTCATAATTATTACGTGGACTTGCGTGATACCCTGTATATGCAAATATCATAATTCTTAAATAAATGTAATCAATAACCTAATTTTTCTACTACTTTTAACAACTGTGCAGGAAATGCGTTTTAAATGCACCAGATGTTTTACAATGCTTTATCACAATAAATAAGTGCATCACAGATATACACGGAATGATGAAGCTATACATATCCAACTAACATGCATCCACGTAAAGTGCTATTAAAGTCAATAATTATTGTTTGACGTTCCAATAAACATAAACACGTATACGCAAATGTGTTCTATAGATAATACTTAATTCCAAGGACCTACACTGTGCAAAGATTTTCCAATATCTTTAAACGACCATTTCAAGCCTTTCCATAACTTGCTAGATTTTTCTAATAGAACGTTTCTGCGTAAAAGACTACCCAACTTTAGTATATGTAATGACATTAAAGTGCAGATTCCAATGTTATTGATGATAATCTTCTTCAAGCCAAAACTGCTCGTTACATTGATAAAACATTATCAAAGTCAAAATTTTCCCATTATTTCTTTAACTAAATCCTTTACTTATTGGCAAGATCCATACGCAGTGGGTAGCTAAACTGTAATCAATAAAAATAAAATTTGCAGTGACCATAGCTTGAAAAAAATTCGAAAGGAGATACTAGTGCCAGAATTGTACTATTTCACTAAAATCAGACTGAAGTTTTACAGTCGACAGCAATACAAATAGAAGATCAATGCATTTCGAGTGAGATCCCACAATAGCCTTAAAGAGCAATATAGAACAGTTATTTAATGCCAGTTTGTTTTATATACTTCCAGAGTTGAAAGATTGCTTTTGATACGTAGGTAGTTATTTAATTGAGATTGCAACATTTTTACTGACCAAGAATAGCCCGTATTTACATGCAATGAGTTTATAGGCTATCCAATTCTAAACTAGTTTATCTTGATGTTTAGTAAACTATAATAATTAATACTATAACTCTTTTTTACGCATATAACGTACTCTGAGGATGACCTCAATGATAGTCCATTATGATACTGTGTGAAGATGATGTAATCTTAATATTCTGTAGAATAGTGGTACATCTCAGATAAATATTTGGCTCACACATTCTAACAAGTTTCTTCAGTGGAAGTGGATGGCTCGCGTTAACTTCACAAGCTATTCATTTACTAAATATTCTGATCGCCAGCCATAAAATGTCTAGTTCGTTATTGCCGCTTTTATATTATTTGTATAAATACTAAAGTGCACGTTCCTGTTATCTTTTAAATATTAACCAGACAAACAAATTATTGAAGATCATTTTTTTTTAAATAGCCGTGATTAATTTAATAGTATTTCAAACACATTTAGCTAGTGTTTCTAACTCAGGTACTATATTGTTAGTATTACCAATGTACAGTTTAGCTTCCCATGATACTTATAGTCGCAATTCTTATTTTCTGTTTGAGTAATGTTCTCTAACAGATAATAATTTCTACTTAGTTTCTATTTTTTGTAACTGGTATATATAACTATCTGCCAAGTCATTGACACTTGGTTTAGTATTTATTATACAAACATTAATTATAGCTATTATTGCAATTAATTATAGCAATCTTCAATTTGTTGATAGCATCTAGATACTTTTTTCACATAGCTCTGTATCTTTTAGAATTTTGATAAAATTAAGGAGTGGTGCAGTTGTGTTTCTGCTTTACAGTACTTACCGATATACAAATATCATAAATAAATTTTATCTACGACAGTGTGTAAAATTGCCTTTTAGTTGGCAGTGTTAAGTTTTTAAAACGACTGTTTAATAACATGCTTTCATTAGTTTACGTTGTCAGTAGTAACGTGTTTAAAAGATATCATTAGGCACGTTGTCAGTAGCAACGTGTTTTAAAATTTTTAAAACACGGAAAATTACGACCGGTTGCTGGTAATCCTAATTTACATTTAATTTTTTTTTATATTTACGGGATTTTCTAGATACTATCGTAGATCAAATATCGTACGATACACATGCGTAAAGCATCTTTAGTCACTCGGGGGGCTTAAAACGCTCTCTCACTCGCGTTTTAACTCTGCCCACTAGTGACTAAAGACTAGCTTTACGCACTTGCATCGTAAATTAGTATTATTTGTTCTAAAAATAGTTGTTGAAAAAAATTAAATAATATAGGATTAAAGAAAACATGAGATTAAAGTTAGAAAAAAAATATACCGGGTGTCTTAAAAAGAATTACATCTAGTAGGTTTCGAATTTTGTTTGCATGTAAATTTATATGTGCCGCTGGATTGTTATTGGTATTGCATTATGGGAAGTTCAAACCATACCAGATGTAATTCTCACGCGGTGCAAACCAAATCATATATTACACCAAAATCAGTACCCTTGAAATGAGCTAATAATAAAATCATGACGGAAATGATTACATAAGCTGCATATGTTAATGTGAAACTTTTCTATCTTGTTTATCTTCTTCTAATAAATGAATCGATCTGCATACCCTCAAGCTGTATATAAAATTGTATTTTGTAAGAATACAATAATCTTATAGGCTCGATCAATCGTAATTTCATGAAGTCATTATTTTGGTAGTGTACAACCACTAAAATTAAACAAAATTGAACCCAAAACTAATATTACAAATACAGAGAAGTAAATCTATGAAGGCGATTGTTAATATTTTCTTTATGTAAATATACAGGGCGAATCTAAAATACATAGACACGTCATAAACATGGGTTTCTGAGTCCAAAATAAAACGATTAAATGCAACTTACCTATATCTAACTCTCGTTTCTTATGCCAATAATTTGCTTCAAAGTTCTTTAAAAAAAATATTTTTTTTTATAAAACCAGAATTCTTGAATTTATTTGATTCTCATTCAGCATCACATGCAGCATGGGTCTAAGACACCTTTTGAAATGATCCATCACTAACGAATGAAACAAAAACGTCACGACACATATCACACAATAATTTTACAATGGCTAGGCCTTTGAATTTTTGTCCGAAAAGATAAATACAACAGTAAAATTGTTTGTGTCTTTATAAATTTTGATATTTTTTACGATCCAGCCACAAAAAATCCCAGTAACGGCGCCCGCTCTTTTTTTACATGCAGGTATAATGCAGTTGTTAATGTACGCTAAAAAAACAAATGACGAAAAGGCAATTTTCTAACTAATTAGTTTATTGGTGAAACGTAGAAATATTAATATATTTATAGAAGATGCTCGACGTGCCTGCTATGTTCCTGGATGCAAAAGTCAACCCTACGCAAGAAGTTAAAGTGTGCCCTCTGTAGGATTTCTTCATTGTTTTCAATTGATTGTGATGCTTGTTGTATCCTGGTCCACAGTTCATCCTGTGTCTTTATAATATTCGAATACACGTTTGGTTTTTAACGTTCCCCACGGAAAAGAATAGCAGATCTGTTGATGAAGAAGCCCAGTTTGCGTCAACGTCAGCCCCTGTACTGATTCACTTATTAGGCAACTTTGCGTTAAGATAATTACGAACGTTTAATTTAAAATGAAGAGGGGTTCCATCGTGTAAAAACCACATATCCCGTTTAACATCTAATGGTAAGTCTTTCAACAAACCTGGAAATGTATTCTGTAGAAATTTTAGGTAATCCTCTATATTTGGGCGATTTGGTAAAATGACTATGAGAAAACTGCCGATGATTCCTGTCCAAACGTGTATTTTAAACTCATACTGAAAGTGACGTTGCCTGATAACGTGTGTATTTTCATCCACATACACGTGTTCATTGTGTAAATTTGTCACGCCTCTCCCTGTAAAGCACGCTTCATCAGTAAAAAAATTTTTGTATGAAAATTAATTTCTTCGGCTCTTTTCTCATAAATAAACTGGTAAAAGGCAAGACGAACCTCATGATTAGTCGACAAAATCTCTTGCACGATTCGAATATGGTGTGGATGTAACAATTTCTCTTTGACATGAGTCACACATGTAATAAAGAGCCGCGCTTCTCATTCGTCAGATCGCAGCTCAATTAAAAATTTATCACATGTGAGTAACGTCCTCGAACCTCGCGTTTATTTTTTTCAAAGAGCAGAAAAGCAAGTAATTCCAGCCGTTTCATTTTTTTTGGCTAAATAAAAACAGCAAGCCGAAATCTGTATAATTGCGATTTTAGCAATAGGAAGTAAACAGCGTCATAAACAAAACATACCAACAAAAGCACGCGCCCAATAAAGCAAAACACCGCTCGAACCAGGACAAAGGTTCTCTGACCTAGTCCAGCGAGAACTCAACAATTTTAAAATAAAACCCAGCCGACAAAAGAAATATGCCCGAATAAAACGAAATACCAGGAGATGCGAAGCTCTCGAAGCTTAATACATTACGCATAATTAACAGACCGCCCGCAAGGCTTATAAGAAAATACCCTACACATAATTAGCACTGCAACGGCCGCTCGCAAATCCTATAAAAAGTAAATTACACATAATTGATAGAGCGCCGTACAAATAATACAAACATAGGCATATGAGCTATCATTCGATGAGTTTTCACGCCAGGAAAGCGATAAAAACATTAGGAAAATCATCGCGAGCGAATAATAGCGCGAGAGCAAAAATTAATTGAAGCCGCAAAAACTCTCCCCAGCGTGTGCGTATCAGGTCACGACCCCAAAAACCTACAGTCCGGGAGAAAGCCATGGAGGTGGCTTTCGCTTTATAAAGAGCAAACCGGGAGCTAAAAAGAGATTAGATCGACCATTGGCCTCGGATCAACTTCTCCTCCTCTCCAGGGCTAGCACTTCCAGTAGCCCTGGAGGAACAAGACAACGCCGACGCCGCTCTCATCCACGAAAGCCCACATCGCCCCAAGGGTGCTCGACACCATCCAACGCTTACGTTCAATCTACCGTCAGCTAAGCCAGAAACCTACCGCTCCACGGTCCTCCAGGTCGCTTCAACAGCCGCCGCGCTTTACGAAGCACCTCCAGAAGCACCGCTGTCCTCCAGGTCCCTTCAACAGCCGCTGCACTCTACGCAGCACCTCCAGAAGCACCGTAACCTCCAGGTCGCTTGCACCAACCGTTGTGCCACCGGAAGCGTCACCTGCAGCGCCACACCCTCCAGACCGCTCCCATACACGAAGCGTCGCCTTTGCCACCGCATTCCAAAGACGCCGCCGCTGTCTGCCCTTGTGCCCTCCGCCACAAGGAGAATTCGAGACAACCCCACGTCGCTCAGCCCGCCGTCACAAGCTGCCGCTCTCATGCCCGGAAGCTTGCAGCGCTCCGCCGCAACCGCCGCCGTCTGTTGCACCTCTCCAGGGAGCTAGGCTTCCAGCCCACTGCGAAGAGGACGCCGTCGCCTAGACTGCCCCCTCGCAAACTGCCGCTCCCATGTCAGGAAGCTCGCATCCCTCCAAAGACGCCATCGCCGTCTACGCTGACGCTCAGCCTCCACAGAGGAGGATCACTGTCTAGCGACGCCATCCGCTAGCGCCGCCTGCTGACGCCGTTCGGCCCATTCGCCGCCGCCGCCGCTGCCTCCATAACAGAAAGCCGCCCTACACCGCCTCCATAGAGGGAGCCCATCAACGCCGCCGCCGCAGCATCCGCAGAGGACGCTCGCCGCCACCTCCCCGTTGTAGCCGAAAGCTACGAGATGCCAAACGCCTCCAGAGAACCTAGAGCCCGCGCCTTCCAGCGCGACCTAGCCATAACTCACCGAGGATGAGAAGCATGGACATCCGACGCCCGGATTCGCCGCCCGCCGTCCCCAAGCTCGAGGTTCGCTGCAGCAGCCTACACCTGGAGTGTGCTGTCGTCAGACGCGTTCTGTATGACCCCACGGCGCTCCAAACTCAAGATCGACGCTAGCTGCTTGCGGACCAGAGTGTGCTCCGGCCCGCCGCCCGCCGTTCGGCTCCATGTCACCACCAGGTCTGTCCAGGAACCTCAGCAACTCCGCTCTACGAAGAGGACTTTTCCTGAGCTCGCGCTCCCAGGGATCGACGCCCCGGTTTAGCACCGCTCCGCCGCGGAAGCCCCTGGCCACGGCTGTGACGCCCCAACCTTCATCGCATCCCCTTGCATGCCGCCGAGGTGTGTCATGATGTCCCAGGTCATCCGGCACGTGGACACCGCCCCGCCCCCAAAGGGCCTCGCTAGGACGCGAGCCCCAGGTCCAAGAAGTCTTGGCCGAAGTTTTCCTGCATCCAGGCCGACCGCCCCCACCAGCTTCTCGCCCATGGAGACGCCCTCCACCGGGCCACGCGCATCAGACACATCTTACTTGAATTTTTATCTCTAGATTAACGTTATAAAACTCTGTACATATTAATATTAATTTTAAAATAAACAAATGCATAAATATGATCTGCCTACAGGAGCTCCAGTCGTCGTCTATCGTTGACATCCTACCCTGAGCTAGTTTGCCAATGGCCCTAAAAAAGCCATTCTCAACCGCGGTCAGGCTTCCCGCAACCGAGAGCGTCTCCATATTGTGTTAATTACCTAACCAACGCAGGGCCTCTCTCTCGTGGACGTCTCCGTATTGTGTTATCTTTAAGAACTCTTTGTGCAATATCCTTCGAAACTCATACTTCAAGGGCTAAGCATTGAACACTTATTGCAGGATTTTCTTGTATGTTTCCAAAATATCTCTTCTACATGCGGTATCCGAATTACACGAGGACGTTTACAATCAGGAGTAACTCTTGCAAAACTTCCTGTTTCGCGAAGGTGTCAATATTTGCAAAAGTTTTATGATCCAGAATGCGTCGACTCGGAAATCTCTGTCTGTACACCCTCACGCTCCTGCAACAATTTCTTTTACAATATCCCAAAAATAGCAACATATACGTTTGTTGGGCATAAGTGTATTGTGCTCTACATACTTTAACAAGAGAACACCTAGTGAGAAGGCTATTAAACCTAATAAAAACGGCAGACCTTTTCTCTGAATAAGTGTAATGATGAGCAGCACAATAAACCAAGAGGCTGCAGTGCTGTATGGCATCCAACCAACTCTCATCATTAAACCACTACAATACAATACAATGTTTAGAAATGAATAACAAATTGCATATGTTTTGTAACGTGCAGACTTTGAAATGTCATGTATTTGTAGCTAAGCTATATCAAAAATCATAAAGCGACAGAATGCATAATTTATTAAAATTATTAAATACGGATCTGTCTCCTGCATACGCTTAACTGCGCACAATCGAAACTGAAATTGAGTCAAATATAAGCCAAGATGGACGCCGTTTGCAAGTTCGCGTCAAATTGAATAAACAAAACAAGTGAAATCGATCACAGTTCTACTTGTAACTATTTAAATTAGTTTGTTTTCGCGGCATTAATCCTCATTGGTTTCTAGCATTTGTTTCTGGGGCCCGCTTCTATCTCCCAATTGTTTATTTTGGCGTCGGTCTGAATCTCACCAACAGATAACCTCAAATAATGGAGTTTGGGCTTTTTGGCATACTGGAATCACTCGTACGGCGATGGAACTGGCCTGGATTGCCTTGAATATTGCTCTTTTTATGCATGCATGAATTTCCCGGGGCTCACTTAATTAGTTTTAGAATTAACAGTACCTGCACTAGTCGTTCTCAAATCGGAGGGTTTGTAGCTGCTCTGACCTTGTTGCGGGGCTGCTATGGGTCGGATTATGCTATTGGGGCACGGGCACGTACCCCACCGGCTGCTGGGTGGCACTGATGTCTTCCCCAATGGGCTGGCTGGACTGGTCAACCTTCTAATGGCTCTAGGAACTTGGTCGCTTCGGATTGAGGTTATGTTACACAGTATCGGAGACCTCAACAATTTTTGGTGGCGGATTTTGATAAAAATAATACCACATGGACACAAAAATTTACTCAACACACTGGTAAAGTTTCAGACTTGTATCTTTATTTTTGTTATAAGAAATTTCGTTTTTAATACAGAGCACAATTTCACAAGTCAACCAATTAATTTATTCCTTTGTCTTCTTCTTTTTTGTTATAAACAAAAGCTAGTTAGTTTCAAATTAATTACGGATGTTAACATGGTTCAAAATACTGACTTTTAACAATAAATTCTACTTAAAACTAGGATTTTGTACACTAATATTACATCTAAAATAATTGTTTACATTTATACTACTTTTAGGTGTCTATTTGTCACTGCACATCTTTTTAATTTGCGTTTAAATATTCACATGTCACTGCACTGATTAGAGTATTTAATTCGCGCATTTCCTGCACTGGCTTTCTTTGAATTCACTGTTTTATTTTCCAGACATTTTTAAGTTCATATGCTGTCTCCTTTTCTGTACTATCTATAACCCTTGCTTTTTGATTCTTACGGTTTTCTTCAAATGCTTTCATGCCTTCATTCTTATCTGCTCGTTGCATGTTCATAAGCTTATCTATCTTTCAGTTACCTTTCTTATAAAACTATTAAACTGTACCTGAATTCTACGCTTCATTCACTTGCGTTTGCGATTCATCTTGTAATTATTAAATTTCATTCGGCTTAGCATTTACTGTAGCACAAACCTAATCAATTAACTGAACTTACATTCAACTTAGATCCCTGTTCAGATTGAGCTTTGCTTATTGCGTTCAAATGTATTCATTCTGGCAAATTCAAGTTTGCAACTAAAGTCATCGGAAGACTTGCTCAAGGAATTAATTTTAGTTATGCTAGTTGCCGTGCTATTTTAAAACAGCCTTTAGTTGATTATAAATTTAGACTGTAAATCTATCAAGAGATATTTTCTTTTAATGCATTTTTTTAGTATAAAAATAAGCAGACTCTTGGCCAATGAATAACTCCTGGCTAGTTCCACATTTTAAACTCCCACACGAAGAAATTGTAACATGTACTCATACTATAGTTATACAGTACGTTTTCTTAAATTGTGTCTATAGGAATTTATATCGTAAAAATTAGATATTGTGTTAACGTGTTGCCGTACAATTTTAAAGCAAATTTAAATTTTTAGTAATAAGCAACATGGTTTTTCTACAAAATACACACTGCTAGAATAACATGAACATGGACACCTTGTAGTTCATTACTTTCCAGTTACAAATAAATATCAACAACAACAACGGAGGAGGAGGGAAAAGAGAGAGATTCTCTCTTTTCCTCCTCCTCCGTTGTTGTTGTTGAGAGAGATTTGTTGGTCATTGCAGTGTATAACGAAAATGTCCAGAAAACTTTTTGACCAATTTCCTTAATATATTAGATTTTCTAATTTTTGAAACATTAATTTAACGTTCTGATTCAATAAATAACACATATTCAGGCATATAGAAGATTTCCAAATTTATATTCCCAACATTACCAATAAAAAAACTTAAGAAATAATTTAGCAAATAGTAAATCTCTATGGCCACACTTTAAAGAACGGATTGTATAGTAATTATTTAGTTGCTTGTGCATTTGATTCCAAACTGTTCAATAATTACATTTTATTATCTTTTGATTGCTTTAATTAATTTACTATTATGTTTATTATATGTATAAATCACGGAAGGGCTATTTTATCTAAAGGTTAATTAAAATGTATATCTAAGAAAGTTATTTATCGCATGTTTACACGAACCTAAAAACCCCAATGGAAATTTTGATTTTGCATTTTTTAAACTTGGTAAACATATGTAGAGATAAATTTACTATTAATCCAATTTTTGTAGAGGTTTGTTTAACATTATTTATTATTCTTGAGCAAACTGTATTTTAATGAAAACTAGACTAATCGCATCTGCTACACTGCAACTGACACAAACGAAGCCAATTGCAAGACTCATTGCATGTGACGCATTACATATATGACCATTTTAGAGCAAAACTGCTGAAGATCTCACTGGATCTTACTGCATATGACAATTTTAAAAGTCCTGTGAAAGGTTAATACACATTGTACATCGATGGTGAAGGGCTTATATGGCTTTTACAACAGACCATTCCTTTTCCACCGTCATCAACTTTTAATTTAGAAATAGGGCATAGGTAATACACAACAGTCATTGAGCGCTAAATTAAAGGATAGGGGGCCGTTACAAACTTTTCAAAATCAGTGTTGTGAATGGCAGATTTTGTGGACCGGTGCATTGTGTTAATATAACAGGATGATTTTTTACTTGATTGCTTCTTGAACTTTTGGTATAAACATAATGCTCAAGTGGTAAACAATAGACGAAAAGTGTCTCCCTCAAAATTTAAAAAAAAACTTTTTCCGTACTCCTGCCAGCTAAGGTTCTGACCCGACAAGATGGCGGCGATTCCTTTTGCAGATGAAATCAAGTTTCCTCTACTGTCACAACTTTTTTTAAAAAAATCTTCTGGACCATCTGAGATTTGACTTATGTGATTCGCTTATGATGGACCGTGAACGTACCATGAATCAGACAAACATTCTCTTTGGTAACCTTATAGTAGTGCGCAAACAATGGACCTCATCAATGGCCTCCCCGTTCGCCCGATATCACTCCATTAGATTTCTTACTGTGTATGCTTCGCCGCTCACAACAATAGTATATTACATTACAAGGCATGAAAGTGATACTTTGCAGACGAGGAGGCTAGATGAAGAATACGAGGACGCGAAGCGTCCGAGTACTTCTTCAAAGCCTCCGAGTCAAGCATAGACACTTTCATGCTGTGTAATGTATTAAATTTTTTCTGAAATCGTTGTTTAAAAATTTAATCGCTATTTAAAAATCTATACCATAAAATCGTTGGTCTCTTTGTATCTTTGTTCGCTATCTCGCCCGGAGATACTGGACCGATTAAGTTTTATGACAGCTTAAAATGTTGTTAATTGTTAGACTTAGATCGTAGGATGGTTTTTATTAAAAAAAAGCTTTAATTAAATCATTTATTTAGCGAAGGTAAGCGTAGCTCGGGTGATTCACTATATAGCATTATAACAGCCTGTTATTTCACGAAGTGTGGTGGCGTAGTGGTACAATGCTTGCCTGCCACGCCCGGTCGCGGCATCCTTTTTTTAAATTTATATTAATGAAACTCTCTTAAATTAGCGTAGGTCGGGTGATTCACTAGTTTCAAAATAAAATTCTATCGCACGACACGGCCTGCTGAATTGTGAGACAAACGTCACTCGTTTGTCACACAATTCAGCAGGCTGTGGTAACAAATAAACAAAAAATTGGCCGGCCACCTAGGTAAAAAATAAACTCGCAATTGGCAAGTTTGCAGTTTGTGTTACTAATATTCAATTAGAAACTTCAAAAGTTAAGCAAGAAGCAATCAGTGAAGAGGAATTTTTATCGGATTATGAAAATACTATTCCGAATGAAATTACTTAAGCGGAAAATGCTGCAGTGGCGGAACTAATTCCGGATAAATCGAAAGAGAGATACCAGAAGCAATACGTCAAGTTTAAGGAATGGTGTACTAGCAAAAAAGTTGTCCAAATTACAGAAAGCGTTCTATTGGCGTACTTTTCTGAAGAAAGCAAGACATAGAAATCAGCAACCTTGTGGAGTAACTATTATATGCTTAGAGCCACACTGTTAATTAAAGAAAACATAAATATTGCAAATTATTTGAAACTGATATCATACCTTAAAAGAAAATCAGTGGGATACCAAGCTAAAAAATCGAGAGTTTTTTCAAGAAACGAAGTAAACAAATTTCTCCGAAATGCCCCTGATTGTGACTTTCTCTTGATGAAAGTAAGTAATAATTAATAAATAACAAAAAATGTATCTACACGATCATTTTTTTTTTCAGGTTGTATTAATAATAGGACTTGCCGGTGCGTGTCGTTGCGATGAGTTAGCAAAAATGAGTCTAGATGACATAGAAGACAAAAATGATACTCTTTTCATAAAGATTCCTGATTCAAAGACCCGCAAATCAAGACTTTTTTAGTTTTGAATGATAGTAGTGAGCAGAAATACCTAGCTCTTCGCCCTTCTCATACGCCACATCGGCGTTTATTTGTGTCATTTAGACAAGGTAAATGCTCTGTTCAGGCTGTGGGAATTCACACATTTGGAAAGATTCCCAACAAAATAGCGGCTTTTCTACATTTACCACATACAATAGAATATACTGGCCATAGTTTACGTAGAACATCAGCAACTTTACTCATAGATGCCGGTGGAGGGATAGAAGACCTCAAAAGACATGGTGGGTGGAGTTCAGCTGGTGTGGCCGAAGGCTATGTAGCTGAATCATTGGAAAATAAGAGAAAAATTGCAAAAAAGATCCAAGGAGGCGTTCCAAATGAAGAAAGAGTTTACAGTACATTGACTACAGTACATGTGATGAAACGACTACAACTGATAATACTGTTATAAATATAAACGAAACATTGCCGTTCGCAAGCTTAAATAATGTAATAGAAAATAAACTGCTCAAGGACAGGTCTAACGAGTAGCTTTAGAATGTGTAGTTCAAAACGTGACCACCGAGCTTCTGTAGATGGCGCCAAGTGGACAAACCGCCACTGTGCTACAATGCTTGGAAATTTTGCAAAGTGGAAAATCGCCACCTTTCGCCAAAACCAAATAGCGCATGAAGGTGCTCGGGACCTTAGCAACAACTTTGCCCCCTTTCAAAATTTCGATATCTGTAGCCGTTCGAAAGTTACAGGCGATCCAGACGGACGGACGGACGGACCGACAAAACGTTCGCATAAGTACGCTGAAGCTACTAATAAGTTCGTTACATCAGTACCGGGAATAAATATTTCAAATGTTCAGAATACTAGTATTAATATTCATGTTTCATATAATTAATGAGTTGACTAATTTATGTTTTTGTTGTATCTATTAAAATCTAAAGTATGATCAAAAATTATTTTCATCTAGTATCGCTTTGGAATCATTCCTAATTTATGAATGCAACTGTGTCTGTACACAGATATCAAACTTGACATTTGATTTTTAAGAGAACTGTAGTAAGTAAAATTCTGGCACTATTCATAAATTAGGAAAAATATCCCATAGCCATGCTAAATGAAAATAATTTTTGATCATACTATATTAATTTAAATAAAACCATTATATTAAAACTAGTGAATCACTCGAGCTACACTTCGGTTCGCTAATTTAAAAGAAATTCATTAATACCCTAAGTGTGAAACTTCAGGACAAGCCACCAGAAAAACTATATTTTGTGATACGTATAGCTCTACACACCTGCATTTGCGCTAACCCGTAGCATGGCCCGAAAGAAATTTTAAATGGGCGATCAACAATGATTGAATGTGCCGCCTCCTTCAAATAAAGCTATTGCCCACTTAGTAAATTTTTTTTCAAATTATATATGTTCACGTTTTGTTACACAAAAAGGTAATAAAATTGAACAAGCGTACAAGAAAAACTAAAATAACATATAACCAGTTTTAATTATAAAATTGAAATCACATAAAGAGAAGAATGTTTCTTATATTAAAAACGCACAGTATAACAACAAATATGTGACAAAATGAGCAAAAAATACAATTCAATAACAAAATACAATGATATTGATACATTGTTTTCTAAACTTACAATCTAGAAACAGAAATAAGAACCACCATTTTTATAATAGATGTTGAAAATGTTGTCCATTATTTTCTACACAAATTTACTCTTCTCTTTATGTTGTCAAAGACGGCTTCTAACTGTTGCGGTGTGATTGAATTAACGGCGTTTACTATGGTATCCTGATGCAACTCCTCAACCGAATGCAAAGGATTGCATACA
This sequence comes from Agriotes lineatus, assembly GCA_940337035.1. Classification (NCBI taxonomy): domain Eukaryota; kingdom Metazoa; phylum Arthropoda; class Insecta; order Coleoptera; family Elateridae; genus Agriotes; species Agriotes lineatus. The sequence continues at coordinate 92,645,869 of OW679197.1, read as the reverse complement.
CAACATTTTTAAGATGACCGAACATCGTCAGCGGTGTCAAATCAGGCTATCGAAAGCCCTACATTTAATATAAATAATCAGCATTTAGCAATAAAAACATATTATACACATTACCAGTTTGAGCAGACAGTCGCAAAGATTTATTGCTTCCAATCGCTCTTGAATATCTTCTAAGGCTTTTTCATTAAGCGCAGGCCTTTTGCCAGGAGATTTATTACTCTTGGAGACACTGCCGGTATCCCGAAATCGGTTGATAATGCGACGAATATGTATGAAAGTTTTGTAGCTAACGTCATTGTTTGCGAATTGCTGTTGGAACTCGGCGAAACAAGGAGCTTGTGAATACTGCCACACCCCATTTTGATCACGTTGCCCAGACCGAAAATAAGCCTCCAATATAAATTTATTTTCATCAGAAATTCTAACCTAAAACTATTCACATCTTTTCTTATTCAAAACAAAGCTCTGTAAATTATCTACTTACCAGATAAAGCAATCAGATACGCAGTTTTAGTCTTACTAAAGACTGAGTTTATGAGAACTATAGAAATAATTTTATTAATCTACCTATTGCAACAGAAATGACAGATCTAAAATTTGTATGTGCGCTCATATAGTCGCGGGGGAAGGAAGTTTTGATAAACAACATATTCTCGTTGATTCCGGTATACATTATTGATAATAATGCGACCATAGCAAAGTTGCGATCGCTGCAATCATTATTGATTACCCAGTATAAATTTAAAAAAAAATGCATCGACCGGGAATCGAACTCGGGCCGCCCGCGTGGTAGGTGAGTATTCTACCACAGGACCAACTGGGCTTGATTAAATTAGGCGCTGCTATAATGCTACATAAATATAGTAAATCACGATTTAACTAATTAAAATTTTCGTACTTTTTTTGAAAATAAAAACCGGCCCATGATGTAAGTCTAAAAATTAGAAAAATTTTAAGCCATTATACAAATTAATCGGTCCAGTATCTTTGGAGGAAATAGCCGATTTTATGTTATAAGATAACTACTTGCTTGCAAAGTAAAAATGACTAGTCTTGCAAAAATCTCAAAAGTGACTGGTTCTGCAAAGTGACACTTTCAAGATCAAACTGAGTCTTGACATGGCCCACTTTCTTGACGATTTCAGAAAAAAGAAGATTGTCAGAAAACAGTTTGGAATGCATTTCGATCTCTCTCTCTCTCTCTCTCCACAAGAAATTCGAAGTGCCACTCATGTCGGGTTTTTAAGAAGGATTCATAAATGTTTGGAAGTTGGAGGCAACCAGTTCAAACATTTACTATAGTTTGATCTATTTTTCATTTGTTTTTCTTATTTCTTCCATATATTGTTGAATTATCCTTAATTTATCTCCTCCCGTTATAATTTTTTATCAATTACGAAAATTACAAAACGTGCGTGGAGATCGACTTTTGACGAACAGTTTTAAATACAGACCCCACCCATGTGCTGTAGAGTCGAGAATAGCAAACTCATCTGTTTTTACTTCCAGCCAATGGCAAGTGATAATTTGAAATTCTCCAATAACCATGAAAATTTCGGTATTTTAAACATTCTACAAAAACCGTTCATTTTAGATAAAGGGATAGTCACGAAGTCCCCTTACTTTTCAGCGTAGAATCCACTGGTGGAGAAAAAAAGGGGGGTTGCCATTTAAAAAAATTAAGTTTTCGAATTCTTTAAATAGTAAAATTCGGCACCAATTTCTGAGCACCCCATATAATTCATTTAAAAAGGTTTAAATATGTGAGTAGCTATGAGTCATTTGTGCAAAGCCAGAAAATATTTGGACTGACTCGCATGGATTTCAAAAAATTATTTTTTTCGTAAAGGGCTGCATCTGCCTAAAATTTCGGAAAAACTACAATAACTCAAAAATGGTGCACTCTAGACATATGATGTCTCATATGAAGTTATATTGAAATTTAGCCTACATCCCAAATATTTTATTAAAATTATATTTAAAATACCAAAGTTGGAGTCCATTTCCGTTATTACAGAAAGTTGCAAAAAACTGAAAATATTTTAGTTGAAACGAGCTCTGCGGAAAACCCCCCGTATACAAATTTTCAGAAAACTAGTCCCAGTAATGTCCCATATACATATCGACTCAGCTCGTCGTGAAGGACCCTGTATACTTGGGCAGTAATATGGCCTCAAGAAGTGGCCAGGCTCGGCTACGCCTCGCCTGTCCATATCTTCTTTCATTCGGGGAAATCACTTTACCGCCAAGGTACATATTATTTTTTATCCTACACTATCAGAAAGCTAAATATGTTCGAGATAAACGTAGTTTTATGTAATAAGTTTTTTTTTTTTATTTTTTTTTTTTTTAATATCTACAGTAACCATTACAACTCGCTGGGGTTTTTTTGGTTGTGTTAATTGAACAGTATCACAAAATTCACAATAAGGACAACTTAGAATAGTTTCCTTTGGCACTACATGTTGAAATTCACTAACACTAGGTTTTAAGTTTTAGCAATTACATTGTTTATTTTATTCACTAACATCACTGCTTGATAGAAATATATCTTGAGGTAACTTGCGTTTAAGTCTTTTGTGTATACCTTTAGTTCCTAGAGAATAGTGAACCGTTGCTGGACAGTTTTCTAGATTGGAAAAATATTTACTGCTCACTTTTCTAATATATTCCGTAATTGTTGGCATACGTAATTCCCGGTGCAATTGCTCATTTCTAATAAACCAAGGTGCATTGGTTGCTATTCTTAAAATTTTTGATTGTAGTGATTGTATCTTCTTAATATTAGTCTTTGAAGTTCCACCCCAAACTGGACAAGCATACATTAATCCTGGTCTGATAATTGACTTGTATATTAAGGCACCACACTTAACTTGTAAAGCCGATTTTCTATTTAGAAGGGGATAGAGTAGTTTTAGTTTTACGTAGCCATCACTTAATTTCTTATTGACGTGAATACTCCATGTTAAACGTCTGTCAAGATAAACTCCCAAATACTTAACGCTGCTATCGTTTGGATTCCAGCTAATGTGTTGGTTATTTATTACTAGTTCCTTTGGGACGTGGGGTCGTCTTAATGTAAAAATTTTTGTTTCACATTTACTAGCATTAAGAGAAATGCACCACATTTTCATCCAGTTAGAAATTGTTCCTACTGCAGTTTGTAATTGTTGGGCGGCGTCATCTATATTTTCATTTTGGGTTACAATTGCTGTATCATCGGCGAACATAGAAAGTACAGCATTTTCTGGTTCCGGTAGATCAGATATGAAAATATTGAATAACGTCGGACCCAAAATAGAGCCTTGCGGGACACCAGCAAAAATAGGTTTTGTTTGAGACGTTGCATTATTTATTTTTACAACAAAGCTTCTATTAGTCAGAAAAGAAACGATGACCCTGACAATGTAATCTGGTAGACCAACATGGAGTAGCTTGTATTGTAAACCTATGAGCCATACGCTATCAAATGCTTTGGCAATGTCTAGGAATGCCACTGTTGTATGTTCCTTAGCTTCAAAGCCTCGCTCTATAGTTTCAGCAAGTCTTTGCAGCTGGTGGCTAGTAGAATAGTGCTGCCTGAATCCAAACTGGAATCGAGGTAAGGTGTTCTTGTCGTCAAGCAGTTTAACCTCGGGAAATACTTTAATCCAATTACTACTTGATATGCTTACTCCTTATATGGACAAAATTAAAGAATTTCTTTTATCATTAATAGCAGCAACACTACTAAATGGAGGGAAATAATCCCCCAGAAGTAAACAAGTTAACAGTATTAAATTGGAATGCCAATGGCATTAAAGCCAAAAAGTCCGAGTTCACTGTTTTTCTACATCATCACAATATCGACATTGCGTGCATTAGTGAGACGCATCTTATTGATGGAGAAACATTTACAATACCAAACTATTGTGTATATCGCAACGATAGAAATTCTCCAACTGCATCTGGAGGAGTGGCTATCATTGCCAAAAAGAAATTGTTGTTGCACACTTTATTAACAGAGGATCTTGATAATGTAGAAGTCATTGCAGTTCAGTTGCAAGTACAAAATGCTCCCGATATTAAGCTCGTATGCTCATATAAACAACCTAAACATAAGATCATTAACGAAGACATTGCTAAGATATTTAATAACCACCACAAGCCAACACTACTTATTGGTGACATAAATTGTAAACACAAAATCTGGGGTTGTAGAGCCACTAATCCTAATGGCGTCAGGCTACTCGAAATTATGGAAAACCAAGCAGTAGAGGTGTCCGCACCCGATGTTCCCACATATGTTCCATTCCAGCGTGAGCGTAAATCAGATATACTAGACATAATTCTCTACAAAAATTTCACTACCCCAATCACACAAAATGTTCTAACCGAACTAAGCTCTGACCATCTACCTGTGATTATTAATTTTTCTCATGTACCTAAATACTATGAAACAATGCCTAGACTAATTCAGGGGCAAATCGACTGGGAGAAATTTCGAGATAAACTAGATGAAAAAATTAAATGCCCGTACAGGATAGAAACACAAAAAGATGTCGATACCGAAGTGGAAAACATCACCGTTGCCATCACGAATTCGATCAAGATATGCAGAATTAAACATAAAACGCATAATTTCTGAATAAATACTGTTTTGTTACCTCAGCGTCTCATTGACTTAATCAAGGAGAAAAATAAAATCAGGCGATTATGGCAATCAACAAGGCAACCCCAATACAAAACGCAACTTAACAGTCTTATGCACAAAGTAAGGTATCAACTAGACGAACATCGATATGAAACGTATCAACGCTACATTAAAGAGCTGCAACCAAATGATCCTTCCATGTGGCAAGCTACAAGACGTATATTAAAAAATCCACCTATCATTCCTGATTTGAAAGTAAATAATCAGATGTACTGCTCTAACCAAGAAAAATGCGACATTTTTGCTAATCACTTAGAAACAGTTTTCACGACCAAGCAAGATACAGAGTATAAATTATTTCATCAGCAAGTAGCGGATTATGTGCAGAAGAACATGCCACAGGAATCGGGAGCTTTCAAACCTACTTCCCCCAGGGAAATCTATAAATATATCAAAAGACTGCCTCTAAGAAAAAGCCCCGGTCTTGATTTAATTCCAAATATTGTCCTTCGAAACTTATCAAGAAAATCATTAGCTATGATGGCAAGCCTATTCAACTCTTGTATGAGACTGGGTTATTTCCCTCGTACATGGAAATGCGCAGCTATAATATTATTCAACAAACCTGGAAAGAATCCGAGAGACCCAGGAAACTATAGGCCCATAAGTTTATTGTCAACCATATCAAAGTTATTTGAACGTATTATACATACCCGAATTATGTAATAAGTAATACAAACACATAAATATATAAGGTGCGGCTGTGGAAATTCAAACGTATGAATAATATGTTGGTGGCACTGTAAGTCTATGTCAAATTCGAGGTTATCAGGTTAGGTTTTTCGTCAGTTTTAACACAGACTGCCGCAAAACCTAACCTGCTAACCTCGAACTTGACATAGACTTACAGTGTCATATCATTGCAAGGCTAACTGTGTCTATATAAATCTGCTTATTTTCTTGGCTAACCAAGAAGGATAAAAAATAAAAATTCTAAAGAAATATAGATTTTCCGGGTGACAATGAGACCAGGGCCATGCTTATATCTTCTTTATTTATGAATAATTTATGATTGACCGATAAATATACCTAGTCAAAATTGCCGACTTCCGGTTTCACAGGAAATGAGACACCAACTTTGATTTTTTTATGTTTTTCGAAATCTGCAAGTCAAATTACATATAATAATCTTGGTAAATTTTCATTTTTTCAAACAACAAATTTCTTTTCAAATTTTATTTTTTACCATAAAAGGCTGTGACTTGGAAAAATCTGTTCTAGCTCTAGCAGCTTATAATAATAACTATTTTATAAATAAAGTCAACAACAAACCTTTAATAAGAGAATAAAATTTGCCGAACATGTTTTTTTAGAAAAAGCCACTTTTTTAAATGGCACTTACTAATTGCCAACTTACCATTAAACAGCAAATTTAATTACCAATCTTATGATATGCATCATACACTACTTTATCATTATCTAAAATTGAAAAATAATTAATTAATTAGTTTTTTTAATATTTTTGTGTAATATCTAATCAAATTCGACAACACTGTTATATGTAATTTGAGTCGTAGATTGCGAAAAACGTAAAATATATAGGGTGATCCATTTAAAAATCAAAGTTAGTGTTATTTCAGGTGAAACCGGTAGGCGGCCACTTTGATTATGCTTGCATCTCAATCCGAAATTATGTCTAGTATCCTTGTATCAAATAAAGCATGGCCCTAGTCTTATTGTCACACGGTATACCTAATATAGAATTGCTAGGTAAATAATAATATAATGTCACTGACATATCATTTGGATTATAATTGGTAAATAAATCGAAATAAATCTTAATTAATATGGAATTAAAACTATAATTTATGTTATTTGAAAATGACAATAAGTTTTTTTATTTTATGTTCATTGTCATTTTTTGTTATTTTTTTTTTATTTTATTTTTTTTTTAAATTTTAATTCGCACTCAGCCAACAGCCGTTAGGCCAATTATAGGCGTCGCTGTGCAGTTATGAGGATTTCCAACCCCACTAACGACTGTCATGATGTTGTATGACCGCCGGGACCAACTTTTTTCCGTGATAGCCGTACCACGAAGCGCCGAGAGATGCAGCCGTGGAACTCCCATCCAAGTTCTGACCAGAGACAGCGTTGCTTAACTCTGCTGATCGAACGTGGACGCTTGTTCAAGCTACACCACTCGGGACCCCGTCATACCGGTAGGTAGAATAGTAAAGAGGTGAAGGCATGCACGAACAGCTGGATGACCTGTAATTAAAAATCATATACCGCGTGCCGGTTTCAAAAGCAAACATAGCAAGTTTTAATTTTATATTTAGTAAACAAATTATGCCTAACTTAATTGATGTCTAAGGACTTTCAGCTCCCTCCCTCTTATAATTTAAAGTTCTGATCTGCAACCATACCATACCTACCATACTTTTGTTGCCGGTTGTGAAGCCGGTCACCCGGCGTAAAAAACAAGAAAATATTAAAATTTAGTTGGATAAGGATGCAGCAAATTGAGAAAATGTGCAGTTTTGACATATGAACTTTTGAATCGGTAAAGTATGGTAATAAAATTTGGATTTGGATTTTAATAGTAACAAGATTATTTTTAATAAATATAATAACGCTAAATTCGTAACAGTAACTATGAAATTTTGTAACTAGTCGAGGTGCTAGAAAAATACAGATATTAAAAATAACAGTGCATTATTTTCCTCAAGAAAAATATTCACATCTTCTGAAGTGTATGATTGAATAAAACAATATTCAATTAAAGGGGATTCAATAATTGCCAAGTATAGTACAATTTGAAATAAAAATGTGTTATTTATTGACATATGCCAAGTAATGGAATATCAATATCGTAGGATGTAAGTTATATGGAGGACATTGCTGTTGGCTGTTTGGAGTCCATCAATTGTCTATAGCAGAGATTTGCTTAATTATTTCAATGAGATAGTATCGGAGAGCTTTTTAATAGGGTTACACTGGTGAGTGTGAAAGATTGAAACGAAACGTATCTGAAATAGATAATAATTATAAATAAGGTAAACCATTCAATGCCTCATGATCTGAAACAACCTAAGAAACAATGCGTTAGAGCTGTTGAGTTAAACGGTTGGAGAAACTATCAACGTACACTTTAGATCAGGAAATTTGACATAACCGATATAGAGTATGAGTGTAAAAAAATTAGATCAGGAATAATTAAAAATGCATGTCCCAACTTGAGCAAAAGGTTTCATGTTTGAAAATATATAAAATGAGCTAGCTTTGAGATTTTTTCCTGACCCTTCTTCCAGTCTCCACCCCTCCTTTCTCTCACCCATCTCGAGTTTCCCGTTCTTGGCTGAAGAGGGACGGAAGGTCCCTATAGCAGCCCGCCCCCCCCCCCCCCCCCAGTTGGGGGAATTGAAATAACCTTTACCTTTGTCCTTTTAGATTTACTTAACAACACTTAATTGGTACACCGGGTAACTGATTAATATGACAAAGTACATAACCATAACTATCTTAAGTTACGTCGATCTGACATTTGAAGAAATAAAGATTTCTGCAATCTTAGGTGGAAAGTAGTTCTGATACCAAATAACTGTAATATAGACAATATTTATTTCATATATTCACAAATAAGGACTATGCAGTATTTAGGGTAATCAAATCAGCAATCCGATATTAAACGGGTCGCCGATAAAAGAAAGGGGGGAAGGCATCAAACATTATTTTTATGAAAGTTTCTTGTAAAAATTATTTTTTTATTCTAATTTTATCAGCTTACCACTTACTGATTTTCTAAATCACATATCTACACGCGGTTAAAGTTTTTAAATACTCATAAATTGCTTCTAATTCGCGTTTATTACTACATGGAGTTGTGTTGCAATTTCGCAGAGGCTTGCAAATCAAGGTATTAGACCTAGTAACTCAATTAACCTACTTCTGATAGAGAATTATGATGGCGTAATATACACTAGATCTTTTGTCCTCTAGATTTACGCAGATAAGCGCGAGATAAATGCGATCTAAATGCGAAAACGCGGACTAGCAACGATGGACTAAAAATTAACCTTTAAGCTCGTTTTACGCTCGGCGATGAATAATAGCATCGTAAAACACAAAAACGACAATTGCCATTAAATCTCAACTCAAGTAGCGCTGCAAGCCTGTACTTGATAGTTTAAAGGTTAGCCTTAATCACGCTCGATCCAAAACTGAATTATTAATAATTATGTACAAATATGTTAACGTTCTCATAATGTGTAGATGGATCATCAAAGCGGTATTTTTATCAGCGCATGCACTTGTTCGTGTTCACATATGCGGTAGTATACCAATAAATTATTTAGATTTGAAACGTTTTGTTTAAATCAGCACTCGTGTGAGATCATATGGTCATTCAGCTGCAAATAAAATACAAGTTCCCAATTTTGCTCGATAAAACCTTGAAAAGTATTATTTAAACAAGGTTTATCCTGCAGATCATCTGAGAAAGTTCATGAGAGTGCATCAAGTTGTTTGTTGTAATACGCACTGGTAACTGCAGGTTGTTGCGATATCGATAAACTGGTTCTTAAACAACTCCACTGCTATTAGTTATTTTCCAAGTGAAAAGGTCTGTCATTAAGTCAGCAGGTATCGATTCCGTTAAAAAGAAAATTTAGGTCTTTATTTTAGTCAAAATTGTTAGTAGGTTTTTAATTTGTAAAAAAAAATCAGCTAACGTAAAGGTCTAACGTTAAAAGTGTCCCAATTGCAGGTACTTCTTACAAAATCAATAATGCGATAGATCATTTAGTATACATAATCTGACATCAACAATTCAGCATATTTTTTTGCCTTTTAATAAGATAAATTTCAATAATTATATCAGAATTTAAAAAAAGATGTTAGCATATCGAGGTGTTATTTTTTAAACAAACAAAATCATATGGAAATGACCATCGCCTCAATGTAATATATGAGATATGACACCATTCTGTTGATATTAGGTACATAACATCTAAATGTGAGTGTAACAAAAACTCAGCTACAGCAAACACCATTGTTAAATTGATTAATTATGCAGTGACGTATACACTGCGGCATACAAAAACTAAAATATAACTATACTTGCCAACTCATCAATCTATTGTCAATATAACTTACATAATCATTATTTTAGCACCGCTGTTGCTGACATATATGCAGTTATACCATTTAGTCTTAGTTTTCGAGTTATGCAAAAAACACGAAAAAGTGCTAATTTTTAATATTAATTTTTGAAGTTATCTAGGTATTTCTTTATCATCAACAGTATCATCATCGTTACCTTATGTCATCCATCATCGGATGTGCCTTTAATGTGTTTGGTAAGTCGAATTTTAATATATTTTTTAGTCTACCAAACGCTACCCAGGCCAGAGCAATTCTTCTGTCTAAATCTGATTTCAGGATGTTCTTGGAACGCTCAATTTTCTGTCCCAGGTATATACATATTCGACTTTTTCAATGTTTTGTTCTTGTATTAGTATATGCTGATCACGATTTTGTTCTATTTCGTTTGTCAGGTATTTTGTTTTTCTGAGGTTTATCTAAGTCCTATCTTCTCTGACTCTGACATTATCCGCAAACCTAAGATGATTTAGCTTCTCGCCGTCTATAGTAATGCGTTTTGTTTCCCACTCTAATTTTTTAAAAACATCCTCCAAGGGTGCAGTGCAAAGTTTTGGAGAGATCAAGTCTCCTTGTCGCACTCCACGCTGAATTTGGATTTTGTTTGTGTCGTTACTTGCATTGTAGCGTTTTTGTATGCAGGGTGATGCAAATTAAGTGGGCACCATTGCTATCTTTGTTATTATTGATTTTACAAAGTAGGTTAAATTAGCAAACTAGTAGTGTTTTCGGTGCTGATTAATATGCAATTAATAAAAGAACAAATCGAATAACTCGTTGGCGACAAAATTTTAAAAATATTTTTATTTAAACGAAACACCCTGTATATTTTTCAAAAACTTGAAATAAAAAAGAAGTTGTGATATAAAAGTCTTAATACACTACTGTCTTAAAATGAACACTAAAGAAGTTATCGCAAGTTTCAGTTTATAGATAAAGACACATTATTCTACTGTAAAAATTCATTGCAGGCTTCTTTTAAGTCTGATAACCAGAAACAGTAACAAAACAATAAGAAATAAATAAACAACGCTAATTACCTTCGACAACCAAACGTACGACAAATTGATTTTGACAGTTCTGACGTTTACGTTATTGTTTTTGTTTTTAGTAGCAGCCTACTATGAATTTTTCGTAAGTACGGTGTATTGTTGATATAGGTAAACTAAAATCTCCCCTAACTTCTTTAATATTCATTCAGTTCCATTAAAAAAACTAAAAAATTTTAATTTTGTCGCAAACTCGTTATTTGATTGTTTTTTTATTATTTGCATATTAATCAGCGCCAAAAACACTACTACTTTGCTAGCTTAACTTACTTTGTAAAATTAATAATAACAAAGATAGCAATGGTGCGCACTTAATTTGAATCACCCTGTATGTACTGGATTAGGTTTGTATATCGGTTGTCTATTCTGTCATTGGGTTGGGATCATAAACGGACTTTATTTTATTCGTAAACTTAGTAGTTCGAATGCGCGGTTCTTGGTAGATCAAAAACATCCTTGATTTGACAAATGACACAAAATGTCGCTAGCGGTGACAGCGTATTTGAATGTTTTAAAAGTGAAATTACTGCGAGAAACGCGTCAGGTAATTATTCAAATTTACGCGCTTGCAACAATAAGCACTGTTTTGTTTCAGTGATGACGTAGGAACACCTCGCCTTGATTGTTTCGTGACGTACAAGGGACGCCAAAACGTGCATTTGTTTTTGTTCGCTTGGGTTCTCAGCCGAATTCGCACAATCCACCGACGCTACTAAATTTTTGGAAAAACCGAAGCAAATGGGCTTTCGGGAAAACGCTAAGCCACTCCGGAAAGGTTTGGCCTCGGATTTTAATGCGTTTTCGACACTCCACACTTAAATTTGCAGGATTTATCGTACCTTCTTTACAGACTTCTAAGCTGCCCGTTCTGAATGCTGCCCGGATCTTGTGCTGGAGATGACCCCCTCGCTGCAGATGCTGTCCGTGACGTTCTTGCAGTCCTCCCCGACGTAATGCAATGCAAGCCTCTGGCTCTGGATTCTTACTTTTGCCGGGAACGATTATCGGAAACCCCAATTGAACCGCAGCCGATGTCCTCGGAGAAGCGATTGGAGAATTTTATATTTTAGTGCTGCGGAAACCTTCACAAACACTGTCACATGTACTCTAAGATGGTCACAATAAAAGGCAATTCTTTTTACTCGTAACATGCTCGTTTAATGGTATAAAAATGTGTTTAAAAGTGGAACACAAATCTAACAAACTTCACGTAAAAATTAATTCAATTGTTCTCCTTGTTTTTTTAACAAAACAGCATCAGGTTGCTAGGTTACTATGACTATGTTAAAGGAAATTAATTTTGGTAAAGGAAGGTTACAAATGGAAGTAAATTTGAGTACCTAAATTATATTTACAATTTTCTTAAAACTAAATTACTGTCTTTAATCTTATAACTAAATCGTTCGGTAGCGCTGCGCACACAAACGTTTTTATTTTTATTTTGTAATCGCTCTGCTTTGCACTATTGCACTGATTTTTGAGTTCACCATGTTCGCGTCATTATCTTTTCTCTTCTGTTGCCTTTTAGAGTTGCTCTTTTGCAATATTTCAATTATATTATCCTGCTTAATTTACCTTTCTGCTATGCTTACTAACTTCACTATCTGTTGCTTTTGACTTAACAAACTACGCTAGTTTTATAATGCAGCCAACAACCTTTTGTATCAAATACATTTTATAAATTGGTCTGGCTTTACATGTGCACAAATCTTATTCGAATTATATTAATTTAGTCACAAGCCAATCTAAACTCTCTGAAATTTGCTTTGCCTTTGCGTACCTTTCTCCAACTAATTTAGTCTTTCTCTCATCTCATTATCAATGCATTTACTGCTTTACTTTAGTTTTAAAATTTACAATTAGATAATACATCCCAACTCTGTGCTTATTGAATCAGTCAATTATCTTGCACTGCAAACAGAGCCAAGTCGTGGGCCTCACGCCATCTCAATATGTATATTCATTTCATTAATAGTTGTAATTGAATATTACATACAAAATACATATCAGAAATGTTTTAATCTGTTACTACTCCATTAAACTTCTTACATTTTAAATTTCAAGCTTTTATATTGCATTGCAAATAGATTTACTAAATACTATTATTGTTAACTCCTACTATTTTAATAATAACTTATAAAGCTCCTACAATTTTATACTTTCTCAAATTATCATTCTTTTATCCACTTTTCACTTGTTGTAGTTCACATCTACATTCATCTCTTATATATGCACTCAACAGTCTTTGATTATCTGCGTTATTCATGAGATCTGTTATGATTCTAGGCTTTTAAATCTTGTTCTTAGTCAATTCATCTTTATAATTAAAATAACCACGACAGGTACCTATACTCCGCGAATTATATTTCGCTCCGGAGCATTTATGCAGATGTTTAGAAACTTTATTATGTATTTTATACCTGTAAATTCCTTTGTTATTATAATAAGTAAAACATTTCCTGTCTGTAAATTATTATTTTGTATATTCATTCTTTTGACACATATGACTATTTTCACACCAGTAATAAGCAACACTTTTAAATACCTACCTAATTTGCTCTTTATTATGTCCATTGCTTATTTATAATTATTGGCTTTTAATTTTGATTTCTGTCTATAACAATATGTATGAATTTTGTTATATCTCGTTTACTATTTACTGTACAGCAATTTTATTTACTTCTTTTAAAACGTCAATCTATGATAATTTAAATTTTGATTTTACGATATTTGTCCACTAGCTAGATTATTATAAAGTTACATATCGTATCGGACATAGACAATAATCTAAACAGTAAAGAAAATATTAATTTTTTTTGTAAATAAACTGATAACTATATTGTTAGACACTAATTGTTAGCAATTTTTTTTCGTTTCGTTGTGCGTCAATAATTATTGTTTAAATAAATGTTATTTCATATTTTCATTTCTCAATTTTAACTTAAAGAATGTGACCATGAAATGTCGATATTACGTTGTTATTAATTATTGTTTTTAAAAGCCAATAGTCGCTTATAATACTATAAGTACTCAAAGTTATGTCGATTATTTTTGGGGTAGTAGGTATCACGAAGGTCCTATTGCACACGCAATGGACGTGAGTGATACCACCTTAAAAATAGTCTACCTAACTTTGACTTCATATAGTATTCGGAGGACTATTCAGTGAACCAAACCCATTTTACAAATTAAAGACTCAACACTTAGCTACACATGTTAAAATACAATTTGTGTAAACATCTTCAATAAATATTTTAATTTATTGAAAATAGTCATTGGAGTACTAGTACAATAGTCGCTGCAATTCGTTGCTAGTACAATAGTCACTACAATTTATTTTGGTTGGCTATGAAATGCAAAATCTGACGTTTTCATTTGTCCACTTTTGACAGATTACAGGTGAACTGAATACAATTATTTAATCGCTACCTTTTTAAAAAAGAATTTGTAACCGCAATAAATACCGACTGTCTTTATTTTCAGTCCGGAACAATAGCAATAAAATCAGCCAACAAATGGAAGCAAATAAATGCGACAAAGTAATTTGTCCGCTATCGGCGTTAAATTAGAGGAAATAGATGGAACACGCGTCGCCATATCGTAGCTCCAGTTATATTGCATCGATTTCAATTAATTTCCGTGAATTGCTACCAGACAATTATAATAATTGATGTTTTTACATAATTTCTAGCGACTGATCAATAAGTTATCCTGTTCGTTGGTGGCTACAAAACGTTTGATAATAACAAATATTATGAACGCCGTCATTTCTACCCGATCATGTTCTTCTTGGCAGGATTAGTTAAATCAGTAAAGTTTCCGCAACCTTTGTGAACTATCCTGAAATAAATGAAAATGAATGATTTCTCTAATGTAAAATAATTTCAAAACCATGAACCCTATAACTCAAATAAAAATACGTACTTATAGAACTTTTTTCGTCAAATTTAATAAAATTGTAGACTTTTTCTCTCAACGCCTACTTTAATAATTTAGTTATTTTTAGAAAAATTCTCAGAGATAAATTATATAAAGTTTTATTTTCCGACTATCGGCTTTAATTGCTGTGCAAAAATCAAGGTTGTACCTTATACCTATTGGCGACCTTTACAAAGCACTTGGCATACTGTTTGATGTTAATGCGAAATCTAAAGAGCTTGTTTGTATTCAATGGTGATAATAAAAATGAGATTTAAATTGCTGCATTAAAACTTGTTTTCTCGCTCAATTAAGTAGTTGTTCTAGACTTTGGTCTTAATGAAAATACGCTTCCTATTGTACTCAGCCAAGATCAAACAAAAACGTAAACTTATATTTTGGTTGGTTGGTTAATTTTTGGATGATTGTTATTACGTGGTCTGTTTCTTTTCCATTTCTATTAACTTAGCAACTTCAACAACTTGCTACGATCACCAAAAATAATTAACAATAATTATATCAATGCCAATCATGTAAAACAGTTTTTTCTCATGCTAATTTTTTTAGTGTTTTTTTGGTTCACTCATCTTCGTGTTTTAT
This sequence comes from Agriotes lineatus, assembly GCA_940337035.1. NCBI lineage: Eukaryota > Metazoa > Arthropoda > Insecta > Coleoptera > Elateridae > Agriotes > Agriotes lineatus. The sequence goes on along the minus strand of OW679197.1, from coordinate 92,630,506 downwards.
AAACCACATAATGCTGCATACCTAATTTTTTCGTAGATACCAACATAGAAACAATAAATACACCAGAATCCAGCAATGAAGTTAGAAAGGTAGAAATCCGAAAATATTTTTCAAATGCCTTAAAAAGTGAATTAATGTATTTTTCCGTCGACCTCCCTATAAAATGTGATTTTACGGACGCATTTGCGTACCAAAAATGCCACTTTTTTGGACACCATTAATTTTTCGTCCGCAAACACTTTTCGTCCGTAAATGCTTTTCGTCCGCGAATGCTTTTCGTCCGCAAACACTTTACGGCCGCACTTTACAGCCGCAAACGCTTTTCGTCCGTAAACACTTTTCGTCCGCAAACACTTTTCGTCCGTAAACGCTTTTTGTTCTCAACAACTTTATAATTCGGACTTCACTTTAATTTTTTTTCAAATTATGACGGTCGACGGAAAAATTTAATATGCACCTCGGACGAAAACTGCTTTTTATGGCCTTGCCCATAAAAAGCCAATTTTTCGTCCTTGATGCATAAATAACTATTTCCTACGACTGCTTCTAAAATCAAGCTTTCCGCCTTGTTGACGTATGTCAAAAATTGATTGTTTTGAATCAGTTCATCGCGGCAACCGTCATAAGTAAGTATATAATCGTGAATCGTAATACATAGCAACATACATAAATTTTATATAAGCATTCATGATTATATACCTAAGTCGGCTACTGGTGGGCTATTTGAAAACGTCAAAGTTGACAGCTGTCACTGTGAATTCGATTTAAACCTTTTTTCGCGATTTAAAGTTACTTGTGCTTCATTTTGTGTATTGTCGGTGTTTAAGTGTCAAGAAAAATAAGAAATGGGCGATAAAATATCCAATTCTGATGTAAAAATTTGCACGTCGCTGGAAATTTTAGAAATGGCAAAAAACAACAGTTTAAACCTATTTTCGAAAATTTTACAGTCGTAGGAAAAATTTTGTATGCAACACGAGCGAAAAATGCATTAGGCGTTCGTTCGAGTTTTTTCGGACCTCGCTTCGCTCGGCCCGAAACTTTCGAACTCACGCCTAATGCATCATTTTTCGCTCTAGGTACATAAATAACTATTTTTCTATGGCACATGTTAAAGTGTGCTTTTATCAACTCAAAACAAAAGGTCAGGTTTTACTTTAACAGCAAGGGTAGATAAAGTAGCACTTTAACATCAAGGATAGATAAAGTAATTTAATTTTCTAACTTTTGTTTAAATTAAATATGACAGCTTCGTATTATCGTAGCAACCCAATCTAGCTACTGACATTTTGAAACGTGATTGACTGTCATTATTTTCTTTTTAAATAGTTAAAGTTCTTGCTATAGAAAAAAATATTGTATTATACACGACGATAAAGTTATTTCTATCCACTCTTGAATCATTAACGTCTCGACTTCGTCTCGACGTTAAACGATTCACTCGTGGATAAAATTTAACTTTATCGTCTTGTATAACAAATTACTATTTCTACTTAGTTATGTCGAAAAATATCAACTCTTAAAAATGAGTTTTTATTTTCTAAGATGTGAAACGTCCAGGCCAGAATGTAATAGTACTTTACTATTGTGTTATACTCCAGCTGTATGTAATTATATTCAAGTCTTTATGAACGAACTCAGCGGCGCAAAGTCAACGCAGAACAGATAATAAATAATAATTATACCAAGGCACTGAAGTTTAACTTTTTATCACGAATGGGAATTTAATAAATAAATAAGTCACATTACGGATAAAAAGAAACTTCAGTGCCGAGGTATATATTTTTTTTAAATCAAGAAATCGTGAAATTAGAACATTGTGACTAACTTTTGTAGGTTATGTTGACGTCGTCGTATATGAAATAAAAAGAAAATTAAGATCAACTAGTTTTCCTACCTAACATGACGCAAAAAATCATACTTTTTTAATACCGTTTCATCTAAGGCAAGCACACAGTTTTTTGATTCAATTTTCTATTATATTTTCGTAGTTTAGTATGTTGGATCAGTAAATGTTCGTATTCTTTTTTGTAATGAGACTCAGAAGTTGAAACAGTAACAAGTTCAGAAGAAGAAGAAGGAAGTGTTTTCGGGATAGTAGTCCTCTTTAACTTTTTACAGCCATTTACTCCAAATTCCCACTGCTTTTTTCCAAAATGATTTTCACATATTCTTGGTCGTTTGGAATTATATATTTCTCTGTCGATGCTGTTTAACCAAATTTGTTTTATTTCTGGATCTTTGGATATGCTTACAAGATGTATACCACTTTCTGAACTGTTATTACACCCAGTCACGCAACAACTGGCCATGATAATGAAATTATTAGTACTTACTTCAAAAGTGCAATAGATCTGACAATTTCAAAGTCTCTAATTTAAAAAATCGAAAGCACCGAGCCAACTAAATTTTTAAAGATTAGTGGGATCCAAAGGGATCCAACCAATGAAATGATGTTGCCGCGTTTGCTCTACTCTTACTATATATAGATACTTTAGTCATATATAGTGTACCTCTATATTAATTACTTGATAAGAGTAAGGAAACGTTGTACAATTCGTTTTCATTGGTGGATCACTTTTTGCAAGGCGTACATGATTGTTTTTGAAAACTGACACTTTTGACATTTCGTATGTCGTTCTTGTAGGATTATTTGGTAGAAAATGGAAATGCAAAATAACTACAAAATTAGCATACATTCAAATAAATCACATGAATTTGGGTTCAGGTAAATATTTATTTGCGTTTTTTTCTGCAGAATATTTCATTGCATGACTTAATTTTTTGCACCTTTCTGGTTTCGGCGTTATACTTTCTTGTATAAATTTTTAATCGATACAATGTTTTCCGATTGCTTTTCACCATGTATCAGTTGCGTTTCACTTTATCTCAAATGCTTTTCCCTCTTGTCAACACTTGTCAATATTGTCAAGTGGGAATTACATTTGACAAATAGTGAAACACAATTGATACATGGTGAAAAGCAATCGGAAAACGCTGTATGTTTAAAATAAAGAAATTGCTATTTGCTGTTGAATTTTTGTGCCATTTAAACTGACATTTGTTTCTTGTACTATATTCTCAGTTCGTGTGTTATTTTCATCAGAAAATATGGTATTCGCATCGTTTTTTCTTAATTTGTTTCATAATGTTTCCCATTGATCCACCGCAAAATGCTTTTCACACAATCTTCCATTATATGGATGAGCATTCAACTTGTCACCTACGCTTCCCAATTAAACGCATTTTTTTGGTATAGCTTTAAATCCATCTTCTGATCTACTTTTGCACCCTTTTGCTCTGCAACCAGTCATCTTATTTAACTTTCAATATACCATATTTATCTTTCCCTTAGGAAATTAACAGATTTTAAAGTCAAACATTAGAAAATAAAAGTGTCATTTACTGCAATAGTTAACTACTCCTTGGAAAACGTGATCCATCAATTAAATCGTGATATACCAATTTTCCTTACTCTTATCAAGTAACTAATATAGAGGTACACTAGTCATATATAGAGATCCTGTATATAGTTTACTAAGAGTTGGGCAAACAGCCTGATATTTGACATATGTCGAACAAATAGGTTATGGGAATCAACCGTGCTAACCTGCCTTTGATGGGAGAATTTTCAGAGTATTGATCATTCTTATGATCTCTAGAACCGACTATTAGGAATATACGGCCAATTCAGTTAAGATTTAGATTTGCATGTGTGAAACTATCGCTCGTAACATGTTAGAAAGTATGTAAAAACGGCACATTTATCACACATGTCTTGCAACAAGTGATCCAAAACAATCAAAATGTATCCCGTTGTTTGCTCAACTCTTAGTAACCTATATACAGGGACTCTAGTCATATATCAGGTCACTAAATACATAAGGTACCGCCAATCCGTTCCAAGATTTTGTTTCCCCAAATTAAAAAGGACAGAACATTGTAAGAAAGTGAGAGTGAGAGTGAGACGCTAATGTCAGGAACCCCAAATTAAAAGAGACAAAAGATATATGTTTGCACAGTTGGCGGTACCTTATATGATTTAGTAACCTTAGTCATATATCTGTCGCACCGCCAGCGCCATCTACAAAAAACTCGTAAAACAATGCATTACTTCACTGCCGATTTTGATGTTCTTCACTGCCGATTTCAAATCAAGTAATTATACGAGGTATATATTTGGAAATATTAGGACAACCGTTAAGATCGATACATCAATTGAGTAAAATATTAAAAATAAATAACTATTAGGTAAGCAAATGGGCTAGTAGTAACAGAAATGTTTTACAATGCAATTATACAAGGTGGCCCACTTTTTTGTTGCAGTAGACAGAAAAATTTTATTTTAAGACGCAAATTTCATATGAACATAGGCCCTGCAACTCTTCGTTTTAAAGATACGGGGCGTTCAAATTTTCGAAAAAATATCATTTTCGGTACAGTGTCCCAACCAGCTGAGATAATTAAATTAAATTTGGTGTGGAACTCTATCCTAAATGCTACTACATTCTGTGACAATATCAAGGCCCTGATCGACCAGTAGCGGAGATGTGGGGTTTGGCGACCAATAAATTTAAAATTCACTAGTACGACCCTGTTGAAAATCGAAATTGTTTCTTTTTTCAAAAAAGCGTTTTATTCTCTACAAGTGAGTTAACCATTTTATATGCGATCGAACAAGTTTCGTAGATAAGCAACGTTAGGAACGTCCGGTTCCAACACTAATACCGGAATAATTCATTCAATTGTTCATAAGCAATTGAACTACCAAAGCAGCTTACAGACTTGCGCAATGAAACCACACTTCGCGTGTGCAGGGAACTTAAGCAACGTTATTTACGTGAAGGGGGCGAATTTTTAAAAAGGATAGTGACCGGTGATGAGACCTGTCCCACTCAAGGCAACACTGCGTGTAGTAAAGTTCGAGGATAATGATGACGTGAAATGAAATGCGGAAATTAGCTTAGACACCAGAGTAAACGATTCTTTGAAGCAGGAATCAAAAAGCTAGTAGAGCAATGCGACAAGTGTATTAGTATTGAAGAAGATTGTGTCGATAAGTAGTTTAAATAAACCATTTTGAAACGATCTCAGTTTCTTTTTTATATATTGAACTACCCTCGTAGATTCTAAAACATTAACAATAATCTACAGAAATGAAATAAACATTTGCCAAACAACGAAATGTTTAATCTCAGTTTCATTTGGAACATATTCTAATGTTGATACTCCGCAGCTTCTTCTCCATAAATCCATTTATATCGTCATCAATTTTCTTTCATGTTTTGTTGTCATTTACTATAGCATCCAAACGAAGCTATACTTTCAATTGTTACGTTGTATATTGCTGTATATTGTGTCTTTTGTTATCTGGTCGGTCCAGAGTAGTGAACTCTACACTTCTGTCGCTTCTTTCCTTCTTCTGTTATTGTGCCTTCAAAATATTAAAATTCTTCAAATTTACCTGCACTTTCATTGTCCATACCTAGATGGAGAAGATCTCAACATATGGTTTTGCTCATGTTTATTAAACCCCATTTCGTGTATTCGTCTTTTAATTTTCTACACATATAGCTAGCAGCATTCTTGTTTTCTGCAATCACAGCCTGATCTTTCACAAATAGCAATACATACCGCTTTAAATATTCTATATGTAAGCACTCCTATATTTCTAGATTTTATTTTTCCATTGAAGACTGCTGATGCTAACTATAATGTATCTACTTATATTAAATAACGTTGGGCAAATACAGCAACCTTATTTACTGCTGCTTCCTCCAATATTTGTCTTTCCACTTTCACTATCATCATCATCATTGGCACCTCAGCCTTTTATGGGCCTTGGCCTTCTCAATTATCTTCCGCCATTGATTTCGACTTCTTTACTCTTCATCCTCGTACCTCAATACTCCTTAAGTCTTTTTCGTTAGCGTCCATATATCTAGTTTCTGGTGGTCCTACTGATCCCTTGCCTTGTGGGATAGTATTACTTCGACACGAAGTGTACGAAGTATTGAAATTCCCTCATATCAAAAACCACTCTGAGTCAAATATCTCTAAAATTCGAGCCAACCGACTAATGAACCCACTATATCAAATCTCCGTCTCGGCGGTGCGGATCTTTTGGTGAAGATCCCAGCCAACTAGATCAATCCCCCGTATTGGGGGGGTGCATAAACGTGCTGTGCGGGAGATGTATGTTCGTATGTGTACACGATTCCGGTCGCGAGGAACCTTCCTGAAGTCTTGGATTGTTTTCATACGATAGGTCCTCCGAAAATGAAGACAACATCAACTTTTGAGCTATGGTCGTCGGCAAAAAAGGTTTCTCTGGTTTTTTTTTTTTTTTTTTGATAAATAACTGGTTCATAGCATTTCACTGTATTAGCGAAACGGAGTGATGCTGAGTATTGAAGTATTCTTGGAAAGCACGGAAGGGCGCTTTTCTTGGGTGGGGGGTACCGTATATTTTAACACTTGTTTTACCGGCTCTTCTTCATCCTTCCGCTCTACATGTCCTATCCATTGCAGCCTCCCAATTCTAATTGTAGACATTATGTCACTTTCATAAAATTTCCAGTATAGCTCGAAATTATAGTATCTACGCCAATTTCCGATTTCGTTCACTGCTCCATATATGGTTCTTAAGACCTTCCGCTCAAAGATGGATAGAACGTTTTCATCCCGTTTGTTTGTAGTCCAGGTCTCAGCTCCATATGTGAGGACCGGTCTGAGGGTTTTATGTATTTTAACTTTGGTCGGTCTTGAGAGGTTTTTAGATTGTAGTTGTTTTAATAGGTAGTAGCATCTTTTTGGCAGTACTATGCGTCTTTGTATTTCCTCGCTGGTACTATTATCTCGGTTAACTGGTGAAGTTGTGAGCCTAAATAGATTAATTCTTTCACACTTTCGAAGTTGTGTTCTCCTATGGTTAGATTCTGCCGTACTCTTGCTCGCTTGTTTTCATTAGTTACAGCCATGTATTAAGTTTTTGATTCATTTATTGCTAATCTCATTTTTGCGGCGGCTTTCTCCAGTGCTACGAATGCTTCTTTCATATATAGTACGCTTCTCCCAATAACGTCTATGTCATCTGCATAAGCTAGTATTTGGACAGATTTGTTAAATATTTTGCCTCGTGTATTAACTGTGGAATCTCTCACCGCTTTTTCAAGGGCGATATTGAACAATAGGCAAGATAATGCATCCCTTTGTCGAAGACCTTTATTGGTAGTAAAGGGGAGGGAGATATCCCCTTGTATTCTAACTCTATATTCTACTCGTGTCATTGTTAGCCTGGTCAGTTTAATCAAATGTTGGGGAAGTCCATGGCCTTATATAGTTCTTTTCTATCAATGCTGTCGTATGCACTGTTAAAGTCTATGAATAGATGGCGTGTGTCTATGTTACGCTCATGTGTTTTTTCAAGTATGCCTTAGTGTGCATATCTGATTTGTAGTTGATTTATTTGCTGTGATCCGCATTGATATTTTTCGATTATTCTACTTGCCAGGGGTTTCAGTCCTGTATATAGTATGCAGGAGAATATTTTGTATATCACATTGAACAATGTGATTGCTCGATAGTTTGTGCACTGTAGTTGGTCCCCGTTTTTGTGAATGGGGAAAGTTATTCCAGCATTCCATTCATCTGGAAATATAGCCTGTTCCCATACTTCGATAATATTTTTATGTATGGTTCTGATTAACTGGTTGCTACTATTTTTGTATAATTCTGCTAGTAGGCCATCTGTACCAGGCGATTGATTGTTGCGCAGTCGTTTTATTCCACTCTCTACCTCTTCTAGTGTTCCATTATTGTCTGGGCCTTCTCCTTGGTCTTCTGTATTTCTGTCTTCATGGGTTTTTTATTCTCATTCAACTGTTCCTCATAGTACTATACTCATCTATTAAATATGTCTTCTTTGGAGCTGAGTATGTGGTTATGTTTATCTCTGCACATCGTTGCTCTGGGTAAGAATTCCTTCCGCATGGTATTAATTTTTGTACATTTTCCGTGTTTCATTTTGGTTGTTCAGTTGTTCTATCACCTCTAGTTGTTTTTCGTTATATGCTTTTTTCTTACATTTGTGTATTCTCTTTTCCGATTTTCTTAGTTCTCGGTATTCTTCGTAACTGTCCCTGGTCCTCCGTGTTCTTTGCATATTTATGTGTGCGGCATTCTTCCTGTTTGTCGCCTCGGCACATTCATTGTCAAACTAATTGTCATTTACTTTCCTTGGCTGGTTTCCTAGAGTTTCTTCAATAGTTCTTTTAATTATCTCCATACATCTTATCCATGAGTCTTGTACGTTAGTTCCTTCCTGCTGCATGGTCTTTGTTAGATTTTTATCCAAAGTCTGTTGGTATTCTATTAGTTTTGTGTCGTCTTTCAATTTATCTATGTTGTATTTGTTAGTTTTGGACCCTGTTTTTTGTTTTTGCATAGATATTTTAGCTCGTAGCTTAGCCATTATTAAGTAGTGGTCCGAGTCGATGTTTGCCCCTCGGAACGACCTTACGTCTATTATATCTGTGGCACGGCGTGAGTCAATTAGCACGTGATCCAGCTGGCTTTTGGTGGTGCCATCAGGGAATGTCCATGTTTCTTTGTGTAGCTGCTTATATTCAAAGTACGTACTCATCGCTGTCATATTGAGCCACGCTGCAAAGTTGATTATGAACCTTCCATTTTCATTGCTAGTTGCATGGAGACTCCGTTTGACAATATTTGGTCGATATATTGCCTCGCGGCCTATTTGGGCATTCATATCCCCTAGGCTGACTTTGATGTCTCGTTTTGGGCATTTCTTGTATACATCCTCTAGCAGGTCATAGAACTCTTCCTTCTCTTCGTCAGGCTTCTCATTAGTCGGTGCGTGTGCATTGATGAAGCTGTAGTTAAAGAATTCTCCTTTCATTCTGATTTTGCATATTCTTGGGTTTACTGCCTGGAAGTCTATTATCAAATGCTTCACTTTTTTTGTAACAATGAATCCTGTTCCAAATGTGTGATCTTTCTTGTTGCAGCTATAATAAAAGTTGTAATTCCTTGTTTCAATTATGCCTTTGCCTACCATCTAGCCTCTTGGATAGCTGTGATGTCCGCCTTGTATTTGTCTAGGAATTCGCTGAGTTCTTGTAATGCGCGGCTTCTATATATTGTTCGTACACTTACGATCATTGAAAATGAACAGGGTTATGCATGTCAAATTCACTTAACCGACCTTTTGCAATTGCGTCCAACGTTATTTTATTATTACGATGAGGAGAGAGTTAGGACAACACAATTCTGCTTTAGAAACAAGGGAGATTCAGCAAACGTATATCAACTACTGTAATGTTTGTTGCATAGCCCTGTTCATTTTCAATTATTCTTTGTGTACATTCCATGTGAATACCCGTATATCATTGCAAGGTCGTCGTCGTGGTTTCCGTCCGGCTTTTGATTCTTGAGGTTTCGTAACAATAGTTTTTTTTTTCGGAGTGGGGTTGTTGGCCCCATGCTCCAACCCGTTTAGTCGCCTCTTGCGACATGTAGGGATACTGTGGGTCTATTCTAACCCCAACGCACAGGGGTACAACTTTCGGTATATCTTACTATTAAAGTAGACACTTTTTTATTGCTTTACGTAAGTCGATAAGTACCAGATGTATCTGTTTGTCACGTCCTCTTCCTTTTTTACTTTCTCGCATACGGTAGTATAGAGAAAGTATTGTAATCGTCAAAAAAATCGACTTCGAGATTTTGACGAATCTTGACGTTTTAGACCTCCTAGAGTCCGAAAAAACCATTTTTCGAATTATGTCTGTGTGTGTGTGTGTGTGTGTGCGTGTGTGCGTGTGTGTGTGTGTGAACACGATAACTTAAAAACGAAATAAGCTAGACCCTTGAAATTATGTACATAGTCATTATTCAAAATTTGTAGATTCCTGTCAAATTTTGAGAAAAATCGGTTAACCGGAAGTGGCACTTTACCTAAACAGGTAGCGGTACCTATTCAAGTAAAGTACCAGTTTGCTTCGAGATATTTGAACAAAATTTTGTACATACATTTCTTATGTAGAAAAACTACCAGATATTACATTTCAGCATGATCGGTTAACCGGAAGTGGCATTTTACCTAAACAGGTAGCGGTATCCATTCAAGTAAAGTACCAGTTTGCTTCAAGGTATTTGCACGAAATTTTGCACATACATTTATTATTGATAAAAACTCCCAGATATAAAATTTCAGTATGATAGGTTAACCTAAAGCGGCACTTTACCTAAACAGGTAGTGGTTACCTGAAAATGTAATTTTATCGCTGTATGTATATACATTGCAATAAACTTTTCAAATTTGCTAGAAAACAAGGCGAATGCGAGAAAGTCTAGGGGAGCACACTCAAGATTTTTTCAACAGTTGCTGTAGACAAAACACTATTGTGACAAATACTCTGTTTCTCAATGTTTATATATCATTTTTACTTCACTCGTCTGAAAGACGAAGGAAGTATTGTAGTCACGAAAAAATCGCTTTCCGAGATTTCTTTAGATCTTTAGGTTTCAAGGTCCCTAGATGACGAAAATCAGGTTTTCTCAATTCCGTCTGTCTGTCGTAATGTTTTTGTGGTATCGAAATATATGTGAAATATTTTTAAACACTTGTTGTTTCGTTAAATTTAACATGTAACAACAAAAATAGCTGCTGTTTTTCCTTTTGCAATCGATTTATGATAGAGGATAATGTCAGAAAAAAGTCGAAACGTTTCAACAATAAGACCATTCCGTTAAATAGAGGTGCGCCCCGCACTCATTTTAATAAGGCTGGGTGGCGCAGTTTGACTTATCGATGCGGTTACGATCGCTAGGCAGATGCGGTTACGATCGCTATGCACATGTGCCGGGTTCAAACCCCAGCGAGACACATTTTTTTAAATTTGCAAATTGATCTAATTTGCGCTAGGGAAGTTCGGTGTAAACCCATTTACAGATGTTTTTATTTTTATCTCGCTCTCGTTGAAATTATTCTTTCTACTCTCATATTCTTATTGGGAACATTCTATTTTTCTCTCATACGATTTTGTCACATTTATGCTGCTTCTGTCGACGTAGTAGTGTTATTAAACTATGAACTGCCGAGCATTTTTTTTGAAATTTTAACCAAAAATATCTCTACCCCTAAATCAGTAAATCTATTAACATTAGTGGCACCTGCAGCTTTCTTACTTCTACTGTGGTTCGAACCCACAATTATAAGTTGTATTGAAAAAGAACGTCTCACAATCTTCAATATTTAAATCATTATTTACCTAGTTGGTTGCCAGCTGGCTCAGTTTATAACAAAAGGACTCTTACCTCTAATCCCCAGTCGAGGTTACGAATAATCAATGCAACCTAGTTTCGGTAGCCGACCCCACCACAGCTCAAGACCTGAAACTAAATTCTCCACCCTTCTACTTCATTAAAAGCCAATCTGTTTGCAATATACTCATATGTATTAGCTTTTAACACTTACACAACGACGACAAATCAAATAAAAGAACACCAATACAAACGGTAGTAGTTGTTAATACCATTCTATACTACGAGCACTATTGCATGGGGTTACAAGCATTTATCAGCATAGTAGCTAGAACTTACCATCGGCACTGACATATTTATATTTAAATAGTATCAAACAAAAATTCGCCAAATTCTACCGGCCAGTGCGTAAAGAAATATGATACTTCAACCGAAAGGCGCATGTGTCTGACGTCACAGGTCGCCCAGATGCCTGGACCATACCCAAAGAAAAATTCCCGTGTCAGAATGTGATGACAAGGAATTACACAATCTTACTAAATACGCGGTTTTAAGTGGAGAAAACCGAAAACCTGTTTTCACATTGTAGCAAATCCTCTCACGTAACTATAAGTCGGAAATTGAACCCTGGGGCTTTAACAGCGGTTAGTGGCAATTCGTCGGATATGCTATAGCTTTTTTGACTCTCAGAGCTACAATAAAGCCTGCCGCTAATACCCGCTTTCGAAGACGAGGCGTTATTTTATCGCCTCACAATAAATATGCACATTGTGGCGTCACCAAGTTTTAACGCACGTAGAACGATCTGTCCTGTTTATGATTGCGAGCTGAACCCCACACTTTTTGATCGCGCACCCCGCACTCAACTTGCTTCCGGCGAACTTTGCCGAAAACGCTTTTCAACCCGTGAGTTAGCTCTAATGGAGAGGTGTACATTGGCGGTTAACTAATTTAAATTTAAATAGTTAAGTAAGCAAACTTATATTTAAATATTACGTAGTACATAAACGCCCAAATTGGCTGTATATTGGAAAGTCATTATTATTATTTCTGTAGCAGTATAGCAGGTCAAGAACCGTTTCACATCACTTTCAAAATCCTACACAGAATATCACGCGAGGTACATTTGTACCCCATAATAAGATGTAGTGACAAAAAGTTTAAATTTGAATCTGGCTCGTCGTCTGGGTTTTTAGGTTGCTCTTCAAATACAACAATATAGTATGGTTTTTGTGTTGTTGCGCTACAATCAATAAAAGTATGAAGACATAAAAGGTCACAATTTGAAAAGCATGCTAACTAACTAACCTTGGGTAGGGTATATTTGTACCCTGCCAGTGCTGTGAAGGTTAAAGGTGTGCTTGTTACAGTTTCGCATTGAATAACCAATTGGACAAAGAACACCCTTAGAATTCAGGACAAACAAGTAGTTTGTTTACAACATTCTGTTTTAAAAACATCCCATTAAAGGTATTACTTTAACATTCTCTGTATTTCCAACATTTATAATTAATTTTGATTAGAATTAATAGCGGCTATTAAAATCAACATTTTAAAATAGATCTTGTTAGAAATAAATATAGAGGGCTGATTCAATCTCAGTATTGTAATATATATTTAGTATCACTATGTAGCTATTCCACATATTTTGTTTGGCTTATCTTTCGGTGAAAAATGCCCTGGATAATTTCAAGTATTCTATAATTATAAACTGTTAAGATAAATTTGTTTGGACCTTCCAGTCTCTTCGCTTATCAATCTTCAAATTGGTCTACTACAGTACTCCATTTACTTCCGCTTTGTACTAACCTTTTGTCACCCTTCTCAGTTTACAAATTCTATCATTCAATAAGCGTCAGACAATTTGGGGTTCTCCTTTGCGTTCTGGCTCTTTGCCTGTCCAGCAATAAGTTTGTGGTATAAATTTACAATCTATTTTGTCTTTTCTTTGTAGTTTTGCATAATTTTCCTTTTTCTGGAGTGTGTTTTTCAACCATTACGATTTAAATGATATTCCAGCTGCACTTCATACATTTTTATTATTTACAGATTGTTATTTAAGAGCTCTCTTGTAATTAGTAGTTTCTAAACGGATGATTGGTCATCGATTACGTTCAATTTCAAAATGTCTGAAATATATAAAAATATGGCCTGTAAACAGTAAGAGTCCTTAAAATTGTTTAATTTATTGTGTGAAGGTGTATTTAATCGTTTTCACTAAGAGTTAGATTAATATATTTTACCGTACCTACAGTAAGTTACAATTAATGACTTCCTACCAACAACTGTAACGGAGTTGTGAAACTTGTCACATATTTAGAAGTTGTTCTTAAGTTATTTCAGTCTCAGATTAGGCAAATATGTAAAAGTGACACTATGGTGATAGCAAGTTTATTAAAACATGAAACTATGAGAATGTTAAAGCAAAGATTTCTATTTTTAGTAGAAGCAATTTCTATGAACAATTATTTTTCAAATGTATTTGACGAGAAACCTTTTCTGCCGTTACTTGTAAATATACATATTATATTAATGGATATACATCAAAAACCATTTATGACAATATTTTTATTTTTAAAACTATAAATAGGCTTATTTTACAGCCTCCCACAAAACCGCAAACAAGTCAAAAAACCGGATTCGTCCAAGAAAATTTCCAATTAAGAAAATCGTTTTTTAGACTTAATCAACAGCGAGCACCGGCATGATTACAAATCCACCAAACTCCACAATAACGAGCTGGACTTTACCCGCAGTCCAATCCAGCGGGCTTTGAAATCTATATAAGTTTGCAATCCCATGCTCGCTACATACTCATTGTTGTGACGCCGCGACATACACACTCGTTAACCGGAGCCAATTGGCACGTGGTTTTACCCTAGAACCACCATGGAAGTAGTGCTGCACGAAGCCACCAACGAGGGTGCGAACGCGCCCTGCTATGCCTGCGGGAGAAGTGATAGTGCAAATGGGGAGAACAGGACAGTTAATGCAAACGTGAATTCCGACGACGACTGTGTCAAAACCTTCAGCAGGCTCCCTCAGAAGGACCCAATCGACATCAGCTTTGAGGATATTACCTTCACCGCATCCTTGGGATTTAGAAAGGGTAAGAGTTTTCACCCGCTTTAAGTGAAGTTGCGCACAGTTGCGAAATTTAAAAATTCAAGAACACTCCGGTCTACTGCAGTTTGTCACAATTTGCTTGCACCTGCACTTCAAGGTTCAAGTCACTTTCGGTTCACTGAACTACTAGCTGCGGTTTTTATTATCCGAGCAATTATTGGGAGTAGCAGTGTAATTGTTGTTTTGTAATTCTGTAATGGAAATTCCAAATGAAAGTATATGGTTAAAGGTAGAAATCAATTTGTAAATGTTCTCTGGCATCTGATTTATCGCGTTCGCAACAGTTCAAAGTAATGGACTATAAATAATTGGGTACAAGTATTTTATTCTTGCATTATGTAAGTACAATACCAATATTCCAATGATTGATATTTTTGCAAATTTTCCATTTTTAACGAGCCTTTTTCATTTTTTGTACCAATGGTCGGTACCAAGTGCTTTGACAGCTCCAAGTAACCAAAATCAGTATTCCAAAATACTGAAAGAAGTTTAAGTTTCAACTGAACTACATTAGCTATTTATAATCTACAAAACGATGCAGGGAAAACTTTCTTACGTCCACTTTCACTATAAATACTGTTATGGAGAATCAATTAAATTTTTATGTAGATTTTTTATTGATGTTCGAAGTTAAAAAATAAAAGTCACCAGGAACTTCTTAGCTATCGCATTGTGTATAAATTAATATTAAGTTTCCAATCATAAAAATGATGGTATTGCAGCAATATTTAGTTGCAAGATTTGATACTAAACAGTTGACTGAACATTAATGTATGAAGAAATTGCAAATTATACGATAATTATAAACGCTGCATTAACATAAGTATATATGTTGTACTGAGGACTGGAACATAGTTTTGATATTTTCATTCAAATTCTATTTTGAATTTCAATTGGATTCAGTGCAACTTTCTTAAACCATTGCCTTACTAAATGAACAGAACAGTCACAAAGGAGTGATAAATCCAAAAACACATCTGAAATTTAAAAATATACGCTGCAAAATCCAAAAGTTGTTTCCAGACACACCATTTCCGCTGCATTTAAAAATGCCAACCCAGATGCATACATTTGCACACACATATTAAAATGTGTGACCTATAGAAGTTGTAAACGGTACAGCCTTTTACGCTATGCTTACGCATGGTGTTGAAATATTTGCCAACAATTAACTTCAGCTCCGTATAGGGACGCAATTAAAGCAGTAGCTTGAAAAAAAATAATTAGAGATGGCTCATTTGCACACACGCATGTCATGACTGAAGGTCTTACAGTGTTATAGTAATAATAATATGTATTTACTATTATAAAAATGTGTTGGTACTAAATAACAACCAATAATATACCGTGTTAAATTGGGCATGTTTTTGACAAACTGTAGTAACAAAGAAATGCGAAGAGCAGGGACTTCCACAAATGTCTATTGATGAACTTCAAACATCGATATGAGAAGTAGTTGAAACAAGTGCTTTAATCTCCCATTGTTGTTCCCCTCAAGTTCTTGATAAGGGTTCAATGTCGGTTTCGAAGTGTACATTGTTTTAAGTGCGTTTTCTGACTTTTATCGGATGCAATTAGTCATCAGCTATTTTCTACAGTACAAAATATATAGATTTGTTTATGTCGTTAGCAACGTTATCATAAGTGTGCTGTAGATTTTACCTGATTAGTGTATATCTTCCCCGTGCCAACTGTTATCGCACGAGAATTCGTAGTTATTATCTTTTAACATCTTAAAACACATCGCGATATTCAGAAATATCCTCAAATTTTAAAATTACCTTTCGATCACCTCTGAATGTGCAGAAACAAACTCCAAACTACCCCATTTTGAAGGAAAACTTTTTATAAGGAAGTTTAGTCAGAATTTATTAAATAATGCTCGTGTACTACCCCACTGACCTCACTAACAGCTAGCAAACAACCCTCGAGGGTTTTCTGATAATTCAATAAAATTTCAGGAGAAAAAGAAATCCTTCACAAGATAAACGGAAGGTTTCCTCCAGGCCAGCTAATAGCCATAATGGGCCCTTCGGGCGCGGGCAAAAGCACCCTTTTGGACGTCCTAAGTGGTTACCGGATCTCGGGAATCGGAGGGACAGTGTACACCAACGGCTTGGCTCGAGATTTAAACGCTTTTAGGAAGTTATCGTGCTATATCACTCAGGATGACCGCCTACAACCCCTCCTCACAGTGTGGGAGAACATGAAAGTAGCGGCGGATCTGAAACTGGGTGTCCACATCCCCTTCGAGGAAAAGGAGGACATTGTAAGCATTTTTAGTTCTCAGTACCTCAATCCTTTGTCCTGGTAGCTATAAAGTTAGTTTGATTGCAAAATTTAAAAAAAGGGGTTTCTCAAATTGGCGCAGCCTTCTTTGTTTTAGTATTACCCGTTTTAGTCACACTCTTTAGGTCAGGTTCTTTAACTTTTGAATTACAAACAGTTATTTGCAACATTTTAGCATTTCTATCATAATTAAATCTAAAGGAGATAAACAAATCGGTTTCTAATGCTAATCAATTTATTGCAGGTCATGTAAATTCGCAAATACAGATAATTAAATTCTCTTACTCGACGAATACACGTTAATTTATATTTCAAATTAAAGTTAGTTCTTTCGATGGAGTTTTAAAACGTTGTGCAAACAAAAGCACTGGGACAACTGACCTTGAAAATTAGAATTGCGTGGTTCTTCATTTGCAAATCTTGAAGTAATTTCAATTCACATAGTATTGTTAAGAAATTGTTTCGTTAAAAACCTTGGCAACGTTTTTACCAGTCGTTTACTGATTGGCTAAATTTGTTACATTTTGTTTCTTTGACAACGGTATGTGTTAACAATGATAATTACTGATCAGTCTTTAACATCCACTTAAAGTAGTTGCAGTTGTAGCCCGAACAATAGTAAATCCCTTTCAATTTTTGACATAGGTAAATTACCTTGAACGTTGACTAACACGGAATTACCGTAACATTTTAATAAGGTAACGTTCGCCTGCGCAATTTAGTACATGTCCAGAATTTTAATCTCGTTCCTACTGTACTAAGTAATCACGATCATGAATTCACGATAAATTCCTCCAATTCAGGGCTAGTTGCAAATATTCGGATCTGGGAAAGTTCCTTGCACTTATCGCAGCAAATTATGCGCGTGGACCCTTATCAGCGGTTCCTTATCTGACCCATGACTGTTGACTTCTACATCAGCTGTACAAGTAGGGCAGCTGATATTTATTTACAAGTAAACTTGACAAAGGATTTTATCATTATCGCCCAAAGATTTTTATGTTTTTCTCAAATACCAAGTTGCACCTTGAACCCTTTCCTTTTCCTAAGTTTCAGCTTAAAATATTTACAGCTGCTTGACTTTGAAGAAGCCTGTAGCTCAAATATTTCAATAATTTCAGATTAGAGAGATATTGGGTACACTTGGACTGGAGGCTGCGATGCAAACTCGAGCTGCCAGGCTTTCTGGAGGTCAAAAGAAAAGGCTTTCGATTGCCCTGGAGCTGATCGACAACCCACTTGTCATGTTTCTTGATGAACCTACAACGTAAGTAAGAATGAGAAATGCGTCGCAGAAATAATTTTTACAACGACGATAAATCAAAGGGCAATAAATTTTTTGCCAGTTCTCGTTGAAACACTATCTTCTGTTATAACTAAGGGTCACTGGTTGAAAATCTCAATAACAAGATTAATTTCACTGTTTTAATTTCTTCCGCGCTTTTGATAACGATAAGATGTGCACGGTATTTTTCGAAATAGTTTCTTACACTTTTTAATGAGCTACATATTTGTAGAACAGTTGTTTTTATCTTGCCATTGAGATGAAAAACACTGAAAATACTTACTACTGCCTGTTGTTATCTTATTTTGAGTTACTCTTGAGCAAATCATTATCATTTGCGTCAATATCGACCTATTATCCTGAGAAGTCATTAGTGTTTTGTAAATATAAACAGTTTTTTTGAACTCATAAAATTAACACACAAATGAACCTAAAGGTTAACTTGAACTTTTAATTTCAGCGGCCTGGACAGTTCTTCCTGTACACAATGTGTAAAACTATTACAACAATTGGCAAGACAAGGAAGAACAATCGTTTGTACGATCCATCAGCCATCGGCCTCCCTGTTTCAACTTTTCGACCTGGTTTACGTTTTGGCGGCAGGAAACTGTCTTTATCAGGGAACTACAGAAAAATTAATTCCGTTCCTGGACTCAGTCAATCTCCCATGCCCCATGTACCACAATCCTGCAGATTATGGTGGGTTTAATAGAATATACCCTTATTAAATTACAAACATCTCGTGTCGGTTTGCATCAGCAAATAATGGGTATTAATTGTAGTTATCGAGTTGGCTTGTGCCGAATATGGTGAAGATAAAATTGATATTATGGTGGATGCAACCAATAATGGTAAAAACATGCAGTGGTTCAATAAACCCGAGTTCCTACCAAGTTTGAAAAAGCTTAGAGGTGAGTAAAAATGAAGCTGCAACTTTTATAACCTTAAATTACGCTTGGTTTTTAATTTTAGAAATCCAACGAAGAACTGCTGAGAAATCAGGTAGAAATACTCAACTGCAAACTACCTCACAATGGAATCAACTGAAAATACTCCTTCATAGAGGATTCCTAAAATCCAAACGTGATTCTGTAAGTATTATATAGAAATGAGTATTACAGCACATAAAGTAATTTCGTTTTTAGACAATGACATACATGAGAATTGCAGTCAATGTCCTTGTTGGTCTTTTGTTTGGCGTCATATACTGGCAAGCAGGCATCCATGGAGGAAAAGTTCTTGATAATTACAACCTTTTGTTTTCCATTTTGATGCACCATATGATGTCCACTATGATGCTTACTATACTAACGTGTAAGTATTCCATATTTTAATCTATTGCTACAATACCTAACAACGGTTAATTTGCTTTATTCTTATCATGCCCTTTACTTTTAGTTCCCACTGAGATGTCTATACTTATCAAAGAACACTTTAATAGATGGTATTCTTTAAAAATGTACTACGCCTCAATTACAATCGTTGATCTTCCTCTATCGGTGAGTATTTTACATTTTTACACAGTTCTATAAGTTTAAAATGTGATCATAATCAATTACAGACGTTATGTTGTGCGCTATTTACCATCATCACCTATTGGATGACAGGCCAACCCTGGGAATGGAACAGGATTGGAATGTTCGCCGCTATAAGCATCCTTGTAGTATTTGTTGCTCAAAGTTTCGGTCTCATGATAGGTGCCATCTTCGACGTTGTGGTAAGTTAGCAAATTGGCTACCCCAGATATCCTTTCCTAACACTTGATTCTTAGAATGGCACGTTTGTGGGACCAGTACTCTCTGTGCCCATGATGATGTTTGCTGGCTTTGGAGTCACCCTTAAAGATCTTCCTCCCTACTTATATTGGGGCAGTTACATATCCTATCTGCGATATGGGTTGGAAGGCATTGTCGGGGCCATTTACGGCCTGAATCGGCCAACTATTTGGTGCCCTGATGATGAATATTGCCACTACAAGTATCCCGACAAATTCCTTAAGGAAATATCTATGAAAGGGGACCAGTTCTGGAACAATACCATATCGCTGGTTATAATTTTATTCTTCCTGAGGATAGTGGCGTTCGTTTTGCTCCGATGGAAGCTTATGGCTGTTCGATAATTTTCTAAACCGTAGCTTTAACTGTTATTTAATATTTATATTCGTATTATATTATCAGGGTTGCTACGTAACAAAGGCTGTGTCATATTTGCCTGTGTTACCATATATTTATATAATAAGAAAAGTCAGTTAAAATAGTAATGTTCAAAAATAATTCTGTTTACTTCTAACGACAATGTTGTTTGCTACCGGTTTAATCTCAACCTTGTTTTCGATATTTCGAAACGCGTCTTTTAATATTTGACATTGGCAGTTGCCTTAAAGAATTGTGTTAATTCTGTTTTGCTATTGATAAGCAATGCAGAAAGTAGGAAATTTATATATTTAATTATTACAGTTTCAATATTATTTAATAAAATATATATACACAATTTTTACCGGCTGTGCAAGGAAGAGCAGCGCGGAGTTAACATGACTCGACTATATAATTGATTTGGGCAAATGATATATTTATTACAATAGTCATTTTTAGCTTAAGTTTAAATTAAGTATGAATATTTATTTTGCATATCTAATGTACCATTACAAAAGCTTAGAGTTACTATCTACTTGTACATCGAAATAATTCCGTTTATGATGCTCAATTAGAAATATCACTAGTGTATTTGCATGGAGGTAGATTGTAACGACTGTAATTGCAATGCAATTTTTGTATGTATATAAGACAATTTTATAATAAATTATTTTTGTTAAACTTATTTTAAATGTATTTTAGTAAGTGAAAAGTTGGCATTGTCTAATTTGAGCAATTTTTGTTAACGCTTGTTGCCTTTATAAAATGAGGACGTTAGTAGAAATTCGTTGTTTGTCAGATTTCGACGTATAATTTTGCGTTTCAAGGTCGCATTAATTATACGCGAAGGACTAAACTGGAATAAAAATAAAAATTTAAACTAAGCAACGAACAGCCTTAGATGAAAAAAAATCACCAGACTGGATGGCCAAATTCATTCTTTCGTTTCCGTTTATGCTCATTATGGAGAAATTAAACATTTAAGTTCTGTAATTTTAATTTTAAGAGACTTAGGAAGGAGGTAAAATGCTTTTATTTTCTTATTTCTGCCCAGTACCTGATAAGGTCAAAAGGAAGTCAACAGTTGTAGTTTGTCCAATAAATCAGTTTTCATTCATAAAATGTGAAAACAAGCAACGTCTTCAAACATTAAGTAGTATTAAATAAATTTGTTGAAAAGATTGCCATAAATCTGTCAATTTTTTGTGGTGGAAAGACGTTTTTTACCCGAGATACGCCGTATATTCCTTGCCCTTCGTCATGTCCTGAAACGTACTCGTCATCAAGTTGCTCCGCAGACAGATTGTTTTGTTTATTTACCACTTTTTCATGTTTTTAATATTCTTGTACTCTTATACTCTTCACAAGAGGAAACAATATTGATGCCATAATTAACATCATTGAGGGACATCTAGACAAACTCGAAAACTGGTCAAATGGATCCGGGTGCCTTTTCTCAACAACAAAAACAAAGTGTGTCATATTCTCTCCAAAACAAGTTATTAACCCACCGACACTAAAACTTTGACAATAAATTAAATTGGGAAACACATAAGAAACTTTAAAATGCCAAAAAAAGCATAAATCTAATTCGCGAATAAATCATGGGGAGCGGACACAGATTATTTGCTACTTATATACAAATCCCTTAATCTTAATCATCAAACTAGATTACAGCTCTATAGCGTATGGATCAGCCAAAACGTCACTTTTGAAGCAAATACTGCAAATAGACAAAATTCAAAATTCAGCAATATGCACAGAACTTGGAGCATTCCGAACTAACCCGATAGACAGTCTGTACTGCAAAACCGGAGAGCCCCCTTATACCTAAGACGAAAATATCTAAATCTTCGCCACAAAGATTGGTTCGCAAACACAAAATACCGTTTATAAAAACACCCTTTTTCACGTGTAGGAGAAAAACACGGTTTCTACGATACCAAAATCGTGACAGAATTAATTAATTATTCCTTAGAGTGGAGAAATTTATGACTGAAACAACAAGAGCTCACAATTATGTCAAATTCGAGGTTAGAAAGTTAGGTTTTGCGTCAGTCTATGTCAAAACTGATGCAAAACCTAACCTGATAACCTCGAATTTGATATAGACTTACAGTGCCACCAACTTTAAAATTGATCATAGGCTACTAATTTTAAAGCACAGATCATTTTGAAATATTTGTAACTAAAATGTTGAGACTAATTTACTTGTCCATTTGATTATTTAGCAATTTTCACGGGCATAGAAACACCGCATCGAATAGGCAACTGGTTTAGCAAACGTATATTTTGTCGAATGCAGTTTTCTGCTTTAGTACAGTTTCCCACAACCAGAGCTGGGCCGGGTACTGACAAATTGTACTCGGGTACCGAGTACCAAGTACATGCTTTAACTCAAGAACGAGTACAGAGTACCGAGTACTATACTCATTGCACACCCTGTCGAGTACAGTACTCCGAGTACAAGTACTCGAATTTCAAGAGTACTATTTGCAAGTACATGTTTCTTGCCCCACCACTTTTACTTAACATTGTTTTCGGTTTATAATAAGCAAAATAAACAAAACAGTTTATCAGTTTATTACATTCCTTTGTACAACCAACAAAAATATATGATAAGTAATAATACAATATTAGTATGCCCCTTACCAAGAGTGCTCAAGTCTTCAAGAAAACCACAGTAGCGGCAGCTTACAGGGTTAGTTATGATAGCGTGTTGTATTTGAATCGTTGAAGGGTTAGAGTGTTGTCACTTGTCAGTCGCTTCGCCTTCTCGTACAGACACCGGTGACAACGTCAAACACAGCCAAGTCCAGACTTGCATGGCGCACTTGCGCTTGCGCGTTGGGTATTAAAGTACTCGGACAAATGTACTCATAAAAGACGCGGGTATCGGATACTTCTACCCAATCTGATGACGGGTACGAATACAGAGTACTTTATTGGAAATTGTACTGGGTACCGGGTACAGAGTACCCGAATTGTACTTAGAGTACAGTATTTGAGTACTTGTACTCGAGTACTGCCCAGCTCTGCCCACAACACTGCAATCTTCCCGCCAAATGCAATAATTCGTCGCTAGATGGCGATATAGTTTTGAATCATTTACAGTGCCTTTATATAGACAGTGGCGACAATGGGGTGTCCTATTTTTGATTGGCTCTCTAGATCACGTGGTTTCAGCCGCCATGTTTAGGCTAAATCGCCTGTGATACGTGTTATACGTTTGGCAGTACTGAAGTGTATTGTCAGTCTATGTCAAATTTGAGATTAGTAGGTTAGGTTTTGCGTCAGTTTTGACACAAACTGACGCAAATCTTAACCTGCAAATCGTGAATGCTTTCATTACTGCCAAACGTAAAACACGTAACACAGGCGACTCTGATTACGAACACCCGTTACAAATTTGCCTAAATATGGCGGCGACGGTGTGGCTTAGGTGTATTGTCGCCACTGTCTATATAAAGGCACTGTAGAATCATTTACAGTGACTATATACAAGACAGTGTGGCCATACGATTGTTGGCCGGCATTTTCAGGCAAATTTGAGCCTAGAGATATACAGTACTTTTAGAAATAATCGAACGTTTTTGAGTGGTCATCATTTTGGCGCTAGTTATTTTAACTAGTTGATGTTAGCTACACGTGCAGTGTTATGTTTGGACATTTTTCACTGGCGTTCGTTCGTGGTGCTTTAAGGTGTTGCACGAAGTTTACAATCTGTTTCAGTTATGGTAGTTTACAATACAGCTAAATGCCGTCTTCCTGTTCCCTGTCTCCAAACCTCCCTGTCCTGTGCTTGGTCTTCTTCCAGGTTCCTCTCCTCCATGGCTCTCCGAATACCCTCATTCCACGATTTGCGTGGTGTACCTCTGTTATTCTTACCCGGGGGCGACCATTTTTTAAAGATCTGCACAGGCCACGTCGTCTCCTCCATTCTCATTAGATGATCAAACCATTTTAACGCTTTCCATTCAATTCTGTCCACAACTGATTCTGGTGCCTCCATTCTGCGTCTTATTTCCTCGTTCGTCACTCTATCTCGTCTCGATACCTTTGCGCTTTTTCGTCCATTTAAACTGTGGTTAGTCTTCGTTTCATTTCCGCTGTTGTCGTCCATACCTCACTGCCATAACATAGCACCGACTCTACCATTACTTCACCTATTCTTTTTTTGTTTTTGTTCGAGATCGTATTGTCCCACCAAATTGATTTCAAGCATCCCACTATCTTCTTACCTACTTTGTACTATTCGAGTTCTGATCTCTTCTGTTCTCAAACCTTTTTCATCGATTGTATTGTAGCACCGAGGTATTTAAACCTTACTGCAACATATTCATTTATTAAGACTTCATATTGTGCTTCCGAGTTGACTACTAAATACTCCGTTTTTTCTAAACCTATGCTAAGGTCCCATTCATCGTAGCACCGACGTAATCTCTTCATCATATATTCCAAGTCGAACGCATCTTGTGCTATTACCTACAACAATAGCACAATTCTAAATTGTCACATTTAAATACTGCGCAGAATATCAGTTTTTTAGGGCAATAGATGATAAAATTTCACACGCTTGCGACGATGTCAGATTTGAAAGGTTTTATTTTTTTCCTTAACCAAAATGAACAGGTTCTACCAACCTCTTTGAGAACAACTTAGAAGTAACTAAATATTTTGCCTGAAAATGGCGGAAATTCGCGTCGACCAATAGCGGCGAAGACATCCCAATGGCCACACTGTCTTGTATATAGCCACTGTAGAATCATTTACAGTGACTTTATATGAGACAGTGGCGACAATAGAATGTATTCTTTTTTATTTGTCGCTCGAATCAAGTGGTATTGGCCGCTATTAAGAGGCAAAATTTGTTGATGCTTCTGTTTGTTTATAACAAATTCGAGGTTAGCAGGTTAGGTTTTGAGTCAGCTTGTGTCAAAACTGACGCAAAACCGAACTTGATAACCTCGAATTTGACATAGACTTACAGTGCCACCAACATATTATTCATACGTTGTATAACCATGACCATTCAAAAACGTTCAGTTTATTAAAGTTAGTAGGCCATAGGCCGCCATTTTAAGGCAAATTATGCGTATTGTCGCCACTGTCTCTATCAAGCCACTGTAGAATCATTTAGAGACCCTGTATATAGTTAGATAAGAGTTGAGAAACCACAAACGTGAGGGGCCAAACTTGATCCAAAACATGCATGCGCAGAAATACTGTTGGAAAGTTATTAGATCGTTTTATCTAAAAGACGTTTTTTTAAATTTCTGCTACTGCTTCAAAGCACTCAAAACATCAGAAATAAGTAACAAGTATTAAAAAACTGAAATATGTATACACATTTCGTATAGAAGATATATGACCATTTCCTAAAACGATAGTTTTTGCTTCCAATTGATCTTTAGTAAAAATGTTTTTGAAAGCTTTTTCGAGTTTCTCGTTTTTATTCTTCTCATTGTGTAATTTCTTGCTCAGAATAACGTTGTTGGTGTTTAAATTGTTAATTTGTGTTTGCATGCGGCTTATTAATTTTGAATGGAAAACGCAATCCTTGCTTTGGTATAGGAATTCATACGTGGTTTGGGTAGCAGCATCCTGTTTATTGCTATTTCTGTCTTCAAAGCAACGTTCAGACAAAGATCCAGCAGAAAAGTCATCTTTAGGATTGAAGAAAATTTCATTTTCAGGTCTGGTTATATGATATGAAAATGAAGTAGGAACGGCAGCACCTTTTAATTTCCTTCTGTCATCCACGCGTACTTCTTCCTACAGGTTTTCATTAAAATGGACTAGTTTTGATATGCTGCTCTTAGCTCTCCGTTTTTAAGATCTTTTTAAATAGAAACCTTGTTCGGATCTGTTTTTGCAGCCAATAATACAGCAACCCATCATTTCACACACTTACATAAAAGTGCAGCTCCAAATATTTGCATAAAAACACAAATTATTACATCTTTAGTGACAAGTTTTGACTTCAACGAACAATTTGTCAAATTTGATTAATGTGAAACTGTTTCTAAGACAATGAGTATTCAAATATACAACGCGCGTGATCCATCAATCACAATGAATTCCCTCGTTTTCTCATCTTTTATGTAACCATATACAGTGACTCTAGGATTATTTCCTGTGTGTAAAATTTCATGGAGAGACGTTTTTGACGTTCTTGTCTGTGTGTGAATCCTTGGCCATTGGCCGCTGTAGAAATCCTGAGTCATAGTTTTTTGAGCTTTGTGGATTGCTGGTAATGTCAGGCTAATGCAAGACAATCGATCAAGCCATATTTTGACCCGAAAACTGGTTAAATGAATTGATTGAGCAGGCACATGTTTTGGTGTTGTGTGAATATTCTGGAAGATTTTTCTGCCTTCACCCTACGGACCGGCTAAGCTGATCGATTCAAGTGGAATGTCTTCGGAGTAGCAGGCTGACTCGCAGCTCCTGAGTGGAACGAGAATTGTCCTAGTACTTTGTCTACCTACGTGCAGGCAGAAGGGCTGGAATTAACGTCGCATTGATCTCGTGCTGCATGTGCAGATTATGTCCAGTTTGGGGGTTTAAACCTAATGCCTTATCTTTATTTAATCTGTATAAATTTATGTGCAATCGATTTCACTTCTACGGCTTCACCGTTTTAACAAGTTGTGTATTTTTATGCGTGTGCTGATTTGACGCCAGCTTAGAGCTGAGTGGTTTATTTTTGAACTAGACAACGACGCCTTGTATGTCGAAAATTAACTGAGTGGGTGGTCGCACCGCTTTACGTTTGTTCCCTCTAAATATCGCCCATATTAAGTTTGTTGGCTGGGAAAAACGATCCTAGGATATCACATTGTAATACAAACTACTATACAGATATCTAAATATCAGGTTATTCGCGGTATGTAAGTAAATCACTAAGTGTGGAACGCTGTAACGTTTTTTCATTCATTCAGCAATCGGGTTGCTTCAAAATTAACTTCTTTGGCTATTTCACAACTTAAACTAAACCAGTTAGAAAAATTAGCATATATTTACTCAGCGAGGGCTGCGTTTCCACGATATAGTATTAAGTTTTATTGTTCGTTGATGCCAGTAATTACAATCGATTGTGTTTTGTTACCTTTGTGCAATTTAAGGGTGCCTTCGTTCAAACGAACAAAGGAACATGAGCCTGAATCATTTGGCGCCCCTATAAATTTAGATCTATTAGCTTTGAAGGTAAGTTACCTACCCCCTTCCCCTGAGTTAGTCCGAGTGCATATTCCGATTCAATATCGGCAATTTATAATGTAACAATGTCAATAAATTACGTTTTAAAAAAAACAGGTTTGTAATTTTAAATCTTGCTGCAAGGTGAAGAAAATAGTATACGCAATTCGGAGAGACTGCTATTTTGCTTCAGTACTATGTGACTCTCGGGCTTCGGGCTTGAGTCACAAATTGCACTTCAGCTTAATAACGCATTTCTCTCCCTCATTGCATAATTTATTATAGTCATATTTATACCCATTCGGAGTCACGTGATAATCTAGTAACTTTACGTATGTCGATTCTTAAAAATGCAAATGTTAAGGGTAATAAATGACATCTGCCAATTTGTAAAACAAGATTGCTACAAGTTTTTTTCTCTTATACGAAATGAAACTGTTTTTACAGGTTAAAGAAAACATAACGTGTCGTAAAACGTAAATAGAATAAAAATACGTCGGCTGCTACATTAAACATCTGCTGAGTGTAGCAAATTTTAAGTAAATTTGCCAATTTCTGTTCATGAATATTCTGTCATAGAACCTATTGCTTGATTTTTGCCATTTGAAGCCTATTTCCTTGCACCATCTATTTAGGGAAGAAACTGAATGTGAAAAATCTACTCCAGATTCTACAACCAAGCGTTTTTTAGGTTTTCTATGGTTACAAATTCTTTAGCTACATACATTTTACGAGGGTTGTCGTTTTTGTGTTGCATATAGCCATAAAAGTAAACAGTAGATCGACTTAAAGTGCTTTATTGCTTTTCTAAGTATTCTCCACAAAGGTTGATACACTTTTGCATTCATTCAAATCAACTGTTAAAGCGGTTATTTCAGTCTTCAGCTGGGATAGTCAAAATCGCAATTTTGAAGGCATCGACTGCTTCTTCAGGCGACTGGAACCCTTGACCACGCAGTTTATTCTTGATACTCGGGAACGTAAAAAAATCATTGGGTCTTAGGTCAGGACTGTACCGAGAATGATCTAATAATTCGACGTTTTGCTGCTCTAAAAACTCAATTGTCTTTTGAGCTGTGTGTGAACTCGCATTGTCTTGGTGGAGCATGATTCGTCATTCTGGGTTGGTTTTTCGGAGCACGGCGGTTACTTCTGGCAAACAAACGGTTGTGTACCAACTAGAATTAACCGTTCGTCGATCTTCTAAAGGAATTGTAGCTACATGACCTGATTTTGACACAAACGTTGCGACCATCTTCTTCGACACATTTCGGGAACGAATAACTTTTGTTGGAATCTACTCATCTTGAATCACCCAAACAGCGGATTGACGTTTATTTTCGCGTTCATAAGAATAAATCCATGATTCATCACCACTCACGATACTGTAAACGTTTTTTGAGCTTCCATTGTTGAACCGGCTCAAAGTTTTTCGACACCAATTGACGCGAACCGCCTTTTGCTCTTCAGATAAAAGATATGGGATCCAACGGGAAACTAACTTTTTCACACCCAATTCATCATGTAGGATGTTTTGGCTTAAGGTCTTTGAAATGTTTAAGGATGTCTCAATCTCGCGATATTCACATGTCGATCTTCCTTGATCAGCTGGCGCACAGCATCGATGTTTTTCTGGGTGTCTGCCGTCTTTGGTGGACCTAACCTAGAATCGTCGCTAAGACTGGTGCGTCCACGTTGGAATTCGCAGTACCAGCGAGAAATTGTCGATTGATGTGGTATTTTATCACCAAAAACATAAACCAACTGAGCGCGACATCGTTGTTCCAAAAGTGACTAGAGTTGTACAATCAGATTATACAGCATTGTGAAATCAAGAAATCTGTTAAGCGGTGGACACAAAACAAGCTGAACAGAAGTGAACAAGTGTTAGTCACCCAATTAAGAATCGGGCACACCACGTTTTCGCATGACCACCTTATATCGCGAAGCGAAGCACCGCCCTGTGATGTGTGCAATACCTCAATATCCGTGAAACACGTGCTTGTCGAGTGTCCAAAACATAGAAGAGCGAGACAAAAGTTCAACATCTTAGGAGACGTTGCACTTATGTTAGGTGAAAAGTGCAACATCAAAAACCTCACTTCATACCTTCAAGAGACTGAATACCTAAATAAAATTTAATACCGCTAAATATACTCCCAAATTCTGTACCGTGTATCAATGTAGATTGCACATAATTTTATGCCCAACTTGTTAAATATCTCTTGTTACTACAAAAAGCGCTAATAACCCACGAGCTTGATGCGCATTGTACTAAATAAAAAAAATTCTAATGGGGAACGCTTGATTCGAGTAGCAATACATGCTAATGTAGAACCACATGGAGTTTAGTGTTTTGTAAGAATCCATTTTATAAATTCTTAGTTCATAGAAATACCTGCCAGATACTTCATGATCTTCTTCAGTGGTTTACAGTCTATAATTATATAGAACGTAACTGGCTATCGAAAACCCTAGAGTACTCGTAGTAACTCGTAATATGGGTTGCCTATTATTCAGGGTCCAGTTTTATACTTGGACTATAGACACATCAATTTATAAAGAGATTATTATTAACTTCTAGTCACGTTATGTCATATCGCATTTCCATACTGTAACTTACTAATTAAGTTAATTCAATTTTTTAAATCGATCAACTTATTAATGAAATTATTGTTACCAAAATTATTTATAGCAATAGATAATTGCTTATTGCAATTAGTAAGTGCAACCTCACGTTTTTATATTTTATATTCAAGTGAATGTACCTTTTTGAAAATTGCACCAATCAAATATCTGTATTTTTAAAATTTCGTCCGATAACAATCAAGTATTAGGGAACATTTCCACATGCCTATACAAATACCCACGTATTTTCGTGTTCTGAAAATAATATACGAATATTTTACATTTTTACGGGAATAATTAGGTATTGTAGATTTTGATGTCTCATTTATTAAATTAACAATTATTCAGATTCAGTACAAGCCTTTCCCACAAATGTGCGCCAAATTTGAATAGACTATTGCTATTGCTAAGCCGGTTGTACACAGCTCGATTTTATTTGAAACGAAACAATTTTTTAATTTTCAGTTTTTAATTTGTAACGTGTAAAACTGACTTTGCGCAATCAAGGCCGCCCGAGTAATGATATCTGAATCTGTTCATTGTACAAGAATTCGGCAGATATCTGAGATTTTTCATATGTCCTAAATTCTAAATACCTGAAGCTATAAGTCGTTTCAATATTCCTTTATAACTTAGTTCAAATACAAAGAACTTAGTTATCAAACGTCCATTAGCAACAGTAAACATTCTTTTATATTTATGTTTTGAATAAAAAAATGTTTTTCTTCATTAAATAAATAAAACATAAGAATATGTATATTGTACAGTGCGATCGAAAAAAAGGAATTAGAATAGGCCTTACTATCACATTATTACAAGCTTGTACGTTATCTAAGGTCTACACATTACCCTTTTCCTGTGACGTAACAATCTCCTCTCTTTATTTAACTATAAGGAACTGAACGAAACAAAAATATGCAGCTTTTGGTCAGGTCCGCGTTAAGTATGGCTTGTTCTATAATACTGTAAGTGAGACATTTGTCCAAAATGACAGTAAAATAACGCGCAATAACAAGCAAGCAAGCAAGCCTAAAATCTTATTTTAAGCGTCAGGGACTTTTTCGAAGAGGAGAAATGTCGGATTACATAGGTCAAGAATGTCTTGGTTTGAATAATGCGCTATTTAGAGCATCCCTTACATTAAAGGTTAGATATACGTCAAATTCTTTCTAAAGTCTACTACCTGCGATCGAAATGATCTTTTTGAATTTCAATGCAATATAAGACATACGTTTTAAACGATATGTTTAGTTATTTCTGACGTCACAGAGAAAAGGTAATGAGTAGACTTTACACATCCACGTACTTCCCGGCGATAGCTTCGGTGGTCTCCTGACTAATGTTCATATATTGTGATTATATTTACGTGTAACAGATAAACAGTAAATTTACTGGATCCTCATCCAGATCTGGATCAATAGCACGATCTGCTCTAATTTCTCTTTTTTTCGCTCACGTGGTATTATATTAGATACTAAAAATATGTTATAAAAAACTAAAATAATTCTATTTACAATTCTTTCATGCAACTCTTACAATTAAACGAATAACTTCAAAAAATTAAACCTATACTTCCGTAAAGTCATATAAATCAAGTAAATCTACTTTAAGTCTATGGTGCAGGCATAAACATATTTACATGAAAGTCTTGCAGAATACCAACTACACTTTCTAAGGAGTCTGCATTTGACCAACTTCAGAACCGCTTGAAAGACATAGAAAATCCCTGTGGTATTGCAACCGATCTTTTGACCATATATTGAAATGGTATTAAGCCCACAATTTGGCTCTGTTTGCAGTGCAAAATGTTTAACCAAGTCAATAAAACACAGAGTTAGGATATTTTATATAATTGCAAAATTTAAATAATAATCAAAGTATTAAATGCATTGGTAATGAGATGCGAGAAGAAGTAATTAGTCGGATAAAGGCACGCAAAAGCAAAGCATATTTCAAAGGGTTTGAATTTGGATTTTGAATAAAGTAATATAATTAAAATGACAGGTTTGTGCACATGTAAAGCCAGACCAAACGAAAGTAATTGACACAAACGGTTGTTAGGTGCACATAAATGAGAGTAATTATCAATAAAAGCAAAGGACAGGGAAAACTGTGAGCAACCTGAAGGGTAATTGAAGATAAGGATAATCTAGAAAATTGCAAAGAGCAATCCTGAATGTAGGCAACAGAAGAGAAGCAAGCGACGTGAAAATGGTGGATTCGTATAACAGTGTATTAAAAACAAAGTGCAAAAGAGCAGAGCAGTGAAATTAAAAACTTTTGTGAGTGCAACGCTAAAGAACAATACTAGTTATAAACAAACGACAACTTTTAGATTTAAGAAAATGTTAGATTTTTAATTTGTGTAATCAAACTTTATTCAATTTGTGGTTAATATTATCAAAAGAAATTTCCAATTAATAGTAGAAGAACACCGTATCTTAGCAACCTGATGCTTTTTTGTTACTAAGAAAGAGAACAATTGACAATAGAAATTAAAGTAGTTTGACGAATTTGTCTTCTACGTTTAACTAATGTTTTAATGGTAATAAAAGTGTATTACCAAGATAAAAAGTGGTTTATTTTATTGCCTAAGTGTCCGAGCAGTTGTACTATCGTTTGTGGGAAGTTCCGCAACGAAAAATTTACATTTTTCCAATTCGACTTCGAGTGGACAGCGGCAGCCGAGCACCTGGAGTTTACGATCTTCGGCTACGACCAAAATTAGCATCGGATCCCAGAAGTCAGCGATTAAGGACATCAGCGGGGTCTGAAAGAAGGTCGCTTTCAACATCTGCACCCAGGGGAGCGACTCCAGCAAAGCCAGAGGCAGAAAACCGGGAGCGTCATGTGCGAGCAGCATCGAAGCGAACTTCACGCGGTAGGATCCATCTGTAATTTTAAGAGTTGCCAATCGGAAAGCTATGTAAATTTGAGATTGAACTTTACTGAAGAGGCATAGCGCTTTTACAAGGGTCCTGCTACGCCGAAATTTTCATAAACAGCAAGTCGTCATCAAATTTTGCAAAATTGACCAGAATCGAGTAACATAAACAAATGCAAGTTAGCGTTGTTTCTACGTCATCCTAACAATGAAGGCGAGTTAATTGTTGCCAAGCGGGAATATTCGAATTATTCACCTGCTGCTTTCTCATATTATTTCACGATTTTAAACGTTCAAATACACGCTGTACGCACAAACGATTTTGTGTTTATCTGTCAATTTACGAGGTTGTGAATTATCTACTAAGAACGTGCAAATGAGCTACGTTGAGACAAATAACTTAAATTTTGAGAGTATAGTGAATTTCAGAACTCAACCTGAGATAAGCAGTTTTTGTGTTCGCCGAGAGCTAGCTTAATAAATATTGCAGATGGATAAAATAGAAAGAGGAGCACTTAACCATTTATTTCGAACAGTAGTCAATACATTTCATTTTAACCAGTCTTAAATGAATGACAGGCAAACAGTGAGCACAGTAAAAATTTAATCTGAGAATTGTGTACTGGGTTTACCTTAAATTTTAACTTATATAATTTTGTACCCAAAATAAGTAAACTAATTACAACGTTGCTTTGCAATATATTCCACAGGCCCTAGCGTTGGGGGTTCAGGTCTCATTACTGATCCAAGCAAGCTTGAAAATGTGCACGTTTAGCATTTTTCACAAATAAGACACATCGTGCTATAACTATTTTGATTTTTCTATCTTAGAATAACATTTAAGTTGTCAATACATTTTCAAAGGCGACTTAATCTATTCATATTTCAATTTTCGACATTTGAAAAAATAAGTGTCAATACTCATTTTCCTTTAGATTAAACTTCGTCTGGCACTTTGCATTTTTGTTAAGTTTTCAATATCTTATTTCAATAAGAAAATGAAATTCTGAATGAAATTATGATGGCTTGGATACCACATATCTGGTGTATTTGCTGACTTGGTGCAAAACTCTCCACAAGTCATCTTCGTTGTTTGTTATGAGTGCTACATGCAGCAAGTGATATACAGATTGGTGGTGACTTGGGCGAACATAGGGACATGCATGAGAACGAAGTTTTTACGGCAGTGAAGAACGTCGAAATCGTCATTAAAATAGGAGGAATCGGCAGTACGACCTTTTGTAGGGGGCGGAAGGATAGGTAAACGTCAACCGACGTTAACATAACCTACATAAGTTGGTTAAAATATTGTAATTTTTCGATTTCAAAAAGAAAACATAAGGTACACCTTGGCACTGAAGTTCCTTTTTATCCCTCATGTGATTTATTTCCTTTGGCCCTACAAGCCTCGACAACTAAATCCACATTCGTGATAAAAAGCTAAATTTCATTGCCTTGGTATACAAATTACTGTTGTTTTATTACTTTACAGGAGTAGGTATTCTACATCTAAAAGGAATCAAGGTGCATTGGAGTGTAAAAGAGCAATTATCTTGCATGTCCTTATGTTCGTACCAGCCGCCACCAATTTTCATACCTACTTTATTTCGACCGAGATTGAGTATATCTTCTAATTCCCTTTACGCTGTCTTTTATATTGCCCATTATTACGTTAATCTACTAGAGACTTAGAGAGTTCTCATGTCATTTACCAGTGGACGTAACGATTTCTTCCGTCAGGTAGACACCGGCTTAATGTGTGTTGTTCACCGCTTATAGACATCATAGATTACTTTTATAAGTGACATTAAGTTCTTTCTTGAAATAGTTAAAGTGCATCTATTAAACGGAGACGTTCAAAATCTTTAGCAAAACCAAAACAGTAGACAAACGCTGTTGCATTATACTGTATTGATGTTTCACATCTGTCGTAGTGTGAATTTAGTGTCGTAGTGCGTGGAATTAAGCATAAAAACATTTTAATTCCGAACACCAGCATAAAAATCTAGGGGTTAGCTAAAGACCCAACAATGACTGTAGATCAGCTAGGAGACAGCCTTAAAAATGTTTTTCTACGACATTTTTTCAAAGTAGCTCTTCGAGCTGTCATTTGACCACAGAAGTTGATCTTTCCCGAGCTATAAGCAGGTATGTAATTTCCCGCTAGTCTCCAATAGCAACAACGAAAAAAAGGATTATTTCCGCTCGTGCCCAATAGCAACGGGCGGAAAAGAAAAGTTTCCGCTCGCTAAAACAAATATGGATATGGATGCATTGGCACTAGATACGAAAGCTATAGATTCCTGTGCGATTGATTACGTTGTGTATTAAACAATAATTTTATTCTTCCTTAAGCTGTTGTCGAGCGTAAAAAGTATTTCGTGCTTTTATGTTTTCAGCGCCCGCTTGGCGCTCGCGCTGTAATTTACGTGTGCTAGCAGAAAAGTACCTCTTTCCTCTCTTAAAATATACAATGTACAACTACATCACGCGTAGCAACGTCATCAAAATGGCCGTCTAGCAGATTCTTTAAAGCCGCATATCCCAGAAACTATTGAACGAATTTTAAGAAAGGAGGTCTGAATTTAAAGCGCAATGTTGTATCTAACAGGTTATCACACATTTTTCTGTAAATCAATAGTTTTTTTTATTAATGTCTAAATTATGAGATTTATTGCAAATTTCTGATAATTTCCTTTCTCACCTAGTTGTCAAATGACGTAGGTATTTACCTAAGATTAAATATAAACTTGCCTAAAATAAGCTTTAAAATGTAATTATAATTTTAGACTCTACACTCTACACAATTTTAGAATAAGTTTTGCTTTGATATATGATTACGGATATTATTTGTTTTATTTACTTTAAATTGCTTCTGGTGTAATTGTTATGCGTAAGTACATATATCAGTAAATAACAACGGTTTTTATTTAAATTCGACAATTTTCTAAGATTAAGTACTTCCTAGAAAAACGTTTAACAATTATTTGGTCTATACAACACTATAACAATATAATCAGTTTATTATTCCCCTAATTTCGAGCATTCGAGCCATGAATGACTTTGGAATTTACACAATAAAGTGCAGCGGAGTCTGGTTTTTACACAGCGGCACTGTGTACATGTTCCATGCACTAACACGATACCAGCTCTTGACAATGTTTGCTTACATCTAGAAGTGTTGTCCACAGAAGTTTAAACGTGGTACCTTCCATGCTACTGAGATCGATTGCGAATTTGAAGATTTCTAATGTTGGCAAAAATGTGTCTGGAAAACATGGATGTTATTTTGTAATGTCGATTTGGCTTTCCAAGAATTTTTTAGTATGTCGATAATATGAGTTATACACCTAACAGCGTGGCATTTTCTGTACTTGAACGTTTTGTGGTATTAATGTACAGGTACAATAGAATTGTAACGTTTACTCCTAGGCAAATTTTCCCCCAAATAGCTTTAAATATTTGTAACTTGCATATAACCATCTTGCCACATTGTATTCAGGCATCGATCTCTTGTGCGCTGTATAATCCTGATCAGGATTACGATGGGCGGCGTCATGCAATCGTGTTTATGAAGCAGTTAAGCTTTCACGAACTTTTCTTCCCCCAGCAAGTTTCCTCGCCAGAGTGAGGCCCAACAGACAGTTTGAGTCTCTTATCCTCCAGCTGAAGAAGCCTCAGGTCCGGGGAGTGTAAAGCTAGGGGAAGCCTTTGAAACTCACATGAGTTAATTCTCCTGTATAACCTGAGCTAGGTCACAATAATCAGCAACGCCTACAATACTCTAGAACCCCTAGAGTTCAGTGTAACCGGTGGTGGTTCTTTTTTTTACAGAATAAAAGCCAGCCATTTTAGTTTCGCAGCCTCTGGCACCTCTGGCGTGAGCTATCACAAGGCCTAAACCTTTCGGGGCGAAAACCCAGAGTAGGTTACCCCAAAATATGTACATCAAGCACGCAGGGTACTGTTTACTCAGATGAGTAAAAATCTATGCAGGGCTCTGGGCTGGGGTAGGCTTTTCTCCAGTTATCGGACGAGAAAAAACCTTGTAGGCCTAGGTTCTCGGGAGTTGCTAGAGTAATCGAGGGAAACAGAACAACCTACAAGTTAGTTATCCAAGTTTTCTACAAGGTGGCATCAGAGCACAGGAGAAGAAATATGCAGAGCGGGACACTAAGAGGCACCAAAAAAGGTACAAGTTGGCCTGAAATTACACAACATCGAAAGCGATGTCCAGAACGGAAAGAAGGGAAACCTACCGAGATTCGAAGGTGGTCAGTAGCAAGTGATTGAACAGAAATAAATTTTGTATTTTAGTATAACTAGATTCATTTCAGCAATCTCACATACATGTCCTTAAGGGTGAGCGACAATTTTCATCATACTTCGAGAATTCTCTATCTGCATGAAACAAAATTCCAAAATCACAGCACACACCCAAGACGACAATCTTACACTATCAGTGTTATAAAATGGCCACCGGAAATCATACTAACGATCTATTTTCAAAATTCGAAGAAATTCCCTAGAACTCACGGATTTTCAAAATACATACTAAAAATGAAAAATTTTTATAGGCAACTTGCTAATGTAATTTTTTCGTTAAGGATCAGTACTATTTTAAAATAATACCTTGTATTATTATTCAAAATGCTGGTTTGTACTAATATACCTATGCATAACGAATATACTGGGAGCAAATTTAAGTAGGCAGAAACAAGTAATATGTATAAGCATTTTTTCGACGTGACAATGTTGGTCAATTATATATATTTCGTATGGTGGATACAGCCGATAACAAATATTAAATATAGACAAATAAACAAATTCACAATATGATAGACGAACGAAAATGAACGTAACACAGCACAAATAAATTCTATCGTTGTAATTGTTTAAATATGCATCTTTACCAGTTCTGTAATTTTAAACAATATATGTTTACCGTGCACTGGAGCAATAGTGACGTAAGTGACTACAATGCAGAAACTATAATTTTTTAATCAATAAAAGAAATAATCTGGATAATCCTGTGTTCTTGTCTGAAAAATATTTTATTTAGTAAAAGTTACTAAATATTGCATTAGCACATCTGTTTAAAAAATGTGTAGCTTGTGACAATTTATTCAATTAAAATTCTGATATATTTCGATCTTAACAGTGACATTTTAGAAAATCTATTTGTAATAATAGTTGTATTTATGTATTGTCGGTAACCTCTTTTTACCTTACGGTATAGAGGCTGGTGTTTTAAACACTTGCGTCTGGCGGTACAATGCTCAACTTTCCCCGGATTCCAGTCACGAAGTTGGTGCGCGCCTTTTGTGCTTGCGCAGATACCATTGTGTGAGGTGTGTGTGTGTGTGTGTGTGTGTCTTGGTGATGTGTTGAACATATTACTCTTTCTCTTATTTCTGGTTTTGAGTAGAGCACAGTTAATTTGGTGTCCAACTGTGAATTGTCTCACCGAGCCCGATACAAATCGCCAAGGCTGCGGAAAATTTCCGGCCGCCACTGGATTCGAACCAAGGATTTGCTTAGTGCAAGCCTAGCGCTCTCCCAGCTGCGCTTCTGTAATAATATTTAATTATGAAGGTACTTACTCTCTATTACAATTTTGACATAAAATCGTAGTGTTCTATTTTTCACTTCAAATTTATTAATATTAAAACCTTGTACATTATATAATTAGAACAAATATTCTATTATAGATTTGTTTTGCCTTCTTCGAGTATGGTGCAGAGGTTGTAAGTGTAGATACTATAAATAAATAATTAGGTTATTCCGAGCTATGGTGTTTTCTGTCTTTTATTATTTTTATGAAACAGCTAAGTGGTTTAGGAATTAACACGGACACCTGTAGGTTTTCTGGTTTGGACCGTCTCGAAGCATTAGCGCTTCCGGACAACATCCCCCCCCCCCCATTCCTGCTCAGGAACTAGCTGGCGAACATTTGCTACACTACTAGACAATTCCTGAACCGCTGTGTTGTGAATTATATATTATTTTCTTTTCGTTTGTGTACAAAAAAAATCCCCGTGCAGCAAATTACAGGCTCCGATAATCGTCCTTCGTGGACACTCTTCACTGCTGAGCTAGAGGGTGAATAGCCCTAAAAACGTCATTCTTAACCGCGGCCACGCCTTACACAACTGAGACCGTCGCCGTATTGTGTTACATGTTTAATCGCATCAACCGTTAACCTTGTTTTAAAATCCTTAAGCAATTCATTTGGTTTAATTAGCTGAAGAATGTATCGAAGTAACGTCAAAGTTTTTAGCCAAGAGCAGCACTGGGTAACCTATAGTGTTACGCAACACTATTCAGCAAAATTCATCTACAGCGTGCGAATGAACTGCGGCCATTGCTAATACTTCGTTTCGTGTAGAGTTTTAACAATTAAGTTATCAAGTACTACTAGGTTATCACGCGTTTATTAATATTTATATGCGTTAGGTTTGTAAACAGTTATATATAAAGAAAGCAAATTTTAACAAAAAATTTAGTATTAGTCTTTAGCGATTACTGCTCATGTATGATCTACAAGGGTATACATTTCAAGCCATAATTACTTGGTGTCTAAGACTGGAGATCAATGATTTTCTAGCATTAACATCTGCTCAAGGGGAAAAGCCACGTCCCTGCATTTTTACATTTTTTTTACAATATAAAGTCCTATTTCAACCTGTTACTAAACTCTAGTCTTTCTTTCCTAAGGAACAAATAGAAATATAGTGAAAATTTAAATATTCAAAACGCATTATTGATCACTTAACCTACTGCAGTTTGTTACTATAAAAGCACAAAAAAGAGTTATCTGCCGCACTTATTAAGGTTATAACAATATGACCTCCAATTTTGAGTAAGTATATTTTTATTTGCGTATCATTTCCACAAACAACAAGAATCAAATAGAATGTATTACAAATAACCTTGTAGACTAAGCATGTTCACTAATTGAGAGTTGTTTTGATACTATAATTATTAATTCCGAAAAATATAAAAATCTTTATAATTGGGACATTCCCATGTCGCAAATAAGATGCTAAGTTTTCTCCCTTGATTAGCGTTTGCATAATATTTTTGTTATTGTTACGTTTGTAACCAACGTTTCTATTTAAAAAAAATTAAGAAAATGCATTTTAATTACTAATTAAATATTTCCAGAACTGATAAAATGAGAAAAAAATAAATTTCTAACCCATAAGCAAAAAAAATGTATATTGTGTTACATACTATTTCTACTACGACGGTTTCGCATTCTGTAGGAAATTTAGTTTATCAATTTGGCATTCGTAGAAAGAAATTGAACTTTGTCAGTTTTAGATAATCATAGTATGATTATTGTTACAGTGCAGAAAGTACGCAGTTTCTGCACTTATAGTAGTAGGAAATTAGTAATTTGTTTCACAAGGCCAGAAATTGAAGTTTTGCGAGTGCGAGTACTGTTTGAGGGCAGAGGCTGAAGGCCGGTGCCCTCAAATACGAGCACTCGCAAAACAGTTTCTGGACATGTGAAACACAACATTTTTAGGTCGACAAAAAATATATAAATTAAAAAAAATTGGCAATTTATTGTCCAAATATCGGGGCTAGATAATTTATTTTTCTTCTGTTGGCAATACATACTTATCGAACGATGTAAGGATTCGAATTTAAAATTGAAAATCAAGTATCTAGTAGGTATTGTTTTTTGACATTTATATTTATAATTTTGATGCCATAAATAATCGGTGAACAATAAGTAAAAAAAAATTATTATTATTATTATTGAAATTAGGACAGGCAGCACCAAGCTGATGTACCCTATACAAGTTTGACAAGAAATACTTAACATTAAACTAAAACTACAAATTATAATTAAGTGAATAAGAAATTAGCATGCAGTTTTTTTGCCAAAGCTGAATGTAAATAGCATATGTGTTTTATACATATTAAATGAAGCCGAATATACTATTGATTACGCATAAGAATTTCAGTACCTAAGCTACACAGAAATGGCGTCATATGTGTTTTTAAACGTCTTAACTGAAGCCGCATTTTAACACTGTCGGGGAGAGAGTTCCACTGGTCACAAACACGAATACTGACGAAATTTTGACGAGGTAGTTTTTTAAACCGTTCTTTATATAACTTGTACGCATGTCCCCTTCGGCCAGTCCCAGTATTAAGATTAAATAGTTTATGTAAACTGCGTTGTTACATGTTTTTATGCACAATTTTGTAGGTCTCTATTAAATCTCCTCGCTATCGTCTGTCCGAAAGTGTAGTCAGCTGTAGTCTTTGTAATCGCTTCTCATATGGTAGGTGTTTTAGACTGTTGGGTAATTTCTACAACTAGCTGCAATAAATTAAATGTTTGTAATTATATAAATATATTGTGTTAATGTGTAAGATGTTATAGATGTAATATATTTTTTTGTAAGGGAAGGGGAAATAAAGTTAAAAAAAATAGAAATATAAAATGAAAGAGGATAAAATTTTCTACATTTGATGTACGTGAGATTTTTTTCTCTGATCAATCGTTCAGCCGCGAGAGCGCCGCGAAATTATATCCAGTCAAATGGTAGAAAATAGGGGAAAGTTTTGGAATTTTGATATTTGGTCCCTATATGTTTTTTGGGTCGCTGTACGCGAATATCAGGTTTTTCAAAACAATTCATTTATAAAGATTCATTTCATATACCATTTTTGATTTACAAAAATTTATAGTTTTCGAGTTACTTTGAAATAAACTGGAATAATTCCCTTTTTTGCTTTTAGCACCTTACTTCGCGGCGCTCTCGCGGCTGAAAATTGGTCGGAGAAAAAAACCTTAAGTACATAAAATGTAGGAAATTTTATCTTCTTTTATGTCATATAGGTTCAACATTTACGAAATTAGGTAGTTTTCGAGTAATTTTCTAAAAACTAAACAAAAACCGGTTTTTACACCGGTTTTGGTTAAAAAAAGTGTTTCCGGTCAAAATTCTTGTTGGCACA
Organism: Agriotes lineatus; assembly: GCA_940337035.1. Lineage (NCBI taxonomy): Eukaryota > Metazoa > Arthropoda > Insecta > Coleoptera > Elateridae > Agriotes > Agriotes lineatus. Next base: position 92,588,694 of record OW679197.1, on the reverse strand, counting down.
CCTGATATTCGTGTACAACGACCCAGAAAACATATAAGAACCAATATCAAAACTCCACAAAACTTTCCCCTATTTTCTACCATTGTACCACGGTCTAGGACAAGTGGGCGCAGCCAACTCGGCGCGGCCATCTCGGCGCGGCCAACTTGGCGCGAGCCAACTTGGCGCAGGGACAACTGGGCGCAGGCACAACTTGGCGCGAGCCAACTTGGCGCGAGACAACTGGGCGCGAAACCTAAGCATACCGGGTCCGGCAATTCTGCGGGGCTGGAAAATATTTCATGAACTACGAGAGTTGCATAAAATTTGCTCATATAAAAGTTGAAGGTACGAAGATTTTGCATATTGCTAAAATAGTTTTGGTTATACAGAGTGGCTAAGAAATTTATTGCAGCTAGCCAGTTTTTTTTGCGAAATTGTCTGTACTTGGGTGGCTTAAAGGTGTTGCGCCAAAATGCTAATTATTTTAATACAAATGTATTTTGTTCGGGGGACACAAATCAGGTTATATTATCTAAATATGGAATTGACATTTGTTTTATTTTCTGTTTTGTTGAATTTCTTTTCATTTATAACTGCTATTTGTAAAAAAACGTATCATAAAAGGATAGAAATGGCCCTTTCTAAGCAAGTACAATGTTTCATCTAATCTGCTTTACGAGAAAGCTATAAATCACTTCTTGTAGAAAATATTAAGAGAATAATATTTCTGTGCAGATAAGGATTGACAGCCAGCAGATTCTCATCAGATAAGCAAAGAAGTACTTCCTTTAAAAATTCGCGTTTCAAAATTATTTCGGTCCCGCTTGTCTCGCGCCCAGTTGGCTCGCGCCAAGTTGGCCCGCGCCAAGTTGGCCCTGCGCCAAGTTGTCCCTGCGCCAAGTTGGCTCGCGCCAAGTTGGCCGCGCCGAGATGGCCGCGCCCAGTTGGCTGCGCCAACTTGTCCCATTACGATTGTACCATATTACATTGTACTAGTCGATTACGAGAAGGTTTGAGACTATGAAGATAAATATTAAAAGTTAATGCTGACATTATCTTCCACAAACTAAAACAGTGGTTTTTTATATTCTGTTGTGTTATTTGTTAAAGATATATTTTTTAGTTTTGAAATTCTCAAGTGAAAACCCTAGATACAAAGGAATACAAATGAAAATGTTCGAATGAAAGATCGTAATGGTTTAGTTTGTTACTTAAAAATGGATTGTGTTTGGTGGGAAAGAGATACAAAATGATTACTTATCCTATCGGTAAATCACTTAACCCCCTTTTCTCTACGTGGTTCATGTTTGAAGCACGAGGGATCCTGGTTCACTAAGGTTCAAGCGGTACAGCCTGACGAAAATAATTTGTACTATGACTCTGTGCTCTTAACTTGTGCTCCTCTGTGTGTAATATTTTTTTAAAATTATTATTAATTCCTTTACAAGTTCAGAATCTGCATCTGCACAAAGAGAATACGTCACTGATGTCACAGTTGGTAGGTACCACCTAAATAAATTACAAAGCATGCATTCGGTTAGGGCCTTACATTGAAGATCTAACACTAAAGTAACTTAATCTGTGTTAGCACTCGCGCACTTGGCTTCTTGTAGCACATAAGGAAGCTTCATAACGGTTTCAAAATCACTTTATACACGGTTAATTTACTTGCTAACGATAACTTCGACAAATGAAGTTTTGAAACTTTACGTCCTGGTTGTTTTGTTTTCATAAATATATGGTGTTACCAATTTAAATGTCGGCGTCGGTCGAGGTATACGCCAAGATATCTCATTCGAGGAGCTTTTACTCGTTCAATGTGATATTGGGGCATGTCGCTTTACGTAATCTGTAGGTACCATGCTGCAACTTAGTTTCATTTATCTTTATACGCCACCTCTTGAACCATCGTTGTACGCTATCTAGAGTTTGTAGTTTCTCTGAGGCGCATGTAGGAACATCGCTGGTTGCCAAAATAGCGGTGTCATCGGCAAACGCAGGGGTAATTGAATTCGGCGTTGTTGTAATATCTGCGATGTAAAGTGAACACAGGATAAGACTAATGACGCTACCCTGGAGTACACCCGATTTTATTGGATATAGATCTGTAATTTACTTGTGGCACTCCACAGAGACATAAAAGCAACCCAGGGGAGCACAGACGGACCCTTACACAGCCCTATGTTTTCAAGAGCGTCCTCTTGTCTTTCCGTGGCGGAAAATTCCATCTTGTTGAGCAGAAACAGACGGATCGAAAGCGCACCCGGGGCCGCCGTTAGGGTGTCGGGCCAGAAGCAATCCTGGTCTAGTATCCGAGGCGAGGGAGAGATTTTGATCTGTCATTAGAGTAGGCGGCTCGGTAGACTGTACTAGTATCCGCGACGAGTCGGACAGTCGACTGAGGAGTAGGGCCAGGAGCGAACCTAGTTCTTGTTTTGAGACACGTTACGACCGTCGTTTGAGATGTCGGGCAGGCTCACCGATGACTAGTATCCGAGACAAGCTACCCTGAGCAGACCGCATGGAGTTTTCCCAGTAAAACTGTCTGAAAAAGGCGACGGCTACCCTGTAAGTTAGCGTACTTCTGCGCAACCGTGAGTGAAGATGCCGCAGGCAGAAATGTTGCGATTACAGAAATGCGTGATAGCAGATATGTGTGGTAGAGAGTTTTGCTCTCGACAGTTACTCTTCTGATTAATACCCTTCAATCAAAGGAAGCCCATTTGCAGACGGCATAAGGGCGACCCATGAAAGCACGGATGGGCGCCTACACAACCCAGTGTTTTCAAGATCATACTCTTGCCTTCTGGTGGCAGAGCTGTTCCAGCTTGTTGAGCAGTAAGAGACGAATCGAAGGGGTGAACGCGGCGCCGCCATTTGAGGTGTCGGTCCAGCAGCAATCCAGCCCTAGTATCCGAGGCGCGTGAGAGGCCAAAGCCGTCGTTTGAGGTATCGGTCACATGTAGTCCGATGTACTAGTATCCGACACAAGTCGGACAGTTCATTGAGAGGCAGCGCCAAAAGCATATCTGATACACGTTCCAACATGGGTCACAACCATCTTTACAGGTGTCGGCCTGGTTACACTCTGCGATATGCTGGTACCCGAGACGAGCTTCCCCGGGGCAGACCGTACGAGTTCATCACTTCCGGAGACCATGCTGTCCAACAATTTGCGGAGGCTTGCCTATTACGAGGTGTACAGCTGAAGAGCAGTAAATGAGGACGTTCGAAAGGAGGTGTGCACGGTACGGCAGAAATACTGAGCTGTAGAACGTAAATGAGACGGAGAGTTTAGTCTCGAACCGTTACTCGTCAACGGTTATATGAGTACTACGGGTAGTCAGCACAAGCCTCGGGTGCCTCGGTACATGCATTTAAATGCCCAGTATCTATGGGCTTGCTGAGTGAGGTAAGGATGGATTCGTAGTGGCAGTGGTTGGCTATAAGCTGGTCAGAGACTCCGGCTCTTGTCCGGGTTTAGGCGTATGAACACGCATTAACACAGTTCCGGTGGGTGGGTTGATTCCAGAGACGTTCCGAACACGTGAATGGACTATAAACGTGGCGTGTTACTCGCAGAACCCAAACTGATGCTCTGCTATAATATTTATCTCACCCACCTGTAGCTTTAATCTCTTTATGATAACCTTCTCCAGCACTTTAGAGAGTGTTGACAAGAGAGTTATTGGCTGTAGAATGTCACTTGTTTGGCTGGCTTTCCGTGTTTTGAGATGAGAATTATTTGACTTCCACTAGGATGAAAAATGTCCAATTTTTAGAGCAGCACTGTATATATAGCTAGTCGTAATAAGACCTTGCTTTAGTCTTTGTTTGATGACAGTGCCGGTTATAAGGTCGTAGCCAGGTGCTTAAAACGCAAAAATCTGTAACGCAGGAAATTTTATTTGGGTCACTCGGCCAGTGGATAAGATAATTAGGTTGTTTTTAACTAAACCTTTAGAAAGTTCATGACCTTTAGAAGTTATCAGCCTTAATCCCCATCTGAAGAGGTTAACATTGCAATCACTACCTGCTAGAAATTTGATTTCTAGGGTAGCATAAAACCCCGTAACCTTCTTCAATTACGTGTCGCGGGAGGGGGGGGCGGTAGATTGAAGTAATAGTGGTTGGTCCATGCATGTCATTATTTACTTGTATGTGTTATGTTTGGAACTATTAGGTTACGTAGTAATTTATTATTTTTTTTATAATAACGGCACTATCACCATGCGCAGTGCCATCAGGGTGTTTAGTGTTGTAGATCCTGTAGTTATGTATTTTTAAATAGTTTCAGCTGGTGTAATGGGTTTCGGTATTAGCATTAAGTCTATGTAGTGCTCTTTAAGGAGGATGGTTACTTCTGGTTCATGGCTGACCAGTCAGTTAGCATTCCATACATAAATTTTAAGATTTGAGTCCATTAGTTGATCTTATTGAGCAGTTTAGATATAATGCTCAGCTTTGTGTCCATGTGCTGAGCCATTTGCTCAATCAGCTTCTCAAACCTGGAGATCCTATCATCTGGTTGGTTAAATTTTGTGGCTGAAATGTCTAGGTTGTTAGTAGTTGCCACTTCTAGTACTGAGGCAAACGATGTTCTTTCAGATATTCTATTTGAAGAGTCTCCAACCTTATTTTGGGCCTGTAGTTGGGAGTCCTTGGGTCTTAGAGCAGGAAACTTCCCCTGCTGTAGCTCTTTATATACTTACTCTACACCAACGGTAGGTTGCTGGATGGTTCTGGCCACAGAGCGCGTTTTTTCATTTTACAGGTTTTATTACTGATGAAACGTATCAGCTTATAGAAGACAGAAAAAAGCTAGCTATACCAAACCAGTAGAAAAGCAGATACAGATGCGACAGATAAACCAACAAATAAAGACATTAAATAGAAGAGACAAGAACATCTATATTCACACAATTTTTGAAAATCTAGGAGAATAAACTAATAGAAATGACAGCCGAGAACTATTTAGAACCACAAGAGAATTTAAGTTGAACACACAAGTTGTTCAAGACCAACAAGTAAATATTATCAACGATCCAGTAGGAAGTGTGAAAGTATAGAGGAAATATTGTAGTACGCTTTACTATAACGATAACCAGATGCAACATGAAAGTAACAGAGCCGCCTAGAACTTGAACCTATGATCCTTAGAGCCGAAGTAGCAAAGGCGATCCAAAAATGAAAAAATCCCAAAGCACTTGGATTTGACGAACTCTCAGCTGAATATCTAAAGGCAATGGAGTAAATAAGAACTAACATATTATTATTTTCAATATTTCTATGTATGACTGACTATATGGCACTTGGCCGGATGAATTCTGAACTTATGCCACCCAGGATAACCTCTTGATTGTGAAAATTACAGATACATTGCAACTGTTTCGCATGCAAGTAATGCTACATACAGCAAATGAGAGATTAAAGCACTATCTTCTACCTGAACTATCTAGGAAACAAGCCGGTTTTCTGCCTGGGAAAGGAACACCTGAACAAATTTTATATAATGATTGAAAAGTGCAGTCAATATATCGTTCCTATTTATTTGTGATTTCTCGATAACATGCTATGAACTGAGTTATGGTCAATATAAAAACAAATGGGCACAGTAAATCTGATAAACCTCATCAAGAAACTGTATAATAGTAATACAGCTGCAGTAGAGGTGGAACAAGTTATATCGCATAAATTTAAGTATTTAAGGGCACAAGACAGGGGTGTATACTCTCGCTGCTACTGTTCAATATGTGAATATGTAATGCAGAATTTTTTAGAAAAATGGGCGGGAGGAGTTATCATCCGTATAATGAGGATAAGCAATTTGAGATATGCTCATGATACCCTTATACTAGCTGCAAATGAAGACGAACCAAGAACCATTATAACAAAGCTTGATAGTATAAGTCATCACGATGGACTTGGACTGAATGCACGTAAAACTAAAGTCATGATCATAGAGCGATCTAATAACAACCAGATACACATGCAGAATGCAGCTGGGTTTGAAGTAGTCAGTCAATTTGAATATCTAGAATCTATTGTCACTAAAGAGGGAGCAAGCAGTCTTGAAATTCGAAGAAGGATTGCTATTGTAAGATCTGCAATGAGCAAACTACCCCGTGTCTAGCGAGACCATAACATTAGTAAGCACAACAAACTTAGATTTATACGTGCCTTTGCCTTAATTTTTCTATTGCTACTTATGCCGCCCAAACCTGGACTATTAAGAAAGCAGGCAGTAATAAAATAAATGCCTTTGAAATGTGGTGCTATAGGAGGATGCTGCGAGTGCCTTGAACAGCACACCGAACAAAGAACAGTGCTAGAAGAACTTGCTATAACGAAACGGCTTCTCACGCAAATAAGACAACAGTATTTTACATACTTTGGCTGTGTTGGCCGAATACAAGGTAAAATGGAGGACGTCATAGTTCAAGGAAGAATGCCAAGTCGCAGGTCGAAAGGAAAATCCGCAGTGCGATTGGTAGATGAGACTAAGCGTCTAATTAATACACGCTTACCCGAGGCAGTAAAACAAGCCCAGAATAGAGAACGTTGGAAACAACTGCTAATCAGCATATTTCTGGATTGCGGTATTTGTCTATCCTGACGTACCGGTTCGATGGTAACTTGATTTATTATTGTCCTTGGGTTCTAGGTCCAAGAAGAACATTGGCAGAGGTTTCTTATCGCGACTACTTCTTGCATTGTAAATTTTCCTTATACAGTGGCACTTACTGAAAATTTCTGCTTTTCATTCTTCCAAATTGGTACAACAGTCTAAACCTTTAATTACTACGCGAAAACTTGGTTTTGATTTGAGTTGGTATGCGAAGTATTTTACATCTTTTCTAGTTAGTTTTTGTACAACAGCACAACAAATAGGTACCTTGATTTTCGGTTAAGAATCTTACTTCGTTACCTTTGTTAATGTTTTTAGGCTGTAATTGTTGATAATGTTGTCCTTGCAATTAAGCATTGTTGCCACACCACTCATGTTATCAATATTGGCGAGACACAAAGTGCAAGGTCTAATTTTAGCAGTGGTAGTATCAGATTTTTCATTTTATTTACATATTGCACTCTCATTTACATCTACCGTCGAGTCCTCGAGAAGTTGACATATCTTGACTCGGTTTAAGGTTCGTTTGTTCGGGTATTCCGTGTTGGATTTTCTGGCGTAACTTCATTCTCCATTTTAAATTTGGAAAAAGCTTCTGCATCCATCTGTTGAGAAAGTTTTATAGCTGCTTGTTCAATTTTATGCTGCGTCGTTTTCTTTATTTTTACTTCTTCATGAGACGGAGGCGTAAAAAATGGTTGTTGGTGCTGTTGTGTTGAATGTGACATCGATGATAGCAATGCAGCGGTCTCTGTTTTGTGTTAAAATAAGTAGCTTTTTATTTGCTTTTATCAAGGGTTTTGCAAAAATTGCAGATTAACTCCATATTACATTATTATGAAAAACTTCCTGAGTAGGAAAAGAATAATAAAAGAAATGATTAATTAAATTAAAATTAGATTCTTAATGTTTTTAAGGTTCGGTATTATGATAGAAAACATTAGACACTTGAAGCCAACTATACAAATATAAATACTGAGAAATAATTATACCAAGTAACGAAATGCTAAAGAACTTTTAAAATTCAATATTAAAAAAAAGTTTGTAGAAAATATCAAAAATGTATTTGGCAACAGTGCCTTTAATAAGTTGCAAATAAGTTATTGCAATTAAGTGTCATATTCATAAAAATAATTCAGCGTTCCTTATTTGCAGTTGCAACCGTTGTCAGTTCAGCTAGTTGTAAGGAAAATAAAAAATAAAAATAGATAACACAAAGATTTTTTATTATTTTCTTCTCCTCAGTGCTCGTAATAACTCAACCTGGAATCAATGCGCCATTTTTGCAACACCCTATATACTTTGTGTTTTCTCTAGTACGTTATTTCTTAATAACAATGAAACAGTGATCGTAGGTGAATTGAGTTTTCTTCGTGATTATAATAATGAATTATTGACGACATTATTACCTTTTCAGTTTATAATAATCCGAAAAGCGACCAGAAATGAGAAAGAGACAAAGAGCAAAGTGATTAAGAAATGGAATGATAGACATATTTAAACCGTAATTAGAAAGTTCAAGAATTTATAATGCTACGAGAACACAGTCACCATTGCAGAGGCAGTTGTATTAATGTCCCTGAAGAAAATCGACCGATCATTTTAGTGATTTTTGGAAACTGGTTGAAAGCTCCAGATGTCCTTTCTAAACAGAGTTATTAGAATGGAACCTGCAAAAAAAACAAGCGGTAATTATCAAAAGAGACGTATCCTGCCTTTATAAACAGCAACGATGTTTGTTTTCGCATTTCGAAGTGGCTTTTTTATACTTTTACAAATTGCCATTTTGAGTAGACTCCAATAAAATCTCTTTCCTTCCAAATACAACGATGCTGTTTCTTAAACTTAGGTCGCTTTAAGCACCTGTGCGTGGGGCATGTTGCCTATTGTTATTTAAAATTTTGCAAATCTCATATTGACACTTCGTTCGTATTAGGCCCTAGCGGTTAAGTTTAGCGTTAAGTAGTTAAGTACAGCGGGTCTTCCCATGTTTTTTCTTACAAATTGAGTTTTCTTCCTGTCACAATTGAAAACGTTTCGATGGAGGCGTTCTTCTAGTTGTTTATTCTCGCCCCTTTGGGATATGTTCTGACTTTTGGTTCGTCTGTAATCTTTGAGGTAATTTTGCACCTACACGTATGACATAAGATTACTTGTTTCCTGTTGATTGACAGGCGAAAATGAAAATATATTCCTTATTTCGAGTGGTGTTGTGCCCTTATTTTCTAATCAAATCGCTCTTTTTGGCCGGAGTTTTAGAGATCTAGTAGACGTTTCACGGACCTCGGGGAAGTACTAGGTCGTTGTCTGAAGCCTAAAAGAGTCGTTAGAGAAGCTGTCATTACGTGACGTACCTCTGGCTTCTTCTTACCTCTATCATATTCCCGTATAGTCTTCAGGACTATTAAAAACGCAGAAGCTATCAGGGCCTTACTGTTTTCGCTCTGTTTAATTAACACCAACGCAGAAAGTCAGGGAAAATACCTGTTTACCAAAGTCAATTTAAGGTTTTTCAAATTTTTATAACTTAGATCTATTCATTGGATGTTTATGAATTTCATTCTTGGCGATTGTTTGTACCTATTTACTAATTCTTTTGCGTATTTTATAATTTTACGCAACGCTAATTTCTAACCTTTAAAATAGTACGGCACCTTCTTCTTTGACAGTGCATCAAGACGCCCAGCGAAAGAATTATTTATCTAATTACAAATGCGCTTCGCTCTCCATAGACCTCTGTAACGTGATGTACGTTAGGGTTTAGCTTCACTTTTAGTATGCGTCTAATGAGGTTACAATTCAGGGTAATTTCTCTGTTCGATTTTAACGCCCAAATACTTATTTCTCTCTTTCTCTATGTAGCACCCTCTAGTCCAATTTTTAACATATGCTTCTTCCGAACCTTTCCACTGTTTCCCATTTCTTGCTGTTCACATTCATCACAAGCAACACATCTGGAGCTTTCCTCTCATTCGTGTTGCATACCAGGGTCGCCATCGATTAATGATGGTGTTCCATCTACCAACTTGTATTTGTTAGTTGTGACCCGCCCATTTCCAATTGAGACGCGCTATCCTCTCTGTGACATATTCTACTTTTGTTTTTTCTGTTATATACGCGTTCGTCTTTCGATATTTTAGGCATATTCCGAGAATCGCTCTTTACATGGATCTGTGGGCTTTTGTTAGCTTTTCTAAATTATTTTTTATAAACATTCATATTTGGACATTGTAGGTTAGGATTGGAAAAATTCACATATCGAATACTTTATATGTTAACTTGTGTGGTATTGATTTGTTATTTAGTACGTGGTTCAATTTTCAAAATGCCTCCCATCCTAATCTAACCCATCTCTGGACTTCTACCGCCTGGTTTTCTTCGGTAACTCGTATTTCTTCTTCTAAGTATATTTAACTACCGACTCGTTCTATTACATTATCTCCTACTAGTATTACTCTTTAATCTTCTGTATTGTTCATAACCGTTGTTTTCTTTTTGTTCATTTTTAATCAGACCTTTTGTATCTCCATATTACGTTGTGGTACTATTGTTTATAAATCCTCAAAATTATCTACTATGAACAGCATATCGTCTGCGTATCGCAGGTTATTCAATCGTTCTCGATTTACATTGACGCATTTCTCGTCCCACTCCAATTTTTGAAGATATGTGGTTTTCTGGGAAAACGTATCCCCTTGTCGTGCTCCTTTTTCGATAGAAATACGATTAGATACTGAATGCGGACGAATACTGGAAGTCATATTTTTATAGATGTTACGCAGTAGTAGCATACCTATGGCCAACTCGACAATTCTGAAATGCCCTTTCGATGGCCCATAGCTCTACACCGTTGAAGCCCTTCTCAAAGTCAACAAGTCCTAAATATGTATAATAAACATTCGTTGGCCTTCTCAGTCAAAATGCCTGAAGTGTGTGTCGTAAAACTGGCTTGTTCTCCAGACTGGTAAGTATCCAATCTTCTGGACAATCTCGTTGTCAAGATTTTATTCAACAACTTGTAGATCTATGAAAACAAAGTAACCGGGCGATAAGTTTGCAACCGTGTTTTGTCCTCTATTTTTAAAAACAATATTATAGTAGCATCATTCCAATCTTTAGAAACTGAAGCCATTTGAAAACATTTATCCAGTAAGAGCTTAAGAATGTTTACAACATTGTAACTCCGTCTTTTAACATTTCTAGAATAACACCATCTGTCCACGGGGACCTGTTGTTTTTTTATTTCCTTCAATGTTGTGGCTGTCCCGTCTTCGCTTATTTCTGGAATGTTCAATAAATTGACGTTTACTATTTTCTTCTTTAGTTCATCTTTGATAATTAACATTTAATATTTCTTTTGTATTCTCACTGATCATGTCACTTTTTCTTTTCTAGTTTTTGGGGATCCCGAACCTTGCTTCCTTAATCCCTGTAGTTAGTAGATCATTTATGTCGTCTATGGTTTTATATGTTTTGATATATGCTTAATCGTGTTCTAACTTCTTTCTGGTACTGCCCACTCTTAGGTCTTAGTGTCCTAATGCGTATTAATGTATTAGTGTTCTTAAACACATCTGCCTTTTCTAATTTCTAACTTATATATTACTGTTCGGCTACTGTGTTGTAATATTTATTAATTTATAATAAATACCACCTATAATTTGAATTGCACCGTTTTTTCTTGTGTTGTATTTTAATAATATGTATGTATGTATAATCTGTAACCTCATTTACCTTACGGTGTAATTTAAATTTAATTAATGGCTCTGCCTCATGAGTTCGATAGGTCTACATCTTGCCAAAGTACTTAATTTAATGTGTAAATTAATTGAAAACATACTTGCTTTTACATTAATTATTCTGCCTTTTTATTGAATGCAATCGTTTCTCCGCTGCCTACTTAACTTATGGGATAACCTCAAATGTCAAATTATAGTGAACTAACCGCACGTTTATAACACAACAACTGCGTCTGCTATTACGTATAGATGCGTTACCTAGGTGATATTACGTAAGTAATCAACGCTACTTCAGAACAAAACATTCAAACGACGCCACTGAAAATTCTGACCGTGATTATGCTTCTGCGACTAATTTTTAGGCCATTATCGGGCCCTCAGCATGTCCCTCGCTAAATGGAGCCCCTTATTATCGGCTGGCATGCTTTCAATCTTCCTGATGACTCGCCAAAGTGATGCTTGTCGTCTGCTCGCGGCTCTCGGCTCAGTCCCACCTTCCGGCTCCGATTCTAGCTCCTGTGACACAACTAGAGTTCCGCTGTGGTACACGATAGTAGCTCCCTCCTCTGGGCTACAAGACCGCCGCTTCTTATTTGGAGCACCAATAAATCACCACCAAAAACACCAGCTAAGCTTACTTTACTTTCTGCAGAGGCGCAAGGAATGAATGCAAAACTTCCTCAGACTATTAACCTACACTCTACTAATGTGAAAATACTTTTTGAATTGAATAAATTGGTATTTATTATCTTTGTACTTCTATTTTTATGGAAAGCCAAAACACTCCCAATCTTGGTTTCTTAATTTCCAATTGTTTTTACATTGTCTAATATCACATTTATAAAATATTTAAAATTAATATCTGTAAAGCTTGAAATATACCGTCTGTTCTATAAAAAAGGCCCCGCCTTCTAGCTACTTTATTATTTATTTTAGACCCAATAAACCTTATATCAAATCAAATGGCACATAAAAACCTACATTTTAACACTATCAAAAATGTTTTATCTTCAATTGTTTCAGAGTGGTGACGTCACGTGCAATTTTTTTAAATGACACTGTATATATTTTTTGACATTTTCTGGTAGAGGTTTTTTTTCTTTTTCAACAATATAAATATTTTATGCCCTTACATAAGAACATTTTCGAGAAAAATTAAAAAACTTTTTTATCGGTGGGAGGCCACCATACAAAACTATAAACAAAAGTGTAACTCAGAAAAACAAAACAATAAACACTTTAGATTATTCTGAAATCTGACAGTTAAAGCGTTTGGCTACTATTTGTTTTGTTTTTCTGAGTTACACTTTTGTTTACAGTTTTGTATCATGGCCTCCCACTGTGAAAAAGTTTTGTAATTTTTCACGAAATTTTTTTTATGCAAGTGCATGAAATATTTATATTGTTGAAAAGAGAAAAAAAACCTCTACCAGAAAATGTCAAAAAATATATACCATGTCATTTAAAAAAATTGCACGTGACGTCACCACTCTGAAACAATTGAAGATAAAAATTTTTTGATAGTGTTAAAATGTAGGTTTTTATGTGCCATTTGATTTGATATAAGGTTTATTGGGTCTAAAATAAATAATAAAGTAGCTAGAAGGCGGGGCCCTTTTTATAGAACAGACTGTATTAATTCCTATCATAATTGTATTGGCTTAAATTGTGTCCATTGCATTATATATAATCGATTTGATTCCTTGTTCTACCAGGGCTGGCCCATGTCTATCGTCTATGTATCTTTTTGTCGAAAAATGTATTTGTGGGTAAAATCGTTTTTTTTTTAGGAATACCATTAGTCTCTCTCTTCTTTTATTTCGTTTGCCATATCCATAGTTTCCTATTATGTTTTCATTTTCTTCTAGTTTAATTCCTAATTTAGCAGTAAAATTTCCCTAGTAAGTAGTAGTCCTTGCATGATGTTCCTCTAGTGCTTGAGCGGGTTCTCCATAAAGAAATCTACATCGTTGTCTTCATAAGTTGATGTTGGTGCGTAAACTTGCACTACTTTGATAGTATAATTTCCTGAGATGGTTAATAGCTATTAACATATCTAGGAATGTTATGAGTATCATAACTGCCGCAGATGTTTTGAAATCCGAGCTCGTAGAGCGAGGATTTTAAAACATCTGAGGCTGTTATGATCATAACATCCGTGATATGTTCAATAGTTTATCGGTTGCTATATGGTTATGGTTGCCATGTAGGGTAATATTCCATTACCCTACAGATAAGTTATGATCTAGTTACCAGCCCACTTTTGTATATGTAAACAAAGGCTTAATATCCTGAAACCGGTAAAATTATATAAACAACTCAGTTAGATCTACCTTTGTAGTTTAATAAATGGCTACCTTTGCTTATTAATTATAAAACCGACGCCACTTAAACTGTCTTCACTTCCATTCCAGTATTGGTGGTGAGGCACTAACACCCCATGAAGGAGCTTGGCCTGCAAGGCGGAAGGTCAGAGTTTTCGTATTCTCGCTCTCACACCCGGCTGTCGCGTGTCAAATTCATGACACGTGGTGATGTGGTGAGCATCACGCATTAGACAACCGCATTATTACCCCTTATTCTTTCGAACGCAGGTCCCCAATTATTTAAAGCGACTGGGTAGGCCGCCCGCCAGGCATCGATCTGGGAATTGAACTCCAGACCTCCGCGTCGCAGTCCAATGCTCTAACCACCGAGCCACGCTGACGCTCCATTCCAGTATTAGTACAGTAAAATTAGACAAAAAAATTCCCAAACCCGGGAATCCAAAAAAACTAAGGTCTGACTGTCAAAAGTTGTTCATTATCCTTTGCTCTAAATGTGGTGAAAAGTCTCCACCGCCAGAGCGTCGGGTTTGGGAGGGAGGGGGAAAGTGTCAAAACAGTATGTTTTCTAAGTTTTTTACAAATACATATATCGGAAAGGCTTCAGTTTAGAGCTTATTATATCGTATACACTTTTAGAGTACAAAATTTGTCCTATACACTTTTTTGCTGCGCCCAATAGTTTCAGAGAAATGGAGGGGGTAAAATTTAGTTATTCAGTTATTCCGTCCTTTATAATGCTGAAGAGGGTCATATAAATGGACAGACTCGCGTTATAGTCACGTTTGACCAACTTAAAATTTTGCCGAGACTAAGGAGTTCCTACCTTAGCAAAGGATCTTTTACATGCTACACATGTAACATGGGAGAGACGGCTTTACATGATTTTCGAATGATGGCATTCTATAGAGGTTTTCATCGGCATTTTTTATTTTTAAAAACCTCACCGGGATCGGGGATCAAACTCTCGACCCTTAGATCAGTAGCCAGAATGCTTACCACTGAGCTATAGATCCCGGCATTTTTTCTACTATTTTCGACGGAATAACTAAATTTTACCCCCTCCATATCTCCGAAACTATTAGGCGCAGTAAACAAATGTATAGGACAAATTTTGTTAAAAATTTACCCTACTTTAACAGTTTATAGAGTACAATAAGCTTTAAACTGAAGGATTTTCGAGATATTTGCAAAAAATTTTGAAAAGATACTATTTTGACATTTTTATCCCCACCCCCTCCACAACCCGACGCTCTAGAGGCGGAAACTTTTTACCGCATTTACAGCAGAGAGGAATGAACAACAGGCATTATGTGGCCTACTGATCCTATAAAAGAAAGGAGAAAGTGGAAACCTCCAAGCCGGATGAACAGTGATTTCAAGGAACTATCCGTAGGGGCACTGGCTACCATTCCGTGGGCCTTGGAGTGGTTGGTCAAACGTGACCATAACGCGAGTCTGCCCATTCATACGACCCTCTTCAGCATCATAAAGGACGGAATAACTGAATAACTAAATTCTACCCCTTTCATATCTCCTAAACTATTGCGCGCAGCAAAAAGTGTATAGGACAAATTTTGTTGAAAATTTAATATACTTTATAAGTGTATAGGGTACAATTAGCTCTAAACTGAAGGATTTCCGAGATATTTGTAAAAAACTTAGAAAACATACTGTTTCGACACTTCCCCTCACCCCCCTCTCAAACCCGACGCTCTGACAATGGAGACTTTTTATCACATTTAAAGCAAAAGGTAGTGAATAAATTGTGACAGTCAGACTTTAGTTTTTTTGGATTCCCTGGTTTGGAGCTAATTTTACTGTACTATATGTATAAGTTCTTTCCACATTCCAGTTGTGAACACACTTCACCCTTTATTCTTATTTCCTCTAATTTTATGGTATCCCATTTTATTTTTTCCTTCTCCTTCTCTAGTTCTATTAGTCTGTCGTCACTGCTCAGTGATCTAATACTGTGTGTAGCTATATGTATTATTATTTTTGAATTCATTTCTTTTTGGCAGCCTGATTCTACCGATTCTTATCATTATCACCCTCAACTTTGTTGCTGCTCTGGTCGCTGCCTTGGTTAGAGACTAAAACCGCTGAGGATTGACAGCCGATTACATTTAACTCTATCCATCATCGCCTGCCTGATGTATTAGTGAACGACTACAATTAGTCTCACTGATTGTGGCTGCCATCGTTGATCTTTAATTTAAATTGTTTCGCCGCCAGACCTAGGATACCTGCCAATCCTGAAGATACCAATTCTTACTAGGCCCTTTCTCCGTATTACCTGTTGAGTGGCCACAGCAAGGTGTAGCCTATACATATATGTTAATAATAATAATTTTATGTATACTTATATAGTAATTTAATTTCAGAGTTTCTAGCAGAACGAAGTAAGGATAGTACTCCAGATACAGACTCAGATGAACATAATGAGAAAGATTCAGAAGAACTCCCTGTTTGCCTCATTTTTAATGCTTTCATTATTTTTTGGAAGTCAGGTCGTATATGAGCAATATGACCCTGTCAAATATTAAAGATATCCTCGAGAAGATAAAGAAAAGTGTTCGAAGTACTTTGTAATGATGAATGATGATGTTAATCTTTGAATTTATCTCAAAATTATATTTACTTCACTTGTTCTGTTACGGTATAAAACGGTCGTTAAGACCCCTAATAAATTTACATAGCAATGCTCGCCCTTGCGTCTCCCTTCCAGCCTATTTATCTCCGGCTAAAACTCGGTTGGGAGAGAGGTTCGAACGAGTGGGCACAGTTCAGAGCGAGGTACCACGATAGGGGTGGTTAACGATAATTGGTTAAAAAATGATTCGACTTTTGGGAATGTAAATCTCAATTCCACAGACCATTGGCCAAAAGCCGAAATCAAACAGTCATTGCATCGCATTGCTACCTCCGAGAGATGCTCCACAGCTGTAGAAGTTTGCTCCTATCTTTGTGTATTCCTCCTGCAGTTGTTTGGGCCCTGAGCAATGAAGCGCCACAGCGCGACAAGAATACAGGTTCCTGTCACTTTAAATAAACATACACAAATAAAATACAAGAGTTGAATTAAATGAAAGTGATCTATTAACTCAAAATTTACACACATCGATCTGGACATGTAATATGCATTGAAATAGGGGTTAGTCAGCGATTCACAGTAGGTGATTATCTTACGACTGGGACAAAACGTCCATTAAAATCTTTTGATATCTGAATCCAAGAAGCTACAAGTATAGAATACCCGTTAAGATGTTTTCTGTTTGGAGTCAAGTTACCACAATATTTGTACAACTCAAAGCGAGCGGTACCTGTTTATTATTATACGGCACAAAATAGCATGCATTGTCCATCGAATGTTTGCAATTCACAGTACCTTTTGTGTTGGCGGAGAGTTCCAACAAATGCAGCTTCCTATGAAAACAGGCGGGGAGGGCCTCACGTAGGGTGTCCTCTGCGACGTTGCTTGACGATAGGGCAATTAGGGACGGTCGGACAAACAACGGGGTGACCTACAGCTTAATCCGGGATGGCAGTATATTAAAATCCTTTGTACGAAGACTTGTGACTGGATCGTAACGACAAACGGCAGAGATCTGCCCTGTATATATGCTTGCAACGCACCTTTTTGTGAAGATCCGCTTATAGACAACGATAACCTGTACACAACGGTACTAACTTAACAAAGGCACTTAGCATGTAACTTATACAACCACCCGGAGGACGGCGCACCCCTTTAAACAACTAGGGCTTTAATTGCGAGCACAAATTACCCGGTACGTTCAGCTAGATCATTGAGGCGGAACTAACTCAACAGGACACGACCAAGCGCGTCGTATTCGAAATTGCATCATGCAGGAAAATCCCCTGTGTATCCATCTTCCTTCAAATTGTACGATACGCGTTAGCGATGTTTAATATTGCACCATATTACTTCAGAGGATGATGGTTACGGCAGGTATAACGGGGGAAGTCCCGAAGTCTGAAAATGTCGTCATGCAGACGCCAGCGAGTGTAACTTGATACCGCTCTTGTACAATTTGAATTTGGCTGAAGAGTAAAGACGGAGTATATCACGGGATAATTTAGTAAACTGACTAGCGGGATCGGTACGATATGGTAACAAGGTTGCTGATTTCGTTCCTATAAGATGAAAAGGTGCCTTGAGGCGAAACTAGGGCAACAGATGTCGATGCCTGTCTTGAAACTGGTTTAAATTATAAGGTTTTGTTCAATCAGACGTCGGGCGTCTTAACAGTGTTACGCTCATTTTGTCGTTTGGCATGCAATATTTGAAATAATTAATTAGATTTTGCAATTCACATTTATTTCCTAAATATACAATACATCTTCTCTAAATGGTTAGACAACCCTATTAACATCATTGTTAATTTTTTGAACAAGGTGCAGTTCTGTTTATCAGCTTGGCACATATACCTGCATTCTTATAGTTTTTCTTCTTTTTTAAAATTTTGGCACTTTTGATAACCTGAGATTGTGGACTGCTTTTGGCAAATTTTCATTCTTTTCATCCCCGATTCGGCCGTGAGAAGTTGTTGCCCTGGGTACCTTTTGCTTCATTAGCTTTGGATATAGCTGTCTTCATTTTGGAAAGATATATGAGGCATAGTAACCCTCTGGAACGCCATGGGAGCCTTTGTGTGTTGCTGCCAGGCGTTTGCTACGCTTTATAGCGGATTTGTTGGGCCTCCTCTCTGACTCGACCGTGTGCAAAGCTGTTCGTCACCACTCGCCAGGTTAGTTTCCGCTTCTTCTCTTTAGCGCGGTTGTGTACTTAGAAATTTGTATTTTTAGCTTTCTTTTGCACACCTGGAAAATTATTTTTACCTGGGGTGGTTTTTCGTATCGATGTGATGCGTTCTGCCTGGGCCATGCGGTGCACTTGCGTGCCGGCGTGCTGTCAATTCCTGTGGCTGGGGTTTGCTGCCATTCCCCTGCGATCACTGCCTCGTAGCAAATAACGAAGGTCAGCAGCAGCCTGTTGCGAGGCCGTCTACATGGCCAACAAACTGCCTGGTTGCCAAGTTCACTAGCTCAGCACCACGTGTATTACGATTTGTGTGCTGACTTGCGTAATTAGATTTTTGTAGCCACTTTTACATTGCTTTGATTTGTTTTGCTGCTGTTTAGTAATCACTTTTGTTCATGCGTTTTTCACGCTTAACAGCCTAGTCGTTGACATCAATTTGAGTTTGGATTTACCTATCCTAACTGTGCTGTGGTTATGCTACCGCGTACGGGATTATTACTGTGTTTAATTAGCTGCCCGTTTCTAAATTCAGAGTCAAGTTTAAGGTTTAGAATGGACGCAAGTAATGGCTTGGAGCTTCTCAGAAAGCCTTATGAGTTTTTTATAGATCCTAGCACCCCTTGTGAGATCTCATGATCTGCCCCGTCTAAATTGTGTTTCAGGTAAAGTCAATTTAACTAAGCCAGCTCACGGGGTTGAGCATTGGCCTGACATTATACTTGCGCTATTCGCACCCATTGGATTGCACTCCGCTTAACGGAGTATAGTTAAATATTTAGAACTTTTTGGTTTTCATCTTAGTTGTCGATCGCAGCTTCGCGGTGACCGCTGTTGTATTTATGATTGGGTATGCTTCTGCGTTTGTTTATTTGATTTAAGATTTGGGACGCTGCACTAGGTGGTTACTAAGCATCTAACGCTCTTCTGGCTAGTGTTGAATTACGTAGCACTATTTTTTATTTTATAGGTCCACTTGTGATATTTAGTTGTGATATCTACTTGCTGTGATATATTTATATTGTTTGTTGGTTTTGTGTATATGTATATTGCTGGCGTGTATTTTTATGAGTTTGTTGAGCACTATAGAACCAGAGCAGAAAGTTATTGGTTATGCTATTATTTTGGTTTGTCTGGAATATCTCTTACCGTGGGGAGGTCCGACCCAAGAATTTGTCTACGTCGAGGACCTAGCGCCTTCTGCCTTTTGTTTCTTTTTCAGTTTCGCTGGAACCCCGACCCTCTCGACTACTTAGCCAACCTAGGCCGATATTTATCAGCTGGAAAAATACCTAATACAACGGGTAAGGGCCGCCCTTCGCCATCTTTCGTTACAGCAGTTCCCCTTGACTTTTGATCTGCATCCTTGACTTGCAGAAATAATGCATTTTCTGAAAATTTGTTATTTCTATGGATGTTGCCAGTACTCGCTACTTACAATTCTTTATTCTGCCAAATAGTACGTTATTATAAAATACGTCCAATCGCCAAATATTATCGATAAAACTCTGTTGCGAATTTATTTGATTCGTGGTACTTCCACTTCAATTGTTGCTAACTTTCGTTATCATAAATATGTACGTACTTGTACCTACAGTCACAATTCTATCCTCGTGGATATCTCGTTTCAAACTAATGATAATCGGAATAGATTTGGTGATTATTAACAGGTACATATAGAATGTTTAATTTTTTTAAGCGAAAGCAAATCTTTTGCGTAAAATGTAGTCGTATATATTCTATAACATTTAATAAATCGTTCTGAAACTTACCGTCCTTGACAAATTTAGACTTTAGTATAGCAAACAACATGCGTATTTTAATAATACTTATTCGATCTATTTACTTTATGAACTCATGTATACAATATCTAACGATTCACTTTATTTACTATTAATAATCTTATCATGTCGTGAGCCACAATCAAATAAATCAGTAAGATTTTGAACAATGTCGCTTCAAAAAATTTAAATTTTAAACGAAATTGTCTTACAAATTCTATATTTACACCAAATGGTATCAAATAACTAAAAATTAAATAATATTTTCTAAGTCTTTTACTGCAAGAAATCCTCAAAATATGAGCTTGGACTTTACCCAAGTTTAATCTAATACGTTCGGAGTAATGCGCTAGCAACTTTCTTCAGTACGATACATACTGTGATATACCGCCGCAGCATTCACACTCCACCCTAGTTTTAAAATTCGATTCTAGTCATCGCCACCATGGATGTTGTGCTCAATATAGCCGCGGGGGCGGTTAATGCAAACGGTTTCGTTAAAGGAAGTGCTAGTGGTCAAACGGAAAATTTCATAAAGTTTAAAAAAAATTGTGTAGAAACTGTGCCGAAATGTACACAAAAGGAATCTATTGATGTTAGTTTCGAAAATTTATCATATTCAGTGCCACTGGGGTTTAGAAAAGGTAGGCAATGCCAACAATGATTTCCTTTTATTATTTTTAATTTTAAGGTGATTCGAAGAAAGTCCTTTGTTCTTGTCATATTGAGGGCAAGCTACCAAGTCACAAGTCATAAAATACATCGATTTTTAATTAAAATTTTATTTTTGATATAAATCTGGCCTTGCTACAATTATGTTATCCAAACGTGGTCTTATAGACTCCATGCATTCTGCAAATCCTGGTAATAAATTTGCTTATCAGCTGTCAGCTTGGCGTGTAGTAAGCAAATGATAAATAACTAATTACGAAGTACATACATCCTATAAACTGTAGAAACATTAGGGTCAATCTTTGCACATACAATTAATCGCATAAATACTTATCATGTTGGTGAATAGCTACAAATACAAAAATGTAAGATGTTAATAGAACAATATTTCCATGTTAAATGATTACTTATAATGTTACAATCAGTATTCGAAGGTCTATTAAATATTGACTCTGGCATATTATGGAAAACAGTGCCCATCAACCAAACCTGAATTTATTATTAGAAATTTGAATACTGTTATAGTATTAGAACAAACATTAGTTATAGCTCAATTTCGCTTCTAAAACAATAATTAACAATTAAATTAATCCGCAATGCTCTATACAGGGTGTGTATAAATTGGCGAAAGAACAACACGTGGCGATGTTGGTCATAAAATTCTGAATCGAAAATATTAATACTAAAATGTTGGATTGATCTTCGTGAACCCTCACGAGTGGTCGATACAAACATGTTTTTTCAGGTTAAGTACATTTTCTGTTTGAAATACGTCAAGGAAAGTTGTTCAAAATGTAAAATTATGGCTCCATGCAAAATTTAAAATCATCGACTGACTTTTATGCAACTGTGTTAGCACAAAAGTACTTCATCTAGTAGACATGGTTTCAGAAAGGAAAGTCGATAGTTCTTAAATTTTGCATGGAACCATAATTTTACATTCCTTCATGATTTTGATGTATTTAAAACAAAAAAGCTACCTTGCCTGAAAAAACATATTATTGATCTACTGCTCCTGATGGCCCACCAAGACCAATCCAACATATTACTATTACAATTTTCGACTAAGAAATTTATGACCAACATGTGTAGTTATTTCGCCAATTTATACACACACTGTATGTGTAATGTGTATATTATAATTGTGGATATATAAATAAGCATGAATCCACAGATGAACAAGATGTGAACCTAACTACGGAATATGGTTATTTTGTTCCATATTTTTATTACACTATCAATATTTATTTACTGTCGATGAACTAAGGTTACTAGTTACTATAGTAAATAGATTACTATGCACTCTAGATATATGCAAGTTCTCTATTTTACAGCTATTATTTCCACCTACACTTTCGCATTTCTCTTCTCTTCAATATAAATCGTTATTGACACAGACGTATTTGGAAAATTTAAGAACAACGATGGCTGAAATGTCTGGCAATAAAATTCCAAGTATCACAAACTTAAACAGAAATTGTTAACTTAATATGTTTTGTAATATAGGTACATAATTATGCTGAAATGGGTCGCTTTAAGTCATCATCCTCATCATTATAATCAACCAAGGGTTAGACCTGGAGGCCTATTCCTGATCTACACTCCATTTTTTTCGATGTCTTTCTTTTAGTTTATCCTTTCCGGTGTTATTTCCACTTTTTCTTATAATTGGCAGTTTTATCCTTCATATATTTCGAGGTCTTCTCGTATTTCTATCTAACCTTGTAGAACTATTTACTGATCTTAGAAATCGCATCCCTGCTGACTGTATATGTGTCAGGTGCTTTGTTTGTTTTTATTTTGATAGAATCCATGTTTTATATCCGTAGAGCAGCATTGTTGAATAGAACTTTCGGTGTATCTGTATATTCGCATTTCCCTTCAGCGTACGATTTATTGTCACACATATAAAGTCATAAATTTGGACAATTCATAAATGCCACGGATCGTTTGTTATTAATTTTTTTAAGATATCTTTGTTTTTTACATTGAACAGAAATCATTTGGATTAACGTAATTTTCTGATTGCTAAGTGAGCGAAACTCAAGTTCGGTAGTACATCCTTATCGTATCCGTTAATAAGTTAACTTTAAAGTATTTCATTTTTCATGATATACAGTGTGGAAAGGAAAAACAAGAACTCCCAATGATTTTTTCGTAGTAGGTAGCTGTGAATTCGTATTTTACATCTCTTTTAAACTCTAAACGATTTTTTCAAATAAAATTTTTGTGAATTTTGATACATATTGGTTCTTTTTTTCCTTTTTCATATTTTTTAACCTCCCCCGTATACGAAAAGAGCTATTTACATTTTTGACAAATGAGTTTTTAATGTGGGGAGATACAGAGACTTTCATCAAGAATAAAATGTCCTGATAAAGAGCTAATAGCAAAATACAAATTTATGACGGACGCTTTACATTTTATTTACATTTATTATGTTTGTATGAAATATCGCATAATTTGTGCTAAGCAATGGTCGTGTATAATTAATTTTAATTTTCTTGCATATTTTCTTATGAAATTTCATAATTTTAGTTTTGTTTGTATATGTTACAATAATTATATTCTTTATGAAGCGTATATGCATACGGCTTTCTGTTAATCATCTTCTGACTCTGTGAAATTGCTTAGTCGTCGGCAAATATAATTGTGCTTATGAAAGTATCCTTTGTTCCTTTGTTAGAAAGATTGCGGGTGGTGCTTGGTACCCATTTACTGGCGAATATTGGTTAGGTACAAGTATCCAGAACTGTAAATAGTTATCTAAAAGCACACCCACCAAATCAATTCGGTAACTGAAATCATTTTTTTTCACTAAGTGACTTCTAAATAGTCGTAGCATTCACCATATACACAGTAACTAAAAAGTGTCTAAAAAACGGGTCAAGAGGATAGGACGTAGCTTGTAACACTTGAAGCTGTTAAGGTGCCAATTTTAACTTTCAATTTGTGATTAAATGCTATAATTTATTAAATGTAGGAATGTATTTGTTACTTTGTTAGCATCACTTCGATTCGTCGGCTGGGAATTAGCAAACAAAAATTATGACTACTTAGATACAATTGCCGGCCGGAGGAAGACGGCGTGCAGCTCTTTAAGTACTAACAAATTATTAAAAGCCAAAAGGGCGCCAACGAATCTTTACTAATGAACGAAAAGTGTGTCCAGGCATTTAACTGAAAATTTGTTAACTCAAATAGGACATAATTTCCTGAAAGAAAAGCTCAAATCACTCGCAGGTAGCAGTAACAAATAATAACACCAAAATGCTAATATCACAAATTGAAATTGCATTTAGTACAAACTTCAGGTAATTATTATTACAAATATCACGTAATTATTGTTCAATTTAAGGTGCACTTCAACAAACTCGGCTTGCGAGAACAATAACTTACAAAACAGGTTAAACAGAGGTAAAAATATAACAACAGTTTAAAAACAAATGCCGTGGCGATCAACACATCACTCAGGTATTCAGCTCGTGAAGCGAACTGTAGATAACGACCGGAGTCTGAAATTCTGACTGAATCTGGTAGCTATCGGGTGAAACTTCTGCACTCATTCACTGTTCTCAGCATACAATATCTTAACTTAAAAAGGAACACCAAACCTGATTCTAGTTTCCTTGTTGAGCTCCTTCTACCCGCTACGGGAGTGTTAAATTCAAACCGGTCAAGGCCGACGTGCTCAATGGCTAGTATTGCAATTTTCTAAAAGCTCCGAATCTGCGATTTTTAGGGGCTCCGGACTGGCTATTAAAGACAGAGAAGAATCATGAATGCTTTCGCTAAAACACGGCGAGAACAGCTTCGAATGACTTACCTCAGATGAATTGGAGCCACGTGTAGATAACGATTGGTGAAGCGCTTTCAAATTCGCTAACTCGGAATGAGAAAATAGCTCTCCATACAACTGCCAGAGCGGTTGCATGCCTGCAAAAACCACTGGACAATTTTTATAGACGCTAAACCAAAGTCACTATCACGGTTTCAAAAAGGAAACAGCCGCGCAGAAAACAAAAAGCCAAAATGTGTCGTGTCCGGCCGAATCCAAAAAGCAAGTAGGCGGGGAGAAAGAACGCGGCAATTCAAAACTTGCGCTACAGACATCGGAAACATAGACGGCGTGCATAGAACTGCGAAAATTGTAGAGGCGCAACCTAAACGTAACAACCTACCGAGTGAAAACAAAACCTTCTTTTAACGTTTAATCGTAGTTCGTTGCTGAGCTAAATGCATATTGTGCAAGAAATGCGCTAGCAAAAATTTTCAGATCACTCCTGAACCGTTTTTTAGACATTCGTTATCATAGGGTTTCTAAACAATTCGCGGCTCTAAATCAAGTCTGTGTGGTGTAAATTAGTCTCTAGCGGAAAAAGAAACAAAACAAAACAAAAACGAAACTTTCCTCGCAAGTGGAAGTTTTACAACTAGAAATTTTGAAAATATCAAGAAAAAAGAAATTTCACCCTGTATATGTTGGGTAGAAAATATTTCCTTCTAAATAACACCTGAGCTATGTGCAAAATATTACTTTTATTTAAGTAGCAATTCTTGAGTTAACGCAACAATAGGCACAATTTATATTTTAAGGTGCTCAGCCTGTACATATTTGACCGAAATCTTCTCGGTGTTGTGCCAAGTAGACATATGATCCACCAGCAAAATATCATCTTCTTGTTCCTCTTATTATAGGCCAGCTGCCTGTTTTAACTACAAAGAGATTCTATGAGCCTTGTCTGCCCTTAGGCTGGCTAGGGGGCTAGTCTTGTCCGTCGAAAGTGAGGAAGAGTTCCCTTCTTTAGGGGTTAACGACTACCACAGGTGTTAGCGTGGTAGTCGTGGATCGTACGTTTTAAAATTTTTTTAGAGTCCGCCGGGATTCGAGCTCGAGCATTTTCTCGCTGGGCCATCCGCTCACCAATCTTCCTCCAACATATATTTTTTTATTTATACCGGCAATAGACAGAGAAACAGACGAAATTCAGAAAACCTGTTTTTCGTCATCGAGGGACCCTTGAAACGTAAAGATCTGAATAAATCTTGGAAGCTGATTTTTTCGCGATTAAAGTACTTCCTTCATCTTTTAGACGAGGGAAGTAAAAAATACTTTGGCATGGTGCTAATGGCAATTGTTAACGCATATTATGGGTTTACTTATGTTAAAATTGGCAGCAACGGGTGAGTATAAGATGGAACGATGGCAGAGCAAGAAAAATCTATTCTCATTTCAGTTGCCAATTAAAAAGTCATACTCACATAGCTAAGGAAACTTAGTCCTAGTTTTTTGTGTGTCAGTGGTACTCATAAAATCACTTGCATGTCGTCATACCAATTCATTTAAACACAAAGTGCACGTCAGAGAATTATCTATAATGAATATGCAACTACAGAGAAAAGTAATATGTGGGAAATTAACCTAACGGGTACGTCACGGAATTACGAGCTTTCACAAACAAAACCTATTAGGCTGGACACAATCCAACCTGTTTCATATTGTTTTATAATAAAGGCTTTTTATGGCACTTACCAAGGATTTTAGGAAGCCATTTTTATCTAAGATGTTCTACAGTTTCTCTCTTATCACTCCATGAAATTCTTTAAAATAGTCAATAAATTCAATAAATTTCCTGGATGTAGCAGTATGCAGTGTAAGGTGAATTCACCAGATGTTTATAACTCCATGTTGATATTGTTTAATCCTGCAGTTCTATTTTTGACATGTACTTGTACTTAATACTTATTGTATTAATTTTTCGAAAGATCTACACTCAATGTCTTCATTTACTACATCATATCCACACATCTCTAAAACTAGCTGTGACCTCCCCGGCGTTGCCCGGGCATAATGAGACTCTAATCTTTTGAGGGACGATTTTCGAATAATTTGATTAAAATGAACGAAAAATCATGCGAAATGTCTGAGTTCAATTGGGAACATGACTTTTCCATTGCTGTATTCAGGTTTTTCTATCCTGAAAAAAAATTCCGAGTTTTCCACTTCGATTTTCCCATTTTTCTCTTCGAAAAGTCATTCAGAAACGAAAACATACGAAATCCCATACAAAAATACAATACAAAATCATCTTTTTGAGTTTCTGAATTTTCCGACTTTTCCGGTGGATTTTCCCAAAATTTTCTTTCGTACAAACCTTTTCCTGACAATTACAAACACAACAAAAAAAATTGCCAAATCGGTCGAGCCGTTCTCAAGTGATGATGTACTATACTAGTACATGCGACAATTGATTTTTACTTCCTTTTACAATGAAGTATTGAATTCACCCCAAAAATTCGAAATTGAGTATTCAACAGATCTTCACGTTTTAGAGTCCCCTGAACCCAAAAAACATATTTTTGTTCATTGGTCTGTCTTGTCTGTCAGTCTGTGTGTCTGTCTGTGAACAGAATATCTCAAAAACGAAAAGAGGTATGGCGTTGAAACTTCATACATAAGTTTTGTGTACTATGTAGATGCGACAGCAATCTTTTGAAAAAAATCGCATAACCGGAAGTAGGTGTTTACTCTTGTGATTTTTCAGTTTTTTCCGATTTTTTCAAAAACGGCTCCAACTATTTTTTCAAACTTCACATTTTTATTATATTTTTAATGTGTATTGATGTGAAATAGTTGATTTTCCAGTTGAATACTTCTAAAATGCCCTTCTTTTGTTTTCGTTTCTATTTTTTGTATTAAGTAACTCCTATTTTAAATAGAACACCCGGTATATTATTACATTTTTGAATTCAGCTTAAAATTCTAGAAAAAAAAATTCTCTTCACCTAACGGTTTTGTACCGTTTTTGTAGAATTTGTAATTTTTGAAAATTTTTGACAAATGCTTAAAAATTAAAAATTAATTTTTTGGCTAATTATAAGATCACAGTAAAAGAAAATTGTGTGAGTGTATCACACCAGATTTTTATTTATATAGATAGATTTTGGATAAAATCCTAATATTTGTTTTAAGTGGATATTGCACTAGATATGATTTGATTTGATTTGATATTAAAACCAGTTGATAAACACATGTTATCACACGAAGAAGACTGAAAAGAGATTTTTATCGAAAATGGAAAATTTAAGTAGACCATATTAAAAAAATCGTTTTATGCACCCACACAACTTCCTTTTACAGTGATCTCATAATTAGCCAAAAATTTGATTTTTAATTCTACAAAAACGCCACAAAATAGAGCAATAGTTGACAAGGCAAACTTTCTCTAAAATTTTAAGCTGAATTAAAAATATGATGATATACCGGTTGTTCTATTTAAAACAGGAGTTAATAAAAAATAGAAAAAAGCAAAAGAAACCCACTTTAGAAATATTTAACTGACAATTTAATGCATACACTAAAAATCCCATAAGCCGCGGATTTTTTGTCACTATGACAGCGGCAAAAGTTAGCCTTAACTTTTCCAGCGACAAAACGGAACCTAACTTTTAAAACGGTCTCATTCGAAAATAATTTATGCCTTGTTTGTTAATTTAGTGACTTCTAAATTACCTAATATGTAAATTAAATATGTATTCATTAATTTGTCGTACCGAATTACACTCAAGCTTTTTTTTTATCGAAGTAAACTTAACATTTATAATTCGAGTTTTCTTGCTTTTGGGCAATTCAACTCAAAAAACTGCCAGAAAAAATTACTCGTCCTTCGGACTCGTAATTTCTTCGGAGGCAGTTTTTTCGTTAAATTGCCAAGCCAGAAATTCTCATTAAAATGTCCAGTTTACTTCGACAAAAAAAGCTTTCGTGTAATTATAAGTGAAAAATCACTTATCTCACATCAATACACACTAAAAATGTGAAGTTTGAAAAAATCGTTAGCCGTTTTTGAAAGAATCGAAAAAAACTTAAAAATTACAAGAGCATACACCATACTTCCGGCTATGTGATTTTCTTAAAAAGATTTCTGTTGCATCTACCAATGAACAAAAACATGGTTTTTGGGTTCAGGGGACTCTAAAACGTGAAGATCTATTGAAAACTCAATTTCGAATTTTTGGGGTGAATCCAATGGTTCCTTTAACGTAAAAGGAAGTAATCACTAATCACCAATAAATAATGTAATTTATGAAAAAAGAAATAGCATATTTTGTGATCAAATTGAAAAATTATGCGATCAAACATAAAATGGTAGAAAAGTTGGTGCCATATTATTGAATTGATATTATGATACTTTAAATGTGACAAATACATCACGCGCATACACTGCTTTTCAAACTCCAATAAAATTACATTTGCCAACGTTAGTATAGTATAGTATAGAGTGAAGTTTGGGGTGCTGCACTCCATATAGGATTTTGGCCTGAGACGGATCTATAATTTAGTATTATTAAACAATTTTATAAGAACAAATAGAACGAAACCGTAGCAAATAGTATGTTGAAAAATAAGCTGTTGTTGTATTACGAAGAAGAACGTAATTCAGATATTTATATAATCATAAAAAAATGTATACAAGGTTTTCTTTTCGGTTAGTAATTTTGTCAATAATATGCATTTAGGGAAACTGAAAATACAGAACTTCGTATTATGAACAAATGACCACAAGGAACTACTTATGTGGCACCACAAACATAATACACATTTTATTCGAACATTTTTGAAGTATACAAACACATTCTACTATATTGCCATAATCGAGTGTTGGTTTTCGAGATTTTTGCCGTTATATGCATACATTTAATTTTTTTGCTAAATGCTAGTTGTCATTGGACCTGATCAATAAATAACAAACAGCATTACTGTTCTTGAACTTTAGCACTTCTTATTCATAAATGAGTAGATATTATTTATCGTTTATAATTTTACCACTTTTTATTTAAACAATGTTATTTCACATTTTTCAGAATTAAGGAACGATGTTTTTTAGGAAGAAAAGAAATTCTGCGCGAGGTAAACGGAAGATTCCTTTCCGGCCAATTGGTCGCAATAATGGGTCCTTCCGGAGCTGGAAAGACTACGCTATTGGACATCTTGAGTGGCTACCGGATTTCTGGAATCAAAGGGACCCTGTCCATAAATAGCACAGCGCGCGATCTGAATTCGTTTAAGAAACTCTCCTGCTACATCACTCATGACAACCACCTCCAACCGTTGCTTAGTGTTTGGGAAAACATGAAAGTGGCGGCGGACCTAAAATTAGGACTTCATGTTCCAGATCTCGAAAAAGATGCCGTTGTAAGTTCGAAGGGGAGCTGGAAAAATGAATAATTCGACAAGTTGCCAATTTCAGATTAATGAAATATTGGGCACCCTCTTACTGCAGAAATCGTTAGACACAAGGGCAGCCTGTCTCTCTGGGGGCGAACAGAAGAGGTTGTCCATTGCTTTGGAATTAATTAACAACCCTATGGTTATGTTTCTCGATGAACCTACCACGTAAGTAGAAGTTCTCAAAATTAAAAATATCTTTTTCGACGAAGTTTATAATAACTATATTAATAGCTTTATCTTTAAATTGTGGTTAATATTTAGTAATATGATAAATATAGCGATTTAGTATAATTAGCCTTTTAAACTCCAGATAAGTTGCATGTATGTTGATAAAGTATTATACAATTTTTATAGCAAAAATAACATTTGATAACGGTTTTAACAAAAAAAAAAAACACTAATTAAAAATGTGATTTCGGCTCACAACACGTGTATAATGCTAAAACGTTTTCTAATATTTTTATGTTACATTACAATCAGGGGGTTAGACAGTTCCTCATGTAGTCAATGTGTGAAACTTCTTAAACGACTGGTAAAACAAGGAAGAACGATAATATGCACAGTTCATCAACTATCAGCATCCCTGCTGGAACTTTATGATCAAGTGTACATTTTGGGAGATGGAAGATGTCTCTACCAGGGTACAACAAATAATCTCATATATTTTCTGAATTATATTAATCTACCATGTCCTATGTACCACAATCCTATAGACTACGGTAAGCTTCCATAAATTTAAAAAACATGAATTTTAATGAGACATCTTAACAGATATTTTTGATAAGCACCGTTGCGGAAATATAAAGCGAGACACTAAAATTTTCCCAAGTTAAATTATTGTCTGAATGAACTCGTCGACGGTATCCCAAGCTTCGTTATATTAACCAGTTCATCTTGATTCATTTGGTACATGATAGATTTCATTTCATAAACTTAGCTAGGTAAAATTGCAATATTCAAATAATGAATAATTACCCTATAGGTACTGGTTTATGTTTCCGCGATTGTGCATGCATTACAAAAAAAAATAATCTACCTTAGAAAACTAGAAATATCAATGTCAATAAATTAATTTAATTAAATTATCTAAACAAAACAAACAAAGTAGTAGATCTAATCTTTTGTTTTTAGTTATTGAGTTAACCTCTGGAGAATTCAAAAAAGAAAACATTAGAGTTATGAGTGACTTAATTGAAAATGGAAGAAACTCTAAGTGGGAAGACAATTATAAGCAGCTGGTTCCTTTGAAAGAATTAGAAGGTAAGATCCATTTATACAGAAAGTGCAGAATATTACTGGAAAAACTATTTGAAATAGAGAAACAAGGATGTAGTAAAGCAAGCGCTTAAATGAAATATAAAAAGGTGTAATTATTGTGGAAAGACTTCTATTAACGAGGGTAAAACTATTAGATAAACTGAAAAATTACATCTTCAGCTCATAAAAAGGAACCGACGATTTTGTTGTAGCATATAGTTAAACATATATACAAAAATTTGTAAAGGGCTTTCCTCAGAACTTCCCTCGCAAGTGGAGATTGTGACACTATATAATTTTAAAAATCAACTAGGCGTAAATGTATCTTCATGTTTTCTAATAATACTGAAACAATCGAATAAAACACTTGGTAATGCAAATTTTCAATTTTTTAATTAAAAAACATTACCGGCGGTCGAATTCGAACGGCAGGCGGCTGCGACTGCGAATCCAACGTTTAGCGGGATCTTTCAAGCACATCGCCCGTTCCCTACCACGGAGCACTCCTCGCGTCGCTGCGTCGCGGTTGCCTGAACTAGAACGCATTCTTCGTTGACCCCTTTTTCTGCTTTACAGCATTTACGCTGTACCTGTTGGGTCCCATTTTCATCAAGCGTAAAGCCTGAGCTATGTGCAAATTGATATTTTTATCTATTTCTGAGTAAAGCAAAATTATATGTTTTTAAGGTGCTTACCCTGTACATATTGGTCTGAAGTTTTATCGGTGTTATGCTGGGTGGATATACCGGGTGTCCGTTCTCAAAGTCGAACATAGGTGATTAACATTGTATTGAACGTTTTTGCCGATTCCTGCTCGCCAATTCAACTTACAGGGAAAGTAATGGAATCAATGGAAAGATAACATTATTACGCATCAAATGATACCAATAATAATATTCAAGATGCGATTTTTATTTTAAAATACTAATTTAAAACTTGGGAATTTTTAAATATGCCATGCCTTGGTTTTCAAGTTCGATGGCATTTGTCAAAAAAATTGGTAATTAGTTGGCGTAAATCAGGTATTTTCTGTCAACGATTGTTAAAATTGTCTACAGAATAATGAATTATTTCAATGAAGAAGTGAATGCACTAATATTAATTGCCTATGTTCGACTTTGAGAATGGACACCCGGTATACTATGTATGCAAAATACCGACTTCCTCCAAAAAATTATTGTGGGTTATACCGCCTACAGCGGAATTGAGAGAATCTGTTTTTGTCATCTAGGGACTCTGAAACGTGAAGAACTGAGTAAATCTCAGAAGTTGATTTTTTTGCGATTACCATACTTTCTTCAATTTTTAGACGAGGGAAGTAACAAAGCAAGGTTGAAATTAATTATAAAACGTTTAAAGAAACTTAAACCCTTCAACAGCATTGCTCTTTGGATTCCTTAACTAGAAGCAGTTTCTATTGGTTATAATGTGATGAAAGCAAACCTCTAATAGCACATATTAACAAACATCTGCAATTCGGCTCCACCAGTTCTGTAACCGTCCACGATACTTACCCATAATGAACAGGTTCTACTATCTATTACATCAAACACAAGCACTTTGGTTTTGAGAGTTAAAGTTGTTAGGTCATTTTGTATTTTAATTAGCCACCTAGGCTTTAGGGCAGCGTGCCCGTATGTTAAACCCTTTTAGTTACTTATTTGGCTTCATCGCCTAATTCCATAATAATGATTTTGCACATATTTGGCCTCAAGCGCAGTATTTCTCGTCATCCGGGGCACCCCTTTGTTGGTACTTTGACAGTCGGGTGTTAACGCTCTCAGGATTTCCGAACCTTCTAGAATTTACGCTGTTGGTGTAACTGCGAGGCCTCGCGCTGTCTTTGTCACCGGAACTTATTTGTTTTATTGGGCGCATCGCCATTGGCTGTCGAGAGTCACGTGGTAACGCCGTTTTGGCTCACGCCACTGCAGGCGTCGTAAAGCTTCTTGCTGGGGATTCAGCCGAGAGCCGTCGATCTAAGAGGTCGGATAGTGTGTGTGTTCGTGCGGCGCTCCCGCCCTTGGCGGGGGCGTCAGCCTTTTCCCGTCTCGTGCTGCTTCAGCAAGTGTTTGATAAACTGTTTCGCCTTAAGCGAGAGTCGGAGTTCAACTCAGGCCATTGAACAAGGGAGGTGTGTGTGTGTCGTTAGCGGCGATCTTATTACGCCAAGGCGTAGGTGTGATGGAATTCCATGCCCGGTTCTACGTCGTCACGTAAGGGAGTGTTCCCTTTAGCTCGTTGTGCGAGGATTCCGTTGAGGTAGGACATCACTTGGGCTAGTTTGGCCGTCGTAGCGGCGTTTGTTGAAGCGCCAGCCTTTGTCGCCATTTTGGGCGCATCCAGACCATTCACACGTCGGCCGTTTTAGCGGCGAATGAATTGCCACAGGCAACCTGTTTCCCGCCAGCTGGACCGCATGCCGATCTCTTGGGCCGTCACCAATAAAATTAAGGTATTTGTAACCATTGAATCATACTAACTTCTCGTGCGCGAGCTGTGCGCTTAATCATGTGAATAATTGCTGAACTCTTGGCATACGTGCTGTAAGGCGGCAACGCCAGTTTGGTCGCGGTAAAATTGCATGTGCGCGAACTTGATGTGAAATCTTGTGCACCGTTAAAAACGTACCCTTCGCATCTTAAATTGTTGTCGCGAAGTGGCGTCGCTCGCTCATTTTTGATCTAATCACTTCCCTCACTTGGGCTTTGCTGTGTTTGCCCAAATTATCATGTGAGCATTTTTATGAACAAACGTTCCCTTTGTGGGACTCATATGTCAAACTGCTTTTGATTTTGTACAGTTATGGGTGTTGTTTAGTAACAGTAGTGCGCCCATCAGCTGATGCTTATTTATAAGAATTAACGCAATGTTTGCGGCACGCTTTGCTGCCCCAATGTAAGACTGGACTAATAGACGCTTATCTAATTAAGAGACGCTTTATTCTTGGTCGCTTTGTGCATGTTCTGTTTCAGCGTGCGCCCATCATTGAGGAGATAAATGTACGGTGGAGCCAGTGAGATCAGAGCGTGCAGGTAAGCTTGGTGGTGACATTGCCGTGGTTGAAAAAGCCCCACTTCATGATCTAAGTATTTTTGCCATCACGAACTCGTTGTGTGAGTTTATAATTCACGAGTACCCCTATCGACGGAGTGTCTTAAATACTTAGCCCCCGTCTAACCGCCCAGGCCCGGTTATCCGGGTTATGACAGGCTTGGTGGCGCCCTCATAATTTTGACGTACCCTATATACCGGGTGCTGACTTGCGCGACGCACCATAGGAATTTGCATAGTAAATTCTTTATGTTCAATTATTTGCTCCCCTAATTATTTTAGAGCTAAAGTGTAAATACACTTTTTGTAGAGAAAAAAATACTGCATCCATTCATACTGTTGCTAACAATTTTTCATTTTCCAGAACTGAAGGAATACAAAAAATCAAACTAGCATTTTTACAAAAATCAGTGATGCCATGGAATTATTGAAACAAGCCAATGCCAACGCAAGTGCGTTCGTGGCGATCATACAGTCACTGCCGTCAAACGATTGAACGTATTGTCGTTTTTCTCGTTTTGGTGTAAGTTCTGAACCTCATTATTGCACCTGCAATTATTTAATAACGTGCCTGTAGTCTTAAACTTAAAATGAATCAGTCTATTAATCGTTGTACTGTTTGGAATTTGCCGATACGGATATTTTACAATAAACAAGGAGCTTACTTAACGAACGTCCACCATTCTCGTAAAACCATTTTTGTTATGGACAAGGTCTAGGTACCTTAGAGACATTAAGCAGAACATAATTAATAATGAATTATTATAAACGTGAAACATCAATGACAAACAAACAAATAACACATATTGTCGCTCCGCACGCATTTGCGTTGGCATTGGCTTGTTTCAATAATTCCATGGCATCACTGATTTTTGTGAAAATGCTAGTTTGTTTTGTGCATTCCTTCAGTTCCGAAAAATGAAAAATTGTTAGCAACAGTATGAATGGATGCAGTATTTTTGCCTCTACAAAAAATGTATTTACACTTTAGCTCTAAAATAATTAGGGGAGCAAATAATTGAACATAAAGAATTTACTATGCAAATTCCTATGGTGCGTCGCTCAAGTCAGCACCCGGTATATGCCTCAACACGGTTGCCCAGAACGTATCGTGTGACTCACGCCCGACTCATTGAGCGTTCCAGCCGTGGCCTTTAGCCTGTTTTTAGCAAATCTCAGGGCAAGTGTGCCAGTTTTCCAGGACTGATTCCGTGGTGCGATGCTCACCTTGGGTGGGTGTCGTAAAGTTGTTTTAATACCGTAACAAAGTGTCCCAGAACGCCTGTAGGTACTCTACTTTCAGTTTATAATTATTATTGTTTCCATTTCCGTATGTTTGTAGTAATAAATAGCATACTATCTTCATTATTTATTACTAGTGAGTCACCTGAACTACGCTTCGGTTCGCTAATTTAAGAGAGATTTATTAATATAAATTTTAAAAAAGGATGCATCGAGGTTGGTAATCGAACCCGGGCCGCCCGCGTGACAGGCGACCCCTGGACCAACGTAGCTTGTTGCAATAACGAGTTGCTATAATGATATATGAACGTAGTGAATCACCCGCGCTAACAGCACACGGACACAGCAGCTGTCGCACCGCAGACCACGGCGACAGAGGCTACGCTCTGCTGCCTACAGGATTTAATTAAATTAAAACTTTTTCGTACTTTTTTAGAAAATAAAAACCGGCCAGCGATCGAAGTCTAAAAATTAGCAAACTTTTAAGCCATCATACAACTTAATCGGTCCAGTATGTTCGAAGGAGATTTGTTGACTGTTGCTGACATGTCAGTAGGGTAATGGTTGCAACGTAAGGTAAAGGAATATTACCGTACAGATACAATTATTACTTAGTTACCAGCCTACTTTCGTATATGTAAACAAAGGCTTAATATCCTGAAACCGGTAAAATATTTTTATCTGAAATCGCCAGAAAAATATGTAAAACGGTTAGTGAAGTAAGGCGAAATAGGAAGTGAGGTATTAATTTATACAACGATTTAGCATGAAATATTTGTGTAGATATATTAAGCGGAATAACCGAAATATTAGTAATGCTGACAATTTTATATAATTTCGCAAAAAACAGTCGAAATCCATATTTTATTCGAAAATATTGTATTATTAATATGTAACGTACAATATTATTATGTAGATAATTAACAATCCATTATTGTCTTAATAAGAGGTGCTCTGGAAAACAAAAAGTGTATGAACGTTAATTACGAACTGTCACATAAGTTTATGAACTGTTGATTTAGCATTCTCGAAATTTAAATAACGCCTAGAATACCCCTAACCACTGCTGAAAATGTAGAAATGGTGTGTTTACTCTGCCGAAAATAAATACACTTATTGGGATTAATATTTACATTTTGACTATTTTTCTAATTCTGAACAACTTTTGTAAATAACTTTTTTTGATAAAACTAAGTCTACTATAATTTTTAAATTTTTGCAGTTATTTTTTTGTCGCAGTCGGCTATTGCTTTGCAGTAAAAAATTTCTAAAACTATGAAAATAATTGCTTTAACGAGTATGTACATTGACCAACATTTTAAGTTGATCAAAAGATAAATAAGAAAGATATAGGGGTGTGAAGGCGAGACGTTAAACACATCAAACCAATTCACAAAGAAAACCACAGTATCTTGAGTTATTTTCTGGGTAGTACGAAATTTAACGCAGCCGTCTGTCTTATATAACATATAACGTTCTAATACTTACAAAATTTTAGTAAAATATGCTTACTGGCCAAAATACACAATACGCTAATCAAACAAGATCGCACTTTTTTTTTAAGAATTTAAATCTATGTATGAGTTAAAACATAATACTGACATTTGATTACAGTATAAGCAGTTTACTGACGAAATATGAAGCAGCTAGTGATACCAATTACTTCATAAAGATACTGAAGTTGCTACCAAATTATTGATATTGGGAGGATTGCAAGTTCGCGTCACTCGCGTAAGATGTGTTGCAGCAACTACTGTCGGAAACGATTGGAAGTAAACACGCGGTGGTAGTCCACATCGGCGATAGTTCATGTCGGATGTAAATCCACATCGGTGGTAATCCAAGTCGGTTTGTACACCAAGGCGGTGGTATTTTAGTTCGGTAACATATCATATATTTATTACAATCTTTAAAAGTCAGTAGTAAACCAAGTCGGTGGTAGTTTTAGTCGGTAGTGTTCAATACAGTTGTCAGGAGTCGGAAGAAATCCATATCGGTGGCGATCAACATCGATGGTTTTGTATACAACCCGTTTCTGTGCCGTATATCAGGACGGGCAAAATACATTTGTCGAATATTTGTCTTTTTAGATACAGTGGAAAGGTTTTAGATTTTAGGACAAAAGATAATTTATTAAAAGCTGTCCATCCCAAACCTATTCTTCTGTTAACCTCTGCTTCCTGGTTTTCCTTTCCCATTTTTATGTTATGTCCCAGATATATATATATATATATATATATATATATATATATATATATATATATATATATATGAATCCACTTGTTCTATTGAGTTTCTTTCCAGTGTTATATGTAGTGGTTGTTCCAGATTTGACATTACTTTTGTCTTCTTTAGATTCATATTGAGACCAACTTGCATTGATTGTTCTTGCAGTTGGTTGACCATAAGCTGCAGTTCCTCTCCCGTTTTCGCGAATACGACTAAGTCATCGGCATATCTCAGGTGAGTAAAGTATTTGCCGTCTATATTTATACCCATCTCTTCCCATTCGATCCTTTTAAATATATTTTCCAAAACTAGGGTGAAAAGCTTCGGGGACAGTGTGTCTCCCTGTCTCACTCCTCGTTCCACTTGAAAGGTTTCCGACGTTCCCTTGAGCTTTATTGCACTTGTTGCTCGCTTATATAATTATGTTATTTATTATGTTGGAGTATCGGGTAGCTATACGGGCGTCGTCTAATGCTTGTAAAATTTCCATCATATCAATCGTATCAAAGTCTTTCTCGTAGTCGATAAAAGCCATCGTTAGGGGTAGATTATATTCCTTACCTTTTTCTATTATTAGTTTTATTGTTTGCAAATGGTCAATGGTTCCAAACCCTTTTCTGAAACCCGCCTGTTCTAGAGGCTGATAGGCGTCCAGTTTTCTCTCCAGTCTGTTGGCTATGATTTTAATAAACAGTTTATATATATGGGACAGGAGGCTGATGGGTCTGTAGTTGGCAATGCTCGTTTTCTCACCCTTTTTATATATTAGTATAATTATAGCTTCGTTTCAGTCCTCGGGTGTATCTTCTTCTATTAAGCATTTATTGAATAGTATTTTTATGATCTGCATTAAATGCTTTCCTCCATTTTTAAAATGTTCATTGATTATGGAGTCTTTTCCAGGTGCTTTCTTGTTCTTTGAGTATTTTAGGGCGTTTATTATTTCGGCTGTCGTTATTTCCGGTATTTCTTTCGATCCCACATTTACTATTATTTCCCTATGTCTGTTTTCGTTTATTTGTTGTGTATTTGATTTGTATAGATTTGCATAGAACTTTCTAGCTGCTTCTAAAATGTCTTGTTCGCCCGTGGTTTCAGTTCCATCTTGTTTCCTTAACTTAAGTATATGTTTCTTGCCTAGTGATAGGTTACCTCTTAGGATCTTCATATTACGGTTTTCTTCGATAATTGTTTTTGCTAGATTTTCGTTGTAACTCTTTACATCTCCTCTTACATTTCTTTTAATTAATTTATTTATTATAGCATATTCGATTGTATCCCACTTCTGGTCTCGTCTCAGTTGCCTTCTAGTATTTATCAATCGTTTAGTGTCTTCTGATATTTTCTCATTTGTTTTGTTGCCTTTACTATTTTATTATTTAGGTCGCTTAACGTCATGTGTGATAACTCGTCCTCTGTCATATTAGTTATTGCTCTATTTATATTTTCTCTGTACTTATCATTTTGTGTTTTTATTACCTCTGTTTCTAAACGGTTTACTATTGTACTTTGTACCAGTTTGCTCCTTTCTTTTTTGTGTTAATTTGTATTTTTGTTCTCACCAACCTGTGGTCACTACTTGTTGCAAACTGATTTAAAACAGATACGTCTTTTATTATACTCTTATTATTCGTTATCACAAAATCAATTTCGTTTTTTGTCAAGCCATTTGGACTTCTCCACGTCCACTTGTTTTGGGTTTTTTGTTATACAAGGTATTCATAATGTACATGTTGTTTTGAAGTGCGAAGTTTACTAGAAGTTGTCCTCTTGGGTTACGTTCGCCGGTTCCATAATCACCTATACATGTTTCTTCTGGAGCTTCTTTTTTATCAACTTTTGCATTTATACCACCCAGAATTATGTGTCCTGTCTTGGTCTAAACATTTGCTAACATCATCCTAGAATTCCTATATTTCGTCATCTTCTGAGGTACTAGTGGGGGCATATAATTGTCCCACTTTAATTATATATCTCCTATTAATTCTCATAATGACATATGTTACTCTCCCGGAGGTACCTACGATTTTTAAAATGTCGTTTTCATATTTTTTCCTTATAATAAATCCTGCTCCTGCATGTGTGTCATTATCATCTTCTTTGTAATAAAGAATATTTCCGCTTTTTAAGGTCATATACTCTTCTCCTTTCTTTCGAATTAAGGCTATACCGAGTATTTCTCATTTTATCTTTTTTAATTCTTGTTCTAGTTCTAGGAGTCGTGCTTCACTTGCGATGGATCTGGCATTGAATGTCGCTAGTATTAATTTATAGTTGTGATGACATACACGGGTTGTTTTATTAATTTTTTTGTGTCTTTATTTCTATTTATATTACTATTAGGTAAATTGTTGCCCTCCTCAGAATCGGTAGGGCGGACCACTGGCGTGGTGTGGGAGTCTGGACTATCCGTCCTACCCACCTGAGGTACTTTCATTTTATTATTCACCATCATGATTTGGGGGGGGGGGGGGGAGTTGTCATAAAACGCCAAGCTGGCAAGGCGTGTTGGCGAGTTGGAATAAGAATATATGGGAGGAGGAATGAATTGGGGTTATAGAGAAGTTATGGCTCGCGTGTGCAGGGGCGCTTCCCTGTAGTAGATATTTCCGTTATCGGGCTCATAACGGAGTATCCACCCGCTACCGCTGTGTCATATTTGAGTACTTGTTGTTAATTTTTATTGTTATAAAGTAGCTTCTTTGTGTAAATCTAAAGTTGTCACCGTTTTGGAAATAGTTACATCGTTTGTTGTAACTTTTACCACCTGTGCTTAGTTTAAACGTTGCGCCATTAACCTCACTAATCTTTTTCGAGTATTTTTAACTGTAACGACTAAATCTTTTAATGTTTATTGTCACCTATATATTTTTCTACCTACATTAATATATTTCATTTTTAATTATTTGTTTTTCATTAATGTATTGATGATGGCTGCATGTGTATTTTCCGATGTACAGGGATTCAGACGGCTGCAAGAAAATGTAAATCAAAGTAAGTTCATATCAGCTGCTGCTGTTCGCAGCTCAAGTATTTTCAAGGTAGAATTAAAAAGGTGGACGATTTTCTTCCACTTTTCTGAGTGAGCTCACCTGTGTTGTTTTCCCGATTTAGAAGAAAAGTGGTGGCGCTTAACAATTATTATCTGTATTTCGTTTACCGGATCGTATCCCTAATTTAAGGTCGCAAAGAACCACCCCTTCTCACTGAGCGAGCGTTTTAGCCGGCAACCCTTTTTACAGCCTATCGTAACGGGATTGGAGCAATGGATCATTTCCCGATTTTGTAAAGTAGTTTAGCCAACAATTTGATTTTTAATCTTTAAGCATTTGCCAAAAATTTACAAAAATTGCAAATTCTACAGAAACCGTACAAAATAGAGAGTTAGCTAAAGCGATCAATTTTCTGTAAAATATTAAGCCAAATTCCAAAATGTAATAATATACCAGGTGTTCTTTTTGAAACAGGAGCTAGTAAAAAAACAAAAGGAACCCATTTTAGATGTATTCAACTATCTCACATTAATTACATTAAAAGTATAATACAAATGTGAAGTTTGAAAAAAATCGTTAGAGCCGTTTTTGTAAAAATCGAAAAAAGCACACGCCCGCACGCAAGCACGCACGCGCGCGCGCACACACACACACACACACACACACACATACACACACGGGGTGAATCCAATACTTCCTTTATTATAAAAGAAAGTAAAAATCAAATTATGAGTCGGTTAACCATATTTGCATTCACCAGCGGCGTGTCCACGAGTCTCCATTTTTACGATTGAGTAAAAGGAGACGCCACTAGTTTTTTTCAGTTTTGATAAGTTTTTTAATTCCTTGATTAAAACTGAAAAAAAATTTACTCGGGTTTTTTGCTAAAATGCACTGTTTTTTTTTTGTAAAATTAGAAAAATGAAATTGGGTGCCGTCAATTTTTTTTGTTTAAATATAGCAGGTGTTTTTGAGCGTGTACGTAAATCAATGAGATGAAGAGCTGAGACGTACATCATGTCGGAAGGTGGTCATTTCCAACAGTTTATTTGATTCACTTGTTTCCTCAAAACCTTGTTTTCTGTTAATTTGAATGTATTGATGATTTAATAAACAAAAAACATTGGCAGCACCTGGTTTAATTTTTCTGATTTTCACAAAAAAACCGCGCATTTTAACAAAAAACCCAAGAGGCATTTTTTTAGAGTTTTAATCAAGGAATTACAGAAAGAACCAGCAGTGTCTACGTGGCATCTCTTCTTTCTTATTCAATCGTGCAAAGGGGACTCATACGCACGCCAATGGTATATTGAAAGATGGTTTACCGGCACAAAAAATTGTTCTTGGCGCCGCATCTACACACCAAATTTATAATTAATATTCCATCCTGTTTTCAAAACTTAACAAAATTTATGATTTTTCTCTCTCAAATTCAATTATTTCGAAAACGAAGAACTTGCGGACCCACGTTGATAGGAACTTTTTGTCTTAGAATAAGCTAAGGAACATACCAGTAAATTTTCTACACGTACTCAGGGAACACTGTATATATTGCGATGCCATGCCCCTAATTGGGTTAATTTAATTTAGCTGTAGTATTAATTTTATATTTTAAGTTAGAGCAAAATCCAATATTCACAATCATTTGTTTAATATTTTACTGTGATCGAACTTTTGCCTGTTATCAAATTATTAGGCTGGTTAAAATGTGACCTGTACTTAATTACTTTACAGAATAAATGGTTATATGCCCTTTTAATATATTATTTACCTGCAATTAATTATAATAAAACACTAGCTCTAATGGTAGAATACAAGCTTCCTCTCAGGTGGGTTTCTAAGCCGATTCTAAATTAAAATTGATCTTAAACGGTACTGTACACCGGAATTAGTTCAAATACGCGGTAGCTAATTGTTTGCAATACGGTAAAAAAAACTACAAAATGGTTTGTGTCGTGCCGTCCGCGTTGTTAACGTTAAAATAAGCGAAATTATGGAGAGTCAAACGGAGCGAGAAGTACTCAAATTACTATTTCGGGAAAATACCCAAATAACTATTTCGGGAGCCACGGTGCGAGAGTAAAGCCTGAATTTGAGACCGGGTCACCCGAACGCTCTATATTACAACACACAAAGCCGCCTGGCGGTACAAACTGTCAATACACAATGGTAGATTTGGACAATGAATTAAAGCTGGCTGGCAGCGCAAAGGTTACTACACAACAATAAATTTTTAGTCAGAGTGTACGTTGCACTGCACTATTTGACAAGCAAATTTGAGTAATGAATGCGATATAATTAAAACTGGCTGGCAGCACAAGCGTTAACACGCAACAGTAAATCTTAGGCGGAGTGTACGTTACACTAGCATTATATTGCAAGCAAATTTGAGTGAAGAATGCGATATAATTAAAGCTGGCTGGCAGCGCAAATGTTATTACACAACAGTGAATTTTAGTCAAAGTGTACGTTGCACTGCACTACTTCACAAGCAAATTTGAGGGAAGAATGCGATATAATTAAAGCTGGCTGGCAGCACAAATGTTATTACAGATCGTTACCTTGTTAGCTTGGCCGATAGCGGGCGAGGAAGCATTCCAAACAGTAGTCGGACAGGCCCCTTGCACCTAATGTGGCTATAGCGAGATTGGAAGTGGCTACTTGTCCTAATGGATCCCCTTTTCAGAGCGAATTTTGTGTTGACCTCCCTGGGTCATTCAAACAGCTGTCAGCGTAACCACTGTATGGGTGAATACAGAGAAAGGAATCCCGTCTAATTGACAACGGCGGACGAATTGACTTTATAAGCCTACATAAGCACTGCACCCCCGCAGCGGCACGTAAAAAAACGGACTGCCACAACACAACCTAAC
The DNA here is from genome assembly GCA_940337035.1 of Agriotes lineatus. Classification (NCBI taxonomy): domain Eukaryota; kingdom Metazoa; phylum Arthropoda; class Insecta; order Coleoptera; family Elateridae; genus Agriotes; species Agriotes lineatus. The sequence continues at coordinate 92,544,905 of OW679197.1, read as the reverse complement.
TAAACGACGTCTCCCTTGGAACTGCCTCGAAACAAGCACACTTTAAATAATCACCGAAAACACTTTAGTGTAACAGCACAAACGGAAAAATCCGGCGCCAATAACAACACTGGCAACTGTTTTGTTCGACAACTCGGGGCAGAATGAATCAGAAACGCACGCTCCAAGCTAACATCTGTGCCTCACGAGATCTCCTTCGGCCAATCGCAGCGCAGAATGCGTCAGACACGCGATCGTTCGTCGCGAGGCAAGCAATAGCCATCCTAGTCGCACCCACAGGATGAATTTTAACTAACCAGAAAACCAACGATGCAAACGAAACCCAGACGGACACCTGCAGGAAACAGTATTAGAAGGGGTGCCCAAAATGTTACCAATTAGGGGAAAAGATGCTAAAGGGTTTACAAAATCATTATTGCTATATTATGCGATGAACTATGTCTAAACTGAATCGAAATACAGGCGCACTCATCAGTTTGGTACCAAGACTGCTCGGAAAGCATAGGTAGTTGCTAGAATTACTCTAGAAATACCAAAATGGCCCACGTCGACAGCGACTCCAACGCAGCTCAACCAAGCAACGCAGATGCAGATGGATTATCTCACCCATCCCAAGATAATACTTTTGCTGATAGTAGTTATTCACCCTCTTCTTGTAATACCATTATGCTTAATTCTTCTTCCAGTGGTGAAATTGTAACTTTCTTCATATTATAGTTTGTTTTGAAATTCTCTTCTTAACCTTCATTTTATATTTAATTTACTCATTTACACCCTTTTACGCTATTCCAATAAGGTCATAAATTTTTTAAAATGGTTTTATTTTCAAATTTTTCTTTATACCAAATTTTATTTGTACAGTTGCGGCCAATAAAAAATGAGACATCAGCGTCTATTTTCGCCATTATTCCACCTTTCGTCGCTGTATTTATATGCGACATAATTACTTTGTCCTATTATTTCTAATTTGGAATTGTTGGCAGATGTCAAATATTCAATGTTGCAATCTGAAATATTAATAAAACAGTTCAGGCAGCTAGAATTAGACAAAAATCTGTTACAAGAGTTGTCCCATTTTTTATTGGCCGCAACTGTACATTTAAGAATCCAAAAGTAGTCGTTATCTTTTAATACTACAATTCACCACAGTAATACCTATTCAGACATTTTTCTTTTAAACTATCGCTCCTGCATTAAATTACAATACAATCTATTTATATTAATTTGACATTTCAAGTGATTTTTCAAAATATTTATTCAGCTCATGACTTTTACATTAATCCCAACTATCTTATCGTTTGTAGTAATTGTTGTTTAACTTCAATTATAAATTGTTCTCTGATACTACCAATAACCATCTTTATTACTTCAAAATCATATTCTTAATTGATATCTTAGAACCTTTTATTGAATATTTAATGCATTGCCGTATTTGAATTAAATTTGTAATTTATTAAATAAATAGTATTTTACTTTTAATTTTTAAATTCACCTTTTATAAAATACTGGAGAATCGCCCTAGTTACGCTTCGCTTCGCTAATTACACAATTTAATTAAATTAAATATAATTTAATTTTACTTTACTTTTTCGTACTTTTTTTGAAAATAAAAACCGGCTTACGATCTAAGTCTAAAAATTAGCAAAATGTTAAGCTATCATACAATTTATTAAGCCCAATATCTTCGGAGGAGATAGCCAACTAAGATACATACAAAGAAAAAGACCACCGGTTTTATGGCATAGATAATGTTTTAACAATTAGGTACTTTTATTGTTACATAATTAATCTTTGGGTATGATTAGCTTAGATAAATTAATTATTAGTGCACAAGCGTGACACTTACTTAGTGACAGATAATTCACGTTGTTTACTAAACAAAAACGCACACAAATTATGCCATAGCCGACTAGATAAACTGCGCGGAGGAGATTTATAACCGCTATGCAATTTCTTTTGCTAGGCTAAAACTTTTTAATTTTTTCGAATCGGCCTTATGTTCATCTGCCTTTTTTTGTTTAAAATCGTTGGAGGAACATACTGTTAAAGTTTGGCAGATTCCTTCTGAATCCCCTGTATTTTAAACAGTCTTTACTCACCAAAAATTTATATAAATCTCAGAAATACGCTGTACTAGTAACAACAGCTGCCACTATTCCACCAACAATTGCAGATTAAAACTATAAAATGTATTTGTAGATGTCGCTGTGCTTCAATGTCAATTATTATGGTTGTGAATAAACGGAAACATTGTCAAATCTGAGTTAAAAACTCATACTTTGAAAAGAGAAATGGTTGAAATCAATGTAACCGTCTGGTCACATTATCCATACGGGGTTAGACGTAATACAACCTACAGAACAAGTCTCTAGAATAGTATTTTAACACACCCTGTAAATGAAATATGTCTCGTATACGCAAGTTTCAAACTTTAATAGTGATTTATGCATTAAGGGCAGTGAACGACTAGATAGATTATAGCACTAGGGAATATTTAAAGCACGATGCGAAGCGGAGTGATTTAAAGTTTCCGAGGGCTGTAAGCTTGATTATGCACGTGGCAATACGTTTCATTTTATTTTGGTTCTCAAAATGGACAAAGTTCAAGGATTCAGTATTTTGCGCAGAGGCACAGGTTATGAATTTTTGGTGTGCTATGGTTTCTATGTAGATTATTGGTGTTGCTGTAATGTTTACTATACTGATTAACGACTTTATAGCTCCTCGAGCAATAAAAGGGATATTAGGCTTGCTATCGATGCCAATAAACAAGCTTATGATTTAAAAAGAAAATAAAACAACATTATAAGGTAATTATACTGTTTTTTTTCAAATAAAGGCTAATTTATTTTAGTAACTAAGTTATTAGCTTTTAAATAAACAATTCACGTAACAATTGAAAATGTACATACAATGCTAATGTATGATGTAAAATAAATACTGCCAAGCAGTGTATATTTACTTATAAATAACTTGAGGGAATATACTAACATGAACTTCACATAGCCCATCATTCTAATGAAGTGAATTAATAACAATTTTTGGCAATGATTTTCCCTTTTTGCAAGTTGACTCCTTTTCTCCCCACCACCAGGTATGTAAGTCATGGTATATTGACTCTTTCAGGGGTTCGTGAAGTTTCTCGCACATTTGACAAGCACTTGGTTTGACTGATGATTTAACGGTGTACTCTTTCTTCCATTCGAAATACTTTAAATATTCTTTTTCATTTGTTTCTAGATATTTTAAATAGCTCACAAGGTCGTTCGCATTATCAAAATCTTCCACATTTATTACCGAATTAGGAGGCGCACATAGTTTGTAATCACCAAAACCATACACTACAGGAACTATATTCTTCTGGAGAATATTATACAGTTTTTCTGTTGCGTAGTCCTTGCAATAAGAATTTTCAAATGAAAAATAAAATTTATATTTTTTCTCGATCATATTGTAACATCCCGGAGAAGAAGTGTGTCCATTTTTTTTCTTTTTGGCACATTTTAGAGTTCCACACGAACCGTAAATATCAATTTCAGCATATTTCTGAATTTCCTTAACTAGTTCTTCCCTCTTACTAGCAGAGTCACAGTGAGACACCATCCAGGCAGCCAAGCTAGTTTTCTTTTTTAAAACTGCAGCAGAAGGCAGCCTGTAATTGGTTTTTTTCTTGACAATATAACCATGCCGCCTTGTAATTTCAGAATCAAACCGGTAACTCAGGGTCCAGTTGAAGTACGATCGATATTGCTTCAAGTCAGGGCAGATATTAACCGGGGCCTCGAAATTGGCGAAAATGTACTTTTGATGGAGCGATCGAATCCAAGGGAAACCGTGTTTCGTCTTATTATAGTCGGCATGAAAAATTAGAGCGTCGAATTGTTCCAAAGGCAACAAGGATCTATTAGATGTAGCGAAACAGTTACTATATTTGCAGTTTTTAAACGGTGCATGCCCATAACCATACCAATAGTCCCATCTATCCCATAATGGTGACCAGAAAAGCACGAATTTAGTGCCGTCAGACGTGGAATTGAACACTTCCAACTTTCTAAAATCACTTCGTAATGAGAAACGGGAACTTGTAAAACGCAAATACAGCCCAATTAAAAAAATTATAATGAGAATTATAAATAATTTCGTGATTCGACATTTGTGGCACTGATTTAACATATTTTGTCACGTATGTGTTGCTCGTACTAATAGATATTTTAAATGAATAGTTCGACAAGGCAAAATAAAGAGATAAGCTTATCAATGTTGACTGAAATTATTAGATTAGCCATCACTACAAATGCAAGGCCTTTATTATCTCGATTAACACATTTCTCGTTCATTCCACACAGTTTGATAGTAAGAACTCATTTTAACTGTTACTAAGGGTCCATGCCACAACGGTCACTTTTTATAACGCCCACCTTGATTATAGCGGCCACCGAGAATCTCTGTTTACCAGGTCTTCTCCTTTTTCTTAACGTTTGCTAATATGGGTTATTTTCAAAGATTTGTTAATCTTACAATTCGAAATTCGCATTGTTCTGCTAAAAAAGGGATAACTTTGGTTTATATTACTACTTACTCACTTGATGAATTGTAGCTCGTTAGATAGCATCTCTACATTTTACCGGCAATTTCCTTGAAATACGAACTTTTCGAACAATGAACGTCGACCTCATAAAAATAAGTTTATTTTCTTAAATTCCAAAATGAAAATGGATTACTTTTACAAATGAATAGTAGAATTTCTTACAAAGTGTTTATAGTTTTTCTATCTTTGTATTTCAAACGCATATATCTGTAACAGAGGTTGAACTGCTCTTATACATACATATTATAGATCCAGACATTTTATTACCTATTAATGAATGTGCTCAATTAATGCAGCATTAACTGACACAAAACTTAAAATTAGAATATGTCTAGTAATTAATTTATTAATCAATTCGGTAGTCGACAAAACACCGACCGACGCCGACTAGAATACCATTAGATAGAATAATATCTGGGGTGCAAACCAATTTTTCTGTACACCTCGTTCGAACAATTAAGTTGTCTTTATTTTAAAGTAACTTACTTAGCAAAGCAATACAAGTAGTTGATCCATCATTTTCCAATCAATTTAAAAATGCTCAATGATATTTTACCTTTTTTACAGCGTGTATTTATAAGCAATAGATAGAAACTAAGACAAGAGTGCGCAGTTGTTAACGATATTAATCATAATATAAAGCTGTAAATAAACTGTGTGTCCCACGTAGTATGGAGTTTAGAAAGACTGCCATGTTAGAAAACACAAAGGATCAACTAGTCCAGTCAAATGGTGCCCAAAAAGAGCGAATAGGGGAAAGTTTTGGTGGAGTTTTGATTTTTGGTTCCTCTATCTTTCTTGGGTCGCTGTACACGAACAGGTTTGCAAGCAAAAATTTTTACCGGAAACGTTTTTTAAGCAAAAACGGGGTAAAAACCGTTTTTTTTTAGTTTATCTAAAATTACCCGAAATCTATCCATTTTTCGTAAATGTTGAACATATATGAAATGAAAGAAGATAAAATTTCCTATATTTTATGTTCTCGAGGATTTTTTCTCCGACCAATCGTTCAGCCGCGAGAAAGCCGCGAAATTATAGGGTTCCTATATTTACGTTTTTTGGGTCGCTGTACGCGAATATCAGGTTTTCCAACATTTTATTTATGAAGATTCATTTCATATACCATTTTTGATTTACGAAAAATGGATAGTTTTCAAGTTACTTTGAAACAAACTGGGATAATTCCCTTTTTTTTTGCTTTTAACACCTAACTTCACGGGGCTCTCGCGGCTGAATGATTGATCGAAGAAAAAAACCTCACGTATATAAAATGTAGGAAATTTTATCCTCTTTCATTTCATATGGGTTCAACATTTACGAAATTGCATAGTTTTCGAATAATTTTAGACAAAATTTAAAAAATCGATTTTTTACACCGTTTTTGCTTAAAAAACGTGTTTCCGGTCAAATTTTTTGTTAGCAAACCTGATATTCGTGTACCGCGACCCAAAAAACATATAGCAACCAAATATCGAAACTCTACCAGAACGTTCCTTAATTTTCTACTATTTGACTGGATTAAACTACGCCTGAGCATATTTTTTGAGCTCATAACGTCAAGTGGAATTTTGAACTTTATGCATTTTGCTATTAGCGGTTCTTTATTAACAGTAATGCAAGTTATATTATCGGATATTATTTCATAATATGTAATGCAGCGTATGTAGTCAATAATGCAATAATTACTGTGATTCATTAAAAAATTGTATTTTTTTTAGTAGTATCAAAGAGCATATAAGGTATATCTAGTATCGCAGGTAGTTTAATAAAAAATGTATATCAATATTTTTCTCATGAGCCACGAAGTTAGTTGATTATTTGTGATTTTAACATAAAAGTTACCCGTACTACGTGGAACACACTGTATGCAAAATGCATATATTTATTTTATAGTCTACTCAAGTGAATTTTTGAATATCAACGATTTGAACATTTCACACTGATAGCCAATTTAAAGTTGCATATTTTTCCGATATTGACTGTCTTACATTTTTTATCAAACATATACAGGGTGTTTCAAAATTGCACATAACAAATATAAGGGCATTATTCTACAGCAAAAAAAAAAGAAAACCCCTACTGAACATGTTTCCTAATATCATTTATTTCGAAGATATCCTTGATCAAATACTCAAAGGTAGTAGTAATAGCTTTGTATATTAATCACAAGTAGGTCAACCAATGGTACAGAGACATGCTGCCGCCTACCGTAAAAATTATTTACTAAAAAAAGGTACGACACTCGGCTAATTTGAACGGGAACGTTGCGAAATATTTAGCCCTTTCGCTTCAACAGAACGGTGAGTCACAACATTAGTTATCGTTTTGTGGTCACAACCACGATCCCAATAGTCTGGAGTACGACCTACGGGGCGCGGTGTAATATTTACGGCTACTCAGCAGGTTCACGTTGACACTTTATAAGTGACGATTATTGACGCATGGGTATTGTATTATAGCACATTAAAAGATCGGCAGTTTTAAATTTGGTTTATTTTGAGATGAACCAAAGATATGAATAAAAAATATACGTTTTTCACTAAACAGACCATTTTATAAAAAATCTGGTGTGATACACTCACACAACCTCCTTTTACAGTGATCTTATAATTACTCAAAAATTTCATTTTTAATTTTTAAGCATTTGTCAAAAATTACAAATTCTACAAAAACGGTACAAAATAGAGCGTTAGTTCAAGAGACAAATATACAGTAGAATTCAAAAATGTAATAATATACCGGGTGTTCTCTATAGGAGTTAATACAAAAAAATGGAAAAAAAAAGACAAAATAAACCCACTTTAGAAGTATTTAACTGGAAATTCACCTATCTCACGTCAATACACATTAAAAATGTAATAATAATGTAAAGTTTGAAAAAAATCGTTAGAGCCGTTTTTGAAAAAATCGAAAAAAACTGAAAAATTACAAGAGTAAACACTTCCGGTTATGCGATTTTCTTCAAAAGCTTGCTGTCGCATCTACATAGTACACAAAACTTATATATGAAGTTTCAGCGCCATACCTCTTTTCGTTTTTGAGATATTCTGTTCACAGACAGACAGACACACAGACAGACCAATGAAAAAAAATATGTTTTTTGGGTTCAAGAGACTCTAAAACAGTGGTTCCCAAACTTATTTGGCCTACCGCCCCTTTTTCAGAAAAAAAAAATACTCAACGCCCCCTGGAAATCTATATTCTTTAAGCGAACAAACAGAAAGATATTAAGTAACAAACGACTTCCGGGATTGGACCGTGTCATGATTGAGATCGAAGAACTCAACGTTTCGCCCACTTTTGTAAGGGGCTTCATCAGGAGGAAAAATCAAAAGAGCACGATAACTCAACGGGTTAACCACGCCAGAGGCGAAACTCGGCTCGACTCGAGTCGTTTACATCAGGAGGAAAAAGCAAAAGAGCACGGTAACTCAACGTGTGAACCACGTCAGAGGCAAAACTCGACTAAGAGACACGGTCCAATCCCGGAAGTCGTTTGTTACTTAATGACAATGGCCGTGAAAGCCTCAGAAATCATCAGAAGGATATTGTAGTACTGATAATTAACTATAAAAGTATTTCTACGTAAGAAATTATTTTGAAAGAATAAATTAATTGGCAATTAAAAATTACAAGGGGGTATTTACACATTAAAAGTACAACATAAACATTTGAGAATTGTTTAATGAATGGTACATTAGATACAATTACTGTTAAATTGTGAATAGTTTATTAAAAAGGTGCGAGCATATAAGTTGATTTAGTTGGGATAGTTGTTTGGTAACATCAGAACTTAAATTTTAATTTGCATTAGCTGAAAATCGGAATAACTAAAGTGAAAGCCAAACTCAAATAATTATCTGAAAAAGTGAATTAGGAAATGTTATAATAAAATACATCATACAGAAATTTGGTATAAATTATTATTGCTAGCGAAAATGATATTTTTAAAATAGCCGATTTTTTATGAATTTCTAACCTGTGTTTCGAGTAAAAGCAAATGTGAATACGTAATAAAAAAACCTTTATTATAATGGTATTTACTTTCTGGATGATGTATTAATGGGTGTGATAAACTAAAATTAAAGAAACTGAGAATAATAGCTATTTATAACCTCACTTCACTTTATAACACATGTGCTAAAAGTAAACAGCTGATCCCATTTTAAACACGCTAAATCGTAAAACGTCACTTTTAGTGAAGAAAGCTAGCGCTAAAAGGCCTACTTTTAGTGGTGGTTTTAGAAAAACGAATTTTAATAATGGTAAATAGTCTTTATGAATAAATAAATCTGTAACTTGTATTTTGTGTGTTTATTTGGAAAATAATGTTACACTATATTACACAACACATGAAATATGTATGAACGGTTTTTCTAAATCTTCGTATCTTCTCTTCCTTCTCTAAGCTTTCACCGCCCCCCAAATGCACCCGAAGCTACTATCGCCCCCTTGGATCGTTTTACCGCCCCCCAAGGGGCGGTATCGCCCACTTTGGGAATCACTGCTCTAAAACGTGAAGATCTGTTGAAAACTCAATTTCGAATTTTGGGGTGAATCCAATACTTCCTTTATCGTAAAAGGAAGTAAAAATTAAATAATAATTATCGTAACAACCTCACAAATTCTCAGTTTCGATTAGGTATTTTACATACCTATTTTATAATAATCATCGATCCAAGATTAGGGGTACATTAGTAGGTCAATTAATAATAATTCACTCTTATTTAATTACTCATGACAACTTCATTTTAATTTGTGATCCGTCATGTTTTACACATAGTGTGATTTTGTCAGAAATAGAATAGAATAGAATTTTTCGTTCACAGTAAGAAGAAACACATAATTGGAAGATTTAATATGAAAGGTCCTATTTCTATCATGACATTTATTAAACCTTTTTAATTTTTTTATGGAAATAAAAATTACATAGTAACTTACCTGAAATAATGTATCTTTCTGGGTGTGTAGACGTTTATTTTCAACTCCGAAATGCCTAGGAGTTATCAAAACAGTCAATATAAAACTGCAAAAAATGTTCGATTTGTAAACATGAAAAATGACTAGATAGATGACCAGTCTTTTGTCGAACAAATATCTAAGTTTATTTTGATTATAGGTACCAAGTTCTTAAGAAAAACTACAGAGAACCGAACAAAACTTATATTTAGAAAATAACAATATAACATAGCCACAAACATTACAGTAACAACACATATGATCTCGTTTTAGACTTAAATATGTTATCTTTGTAGTGGTTTATATATAAATATATATATTGTTATGATACATGATATGGACAGAGATCATAATAAAGGAAGGTTAAAATTGAACGAATAAATTTGGGCAGTTAAAGAAATTGAGTCTTAATAGATATAAAATTTTAACATTAATTGATGAAAATCAACTCTGATTGCATTATTCATTGGGATTCATAAAATACTGGTAGACTGATTTGAATGCATTGAAATTAATAATTAAGGAAATTAAATTCAAACTAAGGCTACATCGACAATTGTGTTTGTTAAGAAAATGATGTATTGTTATTATTATTTAAATGAATAAAATAGTGTGCATAAATAATGGTTACTAGTAGATAAAAAAAATTTGTTTATAAAAAAACAGTTACCAAATAAGTACTCATAAATGCAGATGTAATAAAATTTATGGAAAATTAAATATTGAAAATTAAATGGAATTTCTGCATAAATTATTTAAATAAAATATGGTATTGTGAATAGTAACACAAAAAGCAAAGAAAAACAGTTATTGTAATATTGGTTTATAAAAATTAATAATCATCAATGGAAAATGGATTTATTGTATTAAACTACAAATAATAAGAAGTAATTTCATATTGGTTGTGTGAAGAATTGGATCGATACTTAGTACATCGAGTTTGAGCCGTCAGCGTACTTGAAATAAATGGGACAAAGTTAATATTTGAAAATATAACAGAAGGAGAGTAACTTACCAGGATAATAGATCGTGTGAAGAGCAGATTTAGGGGGTTGCCAGTACCAGATAGCAGGATTGTGGACTGCAGCAGTAACCAGGACGAGGTTTTGGAGGCAGATGAGTTGTTTGGACGTGAACGAGCAAGTAGGATGTTGACGGGAATTGGATTGATGGTACAGGCATACAAGAGGAGCCAATAGCTGTGATGGTTGTACCAGAAAGAGCAGTAGCAGCTAGGAAAAGTGTTCTTTTTCAGTAACTTGCAGGGCTAAACGTAGGAGCTTGTTGTGACGTCTGACACTAGTAGAAGCAGGAGTTTGGAGCTTGCATCAGTTGACAGGACCAAGGAAGGGTTAGCTGTTGGGTGTTTTGGATGTTGTAATCTGTTCAAGAAAGGCGTTAGTGGTGAGTGTTGTTCGTGGTAAGGACATAAGCAATAGAAAACAGGTTTGTTAGATTAAGTTGACATTGAAGTTTTGAATACTGTCAATTTTGAAAGTAATTAACAAAAACTGAAGCAATAATTATCGAGAAAAGTCAAAAAATAGTAAACGTCAAATGTAAAAGCACAAGTGTCGGTATACCTTAGTGTAGAAAATTTGAAAAGTAAACTTTGACATTTAAACATTAAATTAATTCAAAGAATTTGAGGTTATAAAGTTTCATTGCTACAGTAAATAACATACTAGATTTGATGAACCCAGCCCAAAGAGATAAGAGGTCTTGATTATATTAAATATCATTGAAATATAAAAGAAATACTTTGAAGGCATAGTTTTCTTAATAGGGGCTATATAGCAATATATATTTAATTAGCAAACAAACACCAGGATACTACCTTAGATAGTTTATTTTGTTTATATATCTGTACAATCAAAATAAAATGTATGTTGTTCTGAACAATAAATTATTCTGGAGTTCCGCTCTTCGCTATCTTAACTCGGCTGCAACCAGTCGTACATCGGTGTAGAGCTCGTCCGGGGTGCTTCCTCTCGTTCCCCGTTTTGCTTTGCGGAACGCAGCTGCCTGTGAACTCGAGCGGCCGATAATGAGCTGAATGCGCAGACCGTTAACCTCAAATTCGGCCGGGATTTAAACGTGCGTGGGGCTGTAAACACAGAAGTAATTAGGTTATCTCAAGGGGTGCTTACACTTCAGGAGCGATCGCAAATGTCTCCAAGCTTCATCGGAGGTCGCGACGTTGTTGTGAATTTGTGCGGTGCGCGATAATCGTCCGTCCGGATTCAGCTGGTGATGTTTGCGAAGTTTGCGGCACGCAGGGCTTTTGTAATATGAGATCTATCATGTTTATTTCGGGATCAATTACACCGTGAGGTCGGTTTGCGTAGTTATTATCGGAAAAGTGGAAACGGTCTCTCAAAAGAGTTTTCGATTCAAACAGGTTTCCGAGTGAGTTTGCAGATTTTGGGTGACGGGAAGTGGGCTATTTGTTTAAGCTGATTTCGGACGGGAATATTCGAATTAATAGATCAGGAAACGGTCCCTCGAAAGAGTCTTCGTTTCGAACTGATCTCAGGAGGGGAATATTCAGGTTAATTAAGCAGAAATCGGTCTCCCTTTGGAGTCTTCGATTCAAAACTGGTTACAGGTAGGTTTCGAACAGGACGGTTCAAGATTTCAGAAATTAAATAAAAATGAGGCTTATTAATCGGACGGGAAAGGAACAGGATTCAAGGAATGGCAATTATTCGGGAATTATCTTTTTTGAACTGGTCGCGGAGCTTGCTTTTATATGTTCTGTCCTGTTATCGGAGCCGCCACCTCGGACATCTTAGGTGGGAGAGCGGCGCGTAGGTGAACCTGCGACTCTTCGCGATGACGTCCTTTATCGCCGCCCACGCGGACTAAAGATTCAACTCTCCGATTCGTAACGTAAAACACGCCATGGGAGAACGCGTGAATTAATTTTGAGATCAAAAATAGCTTTTGCGCTGGGAGAAATGTTACAACTCAATAACAAGAAGTGAGGAAGTTAAAGTTAAAAGTGGGTTAACAAAATTGAAATTTCCCAACATATATAGCAGGAAGAGAAATCCCTAGAGAAGAATTTATTTGAACTTGCCATACAAAAGGGTTTTCTAACGTGAAAAATGCAATATAAAGTTTAAAAATGAAATTTATGATGTTACAAGTATTAGTGACATTTGCAAACAAACGCGTCATAAATATGGCATGTAAGATAAATGATTACATACATGCAGAAATTACACACTCAGTAAGTGGGTGATTATAGCTTCATGTAATAGCTTAACCATCAGCTAGTGTTAGGAAGAAGCCAAAGTCCAAGAAAAGATTTGGGGCCGAGGGAAATCGATTTTCGAGATTCGATGGTAATTCAAATAACGGAAGCCGGATTCCAAGGATTTAAGCACTGCACGGGTTTTGATCATCCGAAACATCGTTCGAAGCGTTTTTACAATCGTAATGTTATTTCTGCCTACTATTGCGTCATGATATCGAAAAGAGTAAGCTTCACTGGCCACAAACGGTACGTGAAGTTTGCTTGAAGGTGCTCAATCTTCTGTTTTCACTGAAGACGCCACGCAATTTAAGTTAATTAATTTGTTATTACTTTGCTTCAGTATCTTAACAGTTCTTCATAACAGTGCTGTAGCTTAATTACTGTTGCTTACTATTTTTTTGCTGTAGAAAGCTAATTTACTTGATCCATAACGTTGTTACTGCTCTGTAATGTGCGCGTCCGATATTCTACTTTGTATTAGGAATAATTCGGATAACAAAGGCCGTTGCTAATTGTGGTAATGTCGTGAATCGCCGTCATCTTTGTTATGGCTTTATATTAGCGTTTAAGTATGTACTACAATTATTACAAAATAGATAGAAAACGATTGAATATTTGTCTCATATTTTATTGATTTTGATTTAAGTACGATTACTATGCTTTTGTTATGTTTTAATACTTGCTTTATGTTTTTAACTTTGTTTACTGAATTACTATAATTTCAAATACAAGCTACGAGCTCCATCCGACCTGCTTGCTGGTGATCTGCATATTTGTTTAAATGAAAGACTACTTGTTACTGAAAATATTAGTGTTTCGTTGTCGCTATGGCTACCAAGTTTCTTCCATTATAACCAAATTATAACCAAATGTCAGATGGTTCTGTGAGTTATGACACGTTAAGTATAGAATCTGGAGCCCTGAATTACTGGCTTACTATTGCTTCTAACAATTAGGTAACCACTGAATCTGTTGTGGCCTATTTAGTAATGTTATTAACAAGTTAGGCGTTAATATAGAACATTTTCATTTAAAAACCATGTAACAAAATTTATTTTCCAATTTTTTTGGTAACAAAATAAAATATTGTGGTCTTTGATTTTACGATAAGACACTTTTATTTCTACAAGATGCCTTACAATATCTTTAATTTTAAGACATTAACAACTTAGCATTTGTTAGCTGTACATAGGGTTCCCATTCCTTTCACGCAGTTGCACATGTTGCATCCCTTTAGACTTATAGTGCCAGGATCGCATTGGAAAAGAATTCGGTTGTTGTCATTCAAGCTGAAACATTCAGATATTATAATTATGTAAAAACAAAGTACGGACGTACCATGCCATCTCTGTGCATTTTAGCTTACGATTCAAATTGCAAACGCAGGTGTTGCAATCGTTTTCAATGTAGGGCACTCCAGGTTCACATTCTGAAATGTGTATACAACGTTATAATTTAAACTCGCAAATATGATATACTCTTCTATTATAGTGCCCATGGTTCCTATTTACTATAGTAGCTAGTTTATTATTAAATAATTAAATCAACAACGACTTTTAATATCTTTATTGACTAAAATTTTTATATGCGACCCCAACGTTTTGTTAATTAATATTACGAAAACTTTTTATAACTAATCTTGAAACTAACCCACACCATACAATAACTTTTTACAAAAATTTAATTAAATACTTACCCCATTCCTTTTGATTGATGCTATGCACCAACCCTAGACAAATAAAAAGCGGAAAAATAAATATCGCAAACTTCATTCCGAATAAAAAAATCCGACAAATGATGCAGACCTTGCTTCTCTTAAGAACAATAAATTAGCACTTGCTAATGGAGTAAACAAATTAACGAGCTTGAACTCTGCATTTAATCACGACACTTACTTCAACATTTCCTAATCTATCTCCGCTCTGGATTAAGAGGTTTGTATTTATTTACAACTGACTAGAATAAAGAGCTTGGCAACTACTTCCATTTAGAGAAAATGCATTGTTTTTGGAATTCATTCTGCTGAGATTTTTCAAAAATGTATCGATCTAAAGTTGGCCTGGTGGTTTTAAAACCGGTTTTAATCAGTTATGCTTATCGCTACCACTAGCAGTCTTTTATTTAAGTCGCTTGTTTTCTTGTTTGTTCAGTTTATGAAAACAATTTAGATTAGGGCGAAATGTGTCAGCATTTGTTTGTTGTTGCACTTAGAAGCAAACAACATAGCCCAAGATATCTTAAAAACATTTATTATTATACGGGTTGCTTCTCATATAAAATAAATTTCAGTAATATTTTGTAAATAGTTGTAAAAGCCAAACCTGACATCAAATAAAAATTAAGATATATTTTTTAAATAAGAATCATACCACAGCTTGATGATACACTGTGAAAATATTAAAGAACTTAATTTAGAGAAATTAATGGTTAATCTTTAACAGTTTCATAAATGCACATTAAAAAGGGTTACTCCATGCAAAATACAGAGTGCATGCAAGAGCAGCTGCTGCAAATGGAGATTTTAGTTTACCTATATGGATGAAGAACTTTGCAGCATATCCAGCTGAATTAATTTAACACAAAATTCATCGTAGCAAACATGATGGCTGGTTGATAAGATAGAGCAGTGATCAACTGCACACAATTATGGTAATATTCTTCCTGTGCTATCGATACATTTCTGCAAAACGATCTGAGGTGTTACGGACAAGTGGAGTAGGCGGGCTATAATAATTTTAATATTTATTGCAGTTAATTGCATTTGTAATTTTGTTATGGATGAAGTACCTTTTTATCATTATCATTGTTTAGAATGCATTCCAATGGTTAGTTTCCCTGGGACGATGGGTTTGTAAGGTAGTTATTTTAGCACTCTTGCGAACTGTTTTAAAATCAGCTCTTAAAAGAAAATGTGTGTATATATTAAACTAGGTGGCGATGAACTACATCTGGAAACAATTTTTGCAAGACTATATAAGTTCGTCTGGTGGTGTCTACACACCTGAAGCAGCAAGAGGAAAGCAATTTTACTGCTGTGTACCTGACAAGGCTTCGAACAACCTTAAAAGTTCTAAACCAGAAGCAAAAGCGAATTAAAGCGAGTTTTAAGAACAAACGTTTTACCACAGATAAGAGTGTTTTGATGGCAAAGGTTGTGACGTTATCTCAGTTGGGTGGCTTATTCTATTAGAAACTACAGATCCTAGACAAAATAAGCACTCTACATAATTTTGTTCAATTAAACAACACTTGATGCAAGAAAAACAGATGAAGCGGCCACTAGCCGGTAAAGAAGATCGTTGAGACATTTTAAGTCGTGCATTCATTGACTTAAATAAAAATAATATTTATTTGAAAAGGAACTTTTTTCATAGATTTCTGAAAACATGCAAATTAAATATAATGAACCTTTTATATGAAATTATTATGCGAAGTAAAAGTAGCATTTTAAAAAAAAATAAGCAGTTCATGGCACAAATTAATTGGAACTCAACGTAGAGACTGATTTCATATGCATTACAGTACAATTTAGCAACAGACAAATAATACATCAGCAAAGAAGAACAATAAACATTAGAAGAATAAAATCTTAAGAAATACGTGTGAAAATTGTATTAAATTAAAATGGTAGTTTAAAATATCAAAACATAAAAAAGGTTACCTTCTATATGCATATATTTATGGGTCTGGATTTGTATTTGGTCGATAGTAAATTGCAAAAGCCTTCATAAGTAGCAGCAAATTACAAGTTTTAAACTTTTAACCTTTCATTTGGTATTTAAAGTGGCTGAGATTATTGTAGTAATACTTATTGTGATGAGAACACTTACATCGACGCAGGCCCGCGTCACATTGCCTCGGTATCGCATTAATTAGTTAACTAATTATTAAAATATTAATATTGTAAGAGGTCACGGCGATTCGACTTTACATCTATTTCCTCAATCTAGGCTTCACAATAATTACTTCCCGTCTCCTTTGCGAATTCTCTTTAACCGAAGTAGTCGGACATATCACGCGATCATGTGTATGGCATAATATGGTAAAGGCCATACCACAGAGCACATGGTAAAAACCCCTCGCTCTATGCCAACAGTGTGCCAAAGTATTGATAATTAGCTTGCTCCATCCCATTTTGTATTCTTGATATTTCTTGTTTATAGTCTAAAAATTTCCCTAGTTAAAATATTATTATTCTTTGACGTTCTTCTCGGGGTCACCAATTTGGTAAAGTTATCTGGATCGATGAGGGGTTACTTCTAGTCTAATATCGCATAACCGATGCAGACAACTATAATATTCATTTTCTTTATTTGCGACCACAAAATAATACTAACACATACGTACATACATGCAGAACATGAATATGGAAAATTGTATACATGAAAGCCGGAATCTGTCTCAAAATGCTATGGAAGCTGACCAAACGCCATAGACTCGGTTAAAGCAAACAAGTCGGACTATCAAGACACAATGTTGAAACGCCAGACTGTTTGGTCCCTTACGCAAGATGGGGGAATTTCCGAAAGAACTCTTCCCATTGGAATTTCGTGAAATTCTTTGAAGACAACACCTATTGTTAGCTGAGCTGGACACACGAGTTTGACATTTTACTTGCGTAAACGTTTCTTTGCACTTTAGGCTTACAATGGTCCATTGTCCATTGAGTAGGATACCAGGCCCGGAGATAATGTTTATTGCTTTGGTTGCGTTAATAGCCCTCGCGCTGGGACAAAAGAATTGAACATACTTCGATGTGCCGAGGAAATCTTTTCACTTTCTCTTAGGTCATTCAACTGCATATCTGAACCCTTTCGGCTTTGCAGGAGACATGTACTCCTGTTAGCTGGGTGCTTCCATGTTGTGGCGATACGGAGTAGTTTTTTGGAGATAATGCAGTTTGTTGAAAAAGTGTTTATTAAGGACTTGACAATTTGGCTAAAACGGAGTAAGCAATCTGTCATGCCTTGCTGCAAGCGCGACGTACACAAATTAGTTTTTGACATTAAAAGGTCTTGCTCTTTTCTACATCGAAATTGCTTTCAAAGCACCCACTGAGTTTAGCTCGTACAGATGCACACCGAATTTCACTTTTTATTAGTGTCTTTGTAGTTAATCGGCCGCACCTTTACGACCTTGCACGTGGACAATTTCTTCAGTTTTTAGAAAGTTGGGGCTAACGCCATTACATAACCATCTTGCCGCGATTGTGAAGGTCGAAAATAGTCCGGAAACTGCACTCACCGTCCACTTCCAGTGGTTGTCACTTGATTGTGTGTTTCGACGTCTTTGTGAGCCGCGGTGTTGGGTGTAAACACTATTCTGCAGGCAACAACAATATTACAAATAAGAAAAAAATAAAAACAGTAAGTTTATGGATACATTTTTATTATATAATTAAAAATACATTTTCGTAAGATAAGATATAAATTAACTGTGCAATAAATTAATATTAATTAGCAATAGCACTGAGTATTTCTTTGGGTCTGCTCCCTCGTTTCAGCCTTTATTATTATTTCGGTTCAGTGGATTAGTTCTTCTCCAGGTTGCTTATGCTATCGCACCTTTTGATTTCCTTCAAATGGCACAGTGGATCGTATCTCTTTAGCTGCATCTAAATCGTACACTGCAAAAGAAAAATCATCAGTAACAATAAAACACGCAAAGTTAATTTGTAAGTTTTTAAGAATGCAACCCTTAGCACTTGATTTACTGGGCTCTTTACGACATTTTTTAAATGTGTATGGTATATTAGCATTTAAGCTAGCAGCACTTTCGTTTGTTCACTAAACCGACTTTAGGTTAAAATTTTACAAATCAAGATTCAATTAATTCAACATATTTCTGGTCATAAGCGCTCTTTTAAAGCTACATTTTCTAGTGATGGGCTTATTCGAATCAAAAATAACCGGTTATCCGGTTATTGAAATAACCTGTGTAACTCGGTTTTCGTTCCAAGTATTCGGATGAAAAATAACCTCATCCTGATACGTACTACGTGCCGCGTCTCAGCGACTTGCGAGTAATCAAAATTCTGTAAATAATACGTCATTCATAACTCATATAACCTTTTCTACGTATGTACTTGATTGACCCAAGTAAGGCTCGCGGCTGCTTGTTGATGTTATTAAGACATTTGAGACTCCCAGTCGTATGGGGCCGTTCCTATTAAAGATAACGTTCTGCTAAGTATGAGATTTGCCGAAGCTGTGTTGGTATTAATTTATAACGGCCTAAATTTTGCTTCGAAACGCGTTTGATTATGCCTAATAAGGGATAAACAGAAAGCGAAATAAGATTTTCCAATATCTTAAAGATTTATATTTAATTTTTAAGAACGGAGCAGTCGAGACAAGAAGTGGATTTCGATGTTGAAAATTTTAAGTGTGCGTCCTTAGAACCGCGTAAGGCTGAACGTAGATAAATTATGGATTCTAAAATATACCGGTATGATGTGCAAGCGAAAAGGGAAGGGTGGCTACTAGAGTATTTTAGGAACTAAAAATAGATTCAATAGATACTTTGTATTCGCATATTTATAATTTGTTTATGATTAGTAATATTAGTATTGATATAGCTATTCTCAATGGTTTAAATTCCTTAGAAATCAAATAAAAATCATTTATACAATTATTATAATCAACGATTAACTGAGTTCCTCTGCTATCTGCAAGTTACGATGCCGATGCAGATGACGGTGAACCGCCAACCGGCAAACCGGCTGACTTAATCGAGACGAATCGATAGCCAAAATTGATTCGAATGATTATTCAAATAATCAATCGGTTATTAATATGATTCGAATGCAAATAATTCGGTTATGAAAATTCTCCGGTTATGCCCATCACTAATATTTTCCAATGGTTTTGCAGGTGGGCGAATGTTTAGAACCATAAACTATTTTTGTTCTGGATAATATACAGGGTCCGGCAACGAGAGTGAACTATTTTTGATAGCTTACTGTGAAGGAACACAATATACGTATATTCGAATCAAATTTTTATGAAACCGAAAAACTATTTTGATTAGAACATTGTTAGTGAACAGATACGACATTCGCTCTATGCATTGCTGCAATCTGCTTCTGAAATTTAGCATCTTTTTCATTAATCAGGTTTACCGCTTCACGACTCACGTCTTTGAGCTCATGAACTGTTTGAGTAAACTGTCGACTTCAAAAAGCTTTTCAAATAGGATCTGTTAAGTTGGGCATTAAATTAATTCAATATGGAAACTTTTCTGTCTGTGTAACAGATTCAGTCAAAATGTACGACTTTACTGCGAGGACTAGTATATTGACCTGCCAATTGCCCATAGCAGACGAAACTTTCAATATTTAAGTACCTACCTATTAATAATATTATAAAACACAATCGCTAAACCATTAGTTGTTGAAAAGAAAATTTTATTAGAGACTTTTTGTGTAGTTGCTGCATTACCATTATCCTAGAAAAGTTTCATTCAGCTGACATAGCGAACTAAAATAATCTAGGGTTTCCTCCGGGCTGTAACTTAACTAATTATCGTAGCCTTGCTAATATTGACCAAATTCGGTTCTTATTGGAGACAAAACAAATTCTTGTTTGTGCTATTCAAATAAATTGAATATACGCTGGTTTTGCTCGGGTTCCGTCTTTAGTTTTAAATGCACCTCCACACCTCTTTCCTGTCTCCAATTCCTTTAGTAAATTTCTTATTATAGGTTATATTGATCTAACCATCTAACTTGTTCCTATGCATCGAAAACGATTTTTTTCGCTTTATACGCAGAAATTAACCACTTGGTTGGCTTTATACAAAGACTAGATTAATTTTGTAGAAGTAATATTTACTGATGCAAGTAAATTATAATTGGTTTAGATTTTTTTGCAAATACTTGTGCTTATGAGAGCAAATTTAAAACACGTCTGCCTAACACGGTATCTTTTGGCAACATCTGATTAAATTTACTTATTTTGGGAAAGCTATGAAATTTTAGTTAAAATCATTAATTTGTAAATTTTAGTCTTATTACTAAGATAGCATCTAAAATCTTTGCGACATTAAATTGCTCTTGACACTCTCTACGTCTTGGCACCTTAGAAGGCATGTTTTTTTTTAAATTTCATTATCAATTAAAATCTTATTTTGCATTTTTGCACCAATTCGAATGCAGAGAACCTTTCTATATGGCTTAAATTTACTTTTTGTATACCTACGCAAATATAATATTTATAAAAATCTGATTTTGAAATCTGATATTTAACTTCTTTAATAATTTTTGCACTGCTTCGAATACTTTAATAACTACTGCATTGGCTATTTAAAATTTTTAGGTTCCGGTATTTCTGATTCGCATTATTGTTACTTATTAAAACAGTTTTAGCATCAGAGCTTGAATGTCGAGCATTATTTATGATTAAAATTTCAAGTGATTTCGTTGCCTTTGGACTTCACCTTGTTCTGGTAACGATAACGTTTAAAGCCGGACTGTATTTGAACTATCTACGAATCATCTGCTAATTACTAATTTAATAACAAATATTAACTCTGAGCTGTATAAATTTAAAACTAATAAATATCTACTGTGCTACCATCGTAATATACTGTCCCATAACTAAGCTCTGAACAGATTTAATGATAAGCATTTTCAAGCAAATGCTCAGTGGCGTACGCTGCATATTTTTTGTTTATTTGTTTTTAATGGACAAGGTCTAAGCATGCAGAGTACCAGGTACCTTAGACACCGACTGCTTTGATCGTATGGTCAAAGTCCTACTTAGAATTTTGCCGAGACTAAGGACTTCCACCTCTAGCAAGGGATCTTTTACATGCTACACATCGTAGCAACATAGTACCCACGGCTTTACATCACTTCCAAATGATGGCATTCTGTAGAGGCTTTCATCCGCATTTTTAATTTTTTTTACCACTAGATCAGTGAATGCTTAACCACTGAGCTACGTCAATTTATTGTCCTTTGACTTTTCAATTTCTAGAGTGCTGCTTGTAATAAATACTCGTACATATGTCTTATTGCTTTATATCAAAAATGTTTGTAGCGACTTTTTCAAAATAACTATTAAAATATCTCCAAGTTGCCTGTATATAATACGTAGTTAATAGTTCATGAACAATTTCATGAACATGTGCTGCAGCTCATCAAATGTGTCATGGTTGCTCTAATACTATAGAATGATAGTCACGCTTCACCTGGTCAACTGCGTAGGTAGAAATATTCCGCAAATTCTGCAGGAATACCCAAAATTTATAAAACTGTAAGTTTACATTTGTTTTATACTTTTTAATTCAAAGTTTGATTTGGACAACCATTGCAGTTTTGTAAATATCCTATACATAATGTCTCTGTTTTAGTTCGAGTCCGTTCTTACCAATTAATTATAATTTATTTTTCAGAGTGTTAATCAGCTTTGATGGCTTCTAACTAGTAATTTTCTCTGACTGCGATTACAAAAACAAATACTTACTGTTATTTCTATTTCCTGCAATACATTCCATATAAACATCATTTGTAATTTCAGAAAGAATGTGAACACTTTAATTATTATTGATTCTTATAACGGTATGCCAACACAATTGTTGGCAGCATTAGGGGCAATTTTAAAATTTAAAGAATATTTCCATCTGCCAGAATTTCTTTAATTATTTTTTTTAATTGTCGAAGACAACATTTTTATTAACTTCACTTAGCAATCGCACCTTGTCCGATAAGAAATACTAAGAAAATATTGTCTATACTTAGGAATTATAGGAAGTTAGTCTTCTTTTATAGACGACAATTTATCTCGAATTGTAGAAAAATTCGACCTAGAGACAATGAATGTATGACATTAACTTTTAAACTAAGATTAGAAACATTAGACTCGTGAGGTATCATGGAAATCCAACTATATTTTTAAGCTGATTAGCATTAAACGTCGTAATGGGGCAAGCGCTTCTTTTTGTGGACTTAATATTACAGAATTTGGTAACTTGTGCAAGTATGATAGTAAAGTGAAACCATATCACCGTGCTGTTATCTAAACTAATAGGTTATAGATATTTCCATCGCTGATATGGAAAGATTTGCAACAAATTTACATAATCGCCTCTAAACTTATTCTTTAATTTGTTATTCTTGTGCACTGTTATTATTTTTATGGTTTAAAGTAATTTATTGCAACTTAATGATTTGGGAATACATTTTAAAGAGTTGTTTATAACTCTGATAGGTGAAGAGACGTAGACGAAAAAGAAGAAATCTGATTTCACAGGCGAGTTATCGAAAAGGCCTTATTTCTAACATCGTAAATATCTGCTTAATTTTTATTGAAATTATCATAGACATGTTTATTTTATTCTTATGGTAAATAATTTGCTACAATCAATGAATACAGGCTCTGCCTTAAATTTAATTGTAGTTTTGATATGCTTTCCAAAATTTTTGAAAATGAAATCCTAATCTGAACAAAAATACGAGAACCTTTCCATTGACACTATTTTTAACAAGGTCACGATTTTGTAAAAAATCTGAATATAGACATCAATATCTATTAGTTTAGTGGATTAAATTGGAATTTAGATATAAAAATTTTCGAACTAATATTTTATAACCTACGAATCAGTTTCAATTTCCCTTCTATGAAATATTCTAAACAACAATTTGATATTTCAGAATAGAAAACTCAAATTTTGGAGAAAGTTTGGGTTACTTTTAAACAATGGAAAATTTCTAGTCGTTTAAGTAGCAACTGAATCCTAATTTTCCAGTGTTTATACATAAGATTTTGCTTTATTATTCTATTCGTCAAATGTGCACACTTAAATCAATTAATGGAAAATAACAGTGGCTCTCATTTAACATCCATTTGACATAGTACCAATATTGTGATTAGTGGAAAATTCCGAATTATTATTTCAAAAGGTAAACAGTTTAAAAAATTTCTTTTCTCAGCATCGCAATTAATTTTTTTTCTGAAATTTAAAGCTACTAAAAACCTAAAATTCTGCCGAAAGCAACCACTTAGGTTTATTTTTTATTCTTCGTATATAGCAAACTAGTCTCACTGACACTAAATTAAGTTAGAAGGCCTAAAACTGGCCTTACATTTGGAATGTTTAAACTTCTAATGATGTTTTTGATCTGTCTGCTGGCTTTTAATTGTTCTATTGGTTCAATTGCACAAGGAAAACGAAGAAAATGTTTAAATTCAAATTCTCTAACATTAAAGATTTTTATTCATTAAAATTAATTATTCTTAATTATATACGGGAAATAGCAAGAACGTGCATTTTGCTGACAAACAACAATAATAATTGCAAACCCGATACCAGTTTCCATTCTAGCAAATTTTAAACCCTTTTTTATGAGGTGTAAAAGAGGCCCGCCCTTTCATACATGTATTTAGTACACAAATTTCTGATTAACTACGATAAAAGTATGATATAGGTAACTTACTCCATGCTTGGTCGCTGCTGTACATTACATCCAGGAAGACGTAAACAGCAACAGTAAACAAAATTGCCAGCCACATGTTTAACAAAATTTACCAAAACTTGCACTGTTGCCAGAATCTGAACTAACTCGTAGAACTATCAATTGGTCGCCGTATTTATTAACTTCATTGGCTAATCACTGGAAAAATTTCAAGCTGGTATGCAAATATGAGAGTAGAACATTTACCAACAAGATTGAAACCTGAGTCAACAAATACCTTAGGTAACTACGAGTCCCTCACAAAAGACGCGGGACTACAGTCCAGTTATTATCAGTTTTTTTAAATTTAGGTGCTTCATATGGTTCCAAAGTTAAAGTATATAATCTGAACCGAATGTTTATATCAGTTTGTATAGATAACTAATTTTAGCTTGCTTGTTAAAATATTCGCACTGCATTTAGGGGTTCGTAGTTTTTGTTCCTTCTTTTCGAACTTAGACGAACTGTTTCACCTATTTCAGTATTTTAATCTTCTGCCCTCGAAATTTTTTCGGGATTGGAATTAGGATTAACGTGAATTTAATCTAAAAAAATGTATTTGCTAAAGTAGTGTATATATAAATTCACTTCCACCTGCTTATGTTGCTGCCATATCTGTATCAACTTAACCCTTAATCTGATTAAAGGTTTAAAGATTAAACAATTTGTTTTTATGGTGAATCAACTAGCTCTTGAAAAATATTCCGATAAATAATAGCAACCCGGCAACGATAATTATATCCGCTCTCAGCTTGTGTTTACTCATTGTAATCGAAACTAGTAATAACTCATACATTTTATCTGTAGTTAATATAATATCATGCAATGCAAGGAAGTTAAAATCCCATTCTTAGCAACGAATATTGTCTCGTTTTTACATTTTTTATATCAATTTCGGATATTCAAGAATGTTTACAGTCGCGCTATTATAGATAATTCAATTAATAGTTTGCCCGTTATATCTGGCCACTACGATTAATCTCGACTTTAAAAATCATGTTTAGCTTTAAATACACACAAATTTGATAACAATAACTGTGGCAGAAACAATGTGTGCGCTTTCAAAATTTGTAAAATCATTAATAAAGGACAGAAAGATTGGAAAAGAAAAAATAAAGATAGATACGGGTCAACATGAGTCAGTAACAAAAGCTGAGAAAAATTTAATTAAAATCAGGTATATAACTATAAATAAATAAAAATGAAAATAAACGTAAAAGGATGTACTATTAAGAGTGACGTTTCTGATATCGCCGCAATTGTTTGATTTCACGTAGTTTGTCATTCAGCTGTCAAGAATTATTAAGAAATTTTAAGCCACTGACACTGCATAAAATGTGAAAACACCTACACATCGTCAACCAATGCGATCTTTACAAAATATTGAAGCAGCTAAAGCAAGTGTAGTCGAAAATCGAAGAACTTCAGTTCGTAGCCGTTGTCAACAGTTGCAACTTTCCAAGACAACTCTCCATCGAATTTTGACAAAAGATATTAATCTTTATTCTTATAAGATTCAGCTGGCGCAAGAAATAAAGACAATAGATCACGGACAACGACGGACATTTGTTAATTGGATTCTGAAGAATGAAACAGTAACCGAAAATGTTTCCATTAATATATTTTTTTCTGATGAGGCTCACTTACATTTAAACGGTTTTGTGAACAAGCAGAACTGCGGAATTTGAAGTACTGAAAATTTTCGCAAAATTGAAAAAAGGCATCTGCACCCGGAAAGAGCTACTGTTTGATGCAGGATTTGGTCTGGAGGTATGACTGGTCCATATTTTTTTGAAGATGAGGTAGGCAATGCTCTAACTGTTAATGGAGAACGTTATCGAACAACGATCAGATACTCTTATGGCCAGAATTCGATGGTATGGATCTACAAAACATGTGGTTTCAACAGAACGGAGCAACATGTCACACTGCAAAAGGGACAATATACAGTATGAACAAAAATAATTTTTATTTAATATGGCTATGGAATTCTTAATTTATTAATTCATAAATTAGGAACTATTTCATAGCCATAATAGATGAAAATAATATTTGACCGTGCTTTAGTTGTTGCAAGAGAGATTTTCAGGTCATGTAATTTCTCGCAATGGAGATCAAATTTGGCCATCGAGATCATGCAATTTAACACCCTGTGACTTCTGCCTGTGGAGCTACGCAAAGTCGCGTATATACGTCAAAAATTCAAGAACTGAAGGATAAAATTAGAAGAGTAGTGAAGGAGATAGATGAACAACTGTGGCAGCAAATTATTGAAAATTTTGTTAAAAGATGTGGGCCTGCCAGCAAAGTACAGGAGGACATTATTTTTCATACTTAATCGGAAGGTCTCTAGTTTACATAAAATAAAAATGTTACCATTTTTTCAAATAAATAATACGCTAAATCACAAAATAAAAACGGCACCCTTAATGGTCCACTCTTTAGTAATCAACAATAAGCTGAAAATCATAAGGAAGGGGAAATCTATATTAACCACGATTTATCCAAAAGAAAACTCTGGACAAAAGCAAATGAGAGAGAAGAAAAGGAAAAAGGGCTAAAATAGGATTCTTAAAAATAATTATAGAAGAATGGAAATGGAAGAGAAAACTAAAAGAATTGGAAAAAACTCATAAGCTAATTTAAGAACAGAGAATGGAAGGGCAAAACTAAGCACTAAGAAGATGAACACACGACAACGAAACTGAGGGTGCACTGGTCTCTTATAAAAAAAAATTAAATTAAACAAAACAATAAAAGGAACAGCAAGGATTGGGATAATCAAAGCATAGAAAACACCCAAGAAAAAAGTAGGTAAATATAGAAACATGGAAGCATATTAGCAGCGAGCAGTAAAAGTTCTGGTAATGAAGCTGAATAAAAATGGCATTGGTATAGTGGCGTTAAAGTTAATTCACCTAGAAACTTAAATTTTATTTACGAGTGTAAGTGGGAACAGTAGATTTGGAGTAGGCGTCGTAATTGGTGAAAATACGCAAGGAACAATTAGAAAGTTTTAATTAAAACCGTACGCAATGATAGATGGTACATCAAATCAGAATATATTGATATTGTATTGACTTTACTATGTAAGCCAATATTATATTAATCTCTAATAGACTGCTAAATTACTCTTATCCATTCACTTCAAAATACTTTAAATAGAATATTTGCCCTAATATTTTATTTTATTTCTTTGAATTGGCTAGCTCAGTTTATAACAAAACATCCCATCTCAGGTGGGCACTTGCTTTAGAAAATTCTATCAAAATTATTGTATAAAAATGTTTGGTTATAAACAAGTTATTTCAGAATGACTTTAAATCTTTCAACTGTCACTGTCAACTTACTAATATTGTCACTTAGCTGAATTTATATTTAATCTACACAAATCAGTTCCAATATGTTGAAAAGAGTACGCTGTTTGTTTGTTTGTTTGTTAATGGACAATGTCTAGGCATGCAGAGTACCAGGTACCTTAGACACCGACTGCTTTGGTCAAATGGTCGAAGTCCTACTTAGAATTTTGTTGAGACTAAGGAGTTCCAACCCTAGCAAGGGATCTTTTACATGCTACACATCGTAGTAACATGGGACCCACGGCTTTACATCACTTCCGAATGATGGCATTCTGTAGAAGCTTTCATCTGCATTTTTTTATTTTTGAAAACCTCACCGGGACCGGGAATCGAACTCGCGACCCTTAGATCAGTAGTCAGGATGCTTACCACTGAGCTACCCACCCCCGGCTAACAGTACGAATTTTTCTAAGTAATTGATTATTCCACTGTTAATACTAATTAATGATTATTACTTACATATACCTGGATATCTTCCACTTTTAAAAAGGATCCAATTCTCCGCACAAATATAACCAAGCTATTTTGTCACATCCTCACCCAGGAACCCTACTTCAATTGGAACCCACAGTGTTACAATGCACCAAACACCTCCAAAAGTCACCCAGATCTCCTAGATGGTAGATGCTTTATTACATACAACCCTATATTTATACTACTATATTGTTAGTAGGGCCTGGGAACGCGCGAAAACATTACGGCGGCGACATAGTCTCACTCTGAGTATTGCGCGTCTCGTGCGCATGCCTGAGAATTCAAGCTCCGCCTTTAGAAGCGAATTTTAAACTTGACCGTGAGCATATATTTAATATCTACTATATTGCTAGCGGCTATGAGTGGGGAGGTCACAACGTAAGTGAGACAGACAACCAACTCTTCGATGTATTTGGTGAGCTGTGCGCAAGCGCATCGCCCGCGCGGTGGGTAAGTGAACCTCACGATCAAGTTTAAAATTCGCTTCTAAAGGCGGAGCTTGAATTCTCAGGCTTGCGCACAGCTCACCAAATACATCGAAGAGTTGGTTGTCTGTCTCACTTACGGTATGACCTCCCCACTCATAGCCGCTAGCAATATAGTAGTTTAAATATATGCATACATCTGTAAATCCAAGATGTAATCTTCTTTACAGCAACCAACATGGTATCCAAACCTTCTATTCCATTCCATAAACACCGACCTGCATAATAAATTTGTGACAGCAAGCCCAATAAAAATTCAATTCACAGATGTACTCACCTCTACTGCAACCGGCGCGCACTCGAACCAGCAATTTCTTTTCCAGGTTATAATTAATCCATTAATAAGTATATGCCAGCATACCCATTCAACTAATTTACAGGTATCTACTTATTGACAGAAATCAACACCACAGCTCCTCCAGTTAACCCAATTAGTACGGACTCATCTTACCAATTCCAATATTCGTAGTTCTTCCTTTATTAACTGTATGGTCTCCGTCTTCACATTAAATCCAGTCTCAGTTTTTAAAATTCTCGTTTATTCCATTTTGTTTAACTTAAGTTAGTCCTTTGCACCCTTGTATATGATTCCATTAATACACTTTAATTATAAAAGGGTTTATTTAGTAATTTATTTTCAATACAAATTAATTATGTCTAACTTTTTAAAAATCGAAATCTGTTATCTAATAATAATTTATACTATAGCAATTCTCAATTTTAAACATAATGTTTTAAACTAACATCCTGGATTACTTTTTACTACATACAGTACACTTTCTTAATTAATCTGACAAATACCAAGTAAGTTATTTAAATAGTAATTCAGCTTATTAGTCCAGTCATTGA
Source organism: Agriotes lineatus (assembly GCA_940337035.1). Classification (NCBI taxonomy): domain Eukaryota; kingdom Metazoa; phylum Arthropoda; class Insecta; order Coleoptera; family Elateridae; genus Agriotes; species Agriotes lineatus. The sequence goes on along the minus strand of OW679197.1, from coordinate 92,515,474 downwards.
AGGTTTTCCACTCCGAATTCTTTGAACCTTGACCGATTGACGTGAAATTTGGTGAGTAGTTAGGGGATGGCTCAAGGAGAAAAAGTGGCACAGCGCCGATGTGCGCTTTTACCCTGAAAGTGGATGCCACCCCTTCTCGGGGGTGGAAATAACGGAAAATCGATGCATTTTTCGGGAAAAACGTATAGAACATTTTTTGTAGTGATTGGAAAGGCCTTTAAAATGAGCACCGTTAAAAGTCGATTGCATTATTGCTAAGCTAGTTACGATGCAAAAACGGTGGGCCACTCGAATTTTTGAAAAAAATATGAGCGATAAAACCCCAGCCATTCCACCAGAATTGATATTGACCGTTATCCCTTTACAAATTACTTTATTTTAATATTACTCATGTAATACAAAAGTGTGTTTTTAAAATAACTAAAACTAAAAAAAACGTAAAAAACGATGTAGTACAAAATGTGGGTTTTTTGTTAACGAAAATGTTAGTTCGTTTTTATTTCTGTAGGATACAAAATAACGGAGATATAAATGTTAGAAGTTTGCATTATGGTGCGCGGACCACCCCTCCCAAACCCTTCAATCCTTTACATTTGAATATGCAGGGTTTGGGCATGTTAAAATGTATATGATCCTGTAGCCCTTGAAATTATCTCTAAAATGGTTGTTGTATGGACGTTGTAGCTTCAAAATTGCGGGAGTTATGGTAAAAAATCGAATCGCATTTTTTCGGAGCATAAACATTTTTCCATTCCACATAATTTTAGAGCTTCATAGATGTCCGCCAAAAAATCGGCATAATATGGGAAAAATTTTTAGTTTTGATTTTTCAAAAAAACTTTTTAAGTCAATAATTTGTGCTTGTCTAAAAACTTACCCATACCATATATGTATACCGAGTGATTTTTACTTATTTAGAAAATGGAGTTTTTCGAAATTGTCAAAATCCAATAAGCGCTATTTTTCGGAAATTAAGTAAGATTTCAGTGAATTTTTTTAGAGCGTATTATGGTTAGCTAAATAAACAATCTCAAGGCCAGAAAACTCCTATTTTTTTTAACTTTAGCTAAAAATAAATTTTTATTTTTTTTTATATTTTTTAAAATTTCACATACCAAAACTTAATATTAAAATTAATTTTTTTTATGTGAAGACTAAGGATTTATAATTGGGAAAAATAAAATTATATGTTCATTACATCTCTAGATTTTTTATTATTTGTCGAAAAGTAGTATAAGGAGATTTTTCTTTATCCAATTTACATATTCTAAACAATCTCCTCATTTAGACAACTGCAAAAGAACATTTACAGGATGTTTGTAACTGTAATTCATTAACAGGACTAGATTCGAGTTTCTAGAGCCCATTTAAGTATATATTATTTAGAATTGAAACATATTTCACCTAAAAGGCGCCTTGCATAAAAAAAGTAAAAATTATTGAAACCTACTACTTTTCGGTAACTAATAAAAAAATCTTAAGAAGTAATTAGTATTTTATATATTTTTTTTTAATTATAAATCTTTAAAGTCTTCGGATAACAAAATTTGAAGTCGTGGTATGTGAAATTTCGAAAAATATTGAAAAAATTAAAAAATTAATTAAGAGTAAACACCTACTTCCGGTTATGCGATTTTCTTCAAAAGCTTGCTGTCTCATCTACATAGTATACAAACCTTATATATGAAGTTTCAACGCCATACCTCTTTTCGTTTTTGAGATATTCTGTTCACAGACAGACACACACACACACACACACACACACATACACGTACTGCGTAGACTGTGACATCCCCATCTACACCATGGAAAGTGGCCACAACGGTTTTATCGGTAGTAAAAGACACACAATTAAGTGATATAATTGTGGTTTTAATACACACTCTGATACACAGCAAATTAAGTCGATTGTGAAAATGACATCCGAGGTCACTAATACGGTGCAGCCAGGAATGTGTAAGTTGATGTCACAATTATAGGACACTTAAATTGTGTAAAAGCGATGTCTCAGTCTTAGTAAACCGAGAAGCTGTGTAACGGAGGTCATAATCATAAGAAATAGGCAAGATTTGTGCAAAATATGACACAAGTATACCGGGTATGCTAAGCTGAAAGGTCATCATTAGAATGTTTGAAATGACAAAAACCTCAGTTGTACATTTATGCAGACAGTTACAGACGATTTTCTTTTCCTCGAGAAACTGATGACCTCATAAATGCATCTATATAACCGAAATTATTCAGTTTCTTTGTTTTTTTAACAGTAGAAATAGGGTTAAATTCTATAAGATAATTATTTTAAATGACCTCGTTAAGATAAATTACGTATGTTTGAGACCTTATACAAAAATTGAATTTTTAAAAGTGAACATAGGGAAATAGCAATCGTATACCGGGTGACAATGAGACTAGGGTCATGCTTATATCTTCTTTATTTATGAATAGACTTGGATAAAATTTTATACCAAGATACTACACAGAATTTCTGATTGGCCGATAGATATAGTCAAAATGGCTGACTTCCGGTTTTACCGGAAATGAGAATACCTTTAATTTTTTAAATGAAACACCCTGTATATTTTAAGTTTTTTTTAATCTACGAGTCAAATTACATATAATAGTCTTGTCAAATTTCAATTTTTTTAAACAAAAAAATGATTTTTTGATTTTTATTTTTTACCATGGAAGGCCTTGACTTGGAAAAATTTATTCTAATTGACTCTAGCAACTCTTAATAATAGCTATTTTATCAATAAGGTCAATAACAAACCTATAATAAATGAATATAGTTTGCTAAACTCGTTTTTTAAGAAAAAGACACTTTTTTTAAATCACACCTACTAAGGGCCATCTTGCTATTAGATAGAAAATGCAATTGCCAATCTAACGATATGCATTATGCACTACTATCTGAAACTAAAAATTAATTAATCAATTATTCTTTAAAATATTTTTATGTAATAACTAATAATACCTAAGCAAATTTGGCAACACTGTTGTATTTAATTTGAGTCGTAGATTCAGAAAAACACAAAATATACAGGGTATTCCATTTAAAAAATCAAAGTTGGTATCATTTCCGGTAAAACCGAAAGTTAGCCATTTTGACTATATCTATGGACCAATCAGAAATTATGTATAGTATCTTGGTATAAAATTGTATCCAAATCCATTCATTAATAGAGAAGATATAAGCATGGCCCTAGTCTCATTGTCACCCGGTATATTATGCAGATTCCTGCTTGCCGCTTGAATTGATAGGATTGATAGTGGTATCAATCGAAAGAGAAAAAATGCGCTTAATTTTATACTACTTTACTTGAATTTGTTGCTTCTGTAAGATAGAAACAGCTTAAAACTGTAATAAATATTGTGCATTTTATTCACAAAAAAAAGCAGAACAGCCATGATCAAATTTGTTTCTGCCAAAATTAATGTTATTTTCTGTTAGTTATTAATTCACATATTTAACTAATTACTATGAATAATGTTGAGTATTCTAATGAATATTTGGGAATATCTAAATTTTAAAATTAACATTTTTATGCACAATTTACATTATTCAATAAATTTTTAATACTAAACGATGCGGAAATTTATTCTCTTTAATTTAGTACCACTACCATTTTTTTCCACAAAAATGGTGACCAGGTATATGCATAACCGTGAACCGGTATACGATTTCCCATGCTAGGTCCCTATGTTCGCACCTTAAGTGAAACACTCGGTAGATTGTTTGTCACCAAAGATTTTTTTCGCTTTTTCAACAATATGTCACTTCAAAAACGAGGTAACTAATATGCAACTACTATGCATTTATGATGTCTCCGAGACTAGAAAATTCTCGATCTCGTCTCATCTTCTCTCGAAATTCAAGATCGAGACATATATTTTTCGATCTCTGAATTTTCGAGACGAGATTAATCAAATTCTCGAATATTCAAGACGAGATTAAAAACATTCTCATCTCGACAGATTTTCAATAATATTTTTAAAACCAATATAAAAATGTAATAGAATCGGCCTGTTAGTGGTAGTGCCACCGAAATTCGAGATCGAGATTGGCATCTATCGATCTGGAATATTCTAGAAAAGCGAGATTAATCGAATTCTCGAATATTTGAGACCAGATTAACTAAATTCTAAGTATCGACAGTTTTTCAGTAGTACGAGTATTTTTTAAACCCCCATAACCAAATCGAACAGTTATAGGACTTTCTTTTAGTTTTTACTTCCCTCCTCTAAGAGACAAAGGAGTAGCTATTGTAATCGCAAAAAAATCACCCTTCGATGTTTTTCCAAATCTTCACGTTTCAGGGCTTAGAGATGACGAAAAACAGGTTTTCTCAATTCCGACTGTCGGCCTGCCTGTCTGTTGCCCGTATACCTCAAAAACAAAATGTATACAAGGTGAGCACTTTAAAAAATTAAATTCTGTCTATTTTTGCTGTAACATCAAGAACCACTACTTAAATGAAAGTAATATTTTTACATAGCTCAGGTTTTTACCCTTGCCGAAAAAGGGCAAATTTTGAACCCAACATATATAGGGTGAACCTTAACCAAATAAAATTTGGTTTATTTGTTTTAACTCAGAAACAGATAAGAGTAATTTGCACATAGCTCAGGCTTCGCCCTTGACAAAAATGAGACCCAACAGATTCTTTGCTCAAAGAAGAGTGCTACCTGAAGCTTACAACTTTGTTATAGAAACTCTGCATAAAACTTCTGCAGATATAAATTTTACAAATATAAAGGTTTGGCTAAAAAAGTTTGATGTTTTAATTTTGCTGGAGAGCTATGAATTATACCAATTAATTTCTGCCTATCAGTTAGCAAATAAAATGAAATTTTTATTCTTATGTGGTTTTATTAGAAAGTAGAAAAAATACCTATATTTAAACAAATAAAACATTTCTGTAGTACAAAATAACGACCCTACATATAAAAATAGGTATCTCATTTCTCATACATATTAGAAAGTGGTATACAGTGGGTCCTAAGCAACACAAAGTATGGGTGATTTTCTAATAGATATTAATTAATTGATTGAAAGCAAATTTTTAAAAAGAATTCGGTACATCTGGACTTTACTCATGTCAACATAGTAAGGCAATTGTTTTAATAAGGTTGCCGGAAAAAAATAATTTAATAATTTATTAAACTTGAGTTACGTTTGAAAAGATTATATCAACCTGTTTACTGGTTTTTGGCAAGGGAAAACACCATTATTACTTGACTAATCATCGGTAACAAGCGAAAAAGTAATTAGTAATTATATGTGGTTAATAATCACAGCATATTTATAATATAATAATAATAATAATATATACAGTCAGACCTCGCCGTTCGCGACTTTGCGGTTCGCTGATTTGATTTTAAGCGGGGCACCCTTGTGCTCCCTTTTCTTTGCCGTTCGCGGATATTTGCTTTGCCGTTCGCGGATGGAATTGCCAACGTTAACTGTTTCAACTTTCACACACTAACGGCCGGTCTTGTGAAGGCCGCTAATCTAAAGTTAACTTTAATTCGCTGTTAAAATAAACAAAAGCTCATAGAAGTTTGTTTACTAATGAATAATATGTCATAAGCGCCAACGTTTTGATGAGCTTTTGTTTATTTTAACAGCGATTTAAAGTTAACGTCAGGTTAGTGACCTTCATAAGAACGGCAGTAAGTAAATAAAGCAGACGTATGCGCTTTATATCAAGAACACCTAAATAACATTATTTATCACGAACTTGTAAACACACTTATCGAGCCTGTTTCTTTGAATCTCTTATTACCAAATCGAACCTGAAATAAATTGTACAATTATAACTTGAATAAACAAATGGACATTCAAGCTCTAGATTCAAGTGGCAGACTTATGTTACGTATGGAATTTTAATTCAAACTTGACTGTCTTCTCGAGCGTTTATGCCGAAAATTCAATTGAGTTTAATTTTTAAAACACCGAAAACCATGTCGTCAAAGCGTAAAGTTTCTGCTTCAGATTTGCCAGACAAGAAACGCAGCAAAGTTTTGGGTTTTTGAGATTGCATAGTATAAATAAATCTAGTTAATGGAACCTAACCCCGTATTTATCATTTATGCGTTTACTTGCGCATCGCGGTTTTGCGCATCGCGGCATTCTTCTGGAACGTAACCCCCGCGAACGGCGAGGTCGGACTGTATTTATTTTCTCAACAGGCATAGTCGCATAGTTCCCAATTACAAAACAAAATTATAAATATTATACACCAAGTAGAAAGATGATGAGCTCACGAGCACGTAGTGCGAGTGAGATCATATCTTTGAGTTAATAAATGTTTAATACACGTAGCGTATATATGTTTTCATTCAAATTTGACGAAATTTTGAATAAAAAATTTAAACATATTCAAATTAATATATAAATTTGCCCATTCATCGTCGATTTGATCTAAATTGTAGTAATAATATATTACACACTAAAAATAGAAAGAATAATTGAATGTAAATATTTGTAGAAATCATAAAAATATGTTGTTCTGCATTGAAACGTTTTTAATTCTCTAGTGAATTAAACTTTTTTCATTCTCTAGTGAATGTAAACACTTTTATTTCTCTTGTGAATCATATATTGTTTATGAAGGTTGTTATGGAGTTAATAATGTCACTTTAAACTGTCAAAATTGAATAATAGTTATTTACTATACAAGTGGGATAACAGCATGATGCATTATCACACATGTATTGTACAAAATTTTATCTACGACTGCCTAAAATTGAAAAAAGTGCATTAAGAGAAATGTCAGATCTGTCATTTTCAAAAATATTTTAGTAGGCAAATGTCATTATGTCATTCATTTGACACTATTATAAGTCATTACACAACTCAGTTGCGTAATCAAACCATTACGCAACTGAGTTGTGTAATGACTTTATTACGTAACTGAAATAGTGTCAAATGAGTGACGTAATGAGTAACTTATCCCATTGGAGTAGATAAAATAAATTATCTTACTAATATTTGTACCGATCTCAGAAAGGGCAAAAAAAGAAAATCTAAACAATATTGATTTAATTAAAAATAGATTAAGTTAAAACCTACATATTAGAAAGCAAAGAACAGCAAAAACACGACTTGACATTTGAGTAGGGTGACCACTGACCACCTCTCAGGGTTTCACCCATAGTCTTATTACGGTTTCAACGCCAGATCTCCGGGCTCCGGGTTTTGTTATAATTTCTCGGGGTTATGCTAATTTTGTAATAATGT
>OW679197.1:92340754-92508131 GCA_940337035.1 Agriotes lineatus | reverse complement strand
GTTTTTCTTCTTTTAAAAATTTTTTGAACTTTTGATAACCTGAGATTGTGGACTGCTTTTGGAAAATTTTCATTCTTTCCATCCCCGATTCGGTGGTGAGAAGTTGATGCCCTGGGTACCTTTTGCTTCTTTAGCTTTGGATATAGCTGTCTTCATTTTGGAAGGATATGTGAGTCATAGTAAGCTTTTGTGTGTTGCTGCCAGGCGTTTGCTACGCTTTATAGCGGATTTGTTGGGCCTCCTCTCCGACTGGACCGTGTGCAAAGGTTAGTTTCGGTTTCTTCTCTTTAGCGCGATTGTGTACCTAGAAATTTGTATTTTAGCTTTCTTTTACTCACCTGGAAACTTATTTTTACCTGGGGTGGTTTTTCGTATTGATGTGATGTGTTCTGCCTGGGACATGCAGTGCACTTGCGTGCCGGCGTGCTGTCCATTTCTGTGGCTGGGGTTTGCTGCCATTCCCCTGCCATCACTACCTCGTAGCAAATAACGAGGGTCATCAGCAGCCTGTTGCGAGGCCGTCTCCATGGCCAACGAACTGCCTGGTTGACACGTTCACCAGCTCAGCACCACGTGCCGTGTGTACCTGAGCTTTTTATAGTGCTACAGTTATGTATTGTTTGTTGATTTGAGCTTATAAGTCTGACCTTTCAGAATTGCGATAATAGTATTTTGTGTATTACGATTTGTGTGCTGACTTGCGTAATTAGATTTTTGCAGCCACTTTTAGATGGCTTTGATTTGTTTTGCGGCTGTTTAGTAATCACTTTTGTTCATGCGTTTTTCATGCTTAACAGCCTAGTGCGTTGACATTAATTTGAGTTTGGGTTTAGCTGTCAAAACTGTGCTGTGATTACGCTACCGCGTACGGGATTATTACTGTGTTTAATTAGCTGCCCGTTTCTAAATTCAGAGTCAAGTTTAGGGTTTAGAATGACCGCAAGTAATGACTTGGAGCTTCTTAGAAAGCCTTATAAGTTTTTTATAGATCCTAGCACCCCTTGTGAGATCTCATGAACTGCAGGTACCGTCTAAATTTTGTTTGCAGTCAATTTAACTAAGCGAACTCTTGGGGTTGAACATTGGCCTTACATTATACTTGCGCTATTCGCACCCCTTGGATTGCACTCCGCGTAACGGAGTATATTTGAATATTTAGAACTTTTTGGTTTTTATCCTAGTCGTCGATCGCAGCTTCGCGGTGACCGCTGTTGTATTTATGATTAGATTTGGGACGCTTAACTAGGTGGTTACTAGTCGTGAATTACGTAGCACTTTTTTATTTTATAGGTCCACTTGTGAAATTTATTTGTGATTTGTACTTGCTGTGATATATTTATATTGTTTGTTGGGTTTGTTTATATGTATATTGCTGGCGTGTATTTTTATGAGTTTGTTGAGCACTATAGAACCAAAGCAGAAAGTTATTGGTTATGCTATTATTTTGGTTTGTCTGGAATATCTCTTACCGTGGGAGGTCCCACCCAAGAATTTGTCTACGTCGAGGACCTAGCGCCCTCTCCCTTAGTTTATTTTTCAGTTTCGCTGGAACCCCGACCCTCTCGACTACTTAGCCAACCTAGGCCGATATTTATCAGCTAGAAAAATACCTAATACAACTTTCACCAACAGGTAAAGGCCGCCCTTCGCCATCTTTCGTTACAGCAGTTCCCTTTGACTTTTGATCTGCATCCTTTACTTGCAGAAACAATGCATTTTCTGAAAATTTGTTATTTTTCTGGATGTTGCCAGTACTCGATACTTACAATTCTTTATTCTTCCAAATAGTACATTATTATAAAATACGTCCAATCCCCAAATATTATCGATAAAACTTTGTTGCGAATTTATTTGATTCGTGGTACTTCCACTTCAATTGTTGCTAACTTTCGTTATCATAAATATGTACCTACTTGTAGCTACAGTCACACTGCTATCCTCGTGGATATCTCGTTTCAAACTAATGATAATCGGAATAGATTTGGTGATTATTAACACGTACATATAGAATGTTAAATTTTTTAAGCGAAAGCAAATCTTTTGCGTAAAATGTAGTCGTATATATTCTATAACATTTAATAAATCGTTCTGAAACTTACCGTCCTTGACAAATTTAGACTTTAGTATAGCAAACAACATGCGTATTTTAATAATACTTATTCGATCTATTTACTTTATGAACTCATGCATACAATATCTAACGATTCACTTTATTTACTATTAATAATCTTATCATGTCGTGAGCCACAATCAAATAAATCAGTAAGATTTTGAACAATGTCGCTTCAAAAAATTTAAATTTTAAACGAAATAGTCCTACAAATTCTATATTTCCACCAAATGGTATCAAATAACTAAAAATTAAATAATATTTTCTAAGTCTTTTACTGCAAGAAATCCTCAAAATATGAGCTTGGACTTTACCCAAGTTTAATCTAATAAGTTCGGAGTAATGCGCTAGCAACTTTCTTCAGTACGATACATACTGTGATATACCGCCGCAGCATTCACACTCCACCCTAGTTTTAAAATTCGATTCTAGTCATCGCCACCATGGATGTTGTGCTCAATATAGCCGCGGGGGCGGTTAATGCAAACGGTTTCGTTAAAGGAAGTGCTAGTAGTCAAACGGAAAATTTCATAAAGTTTAAAAAAAATTGTGTAGAAACTGTACCGAAATGTGCACAAAAGGAATCTATTGATGTTAGTTTCGAAAATTTATCATATTCAGTGCCACTGGGGTTTAGAAAAGGTAGGCAATGCCAACAATGATTTCCTTTTATTATTTTTAATTTTAAGGTGATTCGAAGATAGTCCTTTGTTCTTGTCATATTGAAGGCAAGCTACCAAGTCACAAGTCATAAAATACGTCGATTTTTAATTAAAATTTTATTTTTGATATAAATCTGGCCTTGCTACAATTATGTTATCCAAACGTGGTCTTATAGACTCCATGCATTCTGCAAATCCTGGTAATAAATTTGCTTATCAGCTGTCAGCTTGGCGTGTAGTAAGCAAATGATAAATAACTAATTACTAAGTACATACATCCTATAAACTGTAGAAACATTAGGGTCAATCTTTGCACATACAATTAATCGCATAAATACTTATCATGTTGGTGAATAGCTACAAATACAAAAATTTAAGATGTTAATAGAACAATATTTCCATGTTAAATGATTACTTAGAATGTTACAATCAGTATTCGAAGGTCTATTAAATATTGACTATGGCATATTATGGAAAACAGTGCCCATCAACCAAACTTGAATTTATTACTAGAAATTTGAATACTGTTATAGTATTAGAATAAACATTAGTTATAGCTCAATTTCGCTTCTAAAACAATAATTAATAATTAAATTAATCCGCAATGCTCTATACAGGGTGTGTATAAATTGGCGAAAGAACAACACGTGGCGATGTTGGTCATAAAATTCTGAATCGAAAATATTAATACTAAAATGTTGGATTGATCTTCGTGAACCCTCACGAGTGGTCGATACAAACTTGTTTTTTCAGGTTAAGTACATTTTCTGTTTGAAATACGTCTAAGTGTTGTCAAGGAAAGTTGTTCAAAATGTAAAATTATAGCTCCATACAAAATTTCAAAATTATCGACTGACTTTTATGCAACTGTGTTAGCACAAAAGTACTTCATCTATTAGACATGGTTTCAGAGAGGAAAGTCGATAGTTCTTAAATTTTGCATGGAACCATAATTTTACATTCCTTCATGATTTTGATGTATTTAAAACAAAAAAGCTACCTTGCCTGAAAAAACATATGAATGATCTACTGCTCCTGATGGCCCACCAAGACCAATCCAACATATTACTATTACGATTTTCGACTAAGAAATTTGTGACCAACATGTGTAGTTATTTCGCCAATTTATACACACACTGTATGTGTAACGTGCATATTATAATTGTGGGTATATAAATAAGCATCAATCCACAGATGAACAAGATGTGAACCTAACTACGGAATACGGTTATTTTGTTCCATATTTTTATTACACTATCAATATTTATTTACTGTCGATGAACTAAGGTTACTAGTTACTATAGTAAATAGATTACCATACACTAGATATATGCAAGTTCTCTATTTTACAGCTATTATTTCCACCTACACTTTCGCATTTCTCTTCTCTTCAATATAAATCGTTATTGACACAGACGTATTTGGAAAATTTAAGAACAACGCTGGCTGAAATGTCTGGCAATATAATTCCAAGTATCACAAACTTAAACAGAAATTGTTAACTTAATATGTTTTCTAACATAGGTACATAACTATGCTGAAATGGGTTACTTTAAGTCATCATCCTCAACATTATAATCAACCAAGGGTTAGACCTGGAGGCCTATTCCTGATCTACACTCCATTTTTTTCGATGTCTTTCTTTTAGTTTATCCTTTCCGGTGTTATTTCCACTTTTTCTTATAATTGGCAGTTTTATCCTTCATATATTTCGAGGTCTTCTCGTATTTCTATCTAACCTTGTAGAACCATTTACTGATCTTAGAAATCGCATCCCTGCTGACTGTATATGTGTCAGGTGCTTTGTTTGTTTTTATTTTGATAGAATCCATGTTTTATATCCGTAGAGCAGCATTGTTGAATAGAACTTTCGGTGTATCTGTATATTCGCATTTCCCTTCAGCGTACGATTTATTGTCACACATATAAAGTCATAAATTTGGACAATTCATAAATGCCACGAATCGTTTGTTATTAATTTTTTTAAGATATCTTTGTTTTTTACATTGAACAGAAATCATTTGGATTAACGTAATTTTCTGATTGCTAAGTGAGCGAAACTCAAGTTCGGTAGTACATCCTTATCGTATCCGTTAATAAGTTAACTTTAAAGTATTTCATTTTTCATGATATACAGTGTGGAAAGGAAAAACAAGAACTCCCAATGATTTTTTCGTAGTAGGTAGCTGTGAATTCGTATTTTACATCTCTTTTAAACTCTAAACGATTTTTTCAAATAAAATTTTTGTGAATTTTGATAAATATTGGTTCTTTTTTATCCTTTTTCATATTTTTTAACCTCCCCCGTATACGAAAAGAGCTATTTACATTTTTGACAAATGAGTTTTTAATGTGGGGAGATACAGAGACTTTCATCAAGAATAAAATGTCCTGATAAAGAGCTAATAGCAAAATACAAATTTATGACGGACGCTTTACATTTTATTTACATTTATTATGTTTGTATGAAATATCGCATAATTTGTGCTAAGCAATGGTCGTCTATAATTAATTTTAATTTTCTTGCATATTTTCTTATGAAATTTCATAATTTTAGTTTTGTTTGTATATGTTACAATAATTATATTCTTTATGAAGCGTATATGCATACGGCTTTTTGTTAATCATCTTCTGACTCTGTGAAATTGCTTAGTCGTCGGCAAATATAATTGTGCTTATGAAAGTATCCTTTGTTCCTTTGTTAGAAAGATTGCGGGTGGTGCTTGGTACCCATTTACTGGCGAATATTGGTTAGGTACAAGTATCCAGAACTGTAAATAGTTATCTAAAAGCACACCCACCAAATCAATTCGGTAACTGAAAACATTTTTTTTCACTAAGTGACTTCTAAATAGTCGTAGCATTCACCATATACACAGTAACTAAAAAGTGTCTAAAAAACGGGTCAAGAGGATAGGACGTAGCTTGTAACACTTGAAGCTGTTAAGGTGCCAATTTTAACTTTCAATTTGTGATTAAATGCTATAATTTATTAAATGTAGGAATGTATTTGTTACTTTGTTAGCATCACTTCGATTCGTCGGCTGGGAATTAGCAAACAAACAAAAATTATGACTACTTGGATACAATTGCCGGCTGGCTAGGTCAGGAAGACGGCGTGTAGCTCTTTAAGTACTAACAAATTATTAAAAGCCAAAAGGGCGCCAACGAATCTTTACCAATTAACGACAAGAGTGTGCAGGAATTTAACTGAGAATTCGTTAACTCAAATAGGACATAATTTCCTGAAAGAAAAGCTCAAATCACTCGCAGGTAGCAGTAACAAATAATAACACCAAAATGCTAATACCACAGTATATAATCACAAATTGAAATCGCATTTAGTACAAACTTCAGATAGTTATTACTACAAATATCAAGTAATTATTGTTCAATTTAAGGTGCACTTCAACAAACTCGGCTTGCGAGAACAATAACTTACAAAACAGGTTAAACAGAGGTAAAAATATAAACTACAACAGTTTAAAAACAAATGCGGTGGCGATCAACACATCACTCACGTATGCAGCTCGCGAAGCGAACTGTAGATAACGGCCGGAGTCTGAAATTCTGACTGAATCTGGTAGCAATCGGGCGAAACTTCTGCACTCATTCACTGTTCTCAGCATACAATATCTTAACTTAAAAAGGAACACCAAACCTGATTCTAGTTTCCTTGTTGAGCTCCTTCTGCCCACTACGGGAGCTCACGCCAAGCATTCGAAGGTTGAAACTGCAGGTGTCAAGGCCGACGTGCCCAATGGCGAGGATTGCAATTTTCGGGAAACTCCAAACCTGCGATTTTTAGGGGCTCCGGACTGACTACTAAAGAGAGAGAAGAACCTAAGATAGAACCATGAATGCTTTCGCTAAAACACGCCGAGAACAGCTTCGAATGACTTACCTCAGATGAATTGGAAACACGTGTAGATAACGATTGGTGAAGCGCTTTCAAATTCGCCAACTCGGAGTGAGAAAATAGCTCTCAATACAACTGCCAGAGCGGTTGCATGCCTGCAAAAACCACTGGACGCTAAACCAAAGTCACCATCACGGTGTCAAAAAGGAAACAGCTGCGCAGAAAACTAAAAGCCAAAATGTGTCGTGTCCGGCCGAATCCAAAAAGCAAGTAGACGGGGAGAAAGAGCGCGCAATTCAAAACTTGCACTACAGACATCGGAAACAGACGGCGTGCATAGAACTGCGAAAATTGTAGAGGCGCAACCTAAACGTAACAACCTACCGAGTGAAAACAAAACCTTCTTTTAACGGTTAATCGTAGTTCGTTGCTGAGCTAAATGCATATTGTGCCAGGAATGCGCTAGCAAAAATTTTCAGATCACTCCTGAACCGTTTTTTAGACATTCGTTATCATAGGATTTCTAAACAATTCGCGGCTCTAACTCAAGTCTGTGTGGTGTACATTAGTCTCTAGCGGAAAAAGAAACAAAACAAAACAAAAACGAAACTTTTCTCGCAAATGGAAGTTTTGCAACTAGAAATTTTGAAAATATCAAGAAAAAAGAAATGTTACCCTGTATATGTTGGGTAGAAAATATTTCCTTGTAAATGACACCTGAGCTATGTGCAAAATAGTACTTTTATTTAACTAGCAATTCTAGAGTTAAAGCAAAGATAGGCACAATTTATTTTTTAAGGTGCTCACCCTGTACATATTTGACCGAAATCTTCTTGGTGTTGGGCCAGGTAGACATATAATCCACCAGCAAAATATCATCTTCTTGTTCCTCTTATTATAGGCCAGCTGCCTGTTTTAACTACAAAGAGGTTCTATGTGCCTTTTTGGCCCTTAGGCCGGTTAGGGGGCTAGTCTTGTCCGTTGAAGGTGAGGAAGAGTTCTCTTATTTAGGGGTTAACGACTACCACAGGTGTTAGCGTGGTAGTCGTGGATCGTACGTTTTTAAATCTTTTTAGAGTCCGCCGGGATTCGCACTCGAGCATTTTCTCGCTGGGCCATCCGCTCACCAATTTTCCTCCAACATATATTTTTTTATTTATACCGGCAATAGACAGAGAAACAGGCGAAATTGAGAAAACCTGTTTTTCGTCATCTAGGGACCCTTGAAACGTAAAGATCGGAATAAATCTTGGAAGGTGTTTTCGCGATTAAAGTACTTCCTTCATCTTTTAGACGAGGGAAGTAAAAAATACTTCGTCATGGTGCTAATGGCAATTGTTAACGCATATTATGGGTTTACTTATGTTAAAATTGGCAGCAACGGGTGAGTATAAGATGGAGCGATGGCAGAGCAAGAAAAATCTATTCTAATTTCAGTTGCCAATTATAAAGTCATACTCACATAGCTAAGGAAACTTAGTCCTAGTGTTTTGTGTGTCAGTGGTACTCATAAAATCACTTGCATGTCGTCATACCAATTCATTTAAACACAAAGTGCACGTCAGAGAATTATCTATAATGAATATGCAACTACAGAGAAAAGTAATATGTGGGAAATTAACCTAACGGGTACGTCACGGAAATACGAGCTTTCACAAACAAAACCTATTAGGCTGGACACAATCCAACCTGTTTCATATTGTTTCATAATAAAGGCTTTTTATGGCACTTACCAAGGATTTTAGGAAGCCATTTTTATCTAAGATGTTCTACAGTTTCTCTCTTATCACTCCATCAGATTCTTTAAAATAGTCAATAAATTCAATAAATTTCCTGGATGTAGCAGTATGCAGTGTAAGGTGAATTCACCAGATGTTTATAACTCCATGTTGATATTGTTTAATCCTGCAGTTCTATTTTTGACATGTACTTGTACTTAATACTTATTGTATTAATTTTTCGAAAGATCTACACTCAATGTCTTCATTTACTACATCATATCCACACATCTCTAAAACTAGCTGTGACCTCCCCGGCGTTGCCCGGGCATAATTAGAGTCTAATCTTTTGAGGGACGATTTTCGAATAATTTGATTAAAATGAATGAAAAATCATGCGAAATGTCTGAGTTCAATTGGGAACATGACTTTTCCATCGCTGTATTCAGGTTTTTCCATCCTGAAAAAAAAATCCGAGTTTTCCACTTCGATTTTCCCATTTTTCTCTTCGAAAAGTCATTCAGAAACGAAAACACACGAAATCCCATACAAAAATACAATACAAAATCATCTTTTTGAGTTTCTGAATTTTCCGAACTTTCCGGTGGATTTTCCCAAAATTTTCTTTCGTACAAACCTTTTCCTGACAATTACAAACACAACAAAAAAAATTGCCAAATCGGTCGAGCCGTTCTCAAGTGATGATGTACTATACTAGTACATGCGACAATTGATTTTTACTTCCTTTTACAATGAAGTATTGAATTCACCCCAAAAATTCGAAATTGAGTATTCAACAGATCTTCACGTTTTAGAGTCTCCTGAGCCCAAAAAACATATTTTTGTTCATTGGTCTGTCTGTCTGTGTGTCTGTCAGTCTGTGTGTCTGCCTGTGAACAGAATATCTCAAAAACGAAAAGAGGTATGGCGTTGAAACTTCATACATAAGTTTTGTGTACTATGTAGATGCGACAGCAATCTTTTGAAAAAAATCGCATAACCGGAAGTAGGTGTTTACTCTTGTGATTTTTCAGTTTTTTCCGATTTTTTCAAAAACGGCTCCAACGATTTTTTCAAACTTCACATTTTTATTATATTTTTAATGTGTATTGATGTGAAATAGTTGATTTTCCAGGTGAATACTTCTAAAAGCACACCCACAAAATCAATTTGGTAACTGAAAACATTTTTTTTTCACTAAGTGACTTCTAAATAGTCGTAGCATTCACCATATACACAGTAACTGAAAAGTGTCTAAAAACGGGTGAAGAGGATAGGACGTAGCTTGTAACACTTGAAGCTGTTAAGGTGCAAATTTTAACTTTCAATTTGTGATTAAATGCTATAATTTATTAATTGTATGAATGTATTTGTTACTTTGTTAGCATCACTTCGATTCGTCGGCTGGGAATTTGCAAACAAACAAAAATGATGACTACTTGGATACAATTGCCGGCCGGCTAGGTCAGGAAGACGGCGTGTAGCTCTTTAAGTACTATCAAATTATTAAAAGCCAAAAGGGCGCCAACGAACCTTTACTAATTAACGACAAGTGTGTCCAGGCATTTAACTGAGAATTTGTTAACTCAAATAGGACATAATTTCCTGAAAGCTCAAATCAATCGCAGGTAGCAGTAACAAATAATCACACCAAAATGCTAATATCACAAATTGAAATTGCATTTAGTACAAACTTCAGGTAATTATTATTACAAATATCGCGTAATTATTGTTCAATTTAAGGTGCAATTTAACAAACTCGGCTTGCGAGAACAATAACTTACAAAACAAGTCAAACAGAGGTAAAAATATAAACTACAACAGTTTAAAAACAAATGTGGTGGCGATCAACACATCACTCAGGTATGCAGCTCGTGAAGCGAACTGTAGATAACGGCCGGAGTCTGAAATTCTGACTAAATCTGGTAGCAATCGGGCGAAACTTTTGCACTCATTCACTGTTCTCAGCATACAATATCTTAACTTAAAAAGGAACACCAAACCTGATTCTAGTGTCCTTGTTGAGCTCCTTCTGCCCACTACGGCAGCTCATGCCAAGCATTCGAAGGTTGAAACTGCAGGTGTCAATGCCGACGTGCTCAATGGCGAGGATTGCAATTTTCGGGAAGCTCCAAACCTGCGGACCGACTACTAAAGAGAGAGAAGAACCTAAGATAGAATCATGAGTGCTTTCGCTGAAACACGCCGAGAACAGCTTCGAATCACTTACCTGAGATGAATTGGAACCACGTGTAAATAACGATTGGTGAAGCGCTTTCTAATTCGCCTCGGAGTGAGAAAATAGCTCTCAATACAATTGCCATAGCGGTTGCATGCCTGCAAAAACCACTGGATACTAAACCAAAGTCACCATCACGGTGTCAGAAAGGAAACAGCCGCGCAGAAAACTAAAAGCCAAAATGTGTCGTGTCCGGACAAATCCAAAAAGCAAGTAGACGGGGAGAAAGAGCGCGCAATTCAAAACTTACACTACAGACATCGGAAACATAGACGGCGTGCATAGAACTGCGAAAATTGTAGAGGCGTAACGTAACAACCTACCGAGTGAAAACAAAACCTTCTTTTAACGTTTAATCGTAGTTCGTTGCTGAGCTAAATGCACATTGTTCAAGAAATGCGCTAGCCAAAATTTTCAGAGCACTCCTGAACCGTTTTTTAGACACTCGTTATCATAGGATTTCTAAACAATTCGCGGCTCTAAATCAAGTCTGTGTGGTGTAAATTAGTCTCTAGCGGAAAAAGAAACAAAACAAAACAAAAACGAAACTTTCCTCGCAAGTGGAAGTTTTACAACTAGAAATTTTGAAAATATCAAGAAAAAAGAAATTTCACCCTGTATATGTTGGGTAGAAAATATTTCCTTCTAAATAACACCTGAGCTATGTGCAAAATATTACTTTTATTTAAGTAGCAATTCTTGAGTTAACGCAACAATAGGCACAATTTATATTTTAAGGTGCTCACCCTGTACATATTTGACCGAAATCTTCTCGGTGTTGTGCCAAGTAGACATATGATCCACCAGCAAAATATCATCTTCTTGTTCCTCTTATTATAGGCCAGCTGCCTGTTTTAACTACAAAGAGATTCTATGAGCCTTGTCTGCCCTTAGGCTGGCTAGGGGGCTAGTCTTGTCCGTCGAAAGTGAGGAAGAGTTCCCTTCTTTAGGGGTTAACGACTACCACAGGTGTTAGCGTGGTAGTCGTGGATCGTACGTTTTAAAATTTTTTTAGAGTCCGCCGGGATTCGAGCTCGAGCATTTTCTCGCTGGGCCATCCGCTCACCAATCTTCCTCCAACATATATTTTTTTATTTATACCGGCAATAGACAGAGAAACAGACGAAATTCAGAAAACCTGTTTTTCGTCATCTAGGGACCCTTGAAACGTAAAGATCTGAATAAATCTTGGAAGCTGATTTTTTCGCGATTAAAGTACTTCCTTCATCTTTTAGACGAGGGAAGTAAAAAATACTTTGGCATGGTGCTAATGGCAATTATTAACGCATATTATGGGTTTACTTATGTTAAAATTGGCAGCAACGGGTGAGTATAAGATGGAACGATGGCAGAGCAAGAAAAATCTATTCTCATTTCAGTTGCCAATTAAAAAGTCATACTCACATAGCTAAGGAAACTTAGTCCTAGTTTTTTGTGTGTCAGTGGTACTCATAAAATCACTTGCATGTCGTCATAC
Organism: Agriotes lineatus; assembly: GCA_940337035.1. NCBI lineage: Eukaryota > Metazoa > Arthropoda > Insecta > Coleoptera > Elateridae > Agriotes > Agriotes lineatus. The sequence goes on along the minus strand of OW679197.1, from coordinate 92,496,066 downwards.
CAATTCATTTAAACACAAAGTGCACGTCAGAGAATTATCTATAATGAATATGCAACTACAGAGAAAAGTAATATGTGGGAAATTAACCTAACGGGTACGTCACGGAATTACGAGCTTTCACAAACAAAACCTATTAGGCTGGACACAATCCAACCTGTTTCATATTGTTTTATAATAAAGGCTTTTTATGGCACTTACCAAGGATTTTAGGAAGCCATTTTTATCTAAGATTTTCTACAGTTTCTCTCTTATCACTCCATGAAATTCTTTAAAATAGTCAATAAATTCAATAAATTTCCTGGATGTAGCAGTATGCAGTGTAAGGTGAATTCACCAGATGTTTATAACTCCATGTTGATATTGTTTAATCCTGCAGTTCTATTTTTGACATGTACTTGTACTTAATACTTATTGTATTAATTTTTCGAAAGATCTACACTCAATGTCTTCATTTACTACATCATATCCACACATCTCTAAAACTAGCTGTGACCTCCCCGGCGTTGCCCGGGCATAATGAGACTCTAATCTTTTGAGGGACGATTTTCGAATAATTTGATTAAAATGAACGAAAAATCATGCGAAATGTCTGAGTTCAATTGGGAACATGACTTTTCCATTGCTGTATTCAGGTTTTTCTATCCTGAAAAAAAATTCCGAGTTTTCCACTTCGATTTTCCCATTTTTCTCTTCGAAAAGTCATTCAGAAACGAAAACATACGAAATCCCATACAAAAATACAATACAAAATCATCTTTTTGAGTTTCTGAATTTTCCGACTTTTCCGGTGGATTTTCCCAAAATTTTCTTTCGTACAAACCTTTTCCTGACAATTACAAACACAACAAAAAAAATTGCCAAATCGGTCGAGCCGTTCTCAAGTGATGATGTACTATACTAGTACATGCGACAATTGATTTTTACTTCCTTTTACAATGAAGTATTGAATTCACCCCAAAAATTCGAAATTGAGTATTCAACAGATCTTCACGTTTTAGAGTCCCCTGAACCCAAAAAACATATTTTTGTTCATTGGTCTGTCTTGTCTGTCAGTCTGTGTGTCTGTCTGTGAACAGAATATCTCAAAAACGAAAAGAGGTATGGCGTTGAAACTTCATACATAAGTTTTGTGTACTATGTAGATGCGACAGCAATCTTTTGAAAAAAATCGCATAACCGGAAGTAGGTGTTTACTCTTGTGATTTTTCAGTTTTTTCCGATTTTTTCAAAAACGGCTCCAACTATTTTTTCAAACTTCACATTTTTATTATATTTTTAATGTGTATTGATGTGAAATAGTTGATTTTCCAGTTGAATACTTCTAAAATGCCCTTCTTTTGTTTTCGTTTCTATTTTTTGTATTAAGTAACTCCTATTTTAAATAGAACACCCGGTATATTATTACATTTTTGAATTCAGCTTAAAATTCTAGAAAAAAAAATTCTCTTCACCTAACGGTTTTGTACCGTTTTTGTAGAATTTGTAATTTTTGAAAATTTTTGACAAATGCTTAAAAATTAAAAATTAATTTTTTGGCTAATTATAAGATCACAGTAAAAGAAAATTGTGTGAGTGTATCACACCAGATTTTTATTTATATAGATAGATTTTGGATAAAATCCTAATATTTGTTTTAAGTGGATATTGCACTAGATATGATTTGATTTGATTTGATATTAAAACCAGTTGATAGACACATGTTATCACACGAAGAAGACTGAAAAGAGATTTTTATCGAAAATGGAAAATTTAAGTAGACCATATTAAAAAAATCGTTTTATGCACCCACACAACTTCCTTTTACAGTGATCTCATAATTAGCCAAAAATTTGATTTTTAATTCTACAAAAACGCCACAAAATAGAGCAATAGTTGACAAGGCAAACTTTCTCTAAAATTTTAAGCTGAATTAAAAATATAATGATATACCGGTTGTTCTATTTAAAACAGGAGTTAATAAAAAATAGAAAAAAGCAAAAGAAACCCACTTTAGAAATATTTAACTGACAATTTAATGCATACACTAAAAATCCCATAAGCCGCGGATTTTTTGTCACTATGACAGCGGCAAAAGTTAGCCTTAACTTTTCCAGCGACAAAACGGAACCTAACTTTTAAAACGGTCTCATTCTAAAATAATTTATGCCTTGTTTGTTAATTTAGTGACTTCTAAATTACCTAATATGTAAATTAAATATGTATTCATTAATTTGTCGTACCGAATTACACTCAAGCTTTTTTTTTATCGAAGTAAACTTAACATTTATAATTCGAGTTTTCTTGCTTTTGGGCAATTCAACTCAAAAAACTGCCAGAAAAAATTACTCGTCCTTCGGACTCGTAATTTCTTCGGAGGCAGTTTTTTCGTTAAATTGCCAAGCCAGAAATTCTCATTAAAATGTCCAGTTTACTTCGACAAAAAAAGCTCTCGTGTACTTATAAGTGAAAAATCACTTATCTCACATCAATACACACTAAAAATGTGAAGTTTGAAAAAAATCATTAGCCGTTTTTGAAAGAATCGAAAAAAACTTAAAAATTACAAGAGCATACACCATACTTCCGGCTATGCGATTTTCTTCAAAAGATTTCTGTTGCATTTACCAATGAACAAAAACATGGTTTTTGGGTTCAGGGGTGAATCCAATGGTTCCTTTAACGTAAAAGGAAGTAATCACTAATCACCAATAAATAATGTAATTTATGAAAAAATAAATAGCACATTTTGTGATCAAATTGAAAAATTATGCGATCAAACATAAAATGGTAGATAAAGTTGGTGCCATATTATTAAATTGATATTATGATACTTTAAATGTGGCAAATACATCACGCGCATACACTGCTTTTCAAATTCCAATAAAATTACATTTGCCAACCTTAGTATAGTATAGTATAGAGTGAAGTTTGGGGTGCTGCACTCCATATAGGATTTGGCCTGAGACGGATCTATAATTTAGTATTATTAAACGATTTTATAAGAACAAATAGAACGAAACCGTAGCAAATAGTATGTTGAAGAATAAGCTGTTGTTGTATAACGAAGAAGAACGTTATTCAGATATTTATATAATCATAAAAAAATTTATACAAGGTTTTCTTTTCGGTTAGTAATTTTGTCAATAATATGCATTTAGGAAAATTGAAAATACAGAACTTCGTATTATGAACAAAAGACCACAAGGAACTACTTATGTGGCACCACAAACATAATACACATTTTATTCGAACATTTTTGAAGTATACAGACACATTCTACTATATTGCCACAATCGAGTGTTGGTTTTCGAGATTTTTGCCGTTATATGCATACATTTTAATTTTTTGCTAAATGCTAGTTGTCATTGGACCTGATCAATAAATAACAAACAGCATTACTGTTCTTGAACTTTAGCACTTCTTATTCATAAATGAGTAGATATTATTTATCGTTTATAATTTTACCACTTTTTATTTAAACAATGTTATTTCACATTTTTCAGAATTAAGGAACGATGTTTTTTAGGAAGAAAAGAAATTCTGCGCGAGGTAAACGGAAGATTCCTTTCCGGCCAATTGGTCGCAATAATGGGTCCTTCCGGAGCTGGAAAGACTACGCTATTGGACATCTTGAGTGGCTACCGGATTTCTGGAATCAAAGGGACCCTGTCCATAAATAGCACAGCGCGCGATCTGAATTCGTTTAAGAAACTCTCCTGCTACATCACTCATGACAACCACCTCCAACCGTTGCTTAGTGTTTGGGAAAACATGAAAGTGGCGGCGGACCTAAAATTAGGACTTCATGTTCCAGATCTCGAAAAAGATGCCGTTGTAAGTTCGAAGGGGAGCTGGAAAAATGAATAATTCGACAAGTTGCCAATTTCAGATTAATGAAATATTGGGCACCCTCTTACTGCAGAAATCGTTAGACACAAGGGCAGCCTGTCTCTCTGGGGGCGAACAGAAGAGGTTGTCCATTGCTTTGGAATTAATTAACAACCCTATGGTTATGTTTCTCGATGAACCTACCACGTAAGTAGAAGTTCTCAAAATTAAAAATATCTTTTTCGACGAAGTTTATAATAACTATATTAATAGCTTTATCTTTAAATTGTGGTTAATATTTAGTAATATGATAAATATAGCGATTTAGTATAATTAGCCTTTTAAACTCCAGATAAGTTGCATGTATGTTGATAAAGTATTATACAATTTTTATAGCAAAAATAACATTTGATAACGGTTTTAACAAAAAAAAAACACTAATTAAAAATGTGATTTCGGCTCACAACACGTGTATAATTCTAAAACGTTTTCTAATATTTTTATGTTACATTACAATCAGGGGGTTAGACAGTTCCTCATGTAGTCAATGTGTGAAACTTCTTAAACGACTGGTAAAACAAGGAAGAACGATAATATGCACAGTTCATCAACTATCAGCATCCCTGCTTGAACTTTATGATCAAGTGTACATTTTGGGAGATGGAAGATGTCTCTACCAGGGTACAACAAATAATCTCATATATTTTCTGAATTATATTAATCTACCATGTCCTATGTACCACAATCCTATAGACTACGGTAAGCTTCCATAAATTTAAAAAACATGAATTTTAATGAGACATCTTAACGGATATTTTTGATAAGCACCGTTGCGGAAATATAAAGCGAGACACTAAAATTTCCCCAAGTTAAATTGTCTGAATGAACTCGTCGACGGTATCCCAAGCTTCGTTATGTTATATTAACCAGTTCATCTTGGTTCATTTGGTACATGATAGATAGCATTTCATAAACTTAGCTAGGTAAAATTGCAATGTTCAAATAATGAATAATTACCCTATAGGACTTGTCCTGGTTTATGTTTCCGCGATTGTGCATGCATTACAAAAAAAGTAATCTACCTTAGAAAACTAGAAATATCAATAAATTAATTTAATTTAATTCTCTAAACAAAACAAACTAAGTAGTAGATCTAATCTTTTTTTTTTTAGTTATTGAGTTAACCTCTGGAGAATTCAAAAAAGAAAACATTACAGTTATGAGTGACTTAATTGAAAATGGAAGAAACTCTAAGTGGGAAGACAATTATAAGCAGCTGGTTCCTTTGAAAGAATTAGAAGGTAAGATCCATTTATACAGAAAGTGCAGAATATTACTGGAAAAACTATTTGAAATAGAGAAACAAGGATGTAGTAAAGCAAGCGCTTAAATGAAATATAAAAAGGTGTAATTATTGTGGAAAGACTTCTATTAACGAGGGTAAAACTATTAGATAAACTGAAAAATTACATCTTCAGCTCATAAAAAGGAACCGACGATTTTGTTGTAGCATATAGTTAAACATATATACAAAAATTTGTAAGGGGCTTTCCTCAGAACTTCCCTCGCAAGTGGAGATTGTGACACTATATAATTTTAAAAATCAACTAGGCGTAAAAATATCTTCATGTTTTCTAATAATAGCGAAACAATCGAAGAAAACACTTGGTAATGCAAATTTTCAATTTTCTAATTAAAAAACATTACCGGCGGTCGAATTAGAACGGCAGGCGGCTGCGACTGCGAATCCAAAGTTTAGCGGGATCTTTCAAGCTCATCGCCCGTTCCCTACCACGGAGCACTCCTCGCGTCGCTGCGTCGCGGTTGCTTGAAATAGAACGCATTCTTCGTTGACCCCTTTTTCTGCTTTACAGCATTTACGCTGTACCTGTTGGGTCCCATTTTCGTCTAGCGTAAAGCCTGAGCTATGTGCAAATTGATACTTTTATCTATTTCTGAGTAAGGCAAAAATAAACAAAATTATATGTTTTTAAGTTGCTTACCCTGCATATATTGGTCTGAAGTTTTATCGGTGTTATGCTAGGTAGGTATATAATGTGTATGCAAAATACCGACTTCCTCCAAAAAAATATTCTGGGTTATACAGCCCACAAAGGAATTGAGAAAACTTCTTTTTGTCATCTAGGGACCCTGAAACGTGAAGAACTGAGGAAACCTCAGAAGGTTATTTTTTTACGATTACAATACTTTCTTAATTTTTTAGGCGAGGGAAGTAACAACGCAAGGTTGAAATTAATTATTAAACGTTTAAAGAAAATGAAACTCTTCAACAGCATTGCTCTATGGGTTACTTAACTAGAAGCAGTTTCTATTGGTTATAATGTGATGAAAGTAAACCTCTAATAGCAAATATCAGAATACTACCATAACTTCTATACAAAGCTATACTACAGGGTATCCGTAAAATAATGCCGGCATTTTAAAGGCAAGTAATAGTAATAATAGTAACCCCATTACTCCTTATTGAGACATGACGTATATTATCTCCAGTTGTCCTTTTCCATTGCTATTTGGCTTAGTTGTGCGATGGTCGTTCCTGTCTTTTGTTTTACATTTCTCTCCCACGTCTTTCGCCGGTGTTTTCTGATTCTGAAACCATGGGGATTCCATTTCAGAGCTTTTCTGCAAATTTCAGTTCAACTTTTTGGCAACGTGTACCCTGCATATTCTCTTCTCCCAATTTCAACATTAACGTCCGTCTGATATGTTCGGTCTCAAACATTTGAAATATTGTCTGGCCACCAAATTCCTAATATTCCCCACAAACACCTATTAACAAACATCTGTAATTCATCTCCACCAGTTCTGTTTCCGTCCACGATACTAACCCATAATGAACAGGTTCTACTATTACATCAAACACACGCACTTTGGTTTTGAGAGCTAAAGTATTTGTACGCCCAACATTGTTTAATCCCGCGTATTTACCACTAGCTTTCTACTTTGCGCATCTTTTAATACACATCTTTTATAGACTCTACCCTTCCTAAGTATGTGAACTCGTTTGCACGTTCGGCTGGGTTGTCATTTATCTGAATGTTATATAGTTCCACTACGTTCATACATTTATTTGTAAACCGCTTTTCTGACTCCTCACACAGTTTATTTATTTTGTCTTGCATGTGTATTTCTTGACAAAATCTAGGTCCTCCAAACTTTTACAAAGAGTCCATTGTTTTCCCCTTTGTTGCATTTCCATCACCCCTCTTAAAACAGCATCGGGCAAAAAGCAATGGTGAGAGGACACACCTTTACCACTAACCATTTATAGTTTGGAAAGCATAATTTTGTTAGCAAATCTACATTCATAATCATTTAATTAAATTGATGATTTTCTGAAATACGCCTTTGTTTTTCAGCGATGTCCATATCCTCTGTCTGTCTAAAAGAGATCAAAAGCTTTTTGAAAATCAATAAACGTTGTATAGAGGTGAGTTTTTTTTAATTTGCTCCATTATTATGCTGAGGGTTATTATATGATCTAAACATGATCTCTAAAACCACACTGCTTTTTCCGCAGTTTCTTTATCTAGTAATTTTATAAAAGATCATGTTCGCAACACTGAGTAGTGTAATTCCCCTACAGGGCGCCCTTCTTTGCTAGCTTTTGCGATCACACCAACTCTCCAGTCTCTTTGAAACTACACTTTTACCCAAATCTTGTCTATTGTTGTTTTAGAAGAGTTCTAGTACCTTGTACATCAACCTTTAGCATTTCAACTCTTATTTGGTAGACATCTGCAGCTTTGCCATTTTCAGCTTCATAATGGGTTTTCCAATTTCTTCCTCTGTAGATGGCTACGCGTTCATATTAAGCTCACTGTTTGGTTGAATTTTCTTGCACTTCAGCTACATGTATTAAATGCTATAAGAAAACGTTGACAACTATATTGGGTCCACGTCTTTTACAGTTTCGTTTAAAAGTATGAAAAAGTGTATCTGGAGAATTTGTACAATAATTACTTCTTTAGCTACATGCTACTAATACAGCGAACTAATAAGTGGAGAGTCGCCGGTCAAATTTCTCCACGGATTATAGCACTCGGAACTATACCTAACTGTATTTTACTAAGAACAGGAAACGTTGCGATCTCTCAGACCTCTCAGAATGTATCAGTACTAAAAAAATAATGGCATTGGACTATGAGTTACAGATAAAACAAGCAGAATAGATATAACATGATCAACTTCTTCTTCTTTTTAGGATTTACGACCTGTTCATTGCCCACTTGTTTGTTTATTATAAATATTCGTCTTTTTTAGGCCTTCTTGTACTTCTTCCAGAGGTTGAATTCCTTCCTCCTATTGCAACCACGTCGTTATTGGCTTTACATTTTTGCCATATTTCGTTTCTTACTCTACCTTTGAACGTTTTATTTATTATTTTCCGTAACACTTGTTACAACACGAAACGGTCGTTACGACATGAATTTGACATTCAAAATACTCGACCGTCAGTTACCCGATACAACGACACAAATTGGAAAAATTCTTGGATTCGTTGTCCTAATTACGTTACGATGGGCTATAACAAAGGTTGCCGGTTAACACTCAGAAGGAGAAGGGGGGTTCCTTACGACCTTAATTAGGACAACGACTTGGTAAATGACATAATGATGTTAAATTCCAAACGCATCACTTGATTAAATCGAGAAAAACACACAGGTGGGTTCACCGAGTGGAAGCGATAGCCCCACCTTTCTGATCCAACCTTAGCAGTGCTTCAGCGACAATCCACGTACAGCTGCGTTGAACTTACCTTACTTACATTTTCTTACAGCTGTCTGAACTCCATGACCAAGAAAAACACACCAGCAAACGTCATAAATCTACTGAAGAAAAGCACAACTAATTGAAAATAAACTATATTAACGTAGAAATATGTAGGTGAACAATGAACAGTAAAGAAATACTCAATAAATGTTAGTGTTGTTAATTGCGCAACGTTTAATCTAAGCACAAACGGTAAACATGACAACCAATAATCTATATATCTGACACAAAAACGGTAACAACTTTATTTACACAATGAAACTACTTACAAATAATAAATCTTAACGGTAAACAATCAAATCTGACCCCATGGCGGTATTTACTTTAATCTCACAACGTTTTGTAGGAAAACGCACAGTTCATGAGTTAAAGAGCAAAAACTTTCTCTCAGTTTTTTACGTATTACGCAGCGAGCACAGGTTTTTGGATGTTGCAAACTTGGATTTACACCACCCTAACTGGTTCGAACAACATACTAAAAAATCAGAACTGCATCCAGTTTTGCGATGTTAGGTGTCAAAATTGAGTCTGCTAACTACGGTTTTATTGGTCAAATAAGGGAATGTACCGTTATGTGTTTATCAACTAAACTAAGAAACGTCACAGGTTTGGTTGTTTATTGAAATATTTGCATTTTGTTCGTAATAATGAGTCTGTTGCAAATCAAGACAGAATGTCAAAAATGAAAACTTCCTATTTGTCATCAATTTTAACAAACGCTCATTCCAGACGAAGAAATCGTTATTGATGAAGCCATATTATCTTGAAGAGACAGACTCGACAATACAAAAGCTCATAAATACGGAATTAATCTGTGTAAAATCTGCACACCTAAAGGATTTACTTATAATTTGTCGGTAAATGCTGGGAAAACGCTACTACTCAAACCGGCAAATGTTATACCATATAATTAAGCTAAAAATGGAGTGGACATATCAGATCAGCTGTCAGCCTATTATATGTGACTGGGAATAACCATCGAGTGGTACAAGAAGGTAGCGCTTGAAATTCATCTCGGGACATGTGGGGTAAACGCTTGGGTTACATATAATAACGTCAACAATAATCAAAAGAAAATTAATATGTTACATTTCCGGGAATGACTAGTGGATGGGTTGTTCACTGAAAGGGAAGATGTAAACGTAGAAGATGAAGGTGAAGTTCTATAACCCCCAAGAAAAAACAACTTATCAGAAGTTGCTCATTGAGTAGGTACATTTAGAGAAACAGCAAGTAAAAAAATGCACGCTTTGTTATCAGGAAATTCAGAATGAAAAAAGGGCTAAAGAGACAAGAGCAAAAGCTAAGAGAATGTGCACATTTTGTGAAGATTGCGATGGGCAACCACCAATGTGCCTACCTTGCTTCGATGAAAACATCCATGGTTTTTTGTTTTTGCATGTATTAGATTATTATTTATTTTACTGCAGCTATTTACTTTAAATTTTATTTTTATTTAAGTGTATGCCTTATTTGGTATTCACAAATACAATTTTTCCTACGCTACGTTGTAACTTTCAAGTTTCAGATCGGATACGTCACCGGTGGTACACTGAAAAGCATATATCACTCATGCAACTGTAGCTGCTATATTAAAATATAATAAAATAAATACAGAATTTTAAAGACTACGCAAGTTCAGCTAGTACGTGTACCACCGGTGGACACAAACAGTATCATGGGAAGAGCTCAATGTACCCCACGCGTGGTACACGTCGTCGCAAACGTATTAATCCTATACCATAAAATCGGTGGTCTCTTTCTTTGTATGTTTCTATGTTTGTTCGCTATCTCCTCCGAAGATATGGACCGATTAAATTGTATGATAGCTTAAAATTTTGCTAATTTTTAGACTTAGATCGTAGGCTGGTTTTTATTTTCAAAAAAAGTACGAAAAAGTAAAGTTTTAATTAAATCGTGTAATTAGCGAAGCTAAGCGTAGTTCCGGTGATTCACTATATACCATTATAGCAGCGCCTTATTCAACGAAGCATCGTTGGTTCAGTGCTAGAATGCTCGCCTGCCACGCGGGTGGCGTGGGTTCGATTCCCGGCCGAAACATCCGTTTTTTAATTTATATTAATGAATTTCTCTTAAATTAGCGAAGCGAAGCGTAGCTCGGTTGATTCACTAGTAGTTTATAGAGACCATTTTTATTTGCTCCAGTTAAAAATTTGTCATCCGTGTAGCATACCAAATATCTTCACATTTTTCGTTCCGATTTAGTACTGTCTCTGGCATTTTACATCTTCTATTGTTTTCTCCATTACCATCCCGATAAACAGAAGTGGCCTGAAAGAATCTTCTTGTCTTACTCCTTTTCCTATTGTGCTATCTTGCTGATAGGTAATAGATGTATAAGTATTCTAGTTGTACGCTATCTAAAGCCTTTTGAAGGTCATTAAATCGCTAACTAGTGTTATTATTTTTATTATTTATTACGAGTTTTAACATTGTGTTTAAGAGGTTTATTCCTCTGTAATTCCCTGGCAGTTTTTTGCCGCCTTTTTAAACAGCGGAATTATCATGCTGGATCTCAACTAATCGGCAATTCTTTTTGTTGAAATACCTTCTAGATGGATCTTTCAACATAAAACAAAGGGTTTTGATAGTTATATAACACATACATTATACTAATACTCCTTCAAATAATAGCAAAAATGGGGCAAAACATAACATATGAAGGAACTACCTGTCACATTTAATCAAAATCCAATGTAGGCTACTACAGGATGTCTCTTGCAGCTTTACAGCAGCAACGACAATATAATGTTGTGCTATACATTGTCTTTTTGTCTAACATTGCCATGTGCAGCAATTATTTTATTAAGCTAGTACGATTATTATAAAAAATGATATTAATAACCCAACGGAATCATCAAAAATCATTTTAATGTTTTAGTCGTGTATTGCTCGCAATATCGGTACTACTGTCCTATTAATTTATATTGCCCTAGTTTCGCTAGCTTAAACAGTCGTAGATACATAGAACTCTATTAAAATCGTCAGTGCGGTTAAGGCAAAGCTAATATTGTTTTGAAGTTGCTCGTTGTCAACTGGAAGGCTGAAATTATGGATGCAAATACTACCAGCAATAAAAACACAACAGTTTACACAAAATGATATATAATCTGTAAGAAAAACACATATACAAGATAATTCATGTACCTAAAACACCAAGAATGAACGACGTTCGAACATACAGCAAAGCTGTCAACCATACTTTAATTCTCTACGAGCGAAAGCTGTTTCTACTCGCGTTATTACATAAAATACATGTAAAAATACACAATATTCATATAAAAAGATTGTACGCTACATGCATGAAAGCACCTTAAATAGTGCGTTAATGTTAAACTGTCGACGCAAAGTCAAACACCTATCGTGCGAAAGGTATTTAAATTCCGCGCACAAATGCACTAGGCGAAGCTGTCTGTTCTTTAAATGCGCTTGTTGCTGGAACACGCCGTAATACGAACGCAATAATTTCTTGTTGAATTCGGGTAAGCCCCCGTTCATTGAAACAATTGCCAAATATGTTGCAATAGCATCTTTACTTCGTATTGCAATTTTAACTAGAAACTAACCTTGCATTTGGTTGCCCCCAAGTGTCCTCGAGTTTGGACAAGAACGGTGCCCCTGTATCATTAAAACAACGGCTCCCTTCTATGAAAGATGCAGCAACACTTTAGTGATGCTACCCAGGTGGTTTGATGCCTTCGTAGTCTGTGTTCCCACTCAGTAACCTCTTTAAGTCGGCCGCGAATAATGCAGGTCAACAACTCACTATTCTGTGCGTTTTAGTGCCTTTAGTAGCACGCGTCGTACCTTGGGTTAAAGTTGCAAATTGGATTTAAAAGTCATCCGAACTTCTATTCAAAACCATTTATTAAAATCCTAATAGTTCTATATAGCATTATACTTACAGAAATCTACCAGGAAACTAAAAAACCATCAGTTCAAACGATGCAACGACGGCAAGCATCCCAGTATGATCAATTCAAAATCCTCCTAAGACGTGGTTTTATAAAATGTAGAAGAGATACTGTAAGTATTGTTGATAAATCCACGATAACATGTTAATAGAAATAATTTTTTTAGAAACTGACATACATGCGGATTATAGTTAATATCTTCTCTGCCCTGTTGTATGGGACATTATATTGGCAAACAGGAACGCATGGAGGCAAAGTTCGCAACAACTATAGTTTCTTGTTTTGCGTCCTCATCCATCATTTGGTGTCTACAATGATGCTGACTATCTTAACATGTAGGCGAAGTATTTATGTGTTGATTTGGTTCTATTTTTACAAACTGTACAGTTACTTAAACGGTATATGTTTTCAGTTCCTAATGAAATATCTCTAGTGTCCAAAGAACATTTCAACAGATGGTATTCACTGAAAATGTACTTCATTTCCACAACAATGTGTGACATACCCATACTGGTGAGAACATGGCCATAACATTTATCGATAAACAATATGGAATAGCCCCAATATAAGATCTTCGAAATAATTATATTGCAAGAATTCTAACTATTTTGCATTATCGTTATCATTCGTAGGTACTCTGCTGTATGTGCTTCACTAGCATCGTATATCCAATGACTGGTCAACCGTTAGAACTGCAGCGTGTAGCCATGTTTACAACAATCAGTATTCTTGTGGTTTTGACAGTACAAAGTTTTGGCCTCATAATAGGAAGTATTTTCAACGTGGTGGTAATGTATTTTTACATATTTGCCTACTATTATTACCAGATATTTGTCCTTTTCCAGAACGGCACGTTTATGGGATTCTCCTTGTCAGTGGTCATGATGATGCTTGCTGGTTTCGGGGAGGGCCTGAAGGATCTGCCAGTGAACTTCTACTGGGCGAGCTACACCTCTTATATGAAATATGGCTTTGAAGGGATCTTGGGTTCAATTTATGGGCTAAATAGGACACCTCTGTACTGTCCAGAAGATCAATACTGCCACTACAAGTATCCTAAGAAGTTCTTGAAAGACGTGATGGTACAAGGAGACCAATTTTGGAATGACGTCATAGGGCTGTGCTCTATTTTCTTAGTGTTGAGAATTTTTGCATTCTTTTTATTGAAATGGAAACTCTTGAATAGATAATCTGTATATATTTCAATAGGGTTAAGTTTAGCAAAACGTGTATATAATGATAATAATCTGGGCCCATCGATTTGTATAACAGTTAATTATTATTCCTTCATGTTATATTTCGGACTATTTAATGCTTTAAATATTATTAAATCATTATTTACTATTACAACATAATGTAACCGTTTACTGCCATAAAATAACATTAAAATACGTAGTTAGTTTTGTCAAAACTTTGCCGAAACACGTTTTATAGTTCGCCATTATGTTGTTCCACAGATTATTATGAAACTATTTGTATATTGTACATTGGCGTCTTTTATTTCAACTCCTTAGTTGAACATATTTATTTAGAAAGGCAATTTCTTTACCTAAACATTTACATCCTATTTTCTTTAATACGCTGCAGAGTTACCATTGATTCTTCAAAATCCGATTTTTTTTAACCCACAAATACGGCAAAGTGGAATATGATAATCCTTAAGTTCTTTAGAATATTTTCTATAAAACAATAAAATTTGAAAGACAATATTATGCCTCTCTGTCATGTTTCTTTTTTGGACTTTCTCTAATAGTCTCAATGCCAGCAACAAAAATAGTTACGTCATTTCATCGAAAAGCTATTCCAAATTATTACTCGTTTAACATGGCTGATAATTGATTTAGAAGTCTGCCTGGTTTCCAGTAGTGGAGATGGCTGCATCAGGGGCGCAAAAGATAGTTATACTTCCATTTCTTATGGTCCTTTAGAAAAATATCTCCAGTAGGTCATGTTTAATTATGTGAAACTGACCTGACAAAATGTCACGGATACTGCGTAAATACGCAGGTAAGTTTACCGAAAATATGAAGGAGTCAGTAATTAGGTCACAAAAGAGTGTTAAAAAGTACCCAGAGAAATACTTAGCCGAAAACGAGTTTTGTTTTTCAACAAAGTCTCCACCTTCATTAATACACTTATCCCATCGCTTTATCAATACCCCAATACCTGCTGGGGCCTGGTCGTTTTCTACGAATTGCATCCCGAATCAGCAACAATACTCTACATTTCCTTATAGATATCATTTGCAGGATATCCTTTTGCCTAGAAAAGTGTACAACGGCACACTGCTCTTCCACAGTACACTGCCTGCGCATGTGCATTATTGGAACGCGGCAACTGGTACTTGAATATCATAAAGCTGGATTGTGCTGCCACCTAATGATAGATTTGAAAATAACTCACTGCTATTTTACCTAATTACTGACTTTCCCTCGTATATTAGCTACTTTTCATGTACAAATTATTATGGAACTCGAAGCTTCTTAATTCTTTAGATTTTATAACATTGTATTTATAGTATTGCAGTTTTATTAATTTTTTTGTACACTGCTCTAAAATGTTGGTTTATGACATCTTCTAATTTCTATAATTTAGCACTAAACTCTACCGAATTATATTAAGTTTTATCTTATTCTAGTAAAAAATATGACTATTAAACAGCAACCAATATATATTTTAGGATATTTAGTAAGACTAAAATTTCATATTCTAATAGTAATTTATGTAACGTCTTATTGCATAACATTGCTGGCATCTTAATTACGTTGGCGACCCGGGGCACGCACTAACAGGAGCAGAAGAACATGCAACAGCTGTTTAAATGCTTACCTACATTAGCGAGCGCAGGTTTTAGTATTCAAAGCGCTTCTGAGCATTTATTTAAATACTTTTCCCTTAAGGCTGTACAACTGTAACATTAATTTACAACACTCTCGTTCTTAATGTTTACCTTCAGATAATTTTCTACTAACATCATATAATTTCCACCCTGCAATGCTTGGCAAATAACCACTGGATTAATACGAGAAAAAATGCTATAAAAATTGCCAAATTACAGCATTACAAAATTACATAGTCCATTCACAGCAAGCCTTAGATATGAATATTTATAATAGTGTACAAAATATTAATTTAGTTAGAACTAATGCCAGAATTCAAAATTACTTTGACACTACTTTCGATCCCGGCCATTTTTACGAATTCACAATTTTTGTCCCAATCATGTCCAACCTAAAATTATACGAAAGGTCTCATAAAACTACATAACCTAGGTGAAGACACCAACCACTTTGGCGATAAAGGAACGCCAGAAAATTAAGTTTAGTGAAGCTGATTAGATGTAAACAACCTATCAGGATCATTTAGACGCCAGTATGTGGGGAATATCAATGCAAGAAACTGAAAAGCTTTTGAGCCAGATTGGTGGCCTATGCATTTGTCGATTTCTGTTCGCATTACCAGTAACAGACATTAAGCGGTAGTTTAACGTCACTGTCCAGACTGGTATAGTGGCTCACTTATGGACTGCTGGCTGAGATCGCGAGTTCGAATCTCGGTCCCGACAAATACCTTGTTAAAGATGCGGATGCAAATTTCTATCGGTCTAACTTTTAAATTTGAAATGTCACATTATCGGTGCTCTCTGCCTCATTCACACTCTCCGCTAACGGTATTGATAAATTGTAGACTCGATTTAAACCGATTTCCTCCGTCCAGGCTTCGCAATAATTTATTTTTGTCTCCCTTGCGCTAATTCTCTTTAGCCGAAGTCGGCGCTCATATGGCGTGATCATGTATATAACATTCGTATATGACGCAACTAGTTTAGAAAAATAAATTTTTACTGAACAAGTGTTGACGGTTTGAGTATGAACGTTGGCGAGTACTTAAACGGCCATATTAGTTCAATAAAACCACTTTGCTAACACGTTGCGTACACTATTTTATCGCAGTTCATAAAAAATGTAAAATATTAAATTTTTATATAAAAATTACACTAAATGTCAAAACACAACCAAAGTGAGCAGAAATCGTTTCTATGTACTCAAGTACAATAAGCAGCTCCAGTTGATGTTATGCGTTTGGCAGTATACTAAAGTGTGTTGGTGGCATTGTCAATCTAAATCAAATTCGAGGTTAGCAGGTTAGGTTTTACTTCAGTCTGTGCCAAAGCTGACTTACAGTGCACCAACAATACACTTGAGGATTGCCGAACCAAAACGAATCGCCGTTGCTCTGCAGAAAAGTGTTGCTATGCAAAAAAGTACCGATTTTGAATATAGAAATGTAGTATATTACCAAATCAATTAAAATATAATAACGTCCATACCACATTGGATAAATCGTTTCAACATTCGTATTATTTTCTATACAAAAATTAGGTAAATAGAGCGTATTAACATGAAACTTTTAAGTAACAACTATGGTAGGAACGCAAACAAAAGTTTAATCAATAACACAAACTTAACACTGTCAGCATAATAGTTATCTATACACCATGTGTCGAAATGACTCTTTGGTGCTCGAGAATGATTTTGTTGTAAACCGAGTCAAAGAAACAGTCGAACACACTAATTAGAACAGTTAATCGAAAGCAACAAGCTGAAAAATGCTGAAAATGTGAAGGGGTTATTGAAATGAGGCTTTTCATAGCCCCTTAATTGGGAAGCTAATTGAAATAAGGTGTCTCGTACACTTTAGATTCTTTACAAGGTATTTTCCCTTGTTGTTTACCTACTTAGATGAGTACACACAAAACTCGTAATTTCCTCAACTCGTGCATAGAAAGTATCAATATCTGCTGACACTAACTTTAAACAGTATGCACAGTAAAAGCCAATTTTCTTACAAATAAACATAACTAAATTGAATTTTGAATGCATACACATAAAACAATAAAGAAAATCGGGATTTAATACTAGAATAAATGGCCATTCCTAAATACAACTATATCAACTAAGCATCTATAATGAGCGCGCATTAACTAATTTCGACACGCATTTGCAAATCAAATACTATCATATATAATGCAACTAGTGGGTTCTTGATTATCCAATAATCATTTCTGTGTATACGAGATATATTGTTTGGCAATCGCGTGATTGCCTATTAGTTATTTACTATACAAGTGGGATAACAGCATCGTTAATATACGTGTGTGTAAGTTACAAACGAGTGCGTAGCACGAGTTATGTAAGCACACAAGTGTATTAATGATGCGTTATCACACATGTATTGTACAAAATTTTATCTACGACTGCCTAAAATTGAGAAAACTGCATTAAGAGAAATGTCAGATCTGTCATTTTTAAAAATATTATAGTAGGCAAATGTCATTAAGTCATTCATTTGACACTATTTCAGTTACGTAATGAAGTCATGACACAACTCAGTTGCGTAATGAAACCATTACATAACTGAGTGGTGTAATGAGCTTCATTACCTAACTGAAATAGTGTCAAATGAGTGACGTAATGCATTACTTATCCCACTGGAGTAGATAAAACAATATATCGAGTGGAAGCAGAAATGATTTGATAATCAAGCAGGCACGAGTTGCATTCGGCTAGATTATATATTTAGTCAATAAACAACGTTTGAACAGGTTATTTATAAATATTAAAAGTACAGTTAGTGTGGTCACTATGACGATTGTATTTTCAACAGATAACGCGATGTTTGTGAAGGTATGTGACTATGAGTTATTAGTCAAGAAGGTATATGATTATCACCGTTACTATGTACATTAACAAACAAAGGTTAGTACATGCGTAACTATGCATTTTTACCGTTTTTCATTGGTTGATGATATAAGGAGTGGTATAGTCAAGGGTAATACCACAAGCAGTGGATATATTTTTGACAAATATTTTGTCGTTTCATGTAAATTATTGCGTTTAAATTTCACGATACAAAATCACATCAAAAATGTCACGAGCCGAAGGCGAGTGACATTTAAATGTGATTTTGTTGAGTGAAATTTGCAATAATTTCTATGGAAATGGCAAAATATTTAAAAAATATATATCCACTTCGAGTGGTATTTGGGACGACTATTTAACAATATTAATACATAACGATTAACTTTATTGAAAAATAATGCAACAATTAATATAATTATTCATTCTCAATGAAATTCAGCGGAATACTTCCAAAACACAGCATTTTAAAATTTTTAAAACAAGCCACACAGTTTGTTGGGCTTTAGTGTTATGTAACCTAGCGATATCACTAAGGACAGAACATCGTTGCTAAGCGATACTTCGCAACAAGGCTATTTATTTCTTGAGTACGTACATTGTTTTGTGAATATTTTGCATGGTGCCCAATATTCAGTGATATACTGCTGTTATTGGTTGAAAAAAGTAAATGTCTGCAATGTGATTGGCTTATATGTTATAGTGTTGAATAGTCAGAGTAACTGTATCTAAAATACATTCGCATTTAAATAACATTAAAACGACGCTAAAATTATTATTTTTAGGCGCGATTATGGAATACCTACAATTTTTAATTTTTCAATTATCTTGGAATTTATTGGATCAAATATAACCCATAATCGTTACAAAATTAGAAAAAAATTTAACTAAAAAAAGTTTTCTGATAATGCAAACAAGTGCGTTTCTGCTCTTCGAAAAAATTGTCAAGTAATATGTAATAGTAATGGAATACTATGTCATCACCCCATATTACTGTGACAATCGAAAACGGTGAGGTGATTGTCTCAATGGACGAGCTCTCCATTAGAGCGACTATCACTTGTCGCTGTCATCAAGAAAGAGTCTCGTCTCCAATGTTATGTTGTGGTGTCTAGTAGTGGACGGGCTACTCAAGGAGATTTTTGCAAAATGTATCTTTCAACTAGGTTGCGCTGATAACCTTGCAATATTAACACTTGGAAAGTTGCCTGCAGAGTAAGTGAGATCATACAAGAAATCCCCACTATCGAACAAAATTAGTAGGTATCTAAGCCAAAGAGTCAGGATTTATCCTACCAAAGCATAACTTGTCATGTTCACCAAACAAAGGTGAATTGAAGATTTTAGACAGCCTCAGCCCTCAGAATCAGTTAGATATTTCGGAGTTAGGTAGGTATCCTGGATTCGAAGCTAAACTGGAAAGCTTATGTAGAGAGACAAATTCAGTCTCCTTGCGGAGATGCAGACAGATCTTTGGAATCAGCCGGGGCTAAAGCCTCGTGTCACTATGTGGTTATAAGACCTATAATAACATATGCTGCTTTAGTTTGATGACCTGCAACTAGCATGGCAACAATCAGAAACAGCCTGAATAGACAAAATAGGCTACACAGATTGGCCTGTTTAGGCATAAGAGGACCATTGCGCACCGCTTCTACGCTTCGGCCAGCCTTAGAAATTACCAGAACTACTGTAAAGAGTCAGATTGAGCACTGGTTAAATAACCAATCCAGTGCCAACTGGGATTTATCACCAAGGCTACGTTAGGCAAAACTTTTTAATGGGAAATTGTTGCCAGGAAACACCTCCACTCTTCTGTTAATGAGCAGGAAAAATATCAGGATTGTGACAGGCCTCGGACACCTACCCAAGCACTTATTTACAATTGAAAGCGCAAATGATGCCACCTGTAGGAAGGATCAATTGGAGGAAAAAACCTTCTGTTATGTTTTATGTCAATAAACATTTAGAGGCCGATTTAATCAAATCCGAAGCAATAAGGGACGTTCCTGTATGTAGGATTCTTTCCTTTGCATTAAAATCCTGCCTATTCGAACGAGACCCATCACATTTTAAATGGGAAGTACAATGGACCAATAGGTCTTAGTATAGCTAACAGCTAGCACAACCAGAAGAAGAAAAAGAAGGGGGTTACAATTTCATTCACTGCATTCAAATCCCATTCACAAGAGCTGCTTGGTATCGGAATGGTAAGAATAGCCTTTAAGACTGGTTTCAAATCGTGTCAAATTTTGTATGAATTATTTGTTGAGCAGTAACAAACGACTTCCGGGATTGGACCGTGTTATGATTGAGATCGAAGAACTCAACGTTTCGCCCACTTTCGTAAGGGGCTTCATCAAGAAGAAAAAAGCAAAAGAGCACGGTAACTCAACGTGTTAACCACGCCAGAGGCGAAACTCTTTGCGAGCGAAGGGACAGAAGAGCACGGTAACTCAACGTGTGAACCACGTCAGAGGCGAAACTCGACTGACTATCGGAAGAAGAAAGGCGAGAAACGCTTCTATTATGTAATAGTAACCAAATGTTTTTGAATCACAGAAGGTGTTTATTTAGACGAAATCACTCGGGACACATTAAAAATTAATTAAATGTTTTTGTATGTAACAACCAGTATATTTCGGCATATTTGTATTCCTCACTTAATTATTTATGCCTTTTATTAACGTTGTCATATCTATTTTGTATTCTTTAAAATATGTAGTATGTTATTGAAAAAAATAAACAGCCTAAGAGTTTATCAGTGTCACCTAAAAAAAGCGGTTATGAGAGCAAAGAAATAAAAGTAGTAAAAAAAATATTATTTTAGCTACTTTAACGAACAAAGGCAGAACAAATATACACAAATTTTGAAAATAGAAAAAAATCAACAGAAATTGATACGTTCAATAACAAGAAACTATACTTATAGAACAATAAATAACACATTATGGAACAAATGATAAACAATATACGATATGTAAAAATTTAAAACAATATGCTTAATATAACTACCATTTTGCGTTATGCAATCTGTATTACGAAACTTCTAAATATGTAGCATTTTATAAAATAACATATGTATCGACACACCATTAACACCCTGCATACTACTACATATAGAGCATAAGTGCATCATTAGAAAGACGAGATTGAAATGGGAATGCTGTACCGAGATCTAATTAATCAAAGCAAGTGTGACAATGCGAATATTGCACATAATATATTGAACTGGTTTGTCAATAACCATCACAATGAGCCTTAAAATGTTACATACCTTATATTAATCTGTCTATGAATTATATTTTTATTTTATCAAATTAAAATTGCCGTATTTATGTTTAGAATGTCAATAATTATTGCTTGTACTAGCTCCTGAAAAATCAGGGGTCGATTGCTTTATCTAGGTTGCTTATTTCTGAAATTTGATGTTCTAATTTTAAATATCATTCATATAAGTCAAAATAACGTATGTCAAGTATATGTGAAACAGATTTGAAATTTAAATGAGAAATACCAGATCGCTTTACTAGTACACAACAATATTAAAAACAGTAAGCAGTTCTTTAATAACTAATTCACGTTTTTAGTCTTTATTTCCTTTTCTAGTAATTATATTACTACTTGCCCCTTTAACTAATGGCCCTCCTCTGGAACTCTCCCTTAGCACCAAACAGCCCGACGCAATCCAATTCAATTAATATATGATGTCAAATGTAATTCTCCAATAAACTTGACGTAGTATTTTACTCCAGTTATTCACATTTGTAGATTAATTCTGCTTGCCATTAGTTTTTTACCGCATACTTGTAATCTTCCTTAGTTTTATGTCTTTAATTATTCTTCTCGGTTTAAATTTCCTTTTGAACTTTACCACGCCAATTTAGTATATTACCCTTTTTATCATCCAAACATTTCTCAATAAAATTAGGGTTTATTTTAATATTTTAATTACACCAAACTATTTCAGATACATTTTTCAAAATTTGTTATTTCTAATAATCGAAACAAAGTGCTTGAAGATATCAT
Organism: Agriotes lineatus; assembly: GCA_940337035.1. Taxonomy (NCBI): domain Eukaryota; kingdom Metazoa; phylum Arthropoda; class Insecta; order Coleoptera; family Elateridae; genus Agriotes; species Agriotes lineatus. The sequence goes on along the minus strand of OW679197.1, from coordinate 92,473,802 downwards.
TTTTCTACTGTTTACGCTCTATATCATAATTTCATAATATTTGATTTATACCTACCATTTTTATAATTTATTACAACTAAGTATTTGTCATTCTCTTCAAATGTTTAAAATATTATATTATTTTTGAACCCATCTGCCTTTCAAACAGCCACACTCCACTCAATTACAAATTCTCTTTAACTTTCTACTTGCATAATAATTATTCACCTTCCCAATTTATATTTAAATGCATCTTGATTATTTTCAAGCATTGTACTCCCTTAATCCTTTCTAAAATTGATTTTAATACCCCTGTGTATATCATTACAATATTTAGGTTCCATACTTTTTTTTTCTGCATCAGTTAAGAAGAATGTCAAATATTTGGTAATACAGGTTCCTCACGAGTAACAAGAGATTTTGAAGTTAGAATGGATTTACCCTAGAAATTAGCTATTGAAGCGCTAGTACCAGGAATATGTCGACATTCCGTATAGTGTAAAAGAATAATTTTTATTTAAAAAAATATCTGCATTTTTACTGGTTATAAATATTTACACTTAACTTTATCAATGAATTTTCTAGGTATTTCGGTTTTATATCATTACAATTACATTCAGTGTTTTGTTTATACAGTTAACACCTCGTGATACAGTCTTAATCTTTTTGTTATTGTACTAACTTCCATCCCAGCCTCAAAATTAGTTTCACAAAATGTCTATTACATCCTCTCGGGAGACCTCACTCCTAGAGAGCGCGTCCCCCGGGCGGCGGATGGGGGAAGTCCTGGAGACAGGATTGCCGTGAATATTCATAATAAGCGGCCGTGGACCAAAGGCCAGTTGTCCCGAGGTAACGGGGCTTACCTTCATTGGGCTAATCACCCATAAGGCGGGAAGTTGATTCAGAGAAATACAAATGACCTCGGACCAGGACTGAACAATGGAAGACGAAATGCAAGGAAAAGGAAAACGAGATATGGGACTTGGAACGTTAGAACGCTTACGGGAAAAGAAGTTGAGATTATAGAGGAAATGAAGAAATATAACCTGCAGATCTTGGGAATAAGCGAAACGAAAAAGAGGGGAATAGGGATACAAGATCTAGAAAATGACTGCGTACTAAGATACTCAGGAGTAACAACGGGAAGAGCCAAAGAAGGGGTAGGCATAATTACAACAAGGGAAATAGAGAGGTTGGTAACCAACTGGAAAGCGATAAGTTCAAGAATTATAACCATAGACCTGCAACATGAAGAAACAATAACAATAATACAGATATATGCCCCAACAGAAGGAGCAACGGCAGATGAGAAAGAAATATTTTATGAAGAATTAAACAAAGAGGTGGAAGAAGGGAGACAAAGAAGTAAGCACATAATGGTCTTAGGAGATTGGAACGCTCGAATAGGAAAAGGAGAAGATGGATTTGGAATGATCGGGAAACATACTGTAGAAGAGAATCTCAACAACAATGGGGAAAGGATGATAGAAATGTGCATAGACAACCAACTACTTATAGGAAACACGTTCTTCAACCATAAGAGGATACACGCGTACACCTTCGTGGAAGAAGCAAGACGGGTGAAAAGCGTGATAGACTATATAACATACAGCACAACTGCCAGATACGCAATAATGGATGTAAAAGTAATTAGGGGAGCAGAATTAACAACAGACCACAGACTTTTGATAGCAGACACCAGATTCAGAACGCCGAAAAAAGAGAGACAAAAGGAGTATGAACAAATTAAAACTAAAGAACTAGATATAGAAGAAAACAGACTAAAATATAGAGAACGCCTCCAAAATAGGCTAACAGCACAAGAGCAGCAAGAAGGAGAATATGGAAATACATGGAGCATAGATGAAAGATGGAATAGATTCAAAACGTCTATACTAGAAGCGGCCAAGGATGTCTGTGGAATGAAAAGGAAGAAAGAAGGACAAAAAAGGACAAAATGGTGGAATGAAACAGTAAAAGAAAAAGTAAAGTAGAAGAAACAAGCGTGGAAAAACTACCTGAGTGAAAGAACCGAAGAAAACAAAGAAAGGTACAAACAAAAGCGTAACGAGGCCAAAGAAGCAGTCAAGGAAGCAAAGACAAGATCATGGGAAGATTTCGGCACAACCATCGAACAATCGTACGGGGAGAATCAAAAGAAGTTTTGGAAAATTGTTAAAGGACTAAGGAACAAGAAAGGAAAGCAAGTAAGAAGTATAAGAAACAAAAGTAAGAATAATAAGGTTGAAACAAAAATAGAAAACATCCTGAGAACATGGAGAACATACTTTGAAGATAAATATAGTGAGAGGGAGAACAGAGAAGAAAGCGATGAAGAAGGAAGACAAGGAAGGAACGAAGTACAACAGGGAAATAATCGAGAAAGAGATGAGATAAGACGAGAAGAGGTAGAGGTAGCGGTAAGATCCCTGAAAAATGGAAAATCCCCAGGAATGGATGAGATAACATCAGAGATGCTGAAATATGGAGGAGAAATAGTAATAGACTGGATAACCAAGATCTGTAAGCAAGCATGGGATAGCGAAGTAATACCAAAGGAATGGAAAAAGAACCTTATAATACCGTTACATAAGAAAGGAAACACCATGGAATGTGATAATTACAGAGCAATAAGCCTGACACCGGTAGCCCTTAAAGTATATACAAAAATACTAGAAAGGAAATTAAGAGACGAGATAGAAGATGAACTGCAACAAGAACAAGGAGCATACAGACAGGGCAAACAAACACAAGACCACATATTTACACTGCGAATGATAACAGAGAAGTACTTAGAGAAGGGAAAAACATTACATCTAGCATTCCTCGACTTGAAAGCGGCTTTCGACACAGTGCCAAGACACCACATATGGGGTATCTTAGAAGAAATGAACGTTAGTATAAAACTTAGAAAGACAATCGAAAGCATATACAGTGAAAATTCATGAACTGCGAACACGAGTAAATCAAGGCGCCAAGACCGATGGACAGTCGGTCTAAGGTACTCTGATATTAATCCACGGGTCGTCTGCGTTGATTGTTTAAGTAATTGTTCAACGCAGACGCCTAGTGTAATTTTTTTAAATTAATTATTATATCACAGATAGAATGTATGAGGTAGGTACTGTTATTCTGTAATTAATTCAGGTGATAAATTCAGAGTTGAAAAACAGGATTTTTAGAGATTAACAGTAGTGTAAAAGAAGGTAGTTCTTAAAGTAAAACGCATTCTGAAGAAAGAAATAATTTCTTCCGAACAAACTAACTCAGTAAAAAAAGATGCAAACAAAAATAAAACTATTTTTATTTCAAACAACAAAATTCAAGAAGTTTAAATTAGCTCTTGTTCAAAGAGCCTGCCTTCTTGCGCTAAACAATATCCTAAGCGATCATAGAAACGTATTAGTGCTAGTACTCTGAACAACCCTTTTAATTTTTAAACGCAGTTCTTCAAATCGTTAGTTGTAGTGAAAACGACTTTTCAGAAGAAGTTTTAGGCATATCTGTCACAGTTTCACAAAATTCCATACTTCTGAAATGGCCAACGGGAAGAATATCGCAGCTAAATCTACTAGTTCTGCAATTTATTTAAATAAATAGTCTGGATAGTCATTGGCGGTAATACAAACCTCTTTTAAATACATGTCTTCATTGGGAACATTAGGGCTTTTGTGCTTTTGGGGAGAAACACATCCAAGTTTCCAAAATTTGAAATAACTCCATGTAGCGTTGATAACGATAAAAAATGCCTATTTTCAAATGTTGTGAAAGAATTTTGAATTTCCCGGACCGTTGGACCCTGATAATACCATTTTACAATTTGCACTGATCCGTTGCTTCGTAGTTATCGATTTTAAGGTAGAAATGACAGCAGATATTATCTACTGACAAAATACGCGAACTGTCAAAGTTAAATTCTCGGCATTTGTAAATTAGACATATCGTCTGCCGTGTTCGTAGTATGAAAAATCTCTCTGTATAAGAATGTAGAAGGATGCGTAAGACTGAATGGCAGATGCTCAAAGAATTTTAAAATGAAAAAAGGAATCAAGCAAGGTGATAGCCTGAGTCCACTATTATTTATAATACTAATGGACAAAATAGTAAAGCAGTGTAAACTAAACACAAGAAAGACGAAAATAGGAAACTGGAATTTGAGACCAATTTACCTGCAGAGCTTGATATATGCAGATGACGTAGTACTAATGGCCAATAGCAGAAGAGAATTACAAACAATATTAAACGAGTGGGTACAACAGATGGAGAACAAAGGTCTAAAGATTAATGAGGAGAAAAGTAAAATTAGGAGAGTATCAAGGATCCAAGAACAACAAGGAGTAGAAATAAGAATACACGGCAAGCCACTAGAGGAAGTAGAACGTTACGAATATTTAGGCACAATAATATCAAATGACGGGAAAATAGATAAAGAGATACAAAATAGAATAAGCAAAACGAGTAAACTTTTCTACACAATTAACAACACGATCATTGGAAAGCGAGAAATAAGCAAAAAGACGAAAATGCACTTATATAAAACAATATACATACCAACACTCAACTATGGATCGGAAAGCTGGACAATGATAGATAAACATAAATCAAAAGTAACTGCCTCAGAGATGAAATACCTACGTAAAGTACAGGGAAAAACAAGACGAGACCGAATCAGAAACCAAGTCATCAGAGAACAACTTGAACAGGAACCTGTGGTACGCACAATTGAAAATAAACAACTCAAATGGCTAGGACACGTAGTACGGATGGAAAATAATAGAATACCGAAACAGGCTTATGAAGCAAGAATAGAAGGAAGGCGACCGAGCGGAAGACCTAGAAAGACATGGGATGATACAATAACAGAAATAGCATCAAGAAGAGGGAAGACACTAAGAGAAGTGAAAGAAATGGCTAGAAGCAGGAACAACTTTAGGAAATGGATAGATGGATAGAGGCCCCAACGCTGTAATGGCAAAAAGGGAAAGACAAAGAAGAAGAAGAAGAAGTCTATTACATCATTACAATTATATGAACAAGTGCATCCTCTCCATTGCCTGGATATAAATCAAGTAATGTGTCAAGCTCCAGTCTTAAATCTTGTTTGTACCACATCGGACAACTAACTCAAAATCATATTGGCAAAGACGGTTTTACAAGATTACAGTTACAATCAGCGTCCTTACGATAGCCTAGATAAAAATGTGGTAGTGCATCGGGCTTTAGTCTTAAATCTTTTCTTACATTAAATCGCATACCAACCTCAAAATCACCACAAAAATTTTTCCAAAAGAAAAACGGATTAGATAGAAGCATTTCTATATATTGCACACATACGCAACAGACTCTCACATCTATTGTAATGATATACACAGAGGTGTTAGAATCAATTTTAGAAAGGATTAAGGGAGTACAATGGTTGTAAATAAACTAGATCTATTTAAATATAAAGTGGGAATGTGAATAATTATTATGCAATTACAAAGTAAAAGAGAATTTATAATTGAGTAGAAAATGGCTATTTGAAAAACAGATGGATTCGAAAATAGTAAAATATTCTGAAAATTAAGGTTTGTGGGGAATGACAAATACTAAATTGTAATAAAATTATAAAATTAGTAGGTGTAAATCAAATATTATTATGAGATAGAGTGTAAAAGTGGAAAAATTGAGATCGTTAAGGACTTTGTTTCCAGTATTAAGAAATAACAAATTTGGAAAAATATAGCAGAAATAATTTGGGGTGATTAAAATATTATAAATAAACCCTATTTTATTGAGAAACTGTTTGGATAATAAAAAGGGTAATAATAACATTTGCGTGGTGAAGTTAAAAAGAAATATAAACCAAGAAGAATAATTAAATACATAAAACTAAGGAAGATTACAAGTATGTGGTAAAACTAATGGCAAGTAGAATTAATCTACAAATGTGAGTAACTGGAGAAGAATAATAAGTCCAGTTCATTGAAAAAGTACATTTGACATAATACATTAATCGAATTTGATTACGTCAAGCTGTTTGGTAATAAGGGAGAGTTGCAGAGGAGGACCATAAGTTAAGAAGGCACGTTTCAGGAAGTTGACAGAGACAGTATAGGAAGTAGGTGTCTGCAGAGTTGGTCTGTTGGCTGCATGCTGTAGGGAAGGTTTGAGTTGCTGATTATGGACAGTTGGGACGTCTTGTATGTCAGTGGGGACTTTCATTGCAGGAAGGTGTGTGAGCGGTTGGATCAGTAGGCGGAGAGCAGCAGGTTAGTTGACATCCTGAACATTGTTGATACCAATTGAAACGTGAGTGATTTGAATAGCAAGGTAATTACTAGAAAAGGAAATAAAGACTATAAAAGTGAATTAGTTATTAAAGAATTACTTACTGTTTTTAATAGTGTTGTATACTAGACACAATCTGGTATTTGTCATTTGAATTTCAAATCTGTTTGATATATAGTTGACATAAGTTATTTTGACTTATGGGAACTTTCAGAAATAAGCAATTTAGATAAAGGAATCCACCCCTGATGTTTCAGGAGCTAGCACAAAAAATAATAATTATTGATATTCTTAACATAAATAGGACAATTTTAATTTGACAAAATAAAAATATAATTCAAAGCCATATTAATATCACTATACCTGAAAGTACATAGCATATATAAGGCGCCACAACGCGGACCTTGGCACTATATTGGAGCAAATCGGTCTGCCCAACATTTCCAGTCGTTTTTTTTCTCGGGAAGTTCTCTGTACCTACCTGTAAAATTATTTATCAACTCTCAATATGTAATTATATCAATATCCCTATATCGTCTGCAGAAATCCTGCACTGTTTAAATCCCATTTTGGAGTTGTCTGTGCAACTACAAGCACATTACCATTTACCATTTTTAATTAGCCACTATACAGAACTAAATCACGTAAATACCTTCAAAAGTTTGATAATAAACACAGTTAATTACAAGTTTAATGAGAGTAAACTTAATAATACAAAAGTAACTGTCCATTGCAACCTCCAAAGAGTCAAATTAAACGAGCTGATAGAAAGAGCGAACCTCACCACACAATGAAAGAACAAAAGACAGAACAATAACCTCACGCAAAATCTCATCAGTCATCATAGTGCCAAACCATCGCAATTGTAGTTTGTAGGTTTTGCGAAGCCGATAAAATTGTAGGCAAGTTCCTTAAGTCTTAGCTACTAAAAACAGTAAAAACTGGTACTGTTAGAAAATAATATACACAGTCAATCACATTGGGTTGCCTAACCAACATCGTTTGTTTGTTACGGACAAGGAAGTTACTCTTAAAATAAGTACCATTTAAAAATAACTATTAGGGGAAATTACATGAAACAAAAATTGTTATTGTTATTGTTATGGTAAAAGTATTGCACTAGACATCTGGTTGCGTTACGCCTTGTTAAAATGACAAGTGAGTGACAGAGGACTTCAATTCTTTTGTTTCTGTTTTACTCTCAATGTTAATTGAATGAAAATTATTCATAATATGAACAAGGTGGGCAAATTTCGATGCTTTCATAGAGAATCTCAATAACTCGAAGAGATATGGAAAAATGGACACCTCATCCTCGATCTCTCTTTTCGAGAAAAGCTGAATACCAAAATTGACTTTCCTCGTTTGGTTTCGAGTTATAAACGAAAGTTCGATTTTTCGTATTTTCGTTTTGTAGGTTATACCTCCCTTAAATATGAACGTAGAGAAAAGTTATTTCTACGTTCTGCAGGCACTTTTTCATGAAAATGCGGTGGTGTAGTCTGTTTTTCAAAAAAGTTTTCGAATTTCGAGTTATGCCATAAAGTTGTATTTTTTATATGAAACTCATAGTTAGCTGTGCCACCACGAGAAGGAGGATTTTTTCCCATTCCTATGATATATATCATGTGGGGCCGATTTATTCATTTTCACTACATTATAGCAAAAACATAATTTTCAGAGTAGTTTTTAATATTTCTTCGTTTTCTAGTTGAAGGCTTGTGTCATTTAGAATACACCTGGTTAAATCACGACCTGCTGAATTGTTTGACAAACGTCACTGTATACGGGCCTGGGCATATGTGCGGAGCGGATATTTCAAACTTGCAATGTAACATCAGTTACTACGTTGATACAATGCAAATATTTGATTAAATTTTATGACGTTTCTTAAAATTTTACAACAATAATATAACCCTCCCGTGTATTTTTTACTTTAATTTTCTATTGTGTTTTTTTATCAGTTTCCGTCTACTTTTTCCGAGTATTTTTTCATTTACATTGTTTACGTTCACAGTATAATTTGTTGATTAATTTATTCGTTATTATTGCTTATGATTTCGTTTGGTATTGTTAAAATAGAAAGCAATTCTACAACGTGCAAATATACCAATTGGGAAAAATCTTACCATGAATTTACCTCCAACTAAGTTTTACGAAGGAAACGGTCAGACAGCTAAATTTAAATTATCGTACTGGTGCTTCAAACAACGTACCTTTTTAGCGATTTCTATTTTCTATTTTTATTTAAATAGGTATCCATAAACAACAGGAAAGAATTTTTAGTTGTAGCTTTCAAGAAAGGTGTTTCCGAGTAACTTCTGGTCGAAGACGATAAAATCACATTGCACTTCCTTTAGTACATTTTTAATTACTATATTTACAGATAGATATCTAATAAAACAAATAACTTATAAATGTTTAATTTTAATTTTTTTACAATAAATTACACATAAACTTACAACCTTGCAATAACACACAGAATAAAATACTTCATCACTATTACCATCTAGAATATCTTCCAAATTTGTAAGAAATTCGATTATCTGCATATCATGTGCTATTTTAGAGCAAATGTGTGAGCAATCCAAAAAATACCTGACGAACCGAACAAATGGAAAGTTTTCGTAGCAAACCGGGTAGCTGAAATTCAAGAGCTCTCAGAAGAGTTTAGTTGGAAACATGTAGATACTGCAGATAATCCAGCGGACATAGTTTCTCGTGGTCTTGAACCTGGTCAATTAAAAAACGAATCACTTTGGTGGTACGGCCCTTCTTGGCTAGCTCATTATGAAGAACACTGGCCTAAGGGTCAAACAATTAATATCACGGACGTATCAGAAGGTCGCAAAAACAACATAATACTGTCATTTACGGTATTAAATGATTGCGGAATTTTTTCGAGTTGTTCTACGTTTCATAAATTACAGCGTGTAACCGCTTATGTTTGAAGATTCGTTCATAACTCTCGTGCCGAACACAAATTTACTGGTTACTTGTCAACTGACGAGCTTAATCAGGCAACAATAAAAATTTGTAAAATTGTACAATCTGAGACATTCGCTCAAGAAATCACGTTATTAAATCAAGCCAAACCAGTGCATAAAACTAGCAAACTGATCACCTTAAAACCATTTCTAGATTCCGAGGGAATGATTCGTGTAGGCGGACGTTTGAAACATTCGAATGTACCTTTCGACCAAAAATATCCTATAGTGCTGCCGTCAAAACATACTGTTACGCGAATGTTAATAAGGCATATGCATCAGAAGTATTTACATGCTGGAGCACAATTCATACTTTCACAAATTCGTAACCAATTTTGGCCGCTCAAAGGTAGGAATACGGTTCGGAGTGTATTAAAAAATTGCATCACTTGCTTTCGGGTTAAACCAACCGACGTTACTCAATTAATGGGTGACTTACCAGAATACAGAATTACACCCACGACTCCCTTCACATTTTGCGGTATTGACTATGCGGGTCCATACCTAATGAAAGATGGAAAGACTCGTAGCCGAACTTTTATAAACATTTATATATGTCTTTTTATATGCCTGACGACAAAGGCTGTCCATGTTGAGCTGGTAACAGATTTGACTTCAGAAGCATTTATGAACACATTCAAACGTTTTGTCTCTCGTAGAGGCTTATGCAAGCATTTGTACACAGACAACGCCACCAATTTCGTTGGCGCTAATAACCAATTAATTAAATTACGAGAAATCATTTCAAATGTATTATTTTTAAATATTTATTATATTATTGTAATTGAAAGTCATATTTGTTTTGAACTCTTGTTAATGTTCGGATCGTTTATTACATTTTTTAAGAAATATTTTTACTTTGGGTACAAAAAAAATAGATTTTTTTGTACTAATTGTGGTTAATGTAATTTTCTGGTTGCTAAGTGAGCGAAAAAATTATGATTGTATCTTGTGTTAAAAAAACTACTCATTTAGGGCAGACCTTGGAAAGAAAGATAATAAACTAGTCATGCCTTAACTTAAGTCTGTAGGTGAATGGCAGTGTTCACTACAACTCAGTTTCACCCCACCGACCCCTAGTTTAAGTTTAGGTAGAAATGTAAAGGTTAGTTGTATATTGGCTTCCGCTGCGACTGCATTAATATTTCATGAGCCGGATAACTCAAATAAATTCATTTATCCAACACCTCCATATAATAACATTATTATTATGTTGATTTTGCATAAGTAATGTGATATATTACTCACTAGTGAGAGAATATTCAAAAAGTCACTAGTGAGAGAATGTAGAAAGATACCATGAACAACAAAATTAAATTTAACACTATTTATTATTCAAATTGATATTTGGAACCCCGAGAGCCTCCTTGGAGAGGGGCGGAGCCCTGAGGGCCCCCTTGAAGTGGGGCGGAGCCCCGAAGGCCCCTTGGAAAGAGGCCGAACCCCGAGGGTTTCATTGGAGTGGGGCAGAGCCCCGACGGCTTCCTTGGAGTGGAGCGGAGCCCCGAGGGCCCCCTTGGAAAGGGCGGAGCTCCAAGGGTTCCCTTTGAGTGGGGCGGAGCACCGAGAGCCTCCTTGCAGATGGGCGGAGCCCCGAAAACCCCATTGGAGTGGGGCGGAGCCCCGAGGGCCCCCTTAGAGTGGCGAAGAGGGGCGACGCCATGAAGGCCCCCTTGGAGAGGGGCGGAGCCCTGAAGGCCATCTTCTTTGATCAGGTGGATGGCAGGGGGTGGCAGGGGCGGGGTGTATAACGGAACGGAATGGCCCAATGTAATAGGCCTAAAAATGGTGGTAAATTGAATAGGGTAGACCGCGGAATAGCGCGTGCAGCCCCGTTTATTTTTCAAATAAATTTTTAAAATAATTACCTACACGAACAACATATGGAGATGTTGGATAAAATTTTGTATTAAACTCGTGTGGAATTACACATTAGTCACTTAAGAAAATTAACCACTCGACCTACTTGCGTGACTAATGTGTATCATTCCACACTCGTCTAATAAATAACTATTCAGTAGCACCAAGTGTTATTCATTTCAAAATCCTTGAGATACTCAATCATGGTTTCTCCAACAGTCAGATTGCATTTTGTTTATGAACACATTTGTCATTGTGACAGGCAAAAGATTGCACTGCATTAAGTGCACTTACTTGTATCAAGCAAAAAGGAAAATAAGATGGCATTTACACAACGAGTGTATTTATCATAACAGGCAATAAATATTGCTTTTATTGGCATGCTTGGAATGAGTTTTTTTAAACACACCATAAATCGCGAAAACCAAAACCATATTAACCTTCATAGAATCTGCCAGTGTGAGGTGGTTTGCAAAATAGTATATCTTGGAGGGCTGATTGACAACTGAAAATCAGCGAAATGGAAATCTGTCGTGGTATTCAATTGACAAGGTGTGCCACAGTGCAGCTAACTAAAATTTGGCGGGATAGAGATGTCACTATACAGACAAATACGGACTGTTAGTCAAGCGGATAGAAGACGTATTGATGCTTTTGAGTTCTGGGTGGGGAAACGAGTGCTTAGAGTTCCATGGACAGCACGTCGAACAAATACCTCCATTCTTCAGGAAATTAGTTCCTCTAAAACGTTATCAAGTATTGTCTACACAAGAATTCTCTCATTTTCCGGGAACATCAATAGAAGAGAGAATAATATTGAGAGCTTGATTGTACAGGGAAAACCAAATAGGAAAAGATAGAGAGGATATTCCCCAAAACGCTGGGTTTATGTTATTAAACACATTATGGGGGAAAATTGGTGAGGTAATACGTCTATCGCGATCGACGGCGGTAAACTGTATATTTAGCAATACCAGAGCGGAGGCTGCAATATAATATAATATCCCACTCATGGGTAACAAACCGTTTGTCAAGACGTAATGATTCGACGATGATGAAGAGAAATTCCTCAATACATACTTATCGTATCCGATAATAACTTTGAAGTATCCCATTTTCCGTAATACACAAGGTGGTAGGTAAGCGAGAAATAGGAAAAAACCAGTGTAAATTGTTTTTCAGAATCGGTGGGTGTAACTTAATATTTTATACATTCTTTCAATTAGAAATAAGTTTTCCAAATAACATTTTTCGATCTAGGACAATAGGTCGCGACCACACGGGCGCGGCCGCCCAGGCGCGGCCGTCGCGGCGTGGGACAGTAAGGCGCTAGGACACTCAGGCGCGAGACACTAGGGCACAAAGACGCTAGACCGCGAAGACGCTAGCGCCCGGGACACTAAGGCGCGGACCACTAGAATGAGGGCTGCTTTATAAAACACAAAACGTCACCTTTTTTAAACTCTTCCGTTTGAATTAGCAGCCTTACGAGTAACCTTGTGGCTCCCGGAGTATAAAGTAAATATTAAAACAATATATCTTATATATATTTCTAAAAGTCCTGACTCGCTCAATCACTCACTGACTCATCAACGCCCAGCACAAACCTTTCGACTTAGAAAGCTGAAATTTTGTACAGAGGTTCCCTTTATGATGTATACAAGGAATAAGGAGGGATATTTCGAAATTCAACCCCTAAAGGGGTAAAATAGGGGTTCCAATTTTGTATGGAAAAATAATGTTAAATAGACATTTCGACTTGAAACTTCGTAGGTGTACTCCTAAAAACAAATAATCGAACACTTATTTCGTGATTTTCCGAAAATCAACCACTTAGGGGGTGAAATGGGGTAAATAAGCTTAAAAATCGATATGGATGTCGTTATTGAGGTTTTTGGGACGTTGTATTTTTAAATCCAAGACGATTTCCTGCGTGAGCTAAGCCTTCCAAGAAGGAAGTGATCCTGAAGTTTCGGCTAATGGAGTTAGACCTCCGGGTCAGGTTTCGGCAAGTTTTGAGGCAACGGCAAGCAAATACCACTGTGCAACCTGTAGATTGGGCTCTTCTTGTGGCATAGAGCCAGACAGCAGCAGCAGCAAGCACCACAGAAACAAATTACGGCCTTAGCGTCCCTAAGAAGTGTTCTCCAAGTGCTAGGTCCACTTTAGAGCTGGATTTGCAACAGCAGGGGCTCCGAAAGGTCTACAGCATCGTGATACAGCTAGGGCAAACATCGTGCGAGGTCTAGAAACAGGTTGCAGCCGCAGGGTGAGTTCCAGAAGAAAATTACAAGCTTGACATCCCTTGGTTTTGCGGTGGAAGGACGTGGATTCGTGAAGCAGGAAATAAAACAACTGCGAGTTGGCGTCACCTATGACGTAATACAGGTTAGCCCAAACTACTTGATTCATTAATTACATTGCGATTTATTACTTGAGGTGGGATTATTGATTGTTGGTCAATTTGCGATCAAATGGCGCTGAATTTTGTGTCTTCGATCAGTTCGGTTTACCATTCATTTTAGAGGTTAACTGTCACTCGTTCAAAAGTGGGCATTTGCTATACAAGAGTACAAGTCATACTGTGTATTACAGTCCAACCCTTGAAGATTTTTGACTTCTCACATGCTAGCCGGATCATTAATTTTGAATTTAGTTGCCAGAATAAAATAAAAAAAGGCAATAAACCATTTATTATTGCAATTTATTTTACAATTGAGAACATTTTTAATAAGCCCGGAGATCAACAATAATTCTTATTAGAACTACTTTGTATTTGTTTTGATTATCTCATTTATTTTAATTATTATAATATACAAATTATCGTCATAAAAGTGGACTATCATTTAAATATCTACAATTGTTTTAAGCACCCTATTATTCGTTATACTGTGTATGCCTGTAACGTACTTCTTCATATGTGGTATTAAAACAATTTAATCTAGCCATTGCTTTTTTGTATATTGAACAGCGAAAATAAAGCTTTTGCACAACAGTTGTCACTTCCATTGGGTATTTTATATAAGACTTTATGGTCTAGCGAACAGATTAGGTTTCAGAAACGTCATTTAGGGTTTAATGTTATACTACATACATAGATACATAATCTGTAACCCCTTATACCGTTTACACAGTGTCGGGGCGCCGGGCATACCGAGCAGCTGAGGGTATGTGCATTTTTAAATTCGGCGGAGGTACTTGAAGTAGTGGAGCCTGTCTAGCTAGAACACTATGCTCGCTCTCCAGGTGTTAACCCAACCAAGTACTGACCAAGCAGACTGGAGCTTAACTTTTGCAAGTGCCGTGAGATGTGCGACACCACTCAGCCGTACTGCCGGCTTTGTTATACTACATGTAAGTGTCAAATAATGGGCATTTTGTATACTCCGGGGGTGTGAATTGAGTTATCAGATAGAATATTGAACAAAAAGTATTCGCGATCAAAAATAGGTTAAAAGAATATAAAGAGCTCTATAATTTATCCTACCTATACGCATAGAATTTTAAAAAAAGAAAAAAACCCTTTTGGAGTGGAACTAATATTTGAATAAATTACTTGAGCCATAAATTGATATAACTCCAATTCAATATTTCCGTATAAAGTGTCATTTATAAATTGCCATAGTAAATAGATAAAAGCCATAAAATACAATATGGATATAATAAGACGTATATGTACATATTATTTATAAATTGCAATTTAACAAAATTGTTGGCGCCCAATACTTCTTTCTTAGTGTGAACCCAAAACCTTTATGCGAAAGTGAAGTAAATAAAAATCCCACATTTATTATACCCGTATCGCAGCCGAGAATTGAGCTAGTCGGAGTTATGTGAGCCTTCCAAAGGTAGGTTGCTTATAGTTGGTACAAGAAATTTTACAAAAACATAAACGACATCCGGCGAGAATTCAAACGAAAATCGTACGACACTCATTAATGACCAATAGAAAAATTAGTTCACGAACCATAGCCAAGACAACAAAATTTCTTGGAAATTTTTTGAAGGTAGACCAACCTAACTGTGAGGGTTTGTGTCGTTACGATTGTCTTGCCAAATCTGCATTCGAGTATTAATTCATATTCGCAAATTATTTTTCATCCTAGATTATTAAAAAATCGAATTTTACCATCTCCATAGAGACCAGAGAATGTGCGTTTCTAAGGCTACCTTTGCAAAACAACCTCCAATAGCTAGTCAAGAAAAACAATTTAGACGTTTTTCAGATGGGGCGCTGCAATAATCTCTTAAACCAAATTTTAAAAAAATACGTTTATAATTAACTTTTTTGCTTTAAATAATTGCTATTCTCCTTTTATAAAAATATTTGCTCAATAAAACTTAATTTTAGCAATGTATTCGTTACATTTTTAATATAAAATAAACATCAGATAGATTTCTGTAGAAGGTTATGTCTAACTACGGATAGATGGCGCTGCAGTTACAAACGCTATTCGATTTGCAAACATTTGCAAATTGTTTTATTATTGTTGACAGCTCTGTTAATTTCAAAATAATAACCTGGATGAGAGCTATGTTGAAAAAATTGTTGCAGGATGGTGTTGTAGGAAAAATTATGTGTAAACCATTGGCGGTACAGTGATTTTTCAGGCTTCAAGACCAGGCTCACTAAAGCTCGCTTGTCCATTTCTTCTTTCAGCCTGGAAAATAATCACTTTACCGACTAGGTTTACAATAGTATATTGTATGTTAAGAGCTGAAAGTGCATTCTTGCCTTCTTGCCGCTTGCGCATGAATATTGCTGGTTGAGACTAAGTCGAAACCAGCAATCATGCAAAAGCGGCAAGCGCACTTTTAGCTCGAAACATACATACTATTTTTTCGACGACTGAGCATATTATTAAAGGAAAATATCAAATTTCGTTTTATCGCAAAAATTAATTGACAATTAAGTTAACATTACTCGCGCAGTCTATATGACATGTGACGAGATTATTTCCACAAATGACGGGCGTTGTCAAGGAAACATTCGGACGTGGCTACTTATTTTGTTAACGCGGAAACCCAAAAGGCTCGGCGAGCGGCAAAAAGATGAAAACGCACGCTCAGCGGCAAATGTCAACTTTCTGTTGTCAAATGACAGTGAGAAAAATCTACTTTCGATGTCAGTCGTCGAAAAAATACTATTTCGTGCATTCCAACAACGTCCTAATTTGGCCGAGCGGGACGCAAAGGCACATTAATACGACGTTGTTGGAGTGCACTCAAAAAAAATCCGGAAAAAATTTATGCTCTTATGAGATTATATGTGAAAATTAACCATATGCAAAGATAAGGAAGGAAATATAATTAATGAACGGGATAAAATTTTAGAAAGGTGGGCAGGAAGTTTAAGTACTATTCTAGTTATTAGTAGCTTCAGCGTACTTATGCGAACGTTTTGTCCGTCTGTCTGTGTGTCTGTCTGGATCGCCTGTAACTTTCGAACGGCTACAGATATCGAAATTTTGAAAGGGGGCAAAGTTGTTGCTAAGGTCCGGAGCACCTTCATGCGCTATTTGGTTTTGGCGAAAGGTCAACCTGTTTTCGCAGTGCTGAAGCTACTCTTTAGACCTGTACTTGAGCAGTTTATTACTAATTCAAATTATTGCGATTTTATCTAATGACACACACATCTGACTTTTGTACCGCATTTTTTTATTTTTTTCAACTGACTTCAATATGTACCAAATAAATGTAACAACACACAGGGGAAATACAAACAAATATAGTCTTCTACAGCATTCTTCTAACAGAAGTCCAATAAGCTATTAAGAAATTAAATAACAATAAGTCCCTCATATGTGACAATATATCAGCTGAACTCATAAAATAAGGTAGAGAAGAACTGATCAGCCAAATGCTAGCTAAGATATAGAATACCTAAAACCTGTCATGAATGGACCATCAGCATTATATACCACCCTGCATAAAAAAGAAGCCAGCTGGACTGCTCTAATTATAGGTGTATAACATTACTGAACACAGCGTATAAAATCTTGTAGAACGTTATATACTATAGAATACTGAAACATTCCGAACAAGTGATTGGACAGTATCAGCGCAGATTCCGCAGTGGCAAGTCAACAATCGATAAAATATTCGCACTAAGACAAATTGTTGAGAAAACAGCAGAATACTGTATAGACACAAACCATATATTCGTTGACTTCAAAACAGTCTAAGACAGTATTAAAAAAGGTGAGCTATATAAGGCCATGGCAAAGCGTGGAATTCCAGAACAGCTAATAAGGGTTACAAAACTTACTATAACAAATTTGTAAAAGGCTTTACCCACTACTTCCCTCATAAGTGGACATTGTAACACTAAATAATTTTAAAAATCAAATTAAGGTAGGTGCAAAAATATCTTCACATTTCTAATACATTACATAAATTTTCAAATTAAAAAAACATTACCGTTGGTGAAATTCGATGGACAGGCGGAGGCGTATGCGATTGCAGTACTTAATTAACAGGGCTATATTAGAGTTTCTAGAAGCCATTTAAATATATATTAATTAGAAGTGAAAGATATTTCTTCTAAAAAGCGCCTTGCATAGAAAACGTAAAAATTATGCAAACATACTACTTTTCGGTAAATAATACAAAATCTAAAAATATTTTCTAATTATAAATCTTTAAAGTCTCCACATAGAAAAATTTGAATTTTAATATTAAGTCTTGGTATGTGAAATTTTGAAAAATATTAAAAAATTTGAAAAAATATTTTTTAGTTAAAGTTGTTTTCTGGCCTTCATATTGTTCAGTTAGCTAAAGATAATACACACTAAAAAATCTCATTGAAATCTTACTTAATTTCCGAAAATAGCACTTTTAGGATTTTGACAATTTCGAAAAACTCCATTTTCTAAATAATTTAAAATTACTCGGTATATATGATAGGGGCTAAATAGGATGTTAGACAAGCACAAATTATTGACGTAAAAAGTTTTGTAGAAAAATCAAAAATAAAATTTGTTCCCATATTATGCCGACTTTTTGGCGGTCACTGTATAATTTGTATACAAAATATTGTCTTCCTCCAACCAATACTTTTTGAGTTATACCGCCAACAGACAGACACACAGATAAACAGACAGAAGGAATTGTAAATACAGAATTAGACCACCAAACTATATATAACAGGTAATAATGTAAGGCAGGACGACTCATTTGCCTGTCTCTTATTTAATGTCGTCCTACAAAAAGTCATAGAGAAAGAAATACAAACCACTACAACAATATTCACAAAGACAACACAGTTACTAGCCTACGCGGACAACATTGATATCATTGGTCGAATTGCAAGAACAAACAATTGAACCTTCGTAGATCTAGAAAGAGCATCAGAAGATCAGTGAACAAAAAACGAAGTGCATGATAACGCGTACCAAAGATCGAAGGGACAGAGTAGGTCAAAATATAACAATAGGTGACTACAACCTGAGGTGGTCAGAGATTTCGTGAATCTAGGATATCAAACAAATAACCAGAGAAGTGATGAAGAGTTGTTTCGCCGAACAAGTGTTTCTATGGATTAAAAAAAGAGCTAGAATCTCATAACCTTACTAGGAAGTCTAAAAACGTAATATATAAAACCTTAATATGACCGGTGCTAACCTACGGCTCTATGAATGGACTTTAAGCAAATCATGCGCATTACTCTTAGAAGTCTTTCAAAGAAAAGTTCTGCGTAACATGTATGGACTAGTACTGGAAGATCAGGTATGGCGCAGAAGATTCAACAACGAACTGTATGACTGAAAAAATTGGAGTACTAGAAGCAGTAAAAGCTATAATGGAGCAGTAACAGTTAATTAAACAGGTGTAAGAAAGAAGTCGTATCTTTATAGAAGCAAAAGTATATTTTTGTGGATTGGGTGATACCAATTTAAATCCCTGCATTTAAGCAACCTCGAATTAGTAAGCAAGTTTCGCCTGGGGAGTTGGGCGACTTGCTCATCTGCTTTTTTTGATACATTAGCTGATGTGGTGGCCGGTGCTAAATGTCACCGTTAGATGGCGTCAGGCAATTTGTGCACTTCCGCTTTCTTGGCGTCGCTAACTAGAATATGGCGTGTTAAAAGTGAATTTTCTTTCTACCTGAATCATCCAAGCGTTATGAAGCGGTAACCTCTCGTTGGTGGTTGGATTGGATTCCTCAAATGCTTAGGTATATGTCGACCTATTTATTTCAAGCCTGGAGATGGTTTGTGCTTTGGGCAAATTATAACCTATGAAAGCACATTTTCTGAGATTTAAAAGGCAGGCATAATTCTGGTAAGCGAGCCATTTCAGCATGAATTATATTTCTAATTTTTGTGTCTGCTTTATGCAGCCTTTCTAGAACGGGCCAAATGCTTTTAAATACGGCCCCAAACCCACTGTTCGTTTGGGAATTCCTAGCTGTGAAGCGGCTTCTCTCCCATGTGCTGTAGTTTGTAGCTCCAGGCACACCTCCAATCATGTCGGAGGAAGTTGTGGCTGACGAAGTGACCTCAGAAAACCCTGTTCAACTAGACTGGTATCCCGTCCTCAACAATCTATCTTTGTCGGAGGAGTCGGAAGAAGCTAATTACCCCACATTCAGGTTTAGTCACATAGGCTGTTAAAATAAATTGTGTTGCTGGCCTCACCAGCTAGAGTAGGATATTTTTTGTGTGTTTCAAGTAATCTAACTTGGATGCTGAGTTAAGCTATTCTTTAGTCGATATACGATACATGCATTTAGTTGAAATTGCCGAGCTAGTACTACATTTGATCTGCAATTCTTTCCCCGTTATATTAATGCAACGGCTTGTAAAGGAGAGGCGTTTTTACCTCGCAGAGTTATAGCAAGCGATATAGAGATCTATATTGTGCTCCGAACGATTCACTACCATATTTTGCACTGGACATTTGTTGTACAAGATTGGCTCCGCAAGCGAGCTGTTAGAAATTTAGTAGCATATTGCCTGTGAAAATAATTAATGAATGATTTAGCTATAAATTTACTTGCGCTCAGCGAAGGAGACGAAGCACATCTTTGGTTCCTTCTTCTAATCTGTGATACCTTGTGATATATATCTTTATTTATGTGTATTTATTTGCCTATGTGATTTAATTAATGAGAGGGTGGTGTTGTATTTGTTATTTGACAAGAAAGACAGTAATTACGATCGTATTTCAAATGTTACTTACTTCATTATATGACTCTATTAAAATTTTGGGTTTTATTGCTATGTTGTGCGTTGCTGAAGTTTGAGCGAATTTAGCAGTTTATGAGTTCAACGATTCATATGAAGCTGTGCTCGGGTCTCAAACTGCTTGGCCCCCCTACGGTTTACTGTTAGTTGGAAGGTAAGTTCGACCCAGCCTTCTCCTTTGAGGTAGTCCAAGGCCTGCTTCCATTTCCGAACGGCAATGGTTAATGTAACATGTGGAGTGAAGTATTTTGACTAAGGGAATTTAAAGCTGTACAGACCTATATTTACAATCTTTTCTAAAATGTTTGCCAAGCAAACTACTTAAAATACCTATATGTACGATAGATCAATAATATGAGTTTTGAGACCTCAGTTTCAGGAGAAAAGCAAGTCCTTTTCGCTCTCATGCGGCAATAGTCATTTATTTACCAAGGGCATTATGAAGATGTTTAAGCCCCTTCGAGGGCGACAAGTTTACAAGTCTGAGGGCTTCCGGTCCGATGGTTTATAAGTTGCCCGGAGGCTATGAAC
Organism: Agriotes lineatus; assembly: GCA_940337035.1. Lineage (NCBI taxonomy): Eukaryota > Metazoa > Arthropoda > Insecta > Coleoptera > Elateridae > Agriotes > Agriotes lineatus. The sequence continues at coordinate 92,452,984 of OW679197.1, read as the reverse complement.
ACCAAGTAAAGCCCGTGGTGCATACGTTTTATTTTCCACTTTGAATACACAAATAATAAAGATTTGCAGAACAGTCCATGACGCCATAGGGCGTATCATAGATATAAACAACAAATAATAAATCGGTGGAAAATAAAATCCTTTTTTGTTCGCTGACGTCGGCGTCGTTATAAACATGTTTAATGAAAACGATAGCTACTTACCAAATCACTATTTAGCCAAAATAATTGTAAGAATTATTACTCTATTTTCATTTTACAAAATTTTATATAACCTGGATCTACCTTTTTAAAATTTCGATAGTACATAAAGTTTTGTATACACCTCAGGAGTAACCAGCGTCTTTGGCCTATTCACTCCGGGTGCTAAAAGCTCCTGTTATACCCCTTTCATACATAAATAACTATTTTTTTTTCTAGTTGCTGCTGTGGATCTATAACCGCAAAGAGAATTATTCGAGTTTTTAACATTGTCACATTTTCTAAGCTATTTTAGATTCTAAAGTAAGAATAGGTAGCCTCTACGTTGTTACAAGCAAATATATTTAGTTAGTCGAATACAATATAAGAAATGTACTCTTCCAACTACAAGTATAAAATGTGAAAACGCAAGGTCAACGACGCCCTTTCATGGTCTACTGTTCGATTCTTAAGGAGTTAATTTTTATATAGTTTAAGTGTTGGATTAATAATTATTAAAAAAAATATTTCCTTTATGAATTGTGTAGACCCAGTTCGTACGATACATCCAACATTATGAATAAGAATTACCCATAAAGACTTAATTTAAACTGGAAACTGCTATTATTGGCAAGTTTCAATTGCATTGAATATTCAAAAGCAACGACCTTTGATGCCCTGACTATTAAAAAGGAACTCGTGTAGCAATTCAACCCAAATAATTGAGTAGTGCGGTGCATCATATCTTACTTTTATACGGATGAAAATGTAATGAATTCAAGTTTCCCAAAATATCTAATCCCCAAAAAAAAAAAATGTTTTCTCTGGTCCTGCAAACCACACTCCCGTCTCTTCTTTAAGATTTTCGTTGTTTGAAAACCGGAGCCCCTGAAGATATTTCTTGAGGTTTCGGAATAAGTAGAAGTTGCTAGGAGTCAGGTCCACGCTGTAATGTGGATAGTTAAGTTGTTCGAACCCGCAGTCCTCCAGGACAGCCTCTGCAAATCTGGCCTTGTGTACTGAAGAATTGTTATGCACTAGGAAAATCCCCTTGGACAGTTTCCACGTCTCTTTTCTTTAATTACACTGCACAATTTTTTCAAAAGTTGTGCATAATATTTTGCATTAATTATAGTTTTGTGTGGCATTTAATCGATTAAGAGCAGCCTCTAGAAATCCCAAAAACCAGAAGCCATGATTTTCCCAGCAGAGGTCCCCAATAATAATTTTTCAAACGCGGTTTTAAATTTGCATAGCAGCCGTTGAAGCTCGTTTAATACGGCCCACTGTCATCTACATAGCAAAGAATGTTTATCTTATTATTGGCAAGTCTGTATCCGAGGTTGGTTGCTTTAACGGTTATATTATTTTGTCCACGATGATGTTGAACATTGAGGGACTGATGCTATGTTCTTGTTGGATTCCCGTCTTAGTCTTTATCTCTTTAGTTAATTTGTGTTGGCTTTTATTTTAGTGATGTTATTGATATCTATATCTTTAATTATACGGATCTATTCTTTAGATTAGATGTCTCTAAGTTGTATGTGATCAAATGTTTCTGTAAGATCGACAAAGCAGATAAGCGCGGGTCTCTTATATTCTAGCGCTTTTTCTGCAATTTGAGTATGACAAATATTGTAATGTGGATCGTTTTCCTCTTACTCCCTGTTCTCTCTTGCGATTATGCTAGTGTTGTGCCCCTGTAGTTCGATGGTTTCTTTTTGGCTTTATCTGCTTAATAATCTAGTTGACTATTTCGTCTTCACTCAGTGTTTTTCAATGTTTTAGTTTTATTATTGTCATTCTGGTCTGTTCTTCTGAAGGTGTTACTGTTTCTTCGTCTTATTCTGTAGGCTTCTTTTCCTGCTCTTCTTAGTCGGTGTTATCATAAAGTTATTGAAAATAGTTAGTTCACCCTGCTTCATTTATAGGTTTGATTTCTATGCACTAGTTTGTTGATTTTTAGGCCTCTTAGCATTTTTCAAAGGTCGCCACACCGTTACTCATCCAACTGTTCACGTTGACTTTCAGTTCCTTCTTTAAACTTTCTGCGCCATTCTCACATACAGCCACCACTCGTAAGCTGTAGTCATCCAACGATGAATTGTGGCTATATTGTTTCCTTCAGAGTCGATGCCTTCAGTCAGAAGAAAACGAATTATGGATTACGGTTCGCAGTTCACACTTGATGTGCGCAGTAAGCCGTAATTTTATTTCTTCTGGTTGAAGACTCAACGCTAAAGGGTATCATGTAGTCGAAGTCTATCGTCAGATGAGTGCAGTTTATAAACGACGGCTGTTTTTGAGAATGGTGCAGAAAGTTTAAATAAGAAGCTGAAAGCCAATATGCGCGGTTGGCTAAGGGACCATGCGGCAACATTTATTGAAGAGGTGATAGAGAAACTCATGGCAGGGTATGATAAGTGCCTTCATTCAAATGGCGATTATGTAGAAATGTAGGTAAGAGATACTTACATCTTTTATACAATGAATATTTCATAGTCATTATTGTTTTCTATTCCCACTGAATCGGAGGTTTAAAAAAGAACCCTGGTATTATGACGTCATAAATGTGCATAGATAGAATGATTAAGTCTAAATTAGCATAAAAAATTAGTTTGTTGTAATTATTCAAAATATTTACATTTTCAAAAGCTCATATACGATTGCATTTTACTTATTTTAATATACAGGGTTAGCTAATAGGTATGGATGGTTTTTAGTAGAAGACGAAATAAACACAGAAGTGTCAACTAAGATTCAGTAAAAGGTATAATTTATAAAACGATGGCACATTTTTAGCTATAATCACCCGCAATAATTTTGACAAATAAGATCCCAAAAGTGCGTTACCTATGAATTATTTCTTAAAGGTAACGCACTTGAGGGATATTATTTGTCAAAATTATAAGGATTTATCACTGGCCGCGGTAAATTCGGGAAGATAAGTTCTTAAATAAATTAATAATTTTTACCGAAGCGAGAAAGCATTTTTCTAACAAATTAATTTGACACTTCATTATAATAATATGTCGGTGGCACTGTAAGTCTATGTCAAATTCGAGGTTATCAGGTTAGGTTTTGCGGCAGTTTTGACACAGATGACGCAAAACCTAACCACGAAATTTAATTTAGATTTACAGTGCCACCAACTTGTCATAAGATACTACTGATTTTTAATTATTAGGTAGTATCCATGGTGATTGAAAATCACCCTAGGGTCGTTTTCACTTTTGTCAAACTGACTCGTGTGATTAAAAATAATCAAACTGGATTGGTCTGCAATATATGTAAGAACTTATCTCTTTAATCAATGTATAGTTGCAGTAGAAGACACTGATCGACACCCACAAGAAAGATAATTTTAAGATGGGTAAGTTATTCCGTACTTGTGGAAATTTTATTTCAAAATTGTTGAGTACTACTCACTCAGTATATAATCCTGAAAACATGAAACGTGTTAGAATTGCTGTGTAATGTAGTCCAACGCGTTTAGACGCAAAACATTCTCAAGGTTTAAATATTTCGAATACATCTTTACGGCGAATTTTAAAATATTATATTCACAAAATATAGATAGTTTTGCAATTAAAAGATTAGGATACAAGTGCACGTTGTTACGATTTGCGTTCTTTAATGAAATGAACTATGTAGGAATAAACTGTACTTTAGTTAGCTGTAAGCCATCTGTATAATATTTTAAGGTAAAATTCGTAGGAAAAATGTCATATTTAAATTACAACAAGCGGATGTTTAGAAACGTGCCTTTCGTTTGGGAAGCTGGAGATATTCCAATCTCACGAATAGATTAGAGTAAGTTTATGCAGGGTTTACTTCATAAACCGAAATATTGAGTGATGTATATGACCGGTACGTGATCAGAAGAAGCAACGGTTGCAACTCTATCATAAAAATTATTTGCAGCTGGGATCAAATGCTTTTAGTAGAATTTTAATCCTTTATAGCGGTAATTTCCAAAGGGTCCGAGCAAACCACATTTCACCGTGGGAAAGCCTCAAACTTTTAAAATTTATAGAACTATTATGAACTATCACGTCCGTGTGTACGTGCCAAAATTCCAAAATTTAGACCAGCTCTGATAGGTTATTGGGAACTTTGTAAACGCCCACCGAGCTTTCTTGGTCAGAATGGACTTAGAATTAAGTTAGTTAATAAGAAGATGTAAATACGTAAAGTTAAGAAACAACGCTATTAAACTTAAGTGTTCTGTAAACGGCAGAAAAATAAATGCAAGTGTTTGTACTTAAGTGTTCTTATTAATCTCGCAACAGTAGCTTTGGTCTTCGTGTCCGAGTGTGTTTCAACTAAAAGGATTGCCAGTTACCCCGACTTTAGGCGTCTCGCAATAGTGTTTCGAAGTCGGTCCAAGTGCAAGCGTTGAAATATACAAGGGGAAGCACGTGAACAGGACAGAAAAAGCATCTAATAAATTGAGGCAGTACAACGGAAGCGGTCATTCCGGGAAGCGGCGTAGATAAAATCCAGGAGCGTCGAGGAGTGAATGCAGGGAATTCCGTGGTCCAACGGGAGCTGTCAATCCGGGAACGGCGTAGAGGACTGGGGACGGCGTCACGTAAGAGTGGAAACGTTGGAAAACCAGCAAGCGTCGAGGAGGTGACGGCAAGGAATCCGTGGAGGTGGTCTGGCCACAACAGGAGGGCAGTCATTCGAAGGGGCGGCGAGGCAGCATTCTGGGAACAACGTCAGTAAAACTGACAACGAAGAAAAACCAGTGTAGTGCAGTAAAAGCCAGTAAATGTGTCGAAGTGAGTGACGGCGGAAACTCCAGGAAACAAGACAGGGAAGCGGCTTCAGGACAGGGAGGCGGCGTCTAGATCTGTGGGAATAAGACGACAGCACAGCGGGGAAAACAGAAAATTGCAGTTGTGCGTAAGTAATGCTTGTTGTTTATTTCGGGATTATATGGTCTTATTATGCGATTTAGTAAGGTTGTGTATATATTTTTTTGAAATAATAGGATCAGGTATTGCTCGTAGTTGTCAGTAATAGTAAATTTTCGACGGGTTGTGAACTAGTTAAGTTTTTACAGCAGCGATAGGTAATTTACGGGTTACGCAAAATTCCTGGTTTACAGAATTTAAATTTTATCAAGTGTTTCATTTAAAAGAAACAATGGTTTCCGAATACAGTATTTTTTCGGTGAACGAATTAAAATACGTTGCTAATCTGTTGGAATTACCGGAGAAAAAGAAAAAGGCAGAGATCATAGAAGAATTGATTAAGGCTCAACATTCGGTAGAGGACATTAAAGTAGAATTAGGTGCCTGGGAGAAAACCCTCGGAAGGACAATAGGAAGAATTAGCTAGCAGGGAACGAGAATTAGCTGAAAGGGAACGAAAAGAAAAATTAGAAATAGCTGAAAGGGAACGAAGAGAAAGGTTAGAATTAGCTGAAAGGAGAGAAAGGTTATAATTAGCTGAAAGGGAGCGAGAAGAAAGATTGGAGGTAGCTAGATTAGATGCTCAAGTGAAAATTGCTCAGGCCCAAGCTCAAACGGCAAATGAAAATAATGTACATGATGTCAATGCAATTAGCAATATGTCCTTGAATATGACAAAACAATTGCAACCTTTCAAGGATGACGGTGACATGGGATTGTATTTAACGAATTTCGAGCGGGTTTGTGTGCAATTGAACTTCTCCAAGGAATCGTGGCCAATTCGATTGACGAGTGTGTTGTCACCAACAGCGAATGAGGTCGTGGCTCGATTAACAGAAGAGGACAGCAAAGATTACGACAAAGTCAGGGCTAGTCTGCTCAAGAAATATCAGCTAACAGCAGAAGTTTTTAGAACGAAATTTCGGTACGGGAAACGGAAAACTGACCAGAGTTATGCGGAGTTTGCATACCAACTAAAAACCAATTTCCAGGAATGGATCAAGAGCGAAGAAGCGGAAGGAAACTTCGACAAGCTAACTCAACTGATGTGCTTGGAGAAATTTTATAGTTCGTTGCCAGGGGAGATGAAATTTTGGGTGGAGGACCGAAACAAGTCCAAGACGATGGAAAAAGCTGCAGAGCATGCAGACACATACGTCACCAAAAGAGAACCAGGTACGGAACGGCAATATAATGGAAACTTCAAGCCATCGAAAAATAAGTTCGAAACTAAGCCAACGACGTCGAACTTGAAAAATGACTTAGGGAAAAGTCAGGTGCAAACGGAAGGTGTTGTCAAGGAAAACTTGGACAAACGCAGTTTCGACAGACGAAGGCCGGGGAAGTGCTTTGGATGTGGGGCAGTAGGTCACTATAAAGGTTCACCGGAATGTCCCAAAACACAAGTCGTTTTAGCAACGATAGGCCAGAGCAAGAACGAGGAAGGTCTGCTAGAACCTTATACCATAATAGCGAAAGTAAATGGAATGGAAGCAAAATTACTACGAGCCAGCTATGATATCGTGCACACAAATTTAATCAAAGGAGCCGATTATACAGGGAAATATGTATATGTGCAAGGACTCCTGAATGAAGAATGTGCGGCGTTACCAGTTGCGAAGGTAAAATTAAATTTGCCAGAAATTCAGGTGGAAACTGAAGCAGCTGTAGCGAATCGTTTGCCTCGAGATTATACGTATCTGCTATCGAATAGAACGTGGGAGATGCTGCCGAAGGAAAATGATGTGGTAATTCAACAAGTGCTCGCATTAACGAGAGCGCAGGCGAAGGCTATAATGGAAAAGGAAAAGGTTCACGATGAAAATAAAGAAACTAATGCCGAAGTAAAGAGTTCAGAAGACGGAAAAGATTCCGACGAACAGGGAGAAGAAGCGGAAAAGGAGATTGGGTATAAATCACCGAGCCTGGAAAAGGACGAACAATTTTCAATGCCTAAATCGGATATCGACTACTCGGACATAACACAACTTACACCGACAACCTTAAGAATGCTGCAATTAGAAGACCCAAAATTAAAGGAGTATTTTGAGATGGCAGAATCAAAGAAGGAGAACAATGGAGCAAAATTCTACATTGCTTCTGGAATACTGCACAGGAGAATTACTGACAAATTAGGTCGGAGCTTTGAGGAAGTGATGGTGCCAGAAAAATTACAAAGCAAGTTGCTAGATATCGCACATGATAACATGTGGATGGGACACTTGGGTTGTAACAAAACCATTGACAGGATCAAGCAGAATTATTGGTGGAATCAGATGGGACGAGACGTGAAAAACAAGATCAAGTGCTGTGACGTTTGCATGCGCGTAGGGAGGACCACTGATAGAAAAAAAGCTCCAATGTGTAGAGTGCCAGTAATCACCGAACCTTATAAGCGAGTAAATGTGGATATTGTAGGACCTTTAGCGAAAACCGAGAAGGGAAACAGATATCTACTAACGCTAATTTGTAGTGCCACAAAATTTCCTGACGCGATCCCATTGAAAGTAGCAGATTCTGAAGCGGTGGTAAAAGGGTTATTAAATATATTTTCACGAGTAGGATTTCCATCCGAAATCCAGATGGATTTGGGCACTGTATTTACCAGCAATCTAACGACCGAATTTCTTGACCGATGTGGTATTAAAAATCATACACAGTTCAGCATATCATCCGCAATCAAATGCAGTAGAACGATTCCACGGCGTATACAAGCGAATCCTAAGAGCGTTGTGTTACGAACACGGAAATGAGTGGGATGAATATATCGATCAAGCGCTTTTCGTCTTGAGATGTGCACCGCACGCGGCGCACGGATTTAGTCCCGCAGAATTGGTTTATGGACGTCAGATTAGATCTCCATTAAACATGATCAAGGAGTTGTGGGTTGGAAAGGAAACCAACGAACCGGTAGTAGTGTACATATTAAAGTTACTTGATAGGCTAAGGCAAATGCAGGAAATCGCGAAAACGGCGACTTTGGAAGCGCAAACCAAATCAAAAGGTTATTATGATCTGAAGGCGAAGGCTTCATATTACGAGGTTGGCGAGAAGGTTATGTTGTATCAGCAAGCCAGGACCAACAAATTGCAGATGCAATGGACGGGACCCAAAGAAATTGAGGAGAAAATTTCCGATACGAATTATATAATTAAAGAAATTTCGGGAAAACGTAAACAAACTCTTGTCCACGTCAATTTGTTGAAACCTTATTTTGAAAAGGCTGAAGTCATTGCGATAGTAATCAAAGAACCTGGGGAATAAGGAGCAGAACTCGATCTTCCAGAACTGGAAATAGAAGACACCGAAATCTTAAGTGCTTCGGAAGTGTTGAAACAAGCCAAAGGGGTAGGAAAACTCACGGATAGGGAGCAAGCTTATAGTGCAAGTGAACTCGAATGTGCAGCTTTAGTCTGGGCAGTCGGAAAATTAAAACTTTAGCATATATGACTCTAAACAAACACTAAACACTTTTAATTTAAATATTTAATGAAAATATCTCAGGTTTTAAACACAATTCGTGAAAATAATAACAAAAATTACGTGATAACTCTAAAACTAATTAAAACAAAACCGACGCGGAGACGCGACACTTTCACTTTTCGGAAACCCGGTCACAAGTGTGTGTGTCTTAAACTCGACTACCCTCACGCACTTTTGCTAATTGGGGTGTCTCACGTCCGAGGGCGTGAGAAGGCTGTTCTGCCTATGGGCATGCAAATAGTCTGCTACAGTCTCCCCCTCCTGACGTAGTAAACGTCTCGTAGTACGTCAGGTTCTTTCTGTTGGGATGGATTATTTCGGAGGCGTCCTCGTTTTCTCTTTGGAACCATTGCCAGCGGGGCGGCCCAAGGAGATTCGAATTTTTCTATTACATCATCTGCCCACATCTGATCCAGTTCCTTCTTGAGGAGTTCCTTTTTTGCGGGATTCAGGTTATACGCGGGCACTGCTACAGGTTGATGATCACCACTGTCGATGGAATGCTCTGCATAAGGAGGAGGGCCTCCCCCTGGCCGAAACGTCCCTTCATCTTCTCGAAGTTCGACCTCAGTGACACTGACACAGTGCACGAAAGTGGTCTCATTCTGGGTGGAAGTTTCGTCTTCTGCATATTGGAACTGCTGATCCGGTTGATCGGCGAAGTGCCAACTGTGTTTCCCATGATTTATCACGATGGCAGCAGCTTGCAGAAAATCTATACCTAGAAGCGTGCGGTTCGTCTCTAAGCGGGGTAGCATTATTAAGGATGTTTGCAAGGTACGATCCTTAATATAAATTGGCACCTTGGCAATCAACACATCCTCTTGCCGCGCTATTCCGTCGGCAAACGCGAGTGTCCTTCTTTCAGCCGTCATAGGGTAATCCAGTGTCTGCAGGTATTCTAACACCCGATGTCCTCCGATACTAGCTTGGGCTCCGGAGTCAGCGTACGCCACACCTGTTCGTCCAAAAAGCTCTAAAGGTAGCAATGGCCTTGCGCATCCATTTTCAGTGGTAGTCCCCATCACTGCTGTTTAATTCAGGGTCGTCGTTGTAAGGTTTGTGGCCCTTTTTGACGTCGAAGCTCCGTTGCACGTAGTACAATTGGAGCGCATTATTCCAGGAGCACCGCAACCGTAACATCTTATTGCCGATGTGCTTGGACTTGTTTTGTCTAGCGCCGATCGCTTTGTATCTTTTCGCATTTCCTTCTGGCATTCTTCGATTGTGTGGCCGAAATTTCTACAGAAAACACAACGCGGGCGATCTTTTGTCTGACGCATAGCTTCCTGTGTGGACGTAACCCTTTTTGCATCAGCTTCTTGTATGGTGCGTTCAGACTCGCGAGCTAAAGTGAGAAGCTCGTCAAAGGTCTTCGCATCTTCGCGTTTGACCCTTTTCCGTATTCTGCGGTGAAGTAGCCCATAGATCATGTCCAGTTGAATGCTTACAGTAGGCGCTTCCTTCAATTGTGAAAACATGGCTCTTGCGCGACTGACAAAAATATCTGTGGACGTTTTATCGTCTTGTTCGTTGGCAAATAGTTCTCGATATATCTGATATGCTGGTTTTCGCGGTCCATAAGAATTTTCTAACGCTGTAGTGGCTTCTTCCCATGTTTTAATCGACGATTTTATACCTTGCCACCATGTAGCAGCTTCGCTCGTTAAAAGCATCGTTAGCCCGCGCAATGCGTTTTCGTCGGACACGTCCACACATTCTTTATATGTGTTCACAGCATCTATAAACGCAGCTATATCGTCGCCTGCAGTTCCAGAAAACCTAGATAAGCATTTTGCAAAGCTTCCTTTTGATGTAGTTACTGTGGATTCTGGAGTAGCTGATTGCGTTCGTAAATGTTGCACATCTAATTGAATTTGTTGTAATTGTTCGTTAACTTTTGTTTGTACACCGGCAAGCAGTTGTTGTAATTGTTCCGTAGTCATTTGAACCACCGTGGAACTCATATCTCCGGCCGAAGAAACGAACGCAACTTGAGATTTATGTGTTCTATCACGATTTTTATACTGCAGTCGTTTACTGCGGCGAACACTTCCTGCCATTCACAGAAAAGTTCGTAAATAATCTTACGTTAATGTCTATAAACAAAGTTAATAGTGCTTAAAATCAACGTAATTAATAAACAAAGACGCGACACTGTGTCAATTGTCTTTGTGTATTTGTCAATATCACAGCAATAATATACCGCGAACGCAGACGCGGCGTGATTGTCGAAATGTCTGTATAATGTTCCTTTGGCGTATATAGTTAATTAATAAGCAAAGACGCGACACTGTGTCAATTGTCTTTGTGCATTTGTCAATATCACAACGGTGAACGCAGACGCGACCTGCTTGTCGAAATGTCTGTAGAATGTTCCTTTGGCGTATATAGTTAATTAATAAGCAAAGACGCGACACTGTGTCAATTGTCTTTGTGCATTTGTCTATATCACAACAATAATTACATACACGGCGAACGCAGACGCGACCTAATTGTCGAAATGTCTGTACAATGTTTGTTTTGCGTATATAGTTAATTAATAAGCAAAGACGCGACACTATGTCAGTTGTCTTTGTGCACTTGTCAATATAACAACTGTCTATTACACAGCGAACGCAGACGCGACGTGATTGTCGAAATGTCTGTACAATGTTCGTTTTGCGTATATAATAGCACTTGTTTACAGTTTACAACCACCGAATAGTAAACAAACCCGGGAGCTTGACTTACCTACCCTTCCGGGTTACTCGCGGTCAAGTTCACAACCTTTTTCCTGAACAATGGCACGATGCGGCGGCAGTTCCACTGTAGCGAGAAAGGGATGACGTGTTCCTTGTCTAACAGTAGCGAGCAGCTCACTGGGGTTGAAAATGAAAGCAGTTTGCTTTTGCGCAACCGTGGCTGAGCAACGCTCGGGGCTAATGGACGACGTTCGCTGGTTATACAAAGGGATGCGGCAGTTGATGTGGCCTTAGGCGTTTGCGAATTGGCCAAAATGGCTAAGCGTCGCACTTCCAATTCACACACCACCTTCCTTGTATGATATATGCACTACGAAAGTCACCTTTAGCACTAATTTTAATTGCTGTTCTTGTTTATTTGTTTTAATTGCTTTTTGAGTTTGATTTTTATAGTATTTTTGTAAATTAACACGGCCCCACGTTGGGCGCCAGTTTAGCATATATGACTCTAAACAAACACTAAACACTTTTAATTTAAATATTTAATGAAAATATCTCAGGTTTTAAATACAATTCGTGAAAATAATAACAAAAATTACGTGATAACTCTAAAACTAATTAAAACAAAACCGACGCGGAGACGCGACACTTTCACTTTTCGGAAACCCGGTCACAAGTGTGTGTGTCTTAAACTCGACTACCCTCACGCACTTTTGCTAATTGGGCTGTCTCACGTCCGAGGGCGTGAGAAGGCTGTTCTGCATATGGGCATGCAAATAGTCTGCTACAAAACCTTATTTGTTTCTGAGCCATTTTACCGTAGAAACGGATCACTGTCTTTTGACCTGGTTACGGCAGATGAGCAATAAGAATGGCAGATTACTGCGGTGGTCATTAATTTTACAAATGTTAAATTTCACTGTTCTCTATAAACCGGGAAAGAAATGCGGAAACGTGGATTCCTTATCTAGGTATTTTGTTTAGTTAAGTCACCGAGAACCAAAGTAGTACTGACAATTACACCAGATAACTGATGTTAATTCACGTAGGTTAGTTAAATTAGAGTAAGCATGATGAGACCATATAGTTCTGAGATTTATGACTGGTATTGCTTAAGTACGAAAGAAGAACGTCTTGTGGTGTAAAAATCGATAGATTTAAACCCCAAAGACTATCTTAATCCGGGGGCAACTGTTACGATTTGCGTTCTTTAATGAAATGAACTATGTAGGAATATACTGTACTTTAGTTAGCTGTAAGCCATCTGTATAATATTTTAAGGTAAAATTCATAGGAAAAATGTCATATTTAAATTACAACAAGCGGATGTTTAGAAACGTGCCTTTCGTTTGGGAAGCTGGAGATATTCCAATCTCACGAATAGATTAGAGTAAGTTTAAGCAGGGTTTACTTCATAAACCGAAATATTGAGTGATGTATATGACCGGTACGTGATCAGAAGAAGCAACGGTTGCAACTCGATTATAAAAATTATTTGCAGCTGGGACCAAATGCTTTTAGTAGAATTTTAATCCTTTATAGCGGTAATTTCCAAAGGGTCCGAGCAAACCACATTTCACCTTGGGAAAGCCTCAAACTTTTAAAATTCATAGAACTATTATGAACTATCACGTCCGTGTGTACGTGCCAAAATTCCAAAATTTAGACCAGCTCTGATAGGTTATTGGGAACTTTGTAAACGCCCACCGAGCTTTCTTGGTCAGAATGGACTTAGAATTAAGTTAGTTAATAAGAAGATGTAAATACGTAAAGTTAAGAAACAACGCTATTAAACTTAAGTGTTCTGTAAACGGCAGAAAAATAAATGCAAGTGTTTGTACTTAAGTGTTCTTATTAATCTCGCAACAGTAGCTTTGGTCTTCGTGTCCGAGTCTGTTTCAACTAAATGGATTGCCAGTTACCCCGACTTTAGGCGTCTCGCAATAACGTCTTCAATTTTGGGAATAGATTTTAGAAATTTACAATGCTAATGAAAACATACTAAATGAGCTTATGACGACTGATGAGGCCCATTTTTACTTAAATGGTTATGTTAGCAAGCAGAACTTTGGATACTGGGCTGCAGACAAGCCTTGCAATCTTTACGACAAACCGCTACATAGCCCTAAAGTTTAAATATTCAACATCAGCAACTATTACCCCATCCTTTTTTGTATCGAATAATGAAACTGTAACGGTTAACTCCGACCGTTTCTTGGGGAAGCTGATAAACTTTGTTATGCCTGCAATGAGAAGATAAAGCAGTTCACTCCATTTCTTGTTGTGGGGATATCTAAAGTCCAAGAGTGCAAGAACAAACCTTGCACAATTCGTGAACTGAAGCTTGCCATCGAAAACGAAATGAGAAACATTATTTGTTGCAACCTGTCCTGCAGAAATTTAATACACGTTTACAGCATTTTATAAATTCCAATGGTGGACATTATTTAAAAAAAAAACTTTAAGTGTGTGAGGGTCGAGTACACGCGCCATTATCTTTTATTTTATTTTCAGGGAGAATTAGCTTAATAGCTAGATGCAAAGAATTATTTTTAGTTATAGTTGAGCAATTATAAATCTTAACGAAAGTTTTCGTTTGTTCTAATTAAGGTATAGTCAGATATTTTTGCAGCTGTTGCAGATTTAGTTGGACCTGGATAGGTAACGCGTTCTTTTTAGCACATGGCTTATCAAACTTGGCGGCTGAAGTACAGCCAAAATCGATGATAGGTACTATTACGGAAAAAATATTTCGCACGGTTTGTTTGCCTTGTGTATGTATGGTTTTATCAAGTGGACTAATGTCACTGAATTGTCAATTGTACAACTGACATTCTGCCATTAAAACTTAAAATGTCGAATCACGTTCTAAGCGAGACCGAAAAAGGCTTTGATGTGGCAAAGCTAGACGAGGGATGGTTACTGCAACTTGTGGCCGATGAAGTTGGTTGCGGAAGAAGAACCATTTTTTAACATAACCTGAAAAAACTAGTAATTCGACAATAACCCCAAAATGTGAAAAATGACAAGTAGTCAGATACACACTAAGCCACTGTGGATAAAACCAAGTAACTAGATTAAGTATCGTGCGAAATATTTTTTCCGCAATAGTACATTTATTACAGGCTGATTAGAGAAATTAGAACGACACAAGCCGTGAAAACAAACAGCCGAACGCCGCAAGCTAACTTAGCTTAAAACTTATGGGGCCGTTATAAAAAGAAAGTATACGTGATGAGGGCAGTTTCGGGATTGCGGTGAAAAGTTGGAATTCAAAATTTGATTGGAAAAGGATTAACCAATTGTGGGGTTTCGAAGGACAGCCTCTAATTTGCGTAGGGATTCTGTGGCATTTAGGTTCTTGGTCATTTATGCTCGCTCTGCATAAGTTGTATAACACGCGTCTGAATGGGAATGCAGGGGAAATAAAAGCATGGTCTGGTGCATGCAGCAGCCCTGCGAATAACCTTGAGAACTGCTGTAGCAGATTACAACTTGTCTAACTCTTACTTCTCTAGGTGAAGCACAACCCGACACCGCAGTACCGTAACTGTTAGTAGGATTCTACGCACACCGACTCCTTGTCTCACTTTTACTTCTTTGGGTGGCTCGTAATCCGAAACGCAGTATCTTAACTGTTAATAAGATTGTGTGTGCACCCACTCTTTATCCAACTCTTAATTCACTAGGTGGATCATGATCCGATACCGCAGTATCTTACCTGTTAGTAAGATCGTGGTTACATCGACTCCTTGTCTTACCTGTTTCTCTGAACGAAACATAATCCGACACCGCAGTATCTTCACTGCATGTAAAAATTTGAGCTGCCCTAACTTCTTTCCTTACTGCTATTTCTGCTACGTAAAGCACCATTTGAGCACCCAACCCTTCTTGCTGTTGAACGAAGCCACCGATAACTGTCTTACTCTTCAAGACACCTCAGTACTTATAGAAGTATGTAGTGCATTTGCACTTGTCTTTAATAAAGAAGAGCAGATCTCCATGACGTTGCTTCTTTTCGACGTGGGAAGCAAAGGTCTTCAGTTTCTCTCAGACTTCGGTAAAGTTATCGTAGGTACAGCAATCTAGAGTAAAAGTCCGTAATTCAGAGAAGGCACATCGTAGTAACCCAGAAAAAAACATCCACACCGTAGATTCAACAACCCATTAAACCCAACCGGAGTTTGAAGTGATACAATGGCATATTCCAATCTATTAACTTTCGTTTACAAATATGTGATTACTTTTTATTTGTACATTTCATCGCCTACTAAAAACTAGCCATACCTTTTGGCTAGAGTTCCTAAATATTATAAGAGTTGAGACAAGTCGGGAATAGATGCTGATTGGTTGTGATCCACTGCGCATGCGCAGTTTCGTCTGAAATTGCGCCAGATTTAAGTTCTATAGTTACTGTAGAAACCAGTTCTGAGAATGTCACATTTGACAAATTTTTATTTGACTTTACGTCTAACACTGATTGATACAAATTTATTAATATGTGTTCCATTTCTACCTGACAATAGTTCTTTAAATAGCATATCTTGCAGAGTTGTAAGTATGTACTTATATGGAATTTACTTAAAAATTAGTTACCCAAATAATAATTTTTCTACAGTTTTTGTAATACGGGTTGTTGCATTTTTTGCTTCAAAAGTAGATTGGAACGGGGCTTTATATCCATTGACACAGATTCCCAAAAACGAGAAGCAAAGAGCTGAATAGTTCAAAAATATAAACTGAACACTCACAAGTAGAACCAAACTCGGTGGGAAAAAGTGCGTCTGGGTGGCAAACAAAAACTAAAATCCAATGCTGTACCTACTGCATTTACGTTGTCTCAACTCTTTCTCAAAGATTACTTATACAGGATCCGTAGTAGATACCTACCAGTGTAGTTTTCATAAACGCTTTAAATTAACCTTTTTTGACATTGTCAAAGTGACAAGTAATTAAATTTATAGGTGACATACTAAGAAAGACAACTCTGGCCTTGTATGCTATCATTTATTTTTGGAACAGTAATGGCGGCTGACATTTGCGTTGTCTCAACTCTGGTACTATATAGGAACTCTACTTTTGGCTAACCCGATACATACGTACTACTTCTGCTATAAATAAAATCGATATCTTACAATTTATTACGGCACATTTTTAGTATAATTTGATAACCATTTTGTTGGAATTATTAATTTTCAAACTTCTATTATTTTTCAAATTCGACAAGAAAAATTATTTGATTAATATTATATAGTGTGCAGTTTTATATAATAATAATAATAATAAAATAATAGTCTTTATTTCTTGCCAATGTACAAAGGAAGTAAATTTAAAAAGTATATATATAGTGAAGAACAACCAGGTTAATAAGCAAGAAATCTCAGCGAGCAGTTCAGGCGTAAAACACCTGTTCTTCCACAGAATCTTGAAAGATCTATAACAAAGAAAAGTAGCGTATCCCTAAACTACAATTATACTAATTATTCAGTGAAATGACTCTCACTTAATCTGAACCCAACTTTAATATATACTTCCAATAATTTTCAAAGTTACAGGATTGATTAGAATATAAATTGTGATTGTCAACAATCTATTAACAGCTTAATTGTTTTTGAAAAAACGGCAGTCATTTGATTTAGTTTAGGGATTGGCTGTCAAATATTAATTTGCAGTAACATCTTTTGAATGAGGGTACGGACAACAATTTTAGTTCAGTAGGAATAGAACTGTAGCACTTAAATAACTGCTAGCTATAGCTACGCTCAAATGAAGTAGTTTTATGCAGAGGTGGTGTGATGGTACCCTTAAATCTGATATTGATGTTATGTACGTCTTCACTAAAATGAGATTTTGCGAAATAGATATGAGGGTTTTCTCTGACATATTATTTTATGAAAGAAGATTGCACTTAGCAGCTTTCGTCTGTTTGCCATATTCAACCAACCGACTTCGGATAATTTATAAGAGACGTGATCGAATTTTCTGATACCGAAAATAAGTCTTAAGCAGGAGTTTTGTACCCGCTGCCACATTGAAAGTAAGTCCAGAACCATAAATTTGACAAGAAAACGTAAAATGAGAAAGCACAAGAGGTTCACATAAAAACGTTTTCGCTTTATAAGAAAGGTAATACCTATGCGGATATAGCAATCATGTGACGTAAATCTCAATTTTCTATCGATAGTGAGTCCCAAGTCATTGACAACTGGTAAGGGGGTCCCGTCAACTTTTATATCGATAATGCTTTCTATGTTAGCAGGGTCTTTATGGTTGCCAAATAGCATTATCAGAGATTTGTTGGGATTTAATTTTAAGCATTATTGATTGGAGCTATTAAAAATATTTTCCACGTCCGAATTGATATTGTACATAGCGTGCAACTAATTATCAATAAAGAAGGAATAATCGTGCATCGTCCGCATGCACGTGCAATTTGCATCCATTTACATTTTTGTAGATATTGCATGTATAGATTATATAGAGAATAGGACTAAAAATAGAGCACTGTGGAACTCCCCGAACAACTTCTCTAGAGTCTGAATTGCCGTTGCACAATTGCACAGTTTGATTTCGACCATCAAGATAAATAGTAAAAAGATCTACCGAATCAGGGAATAAACCACTGTAACTCAGCATATCACACATTATTAGAGTATGGTTAATTGTGTAGAAAGCCTTACTATAGTCAAGCCAGATCAAAGCTGTAACCATACCTTGATCCGAAGCTCTGAATATATCGTCAGTAACAGAGGCAAAAGCTGAAGTACAACTATAACCTGAACGGAAGCCTGATTGCCATTAGGGAATAATTCTGTATTTTTCTAAATAATTTTTCAATTGAGTATCAATTACCTTCTCCAAAATTTGTCGACAAAGTCGGAAGAATACTCATCGGTCGTAGATCTTTATATTTCTTAGGATGTAATGTTTTAGGAATCGGAATAACCATGGCATTCTTCCACACGGAGGGAAATTTATTATATGAGTTACGTAAGGTCAGATTAGTAGACAGCAGCACTTAATAGTATATGTATTAATACCATCTGTGCCCGTGTTATTACTTTTGAGTTTGCTAATGATTGATTCGATTAGTGATTGGTTATCAAATTAAAATTTAAAGGTGATATTACTTAACTAATTTGTTATTTCGCTAAAATTCACTGAGTACAGCAGTACTCTCTTGGGTTACTGGAATAGAATCAATGAAGTAGTTGTTGATTTCATTAGGATTGAGGAGTTTACCAGACAAGTTGTGTTTGATCCCGCTATCTATAATTAAACACTTGAACTCTTTCCACATACATTTACTATGCCGATTACCTAAGGCAAACTCAAAGTAAGCTTTCTTTTCTCTTTTGATTGCTTGTGTGGTGAAATTGCGCATCATTTTATAGTAACTCTACTGAGAAGTAGTTCTAGATTTCTTAAACTTTTGCTTAGCTTTGTCTCTTAGAGACATTAGTAATTTAATATTATCAGTTATCCACAGGGCTCCCTTCTTGGTAATGCTACTTGTAATGATCGGAGAATTTAACAATAAAATTATATTGTTACACAAAAAAATTTTTTTGTTAACGTCAGGTATCTGATAAATCATCTGGAAGGGTAGCTGACTCAATTCATTGTAAAATGTGGCTAGGTCAAATTGTTTAAAGCATCTGTGGGTGACATATTTTGGATAAACTTTAGGTGTAGCTAGTGACATACTACAATAGATCAACTCGTGATCAGAGAGGTGTACCTTTCCGACTCCAGAATTTACAATTAAGTTAATACATCAATCATATTATTAAAGTAAATAGAGTCACAATTGATCGGTTTAAGTAAATTAATTTGTTAGAGATGGCAGTGCCCAAAATTAGTGATTGCTCTAGCGGAACACAAAAATATTTATAATTAAGAGAAGGGGATTTGTATACAACGCAAACAACTAATGATAGTTTATCAAACTTTAATTCTAACCAGAGCGGTTCAATGCCATGACCTGTGGTTATAATTTTGTAATTAAAGAAGTTACGAATATACATACAAACTCTACCACCTCTTGCTCCACGGTTAATGCGAATAATACGGTAGCTATCGATATTGAGTAGTTCATTATATATACCTTCATTCAGCTACGTCTCACTAATAGCAACGATGTCTAATTATGGTTGACACCACAATCCCTGATTTCATCCAATTTGGAGAGCAACGATCTGGTATTGATGTGGGCTGCTTTAATTAACTGAAAAGACATAGTGCAAAATCAATTAATTACAATGATATACAAAATACGGTGTACGAAAATCTAGTTTTACTTGTTCTATAAAACTTTGAATTGTAAAAAACACCACGTCTATTAGACGTGAATTAAAAATAGTAATTTTTGTATTAAGTGAACGAAATGAGTGTTTTTTTATGGCGCGTGAGAATGTCAATTTTCGCCGAGACCGTTAGGTCGAGGCAGAAAAGTCATTCAAACATGTCGCCTTTTTAATAAATGTACGTGAAGAAAACTACTGTGTTTTAATGCTTCGTAACAAGACACCTCTTCTATTAGCATGATGGATCACCTCCCTGTCATTTAACTTTAGTAAATGAATTACATAAGTAGAAAGTTAGTTTATAGTTTGAAGTTCTTTGTACAATTTTATAATTTTATAGTCTGTTAATAAATAATTCCATATTTTCACTTGTTCATAGCAATAAATAAAATATTTTCATATTTCTTTCTATCCATGATTGTTTGTACTTAGTATAAAAAGTATAGGATACAAGTCGCACGAAATGGAAATTTCAATTCGCACGAAATGGAAATTTTGCACTCGTAGGAATTGCAGAATTCGCCTTCGGCTCATACTGCAAACCTTCACACTCGTGCATAACGAGCCTCACTTCGTGATCGTTGCATGGATTCTGGATTAAAAATGGAGGGTGAGTTACCTCACATGCACTTAGGCCGCATTAAGTGGGCCCATTGTGCTACCTCCCAGCAGCTCTCCAAGTTGGGTATCACTCAAGCCATCCAATCCTTTGAATGTACTTAAGGACAACCGCAACTGGAGTGTTGCTAATTCTGACCATATCGGGCCAGAAGTCCCCCAACATGGATCCTCTGACTCTTGCGAGAGCTGGACAGTGGCACAGAACGTGTTCTGCTGTCTCGTCATCCTCGTTGCATCCGCGACAGTTTGGGCTGTCCACTAGTCCCATCCTGTGCATATGTTTGTTTAGAGTGCAGTGTCCAGATAGGATACCCACGACTAATCGAAGGTTTCTTCGGGACAGTTGCAAGCAATATTTGGCTGTCTTTGGCGAGGGCGCTGTAATAGCAGCTCTTGCTTGCCGGCAGCTTTGCATGTTAACCCACCTTCGTATGAAGCTGTTTAAGGTTTCTTGATATAGCATAGAGCTTAATATTGTCAGGGATATAGGGATTACGGGTTCTGGCCCCCAGAGAGGTTGCCCGGAAGCCAGTCTCGCAGTCTCATCAGCCTCCTCATTGCCGTAGTTACCGTCATGTCCTTTCACCCATACAAGGTAAACGACATTATTTTTTGAGATATCCTCGAGAGCTTCACGGCACTATAGTACCACACCTGAGGTAATTTTGCAACTGCCCAGGGCTAGTAAAGCGGCTCTACTGTCACTGAAGATACCAATACATTGATTCTCGATTTTCCTTTCAAGAATTGCTTTTGCACCATGCATTATTCCAATTACTTCCGCTTGGAAGACAGTGGCCATTTTGCCTAGTGGTATGCTTTGGCGGAGGTTCAGATCGTCAGAGAAAACTCCGGCACCCGTTCCATGCTTTGTTTTAGATCCATCAGTAAAGATGGATATATCTATATGCTGGGTAAACCCGGCATTTTCATAGACGTTAAATTGTCTGTTGAAGGCATATTGTGTGCCACAGCCCTTTGTAGCGCAACCTCAAGGCGGTCCTTACGGCTACTTCCTCCACAAAAAGATCAAGTGATGGAAGGCATAAAACCACCTCTAAAGCGGCTGTAGGGGTTGAGCGTATAGCACCTGTAGAACTAAGACAGGCAAGGCGTTGCACATGTCCTAGTTTACTTGCTGCCGTAGCCTGTCTGACCCTGGGCCACCAGACAAGTGCTCCATAACATAGCATGGGCCTTATCACGGCAGTATACAGCCACAAGGTAATTCGGGGGGAGAGTCCCCAGGATTTACCCAAAGCGCGGCGACACTGCCAGAATGCCATGCATGCTTTTTCAGTTTTAACTTTTAAATGTTTCTCCCAATTCAGCTGTCTGTCAAAAATAACTCCCAAGTATTTGA
The DNA here is from genome assembly GCA_940337035.1 of Agriotes lineatus. Lineage (NCBI taxonomy): Eukaryota > Metazoa > Arthropoda > Insecta > Coleoptera > Elateridae > Agriotes > Agriotes lineatus. The sequence goes on along the minus strand of OW679197.1, from coordinate 92,431,426 downwards.
CATTGTCTGAAAATCTGAGAGAAGTATTGAACAGCAGAGGTCTACGTAAAGGTCCTAGCTTCCTTTTTTTGTGAAAAGTACCATTTCTGTCTTTGAAGGGTTGACAGAGAGGGCCTGTTCATTACACCATGTTTCCGTTATTCGAAGAGCTGTCTGCATCAAGTTACAGAGCGTGCTCTCGAACTTGCCATCAATGAGGATGACGATGTCATCCGCATATCCAGTAGTATAGAATCCAGCATTATTGAGTGTGCTTAGAAGGCTGTCTACCACTGTATTCCACAGTAGTGGGGACAGAACCCCCCCTTGCGGACAGCCCTTCGTCACAACACCTCTAATGGAGTTGTATCCTACATTAAATTGTACTGCTCTCATCGTAAGCATGTGTTTTATCCACTCACAGAGAGTGGGTGCCACACCATGCCTGCGTAAGGCAGAGTTAATGCTCTCAAAGGAAGCCTTGTCAAAGGCTCCTTCAATATCAATGAAAACTCCCAGAGTGGACATTTTATTGTCTAGCGATCTCTCAATACGGTTCACTACAGCATGTAGCGCCGATTCAGTAGATCTCCCTGAGATATAGGCGTGTTGGTTCGGGTGCAATGGGTGTAAAGCCAGGACCCTTTCCCGTATTTCTCTGTCACAAAGTCTCTCAAGCGTCTTTAGTAAGAAGGATGTAAGACTAATGGGACGATATGATTTGGCCTGGGTATAATCCGTACGCCCTGGTTTAGGTATAAAAACTACCTTCACTTCTCTCCAGCTCTCCGGTATATATCGAAAGGCGATACATGCCCGGTAGATGCGCACCAGGTGAACAAGCATCAGGTCCAGTCCCCATTGTAGCAGGGCTGGAAAGATACCGTCCACTCCTGGCGACTTGAAGGGGAGAAAGGAGTTTATAGCCCAGGTTACCTTGTCACCCCGTACGACCTGGTTTGCCACATTCCAATCCTCCTCTGAGGGAGGTGGGATATTGGGTTTTGGCCATACATTGTCAGGGGTGACAATACAGCCTGGAAAATGTGTTTGAATTAGCACTTCCGCTGTCTCTCCGGGTTTGGTTGTAAAAGAACCATCCCCTCGCCTGAGACAGCCTGGCTGTTGGTTTGGATCCTTAGAAAGGATCTTCTTCAACCGAGCCGCGGAGGCAGTGGACTCTATGGAACTACAAAACGTTTTCCAAGAGTCCCTCTGTCTCTGGCGGATTTCTTTTTTGTATAATCGTTTTTGGTCTTTATAGGCCTCCCAGTCACTAGTAATTCTAGTTCTTTTTGCTTTGTTAAAGAGTTTGCCCAATATTGATTTCATCCTGTCGAGTTTCGAACACCACCAGGAGGTTGTGCGACTCGCCTTGGATGTTTTCAAGTGGCATGACGATTCGTAAGATTGTAGGATCGAGTTCTGCAGGTTATCCACACTGATTTGCAAGTCCTCTACCTGATCAATCTTTTCTGGGAAAACCGAGTTCACCAGGTGAGCTTCCAGATCTGTCTTGTAAGATAGTCTGTCAGTCCGCCTAGGATTTCGATATTGTTTTGGTTGAGCTATAGTTCCAGATAATTTGAAACAAAGCCATCTGTGGTCTGACATAGACACAACAGGTGATACCTGCCAGCCCACAATATTATTGGAAATATCTGAAGAGGCCAGAGTGACATCAGTCACGGTCTGGCTACGCGTTGTGACAAAAGTTGGTTCACATCCACGGTTCAGTATTTCTAAGTTTGTACTTATTAGGTACTCAAGTAAGAACCTACCTTGGGTGTTAATGCCACTGCTACCCCACGAAACGTGGTGAGCATTTGCATCACAGCCAATAATTAGGTTTTTGTTGTTCCTCTCACAGTAGTTCACCAATTCGATCAACTCCGCGCTAGGTGGAGGGTCAACTGAGTCACTGGGGAGGTATACCGATGCGAAAATGACATCTTCCTTCCCTTCGTTTATACTACAGCTCATCTGTATCGCCGTAATATCACGCGTACAGAGGTGTGGCAAAGCAAAGGCTTGTAAATGCTTGGGACAGTAGATGCACGTCCTTGGTTTCTCATGGGTGCTATCTGTAAAAACAGTGCCATTACGATTAATTAATCCACAAATCTTAGATTTTACAATCCAAGGCTCTTGTATTAATGCAACAGTGTCCTGCTGGCTGTCGAGCTGTCTGCGTAGAGTAACAGCAGCCTCTCGACAGTGTTGCAGGTTAATTTGTATGATGTTTAGTCCAGGTTGGGAGGACATGAGGTCGACAATAAATTATTCGACCTCGGTGTCCGACCCGGACCCTAAAAGCATACTCATCAGCTCCCTCTCCTCCTCAAGAGTATCCATGGGGGTAGGGAGTTGTGAGGCTTCTACTTCGGATGGCTGCTGTGGTAGCAGCGGCTCTCCTACTGGCGATGGAGGGGTATCGGAGGACGCACCCTGCTCTGTAACAGAAAGGGGTTTAGGGGTATCCGTAGACGCACCCTGCCTTAAGGGGTTGGAGTCTGGAACTGCATCTCCAGGCCTCTGAATTTTTAATTTTAGAGTTGTAAACTGATAGTGCAGTTTACTACCTCTACTTTTGACTGCTGTTTCAGCCTCCTGGTTTAGCCCAAAAGCTAGGAGTCTGCCAACGGGCTCCTCCTTTTCGGCTGTGTGGAAGAGGGGCCAGTCCCGAACACCTATCCCCAGTCGGCGAATAACAGTCTCCGTAGGTTCAGGTTTCCCTGGAATCCACAGAGCTGCCTTCGCCAGCCTGGGCAGCCGATCCACCCGGGCGCCCTCCCATAAAGTGGGCAGATTTGACACTGCCTCTGTTAGCCACTTCAGAGTCTGGTCATCCTCACAGGTGATTCTAAGAATCTCCCCGGAGTACTGCCAGCCCTTGAAAGTGGGTGGAATTTGGCCTTCGGCTAGGGCGAACATGTGATTGTCCAGAGCCACTAGCAATTGAGCTTTTATTAGGTCCGCTTGGACCTGGGTGATCTTACCGAGGGGGGTCCTTAGATCCACGATGGCCACGCGGAGGTGCCTCGTAAGGGCCTCTTTGTAACCACCTACCATTTCGGTTACTTTTTGGTCTGGCTTGACCTTCTTTTTCGGATTAGAGGTGGAGGGTGTGCTTCCATCCGATCTAATCCTTTTGCTTGTGGAAGGTGTAAGCCTACCGGAACCAACCGCTTGGGGCTAGCTCTAGGAGCCAGTCCCTTGGTAGTGGTTGAGGATGACCCACGTCCCTTTCCACTTCTGTCTTTCATTCGGCCTGAACCTGCCACCTTAGGGTTAGCTTCGGGAGCCAGCCTTTGGGTGGAGGTAGAGGCTGTAGCGCCGGAGTTCTCTGCAATTAAGCGAGCCTTCCTCCTGCGCTTCTGTTCGGCACCAGAAATCCTCTTCCTCTTTGGAAGAGTCTGTTGCTCCTCTGTTTTTTGCAGCTGCTGTTGAGCTTCTGCTTGAGGGGTATCCGAAGACGCGCTCTGTGTGGTTTCTTTACTCTCGTCATCCATGCTGAAAGAAAAATTTTTCATCTTCCTAACTCCCCACCCACCACGGAGCCCAACAAGGGGACGCCGAATTTCGACGCCAAGGATACTAAGGAGATATAGCTCCCAGAGATGAGTTGCACACGAGCAGGCACCTTTAGGCGAGCCCCAGGGTATCAGAAACCGGAACCCCTAGGGACCTTAAGGACCCATTGCATGCACCTTCACCCCCAAAGAGCTCACCCTTCCGGCGGTCTGACCCGACGGAACAGCCGATTGATCGAGGTGGGTTAGTCTCGACCTCCCGTCTAAGTGAAATCAGGGCCAAAGAGATGTGTTACTGCGCTCCAGGAAACCAAACCGTCCCAGAGGCAGCTCAATCCCCAGGATCCCTTCATCCAACCGACACGGGTTGCCTCGCACGGCACAAACACGAGGGTAACCTAAGACCCTGTGAAATCCATTGAGCGCTGACAACTCAATGAAGAGGGGGGATGGTCCGCGGTGGCAGCTTTCGTTCCATCACACAGGAGTTTAGGACCGGGATATCGCTACTAGCTAACCACTAACCTTGGTCCGGAGGACCTCAGCCGTTCTCCTATCCGCCACCTGGAGACGCGCTCGGTAGGTGTCCCAACCCCCGAGGATCGTTGCATATAATACTATTTTATCGCATTTCATTTGGAAATGTACTGCATTTCTTCATTCAAAATTGATAAGAAATGTGGTACTTTTATCATTAGCAACACTGTTCTGCTATAGTCAAAATTATACCCATTCGGAGTCACGTGACTTTTGTCTGTCACTGTTCATCTTTAGTAAAATAGTTGAAATGGAGAAAATTACAAAAAAAGGCATTTCGATTACAAAAATTAATTTTAAAATTTGACGTTTATAATCTGTTAAATGTTATAGGTTTTTTGAAACAGAGTAAGACAATATAAAAATTGGTAAACCAACAGTTTTACCCTCAAACATTGTTCGCCGTGCTTCTCTTGCGTTAAATATCTGGGAGAGCAAAAATTATAAATTAAAGAAAGACGGGATACAGTGCAACACATTATTTACTGAAAATATTTGGTATGATTTTTAGGTTATGTTTTATCATTCCAAGTGTTGAAATGAAAGCCTGCGAATAGGAGACAATTACCTATTGAGTCAAGTTCAGGTGAAAATTTAATATTTTAAGTAATTGTTCTTGTTTTAAATTTGAATAAGGTTGAGTAGTTTGTTCATATTGCATTTATTAGGAAGATAACAGAATATGCATGAACAGAAATTGACGTAAAATGTGCTATACGCTGCGGGTTTTTAGTGTAGCAGTCGATATATCTTTATTATATTTACATTTTACGACACGGTACGTTTTCTTTAATAAGTGCAATCAGTTTAGTTTCATATATAAGAGAGAAAAACCTGTAGCAACCTTGTTTTATTTATTACCTAAAATTGCATTTTTAAGAATCGACATACGTAAAGTCATATTGCGTGACTCCGAATGGGTATAAATATGACTATAGCAATGGCGATTCGCTTTACGTTTGGCAATACTGAGGTGTGTTGTTGGTGACTCTGTAAGTCTATGTCAAATTCGAGGTTAGCAGGTTAGGTTTTGCGTCAACTGGTACAAAACCTAACCTACTAACCTCGAACCTAACCTGCTAATATCGAATTTGACATAGACTTACAGTGTCACTAACAACACACTTCAGTACTGCCAAACGCATAACATCAACTGGAGCTGCTTATTGTGCTTTAGTACATAGGAATGAGTTATGCTCATCTTAGTTATGTTTTGACAGTTAGTGTTACTTGTATGTAAAAATGTAATATTTTACGTTTCTTATTTAATGCGATAGAATAGTATACTCAACACGTTAGAAAAGTGGTTTTTCTCTCGTATCGTTTAAGTACTCGCTAACCCTCGTACTCAAACACCCCATACATGTTCAAAAAAACATCACCTTTCTCAACTTGTAGAGTAATATAATATTGACACATGGAGCATTTAACAGTTCCCACTAACATATGTCGCGTATATAGAACCGGAAATCCGGTGATTATTCTACAAGTTCCCAGCAATTTGCTTGTCAACAATCCACTCGGCGTGCTGCAATTTGATCAAGTGCATAAAACCCTAGCCATGCGTAAGACCTCAATTTTGTTACATAAATTACGAAAGCTTTGTAATTACAAATAGAGTTTCTACGTACACGCAAAGTTTTATTTCAAAATACTCTCATCGGCATTAATTGGAGAGTGGTGTAGTGACCCGCTAGAAAATTTAGTAATATCAATGGAACTTTACGCTGAAGTTTGGAAAATACGGAATCGAAGGATCGCGTGAAAATATTATGGAAATCAAATTTACCATACGTATTAACAAGCAACAATACGACGTTTTTCGTTTTGAGTACAAATACAAATAAATATTATTAATTTGGAATCAAAGCAAACAAACACATTTAGTAAGCAAAAATAGGAATGCGAATATTTTAGTCAAAGGGAATACCAATGACGGTATTTTGAAGAAAAAAAAGCAGTAGCAATAACAAAATTAATGTAAATGTGTTCGCCACATAATTTATGAGAAATGTAAAGTCTAACGCCCACTCAAAAATGTGCTAACTGAAACCGTTAAACAAGCTGATTTTACTCTGACATTAACTTCAATAACATGCAAATACGAGCCAGAAAGTTATAAAAACTAAATCACATCAGTATTTAAGCTCCTTTCATTACTTGATCTAAAATTGCAACTGCAAATCTTTAAAATTAATATTAACAAAAGGAAATTCATTGACACTGCATGATGACTGCTTCTTCTATGTCTTCTTCGCCTCCATCTGCGTCTTGGGTTTCCTCGTAGTTTAATAGATTTTTTAAATGCGTTTTTCATCTGAAAAAAAATTATTGTCTATTACTAATTTTTTGCACATCTTCTTCTTGCATCTGTGGATCTGAGGTTCCAACAATTTCTTATACTCTGAATTTCATTGCAGAATGGTCTCATTTACTTGTTTCCCATTTTCAAAATGTAATGCGCATGATCTTGACATTCCGTTTCTTCTCTCTCGTAATTTTTCTCTGCTAGCTCTTGTGTTGTTTCATTTTATCTCTAGCTTGTCGTTTTTCATAGCTGGCAACTCCGAAACCATCATCACACCTTGACTTATTTCTGCAGTTAGTATTATTTGCTCCCAATATCTCTTTTGCCTCTTCCTGTTCTGCTTCTCGTGTCCAGCCCACAGTTGTTCTTGGTTTGTCTTCGTGTAGTGAATTTCCACTTCCCTGAATGTTAGCCAATGTTTCTTTTTTACAACTCCTTCGTCTTTGTGATTTTGATGTAGTCGCTTGCTACCTTCTGACTTATTATTACGTATTATCGTATTTGCACTGGCTAACGATCCAAGTCTGTCATTTCTCACGTACTTTATATTTGGAACATGGAGCGCCTACACTAATAGGTGCTTTATCTGACCTTCGAGGCCTCTTTCTGGTGCTTTCGTTGTTATGTATGTATACTTTTATGGGGGTTTTATACCCCAATACTCATATCATTTGAATCAGCAGTTGGTATTCGAACCTTATATTATCTTATTGACTAAGAAGGCCAATCAGAATGTGTCATTATTTAGTGCGCTAGGTAGGAAGTATTGTAATCGCGAAAAAGTCACCTTCCGAGATTTCTTCAGATCTTAACGTTGCAGAGTTTTTAAATTACGAAAATCAGGTTTTCTTAATTTCGTCGGTCTGGCTGTCTGTCTACTGTCTGTCTGTTTGTCGCCTGTATAACTCAAAAACCATTTGTTGGAGGAAGACGATATTTTGCATGCAGATTATATGTCTACCTGGCATGAAACCGGAAAAAATTTGGAGAAATATATACAGGGTGGGCATCTTTAAAAAAATGTTTATTTTTGCTTTAACTAAGAAATCGATAAAAGTTATATTTGCTCATAGCCCAGGTTTTATCATTGACGATAATGAGACCTAACAGATACACGAAAACATCACAAATGGGACAGAATAGTATGGTGTCTTTATAACGCAGCAGAAACTCGTACAATTCGAGCACGGTCATGGTTCAGTTGTCCCGAGCGGCGGACTAACAACTGGGCTTGAAATATTAATCTCATTGGCCTAGGAACGAGAAGTTCGAATCCCAGCGGAATACTTTTTTGATTTACAAATTGATGTAATTCGCGCGAAGGAATTTTAGTGTAAACACCTTTACAATTGTTTTATGTTTAAAATGCTTCCTCAATAGTATATTCTGATTCTTTTTTCTATAAAAGTGTTTTCCGTGGATAACTCGCTGGTAAGCGTGTGGTATTAAATATAAATTAAATGTAATAGTCTGGTTACAAAGATATTAGACACATTTTAGCGTCCATTTAAAAGAAGAAGACCAATGCCAAAATCTAGGCAGTTATAAAACCTCTAACACCTAAAATCATATTTGAATTCATTTTTACTTCCTTTTACAATAAAGGAAGTATTGGATTCACCCCAAAAATTCGAAAATGAGTTTTCAACAGATCGTCGAGTTTTAGAGTCCCCCGAACCCAAAAAACATATATTTTTTTCATTGGTCTGTCTGTGTGCCTGTGTGTGTCTGTGTGTCTGTCTGTGAGCAGAATATCTCAAAAACGAAAAGAGGTATGGCCTTGAAACTTCATATATAAGTTTTGTGTACTATGTAGATGCGACAGCAAGCTTCGTAGGTGTTTACTCTTGTGATTTTTCAGTTTTTTTCGATTTTTTCAAAAACGGCTCTATTCAAACTTCACATTTTTATTACACTTTTAATTTGTATTGATGTAAGATAGGTGGTTTTCCAGCTGAATACTTCTAAAATGGGTTGATTGATTGATTGATTAAAAGCAGGGATTTAGATGGGTTAGTAGTGAGCCCAGTTTTGCACTTCGACTCTGTGGTCTTTTGTGCCCCCCCTGACCCTATTAAAATAGATCTGCACCTTCAACGAGTTGTAGGAGGTGTTTTACGAGGTGCTCGTGTGTGAGAGCTGCTCCGTGTGGAGTTCCCCCGAAAAGTTGCTGTCTTTTGCGGAGTAACGCTGGACAGTCGAAGATTATGTGTGAGGCTGTCTCCTCCTCTTCCTGACATAATCTACAGAGTATACCCCCTCTGTATATGCCTATTTTGTGTAGGTGTTTTCTCAGGTGGCAGTGTCCTGTGACTAGTCCTACCAGCCGTCTGATCTGAGTTCGTCCTAGATGGAGTACATCGGTTGTTAGTCTGCGAGAAGGCGTTCTAATTATTTCCTTCCCCAGTGTTTGTCCCTGTGTGGCATCCCAGCGAGAAGCGTGTTGTCTAACGGTCCATTTTTCTATCGCTGTTCGGATGCTTTGTTTGGGTATACCAAATACAGGTTCTGGGCCTATAAATGGGGTAGATGCACCAGCTTTTGCGAGGGCGTCTGCCGCTTCGTTTCCCTCTATCCCTGTGTGCCCTGGCACCCAAATGAGCTGAACAGTGTTCTTTTCAGATAGGAGTGTCAGGTGACTTAAGCATTCTCTTGTTAGCACAGAGCTTACACGAGGTGATTCAAGCGCTTTCAGTGCCGCTTGACTGTCAGAAAGTATGCTTATGCGTTGTTGGGAATACCCGCGTTTTGCATTTTCCTGGACGCATTGCATTATAGCAAAGATTTCAGCTTGAAAGACTGTGGCTTTGGTCCCAAGAGATACACTAATGTCCTCTTTTGGTCTTACGCCATGTATTCCAGCACCCGTGCCCTCTGCTGTTCGGGATCCATCTGTGTACCAGACTAGCCCATTTGGCAGGTGGGTTGAGGTTTCTTGGGTCCAGTCATTGCGATCGTACCTCACAGTGAAAGGTTTGTCAAAGGAATACTCTGGAAGGCTGTAGTCTGAGCCCATTTTTAAGATGGGGTTACCTTCGCCCACTTCCTGTATCCGTTTGTGTCCGCACCGTTCCTGGTTGGTGTTCCAGTTTCCGGTGGTTTTCATTCTGTATGCTCCAATCTGGGCTTCCCCTTTTAGATATATGTCTAGAGGTGTTAGTCCCAAGAGAGCTTCCATAGATGCTGTTGGAGTGCTATTCATAACTCCACAGAGGCACAAACAGGCCAGTCTCTGTATCCTGGATAGTTTTTTAATTGCTGTTTTTTGTTCTACCTTTGGCCACCATACCAAGGTGCCATAGGATATCACGGGTCTGACTACTGTTATGTAGTACCAATGAACCATCATTGGTTTCAGTCCCCATGTTTTACCAAACATGCGTCTACCCATCATGAGGGCCATTTTTGCTTTGTTTGCTATTTTATCTAGGTGTGCATTCCAGTTTAGTTTTGCATCTAGGGTGATACCCAGATATTTAACTTCCTGGCTAACCTGAATTCTTTCACCAAAGATTGTAAGGTTGTTGAAGGCCTCTACATTTCTTTTCTTAGTGAAAGGTATTATAGATGTTTTGCTAGGGTTTACCTTGAGGTTTTCCCTATTGCACCATGCCTGAGTGATGTTCAGTGCCCTTTGCATGATGGGTTTCTTTTGTTTTTTCTATTTTTTTTTATTAACTCCTATTTTAAATAGAACACCAGCTATATTATTACATTTTTGAATTCAGCTTAAAATTCTAGAGAAAATTTGTCTTTTCAACTAACGTTCTATTTTGTACCGATTTTGTAGAATTTGTAATTTTTGAAAATTTTTGACAAATGCTTAAAAATTTAAAATCAAATCTTTTGCTGATTATAAGATCACTGTAAAAGAAAGTTGTGTGCTTGTATCGCACCAAATTTTCAAGAGGTATCTTCATAATGACAAAATAATATTGTTATAATTTAATACCTTATCTATAACGAAAAAAATAATACCGACTATTCAACTCACTTGTCATCTATCAAAAACTGGCCAATAAAAATACAAGATTTGGCGTCTTTGAGCCAATAAAAATGAACTATATTGACAATTTTCACTAGTGGTATCGTGAGTATTTTAAACAAATTTGATTTATATTAGAAAAGTCAGTATTAGTGTTTTGTTACTATAGAAATTGCATAGTTTCGTGCTAGATTTACTGAAAACTAATTTGAAAAAGTAGTTTGGTTCATTGAATAGTCCCTCGAATGCCATTCTTAGTCAAAGTTAAGTAGAATATTTTTGCGGTGGTATCACTACTCATGTTCATTGCGCTTAGAATTAGAACTCGTGCTAGCGCACTCGTCCTAATCGTACCAAAGCGCAATGGACATTCGTGATACCACATCAAAAATATTCGACATAACTTTGACTACTCATGGTATTATAAGTGAAAATTTAGATTCTGTCTAGTCTAAACTAGGTAAAATTTGAAAAATATTATTTTTTCACGAACAACTTTTAATGTGCTTTATATATTCTTAATACAGTGCTTTCAAAAGGTTATCAGGTTAAGTTTTACGTCAGTTTTGACGCAGACTGACGCAAAATCTAACCTGCTAACTCGAATTTGACATAAACTTACAATGCCATCAACACATTATTGATACGTTGTATAACCATGACCATTCAAAACCGTTTGATAATTTCTTAAGGCACTTTATAACCAAATATTGGTTTCCTACTATTTATTCAGATGCTCATACCTATCTTGACCTCAGTGTAGTGAAGGGGCTTTGTACCATGTCTTCAAAAAGAAATTACGTAAGGTTTGGCCATGGAAAATAAAACTACTGTCAACAGTAAGCTTTGGAGGCAACAATCTTTTAGAATTTTCAATCACGATATCAACGTATTAGATAAACTTACAATACCAACAACAGCAATGACAGTTAATAAATGCTAAAGCTTGCTGTTGACATTACTTTTATTTTCCATGGCCAACCCTTATATAATTTCTTTTTGAACACACCGTACTAAGGTATGTCAGGTTTAATCGGTTTATTATAACCTAAGGAATGTATGTTCAATCGGCGCGGCGTCCCATTCTGTTTGAGATATCCTGTATAAATATTTATCAAGTTATTGTAATTGCTATTTCGATACTTGAAATAGATATGTTGGGTTTTTTCGGTGAACATTTTCAATGAAACAATTCTCGAGGAGATGCAAATACCTATAGCATCGATATAGGTATTCTAATTAAGTAAAAATGCAAAATCACAGCATTTAGAATACTTCACCACTAGTAATACATTTGCTAATTGCCATTAACCTTTCTTTATAAACTAATCATACTTCGTTCTTCTTTGCTTACCTTTAGTAATTACAATACAATACACCATTCAATACTACGACCCACTTTTCATTCCCGCTGCGCCAAATACATATTTGACAATGATTAAAAACCATAGGCAACTCTTGCTGCTGGTCCCTTTCTCAATACTATTAGTTTCCTACGAAAAAATCAACAGGGCAATAATAATTCGTTTCAAATTGTAATGATCGGATAAATAGTAAAGTAATTGGACCGTGTCGTTTTTGTTCACTCTTGATGAACCCCCTTATGAAACTTCGAATTTTTCTACCACAGCAATAACACCGTCCAATCCCAAAAGTTGTTCGTTATATAAATTAAATTATTGCAATGCATATAAAACATGTAAATATATCAGGGATAATGTATAGTAAAAATAAATACATATTTATTTTCTCTTAAATGCCCACTAAGAAGGAAAGAAATACTTGTTTTGAATAAAGATGTGATTTTCTGCAATTGTGACATTATGCGTTTACGTTTTATTTTCCAAGGAAAATCCACTGCTTCAAAATCGTGTCCCTAATAATAACAATAATTTTTATTGTGCGGATATACATAAATAAAAATTGTATATGCACTCGGCACAAATTTGTTTCACGAATAAATTGCATAACACACAATTTACATTTACACATTAAAATATGCTACTATTGAACACAACTATTCTTCCATTAGATATGATTTTATATTAAATTTAAAGCTATACAATGTTCGACTAGATTTTATTAGAGCTGAGAGATTATTATAAATTTTGCTACATGTATACTGCATAGGAACCTTTTCATATAAAGTTAAATTATGCACCGGTAAGATAATATTGGCTTGGTATCTGGTATTGTACGCACGAATATATGCATATTTTGTGAAATCATGTTGCCTTTCGTGTACATATTTCCAATATTTATATTACTATGGTTTATACTAGTCGAATATATTATAATTTAAATAAATAAAAGAGTTAATCGCATATGGGCCTGGTCTCTACATCCTAGCAACTATTATTTTCACTTGTATAGATAATAGAAAATACATTTGCTATCAAATTGATTCTCGTTGTATTATGTTTAATAATTTACATGTAAACACTTTGTGTCATGGTGATTTTTAACTAATAAAACTGCTACAGTACAGAATGATTTAACTAAAGGAAATTAATTCAAATATAGCAATCAAACCTCACAATCTCCAAAACAAGTTCGTTATTAAACGACAATTATCTGTGATTACGTAATTGAAGCGTTGCCTATGTGATAACAATTGCCGTAAGTAAATACTCGTCACAACCGAAAAACACTCAAAGGACGCTTCTGCCGGAAGTGCACAAAAACCGACACCACCATGAAATTTACTAAATTCAATCTTTTAGGGTAAAGTTTTGTGACCTTTCTGTTGCATTTCGAATGAAACCAGGGCTTATCTCGAGCCCCAGCGATATCTGGCCCCCTCTTTCTTCGTTGGTCTGCCAATACAAACCGCTAAACGCCCGCAGAACGACTCCTGTAGCTCGACTGCTGCAAAAAGACCTCTAATATCATCACCGTTTATATATAGTGATATATTTGTTTTCTTATTATTTCGACCCAACGTGGTGTTTATGATCTTCCATATTTCTTTTATTGGATTTTACGAATTTGCAATTTTATTATAATAATAATGACGCTTTGTACATGTACGAGTAATTAACTTTCGGTATCTTCTTTTTGCTCTAGTATACTGCTCTTTGATGTCTTCTGCTTTTAACATTTTTTATAAATCGCACCAATTATTATTATTTATGATTATTAGAATTCCTTTTAACACATTTTGAGCAAGATACATTCAAAATAATGCCTAATAATTTAATAAATTAACTAAATTGTTCATTTACATTTGAATGTTGAAGGTACCAATTCCAACTAACCATACCCAGTAATGTTAAAAAATGTGATAAATTACGTGAATTTATTTTTCTAACCATTACAAGTGCATCCTCTTGGCACACAGTGTCAATGTTACTACTATTACAATAAATTGTTAATAGGCCGACAAACAAGGATCAAAAACAGTAACATTTACAATAAATAGGGCTAATGTTTGATGCAATAATATCTATACCGCTAGACCGAGTTTTAGACACTCTTGCAAGACCTTTTACCAAAGATCGCAGTCCATAACTTTAAATTTCAAAAGGTCCTTATATACGTTTTTACTTCCTTTTACGGTAAAGGAAGTATTGGATTCATCCCAAAAATTCTAAATTGAGTTTTCACGTTTTATAGTCCCCTGAATCCAAAAGAAAATATTTTTGTTCATTGGTCTGTCTGTCAGTCTGTCTGTCTGTGTCTGTGTGTGAACAGACGATCTCAAAAACTAAAAGAAGTATGGCGTTGAAACTTTATATTGTACTATTTTATTATTACAGATTTCTCTTTTATCTTATATTTTTCTAATTTTTTGATTTAGTAATTAAATCAATAAATACCGACCACGCCACAGTATTATTTTGATTTGCCTCCTTTGGCTTATTAAAAATTATAATTGTTTAATTAAACTGTATTGTAATAAAGGTATGTTGCCTCCTATATTTTATTAATTGGCAACTTATTAAACTTTTGCGCCGGCTAGCTATTCAGACCCCAGTATCTACAAGGTTAGGTTGTTAGACAGTATATGTTTTACCATTTTATAGCAAATGCTCGATTTTAACGAATGACAGATAACCTCAAATATTGACTGAAAACAAATCTGTTTGAAAACACAGAAATTGAGCGTATTGTAACCACAAATAAACCAAAAACAGGTAACTAATAACTATGCAATTCAAATAATCAAGTTGCTTGGCTAACCGGGAATCTGTTTCTTCAAGTTAAAATGGACGCCAACCTGATTTTATTTCTTGCTTGCAAATCCACTTCCGGTTTACGTAAAAAGGTGAAGCCAAGCTTGTAATTTCTTCCTGGAACGGTTTTCGCGGTTGCTGTCTCTCTCTGAACTATGAGCAAAGCCTTCCCCAGGTGCTGCACGTTGCTGTCCGCTTCTCGTAGCTTCCAGCCTTGTTGAATCGGGGTCGAAATTGACCTCGCACCGGCTCATAGTTGAAAGAGACGCCAAGCTTATACCTGCCTCCAGGCGATATTTTAGCTGCTGTTGCCTTCTTATAAACCACAAACAAGAGCTCCTCTATAAGCTGCACTTTGCTTTCTGCTTCCAAAACTTGCCAAAACTTAGCTTCGAAGACAATCACAAATAGGCGAAGCTCCAGGTTCATTTTTCTCTGGAAATGCACTACTGAACACTACCAAATTAACCACAACTGGCCTCAGCACAATGGTAAATAAATAAAACTCAACAACTGGCACAAACAATATACTTTTATTAACGAAATTTATTAAAATCGGGCAGCCAAAACTACACACAAGGTTTCGGCTTGTCTTTCCGAAAAAACGCAGCAATTGACACTCTAGGTCACCATAGTAACATGTTATGCAATTGTTTCAGTAAGTTTTTGCAATATTTGATCCTCAACTTCTAAATGTTTTTTCACTTTTAGTTAAATAAACACTGATTTACAAGCTATTAGCACTTTCTTGTAGTCTTCTTTAATTAGCAGGTTGCTTTTCAAATGCTGTTTGCATAATTGTGCCTTCTTACACGCTTTAGCTGCGTTATCGATTGTTAGCAGTATGATATCACTACCAAACGCTGGATAAAACTTCTGTAAAGCTTCGAAACACCTTTCTACTTAAGCGAATTCATTATCGTGTCTTGAGGTTACATTATTAATCAGTCAGTCGTCACAAATTAGCTACATTTGCCATACCGAGTGTAACGTAGTTTTAATTTTCTTTCATTTCGCCAAATTTTATTAAGCCGGCCCTGGGCCCCCGGAATTATAATCGAATTTATTTGAATGAAGGCTGAGATGCTAGCGACCTGTAAAATTTCTTTATAAGCATTTTCTTGGGACCGCGTAGCTTCTTGCAGTTATTTCCGCTTAGGTTATATTTCTCCGAATTGTAATCATGAAGTCATTATTTGTTCCTCTTTGTAGACAAGGCAGTTTTGCGTTTCTTAACATACATTCAAGCTTTTTGGAAATAAGTTTTGGGGGATCTTTGTTGTCGCGTAATGTGTGAACACTGATTTCAGAGCTTGATTTTCTTTCCAACCGTTTACTTGTGGATTTCTTGGCATTCCTAAGAATCGTCCTTGCAATTTGATATGTAAGCCTTTTGGAATTTCCTTACGTAGTAGCTTTCGTTTAGTTTGGAACCTTTTCTTTGTGTTTTGTTAACCGGGACTTCCCCGGGTTCTCTGAGTAACATTTCATTTCGTTGTGTAATGGTGAGACAGGAAATACAGTCCGTTGCTGAGAGAAAGAGATATTTTCCCGGGGACAGGGGACGAATTTTCGTGGTCGCTTCACAGCAGTTTGGATTCTAGAATTGATTAGCAGCCAGCCATCGACTAGTGCACACGTGTGATTCCGCGCCCCCGGTTGTAGCAAGCATCGCTACGACCGGGGGGAACTCTTTGTTAAAGAATTTTGTGGGCACCCGGCGGCAAGTTAATTGTTAGAGTGTTCATTGTCGAAAGTTAATTACCGAATTTTGAGGTCCGAGTGGCGAGTACGTGCTCGGCTGACGTGAATTTTCGGGCAAGACGTCCATTGTTCGGTCCCTGCTCCTTGGATTAGGAGAAGGACAGGGTTCTTGCTCCTTGGATTGGGAGAGGACTCATTATGCGCTAATTGCAAATCCGGGTGAGACGCCTTTTATAATGCCCTAGTGATTTCTCATAGTGAGTGGGAAAAGTTCTGCATTTGCAAATCCTGTCACGTTAAGCCCAACTTGGAGTATCTCCCTCGTCCTTCGCCGGCCGCTACTTCCGTTCTGAGTGATTCAACACCCTTTGGCCACGAGCCGCTGCCTCCGGTCATCTCTTGGACAGCCGTTTCTACGCTGTGGGGGCTCGCACCACTCTAAACGTCCCGCCAAGCGACGCCCAGGCCGGGATTTATAGCACCAACATGTTTGCGCTAAGGTAGGATCTGTACCTGTTCCGCTTAACCTGAGTGCTTTGTGAAGTGGCGTCATCGCTTTATTATGCGCTGTTCGAGGTTCACGAACATTGCGTGCGCCGTCTTGATTTAAGTATTTGCTTGAATTACCATATACGGGAGCTTCACTCCTGTTATTTTGTTTTGCCTACTTTGCAAATATATATATATACATTAAGTTAACTTTTGCTTGGGGTCCCCGATATTTCACATAGGATATACTCAATGTATTGAATTTAAAATCACCTTAAGGGTGAGTTATTAAATGTAAATTTTGTCAACTTCAGCCTAGTTATTTGTTGTTTTTGAACCCTTTAGTCACTAATTAATTACGGCGAAGAACGAGTGTAAACAAGTGTAAAGCCAAAGCATGCTTTTTTAATTACGCAAACTCTAAGATTTGGGCTAGTGTAAGTTTTCCTGTTAACCTTCTACGGGGGTGGCCATTAAGGTAAGCAATTTGTTTCGAGGCCACCCTGTGTATGTATCCGCCTACCTGTGGACCTTGGCAAGTAACGCTGGAGAGGACTGCAGCGACCCCAGCGAATTTCCCACAACCCCGTGACGTTTCTTGTTTTGTGTCACGAGAGCTTTTCACCCCTTAAAAACGAGTGGCGCTTTGGGTAATATTTTGAGCAAAAGTATAGGGTAAGTGCCGTCGGTTTCTACTGAGCTTTCGAATCACGCCTTCTCCATTGAGCTAGACCGAGGGTAACAGGAGCGCCTCCATCTGTTCCGACACATTTTAAGATTTGTGTTATTGCAAAAACCGGCGAACCCTTCACTTTTTTCCCAACTTTGTCTTTTAGAACGACCAATGTCGATCCAGTTAAATAATCCTGTAACACGAGCACAAATATTAAATACAAGCTGAACGCAACCCTGACGATACTGTTTTATTCGATTACTAACCTCTGTTAATTAAATTACAGTTATTGCTGATCATGTTTTATGTAATTATTAATGTTAACTATTGACTTATATTGTTGCAATAAATACCAAATCGGGGCCTATTTGAATCTTTCCTTTGTCTTCGTACGTTAGCAATGCATACAAGAATTGATGTTAGCATCATAGCATTATAATATACATATACGTTTTGTGTACTATCTAGATGCGACAGCAAGCTTTTAAAGAAAATCGCATTGTCTCCATTGTCTCCGGCTGTGAGCTTGTTTGGTGGAACCCTGGTCTCTGTAGGTTATTATTATTCAAATAAAAATTATGTTTGTGGCAGTTACTAGTGTGGACGCAGCTACTGTTCATTATCAATATTTACTTTCCATTTTGTTTATTTTTCACCACGGTGTAATGTTAATTGGTTGTATATTATAAATTGGATCCATGTAATTAGGTTTATAACCTGTTTGGGTCCCAATAAATAAATAAATAAATAAATAACCGGAAGTATGGTGTTTACTCTTGTAATTTTCCTGTATTTTTCCGATTTTTCAAACTTTACATTTTTATTACATTTTTAATGTTAATTGATGTGAGATAGGTGATTTTCAAGTTGAATACCTCTAAAATGGGTTTCTTTGTTTTTTTTCTTTTATATTAACTCCTATTTTAAATAGAACACTCGGTATATTATTACATTTTTGATTTCAGCTTAAAATTTTAGAGAAAATCGTACGACATCTATTAATGACCAATAGAAAAATTAGTTCACGAGCCGTAACCAAGACAACAACAAAATTTCTTGGAAATTTTTTGTAGGTAGTCCAACCTAACTGTGAGAGTTTGTGTCGCTACGATTTTCTTACCGAATCTGCATTCGGGCATTAATTCATATCCGGAAATTATTTTTCGTGCATTCTAACAATGTCCTAATTTGCCCTCGCGTCGCGCTCGGGCAAATTAATACGACGTTGTTGGAACGCACTCAAAAATTTCCGGAAAGAATTAATGCTCTTATGAGATTATATGTAAAAATCGTACGACATTCATTAATGACCAATAGAAAAATTAGTTCACGAGCTGTAACCAAGACCACAACAAAATTTCTTGGAAATTTTATGTAGGTAGACTCCCCTAACTGTGATTAGTAAGTGGAAATTTTTTGACATTCACTGCTGTTAATATGTTGGTGGCACTGTAAGTCTATGTCAAATTCGAGGTTAGCAGGTTAGGTTTTGCGTCAGTTTTGACAGAGACTGACGCAAAACCTAACCTGCTAACCTCGAATTTGATATAGACTTACAGTGACACCAACATATTAACAACTTACTATGGATACATTTTTGATATCACTTGATATTTCAAATTTCGAGTAAATTTTAAACTTTACTTTTTATGGCCGTGTCGCTACGATTTTCTTGCCGAATCTACATTCTAGCATGAATTCATGTCTGGTAATTTTCTTATCGTGCACAGAACAACTAATACGTTGTTCCTGTGCACTCTAAAAAATTACCGGAAAGAATTAATGCTCTTATGGGATTATAAGTGAAAATTCGTTTCTGCTTAAAATTAAAAATCAAATTTTTGGCTAATTATAGGATCACTGCAAAAGAAAGTTGTGTTCGTGTATCACACCAGATTTTTTTGTCGTTAATATTGTCAATGTTAAAGTCACCAGTTAAAATAACGTTACTGGACACAATTGAAACATTATTCTAAATTAAATCTAGCTTTTAATAAAATTTTAGGATAACAAGAAATCAGAGATTGAAAAAGCAAATTTATGTCAGTTCATGCAACAACTAACAAAAAACTGTGACAAAGCAAAGGAATTCCATTGTCGTCATTCCTTTTTCGATAATCTTAACCTTGTTGTTTTTTGTGGGAACTGTTCCATCGACGTTGATTTAATGACTACGACGCACCTGTAAATTTTAGGTTACAATAGTAGTTTCATTTAGATCTAGACCTTTATTGCTTACATATCTCCAATTATACTAATTATTTATCAATACTATATTTTTAAGTGATTCTTTTAAGCTATTGATTAAATACCATTGCCTAATTAATTTACATTTAAAGTTTTGAATACACAATGAACGGATATAATATATAGAGTCAAAAATAAATACGTTTCGTGTGAATACGTAACTACAAGATATTGCGTAATTTTACAGCTAATTTTCAATTCTTTACACAGGTAAATTAGTTTGTAACAGAGTAAACAATACCACATTTTGCTTTAGGCTATGAAAGAAGAAAAACTTCTATAAATATGTTTACCGATAAACAATATTCTCCTGTATTCAAGTTCTTAAAAGTAATTTTCTCGATTTTGAATCAGATTTGGTCTAAAAAACAATAAAAAATTGGACGATCACATCTTTTAGTCTTTTAATGTAGGATTCACCCAGAATTTGTATCAGAACATTAAGCTACGGCTCAATATAAGAATTCCGAATTTCTTATATCAATCCACTGTGGGATAAAGGCCTTCCCATTTCTTTCCACTTTACTCTGTCTTCAGATCCATTCTTCTACTGACTTTTTGTAATTTTCTGTATATCGTCGGACCATCAAGTGTTATGTCTGCCTCTACGTCTTCTCGTCTTATGTAGCCTCCAGATAAATATTATTCGTGTCCATCTATTTTCTTGAGCATGGACTTCCAAGGATCTACCGTTTACTTCATGCATGATGGGGTATAGCTCTTCAGGATCGTTACTAAGTAGTACTACACGATCTGCGAGTCGTTGATGGTTCAAATGCATCCCGTCTATTTTTACAGTTTTTTTTTCAAACCGTACATCTTCTGCTAAATATTTTCCATACGAGTTACGAAGGAAAGGAAACAATTCCGCTTTTGAGAACAACTAATACTTAGGTTTTAAATTCTAAACATCTTAGGTCTTCTCTTGGTAACCAAATCGCACTTTGAAGCTCTAGTCATGAAATCGCCTCAGTTTTTAAACAGTTCAGCCACTTTTGATGTTCCTGGAAAGCATTTGTGCGACAACACATTGTCGGGCTGTAGGAACACTCCTTGTCGCAATTGTCCACAGCGTTTGATTCTGATTTGGATCCGCAAGTTAGTCTAACACAATACGGAGACGTCCACGAGAGAGAGGCCCCGCGTTGGTTAGGCAATTAACACAATACGGAGACGCTCTTGCGTGCGGGAGGCGTGACCGCGGTTAAGAATGGATTTTGTATGGCCATTACCAAACTAGCTCAGGGTAGGGGTGTGAGCGAAAGATGACGATTGCAGCTCCTGTAGACAGATCATGTTTATGCATTTGTTTATTTACAATTAATACTTAGTGTTATAAAATTAACCTAGAGATAAAAACTAATTGATTAATATATGCAAAGCGCGTGGCCCGGTGGAGGGCGTCTCCATGGGCGAGAAGCGGATGGTGGCGGTCGACCTGGAGGCAGGAAAACTTCGACCAGGACTTCTGGGACCTGGGGCTCGAGTCCTAGCGAGGCCCTTTGGGGGCGGGGCGGTGTCCACATGCCGGATGATCTGGGGCATCATGACACACCTCGGCGGCATGCAAGGGGATGCGGCAGAGGCTTGGGGCGTCATTGCCGTGGCCAGGGGCATCCTCGGCGGAGCGGTGCGTACCGCGGAGTTCCTGGGGTTCCTGTACAGACCTGGTGGTGACGTGGAGCTGGATGGCGAGCGGCGGGCCGAAGCACACTCTGGTCCGCAAGCAGTACGCGTCGATCTGGAGCTTGGGGCGCCTTGGAGTCGTGCAGAACGCGTCTGACGACAGCACATTCCAGGTGCAGGCTGCTGCGGCGACGGCGGCGATGATCTTCCTCTATGGAGGCGGCGTCTGACAGCCTTCTGCTGTGGGTGCAGTGGCGGCGACGGCGAATGGCAATGCGGCGGCGGCGGCGAGCTTCCCCTGTGAGTGCTGCGGCTGCGGCGGCGAATGGGCTAAATGGCGTCAGCAGGCAGCGCGAGCGCACGGCGTCGCTTGGCAGCGTTCCTCCTCTGTGGAGGCTGAGTGTAAGCGCAGACAGCAGTGGCGTCTTTGGCGTAATGCGGGCTTCCGGGAATGGGAGCCGCAGCTTGCATGACGGCCGTCTGGGCGACGGCGATTCTCCTCTGTGGAGGCTGAGCGTAGGGGTAGACGGCGGCGACGTGTTCCTTCTGCGGATGCAGTGGCGACGGGGGTTCGAGCTGAAAGCAGTGACGGCGATGGCGTCAGCGGCAACATAGATCTCGTCGGCGGAGGTGGCGGTTGACGAGCTTCCTGGTGGAAGGAGAAAGGTAGCGGCGAGCGGAGCCACGAACGGTTTCTCGCAGCTGGAGCGGAAGATCGACGGGGGGGTACAGCGGTCTCGGACGAGCTGCGACGGCGGCTTCCCCTAAGACCAGGGGTCTATTAGAAGTTATTTCGAGATGAGAGATCAATCGAAATGTCGTTTTCTGCGGCGTTCTCTTCTTATGAAGGAAAAACCACCTCCCTTGAGTTTCCCCGGATTGCAAGTTTTGGGGTCGTAAACTGACAAACACGGTCTGGGGAGAAATTTGGCTGGTTTTAATTAATTTTCGTTCTCACGCTATTAATTGCGCGCGATGGTTTTTCTCGTGCTGTTTATCGTCTTCCTTGCGCGAAAACGCATCCAACGATATATCACATGCCTATATTTGTATTATTGTCACGGGGCTATCTTAATTATGTGTAATGTATTTTCCGATAAAATTTGGGAGAGGCCGAGGTGCCGTTGTATTGCTTCCGGGATTGACATTTTAAGCATCTTTGTAAATCCCTCGTGCGACGTTAATGACTGACTTATGCGTAATCCTTTTACCTGGGCAGATTACAAAATCTGCCTTGCCCTTTGTGTGTTGAGAACGTGTAGTTGGTAGATATCTTCCGTTTTTCTTTGTGTTTAGCACGTGGCGTCGCATCTCCCTGGTATTTTTTTATATCCGGGCATATTTCGTTTGGCGGCTGGGATTTATTTTTAAAATCGTCAAGTTTCGCTGGACCAGGTCATGAACGCTTTGTCTTGGTGCTATCGGTATTTCGCTTTATTGAACAGCGCAGCCTTGCTGGCCTGCTTGGTTGATGGTGTTATTTACTTTATTTTGCCAAAATCGCAGTTGTGCAGATTTCGTTGTGCTGTTTTTATTTAGCCAAACAGCTGAAACGGCTGGCATTGCTTACTTTTATGCTCCGTGAAAAAATAAACGCGAGGTCCGATGGCGTTACTGGCATGTGATAAATTTTTAATTGAGCCGCGATCTGACGAATGGGTAGCGCGGCTCTTTATCACATGTGTGAATCATGTCAAATCAGAAGGACACCTTTGATGGTACTACCATATTAATCAAGTGAGACAGGGGCATAAAGATGGACCCCCACTTTAGTCCATAACGATGATTGTGTCAGAAAATTTATCAAAATCTGTATCGGTACGAGCCAAAAGCTCACGATATATGTTCACTCGATCCTGTTTGTGCAAACGTAATAATATTCGAGGCACCCGTACACCTTATTAATACGCAAAATGTCATGTAGTATCTATGTAACCGATTCCTCATCAATCCTTACAGTCTTAGTTAATGTTTTAATGGTAATTCGCATATCTTCTGTGCATAATTTTTCCAGTTCCACCACAATTTTAGAGTTCTGTGCCATTCCAGATCTTCTACTCTTTGCATCATATTCAAGGTTCTCTCTGTCACACCTAAACTCATTTACCCATCGACGGACGATCAATTCTAATGGGGAAGTATCCTAGTAAACTATTTGCAACCTTTCGGCTATTTAGTGAAATGAACACCGTCCGTACTCACTGCCAGATGTTCAATTTTCTCTATTTCCAGAAACTATCACAAAACACTCTACTAAATTGACTATAAATTCTAAACTTTTTTCGAATCGGGACGAAACATTCCAAACTGGTTTGACAATAAAAGGAATGACAGGTAATGAGATATTGTTTTTCAAGGCACACAAGATAGAGACCCTCAAAAAAGTGTTTCCTCCTTCGTATAAAGAGTTTGGGGGATATTGTGCTTCTTGTCTGATTACTTTATTTAAAGCGAGTATATTAGTAAATTTATTTGAGTGGTTAGTCGGTTCGCTATAATGCGTCTACAAATCTTGTACATGTGGGGAGTACGGTTATAGGCTCGTAGTGGTTTAAATTGGCAATGTGTGCTGTATATCACGATTTTCGAATGTCTCCTGGTTACTATCTTTAAATTACGCAGTTCACGTCTTTTCAGCATGATAAAATCTATATTTTACTATCAGCGATCTTAACTATCTTTGTCTTTACAATCTGCAGTTGCTTTTTATTAACCTTGAACGCTTTGTTTTTTAAATATATACAGTTTTTCGAGCATTATGTTTGCTTGCGTTTTTTCTCAGTTATTTTCTTATTAGTTTTACATGTCTCATTTTTTATTTTAAATTTGCCTCTCTTCTTTATCACTTATAGGCACCGAAATAGATTATTAAGGATAACTAGAGGAGTATGGCTATTTTTTGGCAATATTATCAGTTGTCTATATTTTATACTAACATATCAGCGAGATGTTATTATAACTTTCATCATCAAAAAGCAATTATACTTTAACATTCTTTATACTTTTCAAATAACTTCTCCTATATTCTCCGCTTTTGACAAACTTTCTTCGTTTATATTAGTTGTCAGCGCTGGTTCCTCCGTGCCTTTTTTCTTGAGTAATATTGAAGAGAGAAATGTTGACGAGCGCGTTCAACAATATGCAGAGAACAAGAGCTTAAACAGTATTTTAAACCACCACAGTTTCGTTAAACGTCAATATTAAGATATGTAAGAAATAGCAATACGTAACATTCTTTAAGTAAACTATTTACTAAATCACAGGAGTTTGTAATAACTAATACTAACAAAAATATTAGTAGAATTCTAATAGTCTCTTTGAAATTTCAGGATTTTTTTAATTTAATGTAAAAGTAGTAAGATTTAATTGTATAATAATATTCCATCTTCTCAGTGATAAAACTAGCCTTGAAGTCGCATTTCTTCATAATTACTTGAAATTTGGTATTGCACGAGTTGCGGATTTACAAGGTTTCTGTTAATGAGAGGTAATTACATATCATAACTATTTGATGAAAGCAATTACTAGTGAGATTAAAGATAGGTTATATAGAGGTTATATGGAAGGACTTGTTGCACTCCAAGAATATGGAATTTCAGCAACTCCTGTCCGCTTTTGATATTACCTTTTAGAGCAAGACTTCTGACGATGCATTTAAGTCTATGTTACGATGAAGGACGTTAAACAGTACAATAACGTTATGGTCCATGTAATGACGTTAATAGCCTATTGGGATGTATATTAACGTTATTGAACGGAAAATATCGTCAATAACTTCGTATAATGGCCAATCATACCTCTTAAATAATGCACAACACTACATAGGTACCGTGTTAAACCGGAAAAAGTACCAACGGTTTACTATTTACGGGTTTTTGTAAACAAACTTTCCATTACTTTTAATAGCCATATTATCACAGAAAACAATTACTTATTACGCCTATTGGATGTGTTTTTTAAAACTATGAACGCAAGTACATTTTATTTAATAATAGTGAGGATCCATTATTGTCTTGTTGAATGAACCGAAACGCTCCTTTTAAACGCACCCCAAAACGATTTTCCGAGGTCGCCACCCGATACAAGTTCGGGTGGCATTCTTGGCAGGAAGATCTGCGCGCATCTCACACTAACGCGCGAAACTTTAAATGCGATATGCGCCCCAGCCTACAGCTAGTGATGATATAAATAACATACAGTGATGCCTATATCTGCAGGTTTTCAGTTTGGGTTTGATGAGTGTGCAGAGAGCTTGTGTTTTGTGGGGTTAGCATCAGATGTAAAATAAAAATATACGATATATATATAATATACTTCATCTATTACTGTCCTTGTAGCGTAACATAAACGTTGCCCTTGTGCCTATAGAATATATTTTATTATTAATGGGTGTTGAATTACTTTACAATAAGCACCCTTCAGGTTACAATTGGATCCTGAAAGAGTCGGCACCTGGTTGTATACAAAGCAGAATATTGCTATATCAAATACTGTTGGCGTGCACTAGAACTGGGTGACACAGACTGACGCAAAACCTAACCTGCTAACCTCGAATTTGACATAGACTTACAGTGCCACCAACATATTATTCATACGTTTGAATTTCCACAGCCCGCTGAGGATCTTTTTTTTATCTCTGGATATGCTTGCATTGCTTCGTTATCTTACTCACGTAAGTACCCGTTTACTTCTTGCAAATTTCTTTCCAGATAACTAGAAGAAATAAGTAGTTGCTACACTACCAAAAATTCAAATCTTGCATATGGCCGACTTAAAACCAATTTGTATCTTACCTGATTTGTCTCACGTTCTATGAAAGGTGATGAATTGAGCAAATATTTAAATGATAATCAGGTAATACCTGACATTCGGTCTGACTTCCTACTTAACAGAAGTTGTTCAACAGCTCTACCATATCCTACAGATGAAATACTAACTACTACTGATTCGAACAAATTTGTAAAGGGCTTTACACCGAACTTCCCTCGCAAGTAGAAGTGTTGAAATTGCAATTGAAAATACAAAAAAAAGAATTTATTTTTAATGTGTTTGCCCTGTATATGTTGGGTCACAAATATGTCTTTTTCGTCAAGGGTAAAAACCTGAGCTATGTGCAAAATATTATTTTTATTTAACTGACAGTTCTTGAATTAATGCAAAATTAGGAAAATTTTGCGAAGGTGCTCACTCTGTATATATTTGACCGAATATAATCCGCATGCAAAATTTCGACTTTTTGCAACAAATAGTTTTTGAATAATACCGCCAACAGACAGACAGACGGACAGCCAGAGAGGCAGACAGCCGGACAGACGGAATTGAGAAAGCCTGTTTTTCGTCATCTGGGGACCCTAAAACGCGAAGATCTGAAGAAATATCGGATGATGATTATTTCTCTATTACAATACTCCCTTCGTTTTTTAGACGAGAGAAGTAAACAGTATCTACTCTTACACTACTTGGCTATAATAAGGCTTTCAATACAATTAATCACAAAATTGGCTTATGTGTAACTGCCATTGTTTTATTTGAAATTTATTTGACAGTGTGCCAAAATATCAACTTCCACATCTAATAATTTATCGATTTCCAAAGCAGTCGCTCAAAGCTATATTTTTGGTCCTTGACTCTTCATTATTTACACATATCCCCTTTTTACAAGTTTTGGAAATGTTTGCCATCTAATAATTTATCAGTTGTCAAAGGAGTGCCACATGGCTATATTTTTGGTCCTTCACTCTTCATTATTTACAGGTCCACTTTTTACAAATGTTGGAAATGTTTGCCGACGATTCTCAACTATTGCACTCCTTCCTAGATAATTATAGAGAAGCTGTACGAGACATCAACATTGACCTCAATGCTATTAGTATAGTATCACGGAAGCACTCCTTAATTATTAATCCCTAAAAGTCACCTTTTGTTTTCTTTGGTAATAAATACGTTATAGGTGTACTGAGTGATAAGATTCGAGTAGATAGCGATTAATGATCTTTCTGTTCCTATTAAAATCGAAGCTAAATATTATACATAATACATTTAAATAGCAAAATCTACCAATTGTATTAGAAAAAGTATTCAGGCACTGAAATTAGTGTATACCCACCCATAAACACACTTTATCAATTGAAATCAAGTTGCTGTTTTCCTGCTTGCGTTTACTTTTTGGCATAAGAAAATAAGAACAGTTATCATATAAACTAAAAGACTTGCAATGGTTATATATGCAAAATACACATCACTCTCGTCATGTTGCTTTTTGTCATACAATTATTCAAATAAAACATCCAGCTTACTTAGGTAATGAATTAAACCTTAGAACAGATGTGCATACTCTAAATTTAAGATTTAAATAAATAATATTTTTTCTTTCACACAGAACAGTCTTATTAGAAAGGTCTTTTCAATTTCAGATTTATAGGGTCTATAATAATTACCTCAAAAATAAAAAAAAGCTCAATATCATCAATTTTAAAACAAGCATATAATATCTATAGCCATCTAATTAAAGTACAAATAAGCTAAGCGTCATAACAACTAATAATTTAATTATTATTAAGAAGGACTTTGGAAGTAGTAAACGTGCTACGGTATCACTTATATACATATATTTTTTTTTATTAAGCAATTAGTTGTTGGCAATGTGATTACATTAGATTAATATCTTAAGTTATTCAAGGCGCCAATGGAAGAGCTACTAATTTGAATTAGCGGCTTGTGATTGTTTAGATATTATTTTGTGTTTTATGGATTTTCTTCTATACAGTGCCTTCAACAAAAGAAGGTAGATTCAATAACTTTTTCATCTTACGACTTAAAAATGTTTGTACTTTGTTGATTGAGGTCATGTTTATAATTTGGGAGCACTAAAATAATTTTTCCACTTCCAGTTTAACCGAAACTGCATATAACTTTTCTTTTTCTAATGACTCTAGGCATGTATTTGACATTTTTAAATTTTTCATCTATTTGTCTTTACGTGTGTCTAAGATTTTAATGAGGCTACATAAAAATACTTGCTGAAAATCACGTAGACAAATGACAAAAACTGTGAATATTAGTTGAATTTGTTTTCATCCGTCAAAATTGTAATTGTCACTTACGATTGAAATTTAAATGGTGTTGCATAATATTGCCGAGAAACATTACAACAACAAAATTTTAAAATCTGTAAAAGACTTTACCCAGAACTTTCCTCGTCGACATTGTGACACTAAATAATTTTAAAAATCAAATTGTGTTAGGAGTAAAAATATCTTCACGTTTCTAATAAATTAAATAAATTTTCCAATAAAAAAAAACGATACCGGTGATCGAATTCGAACAGCAGGCGGGCCGCGAATGCAGCCCCAATGTTTTGTTGGATATTGTAAGAGACTGGGCAATTTCTACCTGCGCCACGAAGCACCGATCGTTCGATTTCCTGCGTCGCAGCTATCTTTAGTAACGCGCTTATTTGTGCCTCCTTTTTGTATCGTAAAACATATTCTGTATCTATTGGCTCCCATTTTTGGTAAGAATAAAGCCTGCACTATGCACTAATTATTACTTGTATCTTTTACTAAGTTACATGAAAAATAAACATTTTATTTTTTTAAGGTGCTCACCCTGTATATATTTGTCTGAAATTTTTACGGTTTCATTCCAGCTATATACAGATTGCAGCAAGCAACTAGAACCGTAGCAAAAGCAAGGAGACCTTACATGTGGCCGTAATTGTGTTTAACAAACGAACAATCAGTGTACGATAGCGGTAGGTCGTTAGGATCATTATAAGTACAAGGTATATATTCATTTTTAAATTTTTTAAATACAATTATGGCCACATGTAAGGTCCCCTTGCTTTTGCTATGGTCCTAGTTGCCTGCCGCAATCTGTATATAATGTGTATGCAAGATACCATTTTCCTCCGAGAAATAGTTTTTGAGTTATACCGCCAACAGACAGACAGGCAGACGGAATTGAGAAAACCTGTTTTTCGTCATCCAGGGACGCTGAAACGTGAAGATCTGAAGAAATCTCGGAAGGTGATTTTTTCGTGATTACGATACTTCCTTCCTCTTTCAGACAATAGAAAAAGTGTAAAAGTAATTTTATTAGGTATTACATAATGAATGATATCTAATAAATCGCTCAAAAGTCCACCGTTTTGCGCAACGCGCACGCCTCTAGTCACTTCCGGAGTTCTTGGTCTGCTTATCTCATCGGGTGATTCAGATTTTCAGGCGGATCTGCAAATACTACCGTCTTAAAGTGGCCCAATAAAAATCCAACGGTGTGAGATCAGATGATCTCGAAGGCCATTCCATAAGCCCATTGTTTGCAATCAAACGCTCATTATTAATAGGTCGGTTATTAGAACATTATTTGTATTATGGCACTCTGAATGCTAGAAGATATCTTGGTTTTTTAAATAATGAATTATTTACAGCGTTGGGGGTTTTTCTGCTGACTTTGCGACAACATTTGCACTTTCAGTTGGACAGAGCGCTAGCTCATAACGCTTTTACTGTTCGAGAATGCTACAATGAAGCCGTTCAGCATGAAAGGCCAAGTCCAACGACAATCTGGAGTAAAGATTTGCAGTTCGAAGATAAACATTACCTACTGTCATGGTTTGGGCTTCCGTGATCGCTGAAGGTCGTTCTTATCTCGTTCTCTTCGACCAAGGCGTTAAGGACAACAAGACTATACTGCAAATAGGTCTTAAAAGAAACATTGATACCATAGACGTTCCAACAGGATTCAGTGCCGTCTCACAAAGCCCGTAGAAATCGACAATTTCTTGCTGAGAACGTTCTGGGGTACATGTTGGCGGAACATTTGCTTACATATTTCTCCATTTGGCTTATTGTAGGACAGGGTATCCTCAAAAAACACCAACGTTTAAACGTGCTCAAGGCATGTCTTTGACCACATTCGTACAGCGTGCGATACTTTCATTAGCAGACTCGACACCATTATCAAAGCAAAAGACAATTATATCGAATAATGAATTTTGTTTCTTGAAATATAAATATTTGTTAATATTTTCTGAAAGTTTCAAACAAAAACATTAAAAAATCAGAATTATGGCGTTCCCTATTAGTAACAATTGGTCCCTCGCACCCTGTATATATTAAATGTATAGTCGTTTGCCGATAATACTGATCAGGGGATGCACGACTGCTTGTTTCGCAAAAAATCGCAGATTGTCTAAAGAAAGACAAACAGACGGAATTAGAAAACGTGAATAAATCTCGAAAGGTGATTTTCGTCTAAAAGACGAAGAGGGTATTGTAATCGCGACAAAATCACGTTTCAAGGTCCCTAGATGACGAAAAAGAGGTTTTTCTCAATTCCGCCTGTCTGTCTGTTGGCGGTATAACTCAAAAACTGTTTCTTGGAAGAAGGCTATATTTTGCATACACATTATGTATCTAAAAAGTAAGTTAGGAGAATATTAGTCAAAATTATTTAGTATGTATGATTTTTGATGGTAAATAAAAATCATATAGTCGTGAAACGTACTTAAACTTAAATTTGAAGAAAATTTAAAATTATTAAACGTTTCGCCATTTTTGGTGGCTTCATCGGTAGTATAAAGATTCATTGCAATTGAAAAGTTTATTACATTATAATTAGAGTAGAAGGATTTTTGGAAAATTCTTTCACGACATTTAACAAAGTTTATATATCAAATTAATAATTAATAAAAGCAGTTATTATTTATGTACAATCCATACTTGGATGTAATTAAAAACCAGAAAGCTTAGCTGTTCTGAAAGCAGGATGCAAATGAAATGTTCATGTTTCACGGCTATATGATTTTTATTTATCAACAAAAAGCATACATACTAAATAATTTTGACTACTCCTAAATTACTTTTCAAATTTTACCCAAGTCAAATAATTATGAAAATGTTTAATTATATATCTAAGGTGCAAATACTCACCTCTCAGGCGGCCGGCCCGGGTTCGAATCCCGACGGACTCTAGAAGGATTTTAAAAATCGTACGCTCCCCGGCTACCACGCTAACACCTGTGGTAATCGTTAACCCCTAAATAAGGAAACTTTTTCTCACTTTCGGCGGGCAAGTCTAGCCACCTACCCAGCCTACGGGCAAAGAGGGCTCATAAAACCACTTTGTGATTAAAACAGGCCACTGGCCTATAATAAGAGGAAGAAGAAAAAGATTATATATCTACTTGGCGAGAAACTGACAAAATTTCAGAGAAATATGTACAGGGTGAGTACCTTACAAAAATAAAACTTTGTTTGTTTTTGCTTTAACTGGGAAACAGATAAAAGTAACAATTTGCACATAGCTCAGGCTTTACCCTTGACAAAAAATGGGGCCTAACAGATACAGCGTAAATCATGGAAAGCAGAGAGTCAACGAACAATGTGTTCTATTTAAAGTAGCCGCCTGCCGTTCGAATTCGACCGCCGTTAATGTTTTTTTTAATTTGAAAATTGATGTAATTCGCATTACCAAGTGCCCTTCTATTGTTTCAGCATATTAGAAACGTGAAGAAATTTTTTACCGCTAGTTTTTTTATTTTTAAAATTTATTAGTGTTACAACGGCCACTTACGAGGGAAGTTCTAAGTCAAGCCTTTTACAGATTTATTAATTTTGTAGTAACTACGAACGTAATGAACTGCGCCTTTTTCATATATTTTTTAATCCTTAATTTAAATAAACATGGGAAAAATAGTAAGTTTGAATATTTGTGTTAATTACAGAAGCGGCCAATTGTCGCAGCGTCCAAAAGTTGCACGCGTCCAATTATCGCACATCCAATTTATCGAGTTCAATTGGCGCGAGAACAATTGATTGCGCCCATTTGACGAGGCACTAATAAAAATATTATTTTTTCTATAGCACATGTTAAAGTGTGCTTTTATCAACTCAAAACAAAAGGTCAAGTTTTACTTTAACAGCAAGGGTAGATAAAGTAGCACTTTAACATCAAGGATAGATAAAGTAATATAATTTTCTAACTTTTGTTTAAATTAAACATGACAGCTTCGTATTATCGTAGCAACCCAATCTAGCTACTGACATTTTGAAATGTGATTGACTGCCATTATTTTCTTTTAAAATTGTTAAAGTTCTTGCTATAGAAAAAAATATTGTATTATACACGACGATAAAGTTATTTCTATCCACTCTTGAATCAACGATCAACAATCGACTTCGTCTCGACGTTAAAATCGTCGATAAAATTTAACTTTATCGTCTTGTATAATAAATTACTATTATTACGCAGATGATGCTGTATTTATTGCAAACAGCAAATACTAATAAAGAAGACAAAAATCATAGTAATCTTTAAATATCTCATAAGTTATAAGATAAAATCTGAAGATAAAATGAATGAACAGGTGATGAGATTCAATTATTTGAACGTGCAAATCACAAGTCGTAGAGATCTAAGAACAGCAACCAAATCACAAGTAACGAATGTACCAACCGCAGGGCCACTTTATGCTATTACACTATATGAAAATAAAAAGTACTAAAGTAAAAGTTTATAAGACCAAAATTTCTGGATTCTAGATTATAGAAGCACTTCCATTGTGCTACCTCCATAGGAACATCATTTGGCTGCCTCTCTCAAACTATCCTACTCTTTCTGTGATCTTGAGGATATTAACCAAAGGGGTGCTGCGGATCCCTGTCAATCAAGCTAGAAATTCTCCAACATGGATCCTCTTATCGAAGCAAGAGCAGGACATTCACAGAGAATATACTTTGCCGTCTTGTCCTTAAAGTGGCTCCCGCGACAGGTTGAACAAATCGTCAATTGGACCCATCCTATGCATCTGTTGGTTCAGCCCGCAGTGACCAGATTTTTTTTAATAAAACCATATCTGTGTTAGCTGGATTTATCGGCATAGAGTGTTCCGTGCACCATTGTTCAGTTACTTTAAGTTCCGTTTGCATTAACTTGCACAGCACTTGTTCATATTTGCCGTTAAGCAGGATGGTTATGTCATCCACGTAACCCACAGCGTAGAAGGCGGCTGCATTAAGCGGACGAAGAAATAATTATGTCTGTTACTACACTACTACACAGTAGTGGTGACAAAACCCACCCTGGGGACAGCCTCTGATTACCGTCTCCTAATCGTAGTGCTTCCAAGACTTGTAGAAACTTTAGAATGCACAGTAATTGTATTGCTCACCCCACGTTCTCGAAGGGCTACTTCTATACTGTTAAACGTCCAGCTGTTCCGAACATGGGTAAATAGAAAGTATTTAGTTTACTCGTCGTCAGTGTAGATCCTTTTCCAGCCAGTATTCCAACTTGGAAAAGCTTATGAGATCGGACTTTTCCGTCTCCATGTAGGTTGGTGAATTGTCCAGCACCTCCTAGAATTTTGCTTGTAGACCTGATTGCAGTTTCATTCATTTTTCCCAAAGGTTACTTCTTTCGATCAACGCTATTCTGATGTGTTGCTTCTTTGTAGCTGAGATCTGCACTCTAGTAGTTCACTGAACGTTAATTTTGTTGGACGTTGCAGCGACGATGTCTAGCTCTGCTTAGATGTGGATGGTATCTTTTGAGAACCGCGAGGTGTTCGTTCAGTAGACTTGCGGGCAACTTGGCCAGCTCGTATGCCTGACTTCACGTTGACTGCTAAACGCGCCTATTTCATCTATTTTGCTAGCCCCCGGATATTCCCTTTCTCCTAGCTCCCCGCCCATCGTGCAGCTCAAAATGAGAACGTCGAACCTCGACGCCAAGGCTACCAGTCATATATAGCTTCTAGAGATAGATTTCATACAACCATACGCCAGCTTCAAATCAGTGTAAGAATGAACTGTCTTCCACGGCTCCGTTCCTTTTCCCAGGAACTCACTCAGTCGACGGTCTGATCCGACGACGGTAGCCGATTGATTGAGATGGGTTGGTCTCGACCTCCCGTCTAGATGAAATCCAGGTCAAAGTGGTGTGTTGCCACTCCGCAAGAACTATTCCGCATCAAGTATGGGTCAATCACCACGATCTCTTCATCCAATGCTTACGGCTAGCTTAGCATGGCACAAACACGAGGCTGGCCTAAACCCTGTGCAATCCGTTAAGCAGTCGTTATTCGGCGGTGAGCGTGAATGGTTCGCAGCTGTTGTTTTCGATTCCCAACGCAGAAGTTTAGACCCTGGAGTTAACTGCAAACAACCATTGGCCTTCATCTATAGGACTCCAACCGTTCTCCTATCTGCCACCTGGAGATACGTCCTGTAGATATACCAATCCCAGAGTTATATAACGGTGATTAAAACAATACTGATATACAGGAAGATAACAGTTAAACAAAAGATGCGAAC
This sequence comes from Agriotes lineatus, assembly GCA_940337035.1. Lineage (NCBI taxonomy): Eukaryota > Metazoa > Arthropoda > Insecta > Coleoptera > Elateridae > Agriotes > Agriotes lineatus. The sequence goes on along the minus strand of OW679197.1, from coordinate 92,396,851 downwards.
AACTAAAATGACGACATTAATATCCACATTAGATGTAACACTAAGAGATAGACAGAATAATGTTTAAGTAAGGACCACCCAACTGGTAAAAGGCAGGTACAGAGGCAAATTTTATGTGGAAACGTCCTTTTTATGAATTATAATGATTGCGTTATTCCATTGAGCAGTAATTGTGCCCATCAAAATAAATGGTTTTAAGGTTTCTACTGCAATATGAAATATTTGCTAATATTGTTTGTACGAAAAGAGTGCCCGTATAGAAAATTCATGGTGCAGATGATCCGGTAAGATAAAATTCACTTTACTGATAAAAATACTGGTTCAGGACATAAATATACAAATAACTTTTCAGCTAACAGTGATCATATGATAAGTAGAAAAGAAAAGATCAGATGAAACTGACAGAAACAACAGAATTTTAACCTTAATTGATGTAAAACAGGATGCGCTCATAGATATTTAAAGAAGAAACTATACCAAGAATAAATTGAACTTTAAAGTAAACAAAGGGACAAAAATAAATTAGGGCGATTTAATAAAAACATTCGTAAACGTATTATAAAGGATGTACGACAGTACAACACAGTACAAATAACAAGAACATTGGAAGAAAACAGGATCCTAAAAGACACAATTTAGATATGGAAAAAGAGAAACATCTATAGTAAACTTGTATATTAAAATCCGCTAAGCATTAACCAGTAAAGAATAAATTCCATAAAATTTTAGTAAGCATTCGTTGAAATCGAAAAATGTTTATTATACGCCATGGTTTTTGGGTTTTTCCATACTATTTGTTTACTATTATTTTTATTTTTCACTGTGGCGAAGTACTCAAAAAAACATCATAAATGTCACTCATATTTTTCTAACTAAAAACAATAAAACTGTTACTGGGGATGCAATATCAATCCAGGCTGTCACGAAGAGTAGAGTAACTAATAACAGGCAAATTAATGTCTTTTGAAAAGAAACGCCCCCATGTTCGTTGATACAGTCGAACAAATGTATATAGTACGGAAGGGGCTATAATTATATATGACAGCAATAAGATAACATGAACAACAAAATAGAATGCTTAAGTAAGAAAGAGATGACCATACGATAAAATTATTTTAGTAGGCATATTTAGTTGACTTATGTCATAATTAAAATAAGCGTCATGCCTACTCGAATATTTACTACTATGTTTATCGCTTTCTTACTCAAGCAATACGTGTTATTTTGTTGTTCATGTTATCTCATTGCTGTTATATACCGATGAGACCACAATTATATATAACAGCAATGAGATAACATGAACAAGAAAATAACACGTATTTTTTGAGCAAATATTCTAGTAGGCATGACGCTCATTTTAATTATGACATAAGTCAACTAAACATGCCTACTAGAATATTTGTTCGTATGGTCATCTCTTTCTTACTCAAGCATTCTATTTTGTTGTTCATGTTATCTCATTGCTGTTATATACCGTGAGAATAATGTAAGACTGTACATGGCTGAATTATGCAAAATTAGACATAGGGCATTTACTTAATGTTACCATGGTGTTTGTAAACAAAATAACAACACAGGGACTATACGAATTAATTGAAACTGGGTTATTTTATTGTAATTTCAAAACCGCCAGTTGTTACTAGCATAGGTAAATTGATTAATGCTAAAATAAAGTTGCCAATTATGGTCCCATCCGTATAATTGTGGCCCCATCGGTATTACGATTAAATTAATTAAAATATCTAACTTACTATTAAGTTTATCGCTCTAAAGATGCACATTTTTCAGACTCTTATTTAAATTATTAAAACGAACATCAAATTGCACAAGCTTACTCGTGCACTACTGCAAAATATTTTAATCTAAGTTGAAATTTACTTTAAGGTTTGAAAGTATCTAACTTTATATGTTATATATCCCGAACACAGAAAATCGACAGCAAACAACTCACAAGTCAACTTAAAAGCATGCTTGTGCTTGTGCCTTGCTTATTCTCCCGTTAACGTTTTTCCACTATCCGCTGCTCACTTCTGCCCATCAAATGCAATATGGCTACTTAAAGATCGTCACTGCAGACACGACATACAAAAACCTCTTGCTTGCCCACTAGGAATTGTAACCATCTCTGGCCAACTGTTTATCAGCCCTTTTATCTTCTGCTTTAGAAACTAGGTTTGTATAATTGTAGCTTATAAGTTGTTTCACTGCTACCATTCCATTTGTTTTCTTTTTGCCAATAAGCAAATATAACTGTGTTACCTCACAGATTGCCTCAGCTTGTTGCAATTATTAGACACCTAAATAAAATAAACACAGGTACGTGTCAAAACCATTTAATTATTTTGACGACTCAGTTCATAACCCAACTTTTTATTAAAAAAAAGTTGTTACAGTTTTATGAAATAACAATAAAAAATATAAAAATCCCGTTGAACAATTCTGCATTCCACTAAATAGGTTTTTTCTTGTCTAATACTTTAACAAATGGAGTATACGCTCACGACAGGCCAAACGTAGCCAGACGGTGGGTTCCGACAAAATAAATAAGATTATCTGTTAAGTAATAACCTGTAGAGGGCGCTACGCCGTTTAACACAGAACTATTACTCCCGGAAGAAATATGTAACGGCAAACCTAGGTAAACTAGAAACAACAGAGTTAGCATCTAAGAGGGTACGAGCCAAGCAGTAATAAATAAAACGCCAAAAACATTACCATGACTTTAATTGGTTAAATAAGAAAATAATAATTGGAGTGGCAAAGATTCCCCTTATGTGAAGGAAAGCCGCAGGATAAATGAATAAGTTAAATGTGATATATGCATTTAATATATATGTTTGAAGCCATTTTACATGAAACTGTTTAAATTACAATCCTCTCTGTATTTGACAGATGACAACAATTTAAATTTTACTATTTACAATATTTATCCGCGTCATGGCTTAAACTAAATATTAAAATTGATTTCTACGTCCACATTTACATCTTATAGCATCATTTCTGTAATGGTATACAACTTTTTAATTGCATTTTACGTTTTAGGGGTGTTTGCTAGGTTCATGTGACACAACTGAAACAACCTAAGAAATATGATAGATGGTTAGACAACTACAACCATCAAAAATGTCAGCCTAACTGGTCTGAATTCAACTCCAGAACAAACAAACGTAACGATTTTGTCGAACGCCGTAACGTATCGAATAATTACCAAATACCATCTTATAAATCTAATTAATTAACTAAATACGGTTTCAGTAGTTATAACTTTGACAATAATAGCTATTTATATATCAAGGGATCAAAGTGTATAATTTCCTCCCGCGGGCAAAGTTTGCGGCCCGACGCAAAGCGGAGGGCCGTAATTGCACGAGGGAGGAAATTCACTTTGCCCTCATGATATATATATATGATTTTTTCGCCTCGCTAAAGAATGCGACTCGCTGTTTTTTTAATTACAGAATATCAAAATACGTGTGGCATTTTGGGTATATTGCTAATCAGGTCGTCTATGTGATGCGATCAACAAACAACGATTTGTTGTGAGTGAAAATAGAGTGCTAGTGAAAACATATTTTGCAGTAGATGTCAAACTATTATAAAAATGTGTAGCAGCGGTGACGACGATTCAGATTTGCCCTCTGATATTGCAGAAGAGGCAAATGCTGCAACATTGGATTGGTTACCGGAAAAGTCAAAGAAAAAGTAGCGGTGCAGGAAAATATTGACATCAAAAACCCAAAATTGATTGCATTATTGAAGTGTCAGGCTGTAGGTTACAGGCCAAAGAAACCCGAAACTTTCACGCGAGGAGATCTCAACTAATTTTTATTGAAAGCTCCAGATGAGTACCTACTGATGAAGGTATTAAACACAAAATCGTTATAAACAAGAGTGCCCTGTTTTAAAATAATTTTTATCCTTTACAGCTTGTCCTGGTCATAGGTATCTCAGGTGCCCGTCGGTGTGACGAACTCACCAAATTACAGTGGCTATATACAAGACAGTGTGGCCATACGATTGTTGGCGGCCATTTTCAGGCAAATTTGAGCGTAGAGCTATACAGTGTTGATATTAGCTGCACGTGCAGTGTTATGTTTAAACGTTTGACATTTTTCATTGGCGTTCGTGGTGCTCTAAGGTGTTGCATGAAGTTTACAACCGGTTTCAGTTATGGTAGTTTACAATACAGCTAAATGCCGTCTTCCTGTTCCCTATCTCCAAACCTCCCTGTCCTGTGCTTGGTGTTCTTCCAGGTTCCTCTCCTCCATGGCTCTCCGAATACCCTCATTCCACAGTTTGTGTGGTCTACCTCTTTTTTTCTTACCCGTCTGCGACCATTTAAAGATCTTCATAGACCACGTCGTCTCCTCCATTCTCATCAGATGACGAAACCAGTTTAACGCTTTCCGTTCAGTTCTGTCCACAACTCATTCTGGTGCCTCCATTCTGCGTCTTATTTCCTCGTTCGTCACTCTATCTCGTCTCGATACTTTTCCGCTTTTTCGTCCATTTGAACTGTGTCTAGTCTTCGTTTCATTTCCGCTGTTACAGTCCATACCTCACTGCCATAACATAACATCGACTCTACCATTACTTCACCTATACTTTTTTTGTTTTTGTTAGAGATAGTATTGTCCCATCAAATTGATTTCAAGCATCCTATTATCTTCTTACTTTGTACTATTCGAGTTTTGATCTCTTCTGTTCCCAAACCTTTTTCATATATTGTATTGTAGCACCGAGGTATTTAAACCTTTCTACTTGTCTTACTGCGACATCTGCATTTATTAAGACTTCATATTGTGCTTCCGAGTTGATTACTAAATAGATACCCCGTTTTCTCTAAACTTATGCTAAAGCCCCATTCATCGTAGCACCGATGTAATCTCTTTATCATACATTCCAAGTCGAACGCATCTTGTGCTATTAGTACAACAATAGCACAATTCTAAATTGTCACATTTAAATACTGTGCAAACTATTAGTTTTTCAGGGCAATAGATGATCAAATTTCCCCCGCTTGCAACGCTAATGAATTATTTGACACTGACAATTTACAATTATCAGATTTGAAAGGTTTTATTTTCTTCCATAACCAAATGGACAGGTTCTACCAACCTCTTTGAGAACAACTTAGGAGTAACTAAATATTTTGCCTGTTAATGACGGATATTCGCGTCGACCAATAGCGGCGAAGACATCCCTATGGCCACACTGTCTTGTATAAAGCCACTGTAACCAAATTGAATATCAGCGATATTGGAGCAAAAGACGGAATTTTAATTATTTAAATCCCAGATTTGAAAACAACAAACGCGAGCGCCTTTACTGGTCATTGTCTAAGGAGGATTCAGCTACACCTTGAGTGGATGGTTGAGCAAACATTTTAAGCATCAAACGCCACGGGGGATGGAAGTCCACGTCTGTCGCTGAAATTTATGTGGCTTGAGTCAATTGCAAGTAAAGTGCAAGCCTCGAATCAATTATAGGAGAAACATTCTTAGAATACTGTGAAATAAAGTTTTTTCAAATGCAATTTGACATTTTTTAAATTTACTGTCAATTTTAATTTATTAAATTTAATCATGAACAGCTGCAGTTTCTATGGGAATTACTTTACCTCCCGTGGGAATTTTTGTTTACTTTACCTCCCGTGTGAGGTAAAGGCATGCTTTGCTCCCTCAAATTTGGGAGAAAAAGATCATTTTCTATAGAGCGAGGCGAAAATAGTTATTTACTATACAAGTGGGATAACAGTATCATTAATATACGTGTGTGTAAGTTACAAACGAGTGCGTAGCACGAGTTATGTAAGCACACAAGTATATTAATGATGCATTATCACACATGTATTGTACAAAATTTTATCTACGACTGCCTAAAATTGAGAAAAGTGCATTAAGAGAAATGTCAGATCTGTCATTTTCAAAACTATTTTAGTAGGCAAATGTCATTATGTCATTCATTTGACACTATTTCAGTTACGTAATGAAGTCATTACACAACTCAGTTGCGTAATGAAACCATTACATAACTGAGTGGTGTAATGAGCTTCATTACGTAACTGAAATAGTGTCAAATGAGTGACGTAATGCGTTACTTATCCCACTGGAGTAGATAAAATACTTTATTACACTCCAGTGACATAACCTTACATTTTCTCCGAAATCCTTATAACGTAAGGTGTATTCCTTTTTACATCCAATTAAAAGCATCAGTTGCTAGGGTGTTCACAACCCGTCCTAGTAAGCTTACTTACAGTGCAAATGGTTTGGGCAAACCATAAAGATAACTTAAAGCTCTGAAACAGAGATCTCGGAAAGCTTATCCGAGATCGGAATGTTTGAAAATATAACAAATTTTGGTTTATTGCGACACTCTCAAGTACTACCTTGTACTACAGGCATTTTCATATTTGATGGCAAAAATAAAACACTATTGAATGTCACAAAACCACAACACAAACAGTGTGAATTTTTCCAAATAATTATTCCAACATGCAACGTTTATGAAAAAATTGACACTTAATGACACTCACAAGTTGGTTTTGTGACATTCAACGGTGTTTTATTTTCTCCATCCAATATGACAATGCATCTAATAATAGTATTTACAATAATTGTTATTAATTATAAGAGCCCTTTACATGTCAAAATATTGCTTTTATCGACTCAACCTAGTAATTTATTTCATTTCATAAATTCTTCGTTAAACTCACATTTGTATCGCTTAAATAGGTGTATGTGTATATCCATCTCAATATTGATAGTATCTGACAATTTGAATCCAAATAATAAATTATTAATTGCACTTGATTCTTCGAAAACTTTTAGAACGCCCATCATAAGGAAAAGCAGCATTACAAATACTGTAAGGGCGAATTTCCTTTAGCTTTTAAATCAGCTGAGGGTTGTTTTGGGGTAGCAACCGTATCGAACGGTTAGTAGTCGGCAGAAGTGCACAAAGCGTTCATCGCGGATTGCATTTGTTTTATTAAAGCACAGCTTGGATTAATTTTTTTAAATTACGTATTAACGACAGTAAATACGTTATTCTTGTTGCTTTAGTTTTACTTTTCTGCGAAAGAATTGTCGGTGATTTTAGTCAAGGTTAGGTTAGTAAAAGTGATAATAATCTCGTTTAATGGGTTTCCACCATGATATCTAAATTATAACGTGGAGTCAACAAATTTGTGAGTAAGTAGCTTCTACTAAGTACACAAAATAATATATACACAATACACTTCTTCTGCATTGCAATATCAGTGCCTGGTAATTATTGCACAGTATTTTTCATCTTATGTAATAGAAGGATAGCGTGCAAATAATGCGCAATAAATGTTAACGTTTTGGAGTTGCAAAAAAATTCCACAAAATATCATTCTGTTTTGTCATTTATGCCTACGTAACGCGCAACCGTAACCGTAATTGTTTTTTGAAGAACTTGTTGCCATTTCGCTATATAAGGTAATAAATGTGTACAATTGGTTGCAAAATTCTTCATATGTTTCTTACACAAGATTTAAACAACCTAGCCCAGGCTGGCTAAGATACAAACTTTAAATCTGCACATTTTATGCAACAAACGCTTGCTATTGCGTTGCAATGACGAAAATTGAACTCACACTTCTTAGTAATCCATCAATTGTTTCTATGAAATTTTAAATTGTCAGTACGTAATTGGAGTATTAATGCATAGACAGCCTTAGGGCTTATAGGAGTAGTTTTATGCATAACACAAGAAATGTAAATTCTTCTAGGAAATTTTACAGATAGTATATTTAGCATACAGTGTTTCCCCGGATAGTGCATCAAAGAGGAAAAATCTTATGTTTTAGTTAAAAACTTTAAAGTAAAAATGGTTGCGCACATTCGCAAAATAAGATATACATTATGAAAAGCCTCATTCAATGTAGGGTGTCCTAAAAATTAAAGAAATGTGAAATACACGCAAGACCAAACTACCCTTATATTTCATTTAAAACCGTAATCTCAAATCAACAAATGTCTTAAAGGTTAAAATCAAAAAATGAATATAAAAAAAGTTGCAACTTTTTAAATTTAGATTGCATTTAGGATATATTGCATATGACCATTCTTGCAATTCTAAGACTCCTATTATTCGTTATTTAGCTCTTAAATGGAAAATAAATGACTGATCTTGTGTGTATTGTGCACATCTTTAACTTTTGGACATAATCTACAGTAAATTTTCAAAAACAGCTGATCAAGAAACGGTCTAATCTAACGGCTATTTCAATTTATTTGCAGTGTTACGAGGATGAATAGTTCCAGTTGGTGGTAGAAATTACAATGATTATTCCTTCATATCCAAAGTAATGCGTAATCAGTATAGTTTCTGACAGTTTAATAATGATTATTTCCTTCATATCCATAATAATGCGTAATCACCATGGGTTCTGTCAGTTTAATAATGACTAAAATTCAAACGTCAAAATTTAACCGCGGTTAAATTTATGTCAAAATTTAATCGCTTGTGCATAATTTTAACATGATTATTAAAGGTGCTTCACCAACTGAATTTTATCTATTTATTCAGGAAATAATCACTCCGAACATCCCGCGTGCATGTAAACTAGCCTGAATAAATTTTGACGATTTTCTGTCAGAATGTTTTGCTCTGAAGAAATATATCTCGTAAATTTTCCGCTTCAAAATCCCTCGTGCTGCGCACTCGGGATTCTTATTGAGCGGCAAATTTACTTGACAAATTTCTAAGCAAAACATTCTGACAGAAAACGTCAAAATTTAATCGGCTATTTTAATGCACTTGGGATATTACTGTTGATAAAAATTAAAACGTCAAAATTTAACCGCGGTTAAAAATGTGTCAAAATTTAATCGCTTGTGAATAATTTTAACCTGATTATTAAAGGTGCTTCACCAACTGAATTTTATCTATTTATTCAGGAAATAATCACGCCGAACATCCCGCGTGCATGTAAACTAGCCTGAATAAATTTTAACGATTTTCTGTCAGAATGTTTTGCTACTAATAATGACCTTAATATAATCTGGAACTGCAGTAGTTCTTTGTGGTTCTACCAAAAACACGCTAATATGTTTAATCAGATTGATAACTAAATGTGTTGGTAACCGATATAATTTTATAAATAATCCTTCTGGAATTTTAAAGGGATTGCTCCTATCTCGTATAAAAGGTCGTTCCAACTGAAACAGCTGCCTGCAAAATCAAATTAATTAAAACAAAGTTCGTACAGGTTCACAAAATAAAAACATTTTATAGGTTAACTACATGTGATATACACTTACAATTGAATTCTTCGTTTAATTTCTTCTCCAAGAAAAATGCCTGCATTTACCTCGTTCGCTGTCATTAATTATTTCATAAACACAAGTAAATAAAAAAAAATAAAAACAACTGTCTAAACTCATAAAAACCGCGAAAGTCGTACTGACAGCAGCACTGCGCAGGTGCCACAGCAATTTCGATGCGTTTTCAGTAACTTCGACGAGCTCGTATATATCGTGTTCGATATCTACCGACGCGGCTTATAGTCCGGGAGCCCGTGACACTTTTCAATGTCACATTAGTTTAAGGTTTTGTCACCCTTTGTTCTCTTATTCTGATAGTACAAATCCCCAAAATGGGTTGCTGCCGGCGCACCCGCGGTGCCACCGCTACCGGCAGGGTTGCAAATGTGTTGAAAAAGGAAGGTCGAATGTCAAACAAGTTTAAGGCTGAAACTTTGTGTTTAAGGGTACTGAAAAATAGTGGAAAATGCTTTGCTGCCAGCGAAATTGCGGGGCCATATATTGCTGCCACCCTCGCAAACACGTAAAAGAAGTCGGTCGACCGGACAATTAGTTTAAGACTGAACATTTTTTTCCAAGTACTTTGATGTATATACTAATAGAAAAACATTTGCTGCCGATGATCTGGTGGGACAGAGGCCAGGCAGTTGCAATCAAAGGTGACGCGGCGCGTGCCATGCGTACATGCCGCGCGAGTAATAAAATATTATTTATTAATTTATTTACATTTTTGAAAATTAAAAGTCTTTTAATTTATGTCACTCGGTAATGCGCTTAGTTCTAGACAACTGGAATGGAGGAATCAAGATCGGGGGAAAAAGATTCTCCAATCTTCGGTTCGCTGGTGACACTGTTCTCATAGCTGAAGATGAAGACCAACTTCTCGAATTACTAAACTTACTTGAAAATACTAGTGCAGAATTTGGCCTTAAAATAAACTATAGCAAAACCAAAATCATGATAGTTGATCGAGAAAATGAGAATAAGAGGCAACCTGTAAACATTGGCAACTGCGAAGTTGTGGAACGGTTCACATACCTTGGTTCCACCCTGCACAAGTCTGGCAGCTGTGAACCTGAGATCCGAAGGCGTATTCAGTTGGCAAAAACCGCAATGACCCAACTAACCAAGTTATGGAAGGACAGAAACCTTACAAAAACCACGAAAGTCCAGCTGGTAAAAACATTGGTGTTTATAGTCTTTTCCTACGGCTCAGAGACATGGGTAATACATACTGCTGATAGAAGACGCATAGACGGCTTTGAAATGTGGTGTTGGCGTAGGATGCTTCGTGTACGTTGGACCGCTAGAAGGACCAATATCTCAATTTTAAATGAAATCCGTCCACAACAGCGACTGTCTTCTCTGACATATGGCCGGATCTTGAAATTTTTTGGCCACATCAATAGGAATGAGAACATAGAGAAGCTAGTTGTCCAAGGAAGATCGACAGGAAAGCGTAGACGCGGACGTTCGCCGACCAGATGGACCGATATGATTTCCAAGCTCACTAACTTTCGGTTAGAAACCGCAACGCGCGAAACAAACAATCGGCAAGGATGGCGACTTATTGTACACAGGGTCATCTATAACATGGACGAAGAGTGACGTCTCATAATCACTACACATCGGTCACGATGTTAGACTAAGAAGAAGAAGGGATATTATAAATGTAAACATTTTGTATCGATTAGCGGAGTCAGGAAATATTGGGTTTTAGATATAATAAAAACACTATATATCTCTTGCAGGAAATACCGTTAACTTTCAGGGATGTATCGAATAAAATTTTGCAAAGTGCTTTAAATACTCAGGCACGAGTTATTATTTTGTCATTCGACCAATACTTTTGGCCTTCAATCAAAGATAACGAACACGAACTACGAGGAACTAATAGAAGCCGGAACTATCACATAAAAGGGCCCGATCAAATTCGACCTTCAGATTTTACTTCTGAACTAAAAAGCGTTAATTTCAAAGAGGCCTTGGTTGCGTTTCTTTTGCAAGATTGGACGAACGATGAAATGGCACCGTTTTTCAGAAATAAAGTTGTATACGTGAACTGCAAGACTTGTTACAAATTTTACCAAGAAGATATAAAAGTTGTAAAGAGTGAACAAGAACATTTATCTTGTCTATTGCATGAAGAGTCAGACACGAAAATTATATTTCACTGCTGCCAAGTGGAACCCAATTCCAATGTCGTGATACGGTGTTCAGATACCGACATTTTGGTCATAATGTTAGGTAACATAGCACATCTAGCAACAAATGTTAAAGTGTGGTTTAAGGTTGGCGTTGGAAATTTGAAGCGATAAATCGGCATACACAAAGCATTAGGGCAAGAAGTATGTGATTTGTTACCAGCATTCCACGCATTTCGCCTTCTTCAGAAAAGGTAAAATGCTGACGTTTACAAGAAAGCTTTCGTGGATTTGTCCGCATTTAAAGAATCCGACATAACTTCGATTTCTTCGTGTTTGGAAGAATTTGTGTGCAGGATGTATGGATGCAAACGAACATCTAGTGTCGACGAAGCCAGGTTTCTCTTATTCATGAAAACGTTTCAATGCAATGACATCGACGAGCAAAAACTTCGATGGATCGATACTACCGCGGTGCAAGTTTGAGTTAAGACAGCACATTTTAAGAGCTGCGTACATCCGATCGATATGGAGGAGTGCACATTTCAAAAGCCCACCAAACTTGTCACAATCTCAATGTGGCTGGGAACTTGAAGACGACAAATATCGTTTCAAATGGTTTAAAGGTGAACAATTACCTTCGTCCGTCACCGAAGTACTGGTCCAGGAATCGACGGAAGATAATGAAGTTACTTAATGCAAATGTTTTGTATTACTTGTAAATATTTTATACATTGATTATTTATTTACATGTCTTTTACTGAAAATTATTTCACTTGCATATTTCAGTATTTCAATGTTTCAACAATATACTATACCTTTTTGTATGGAAAAATTCCAATAAAGAATATATTTTCGAGAAAGCGCTTGAAAATATCGTGTAACATTAATGTCCCTGAAATTATCATGTTTCACAATTTCTTCCAATAAAACATCTAATTTTTTATACTCTTGTAATTAATGTATCGTTTATTACACTTCGTACATTCATGTAGAAGATGGGACATCTGGACAACCTGAAGAAAGTGAAAATGTCTCTGAAGATGACCTTTCAGCAAATGAAGACGATTCTAGTGATAGCGACGTTAATGATTTTCATTAATTATACTTGTAACAATGAATGTGAAGATGACCTTTCACTCAATGAACAGGAATCTACTTATAGCGACATACATGATGTTCACGAATTATACTTCCCACCAAAATTACAAAAACATACAAAACATAGTTTTCAGTATTTATACTTTTCATAAATAAACAGTTCTTTGCAATATAACAATAAGAAATCTGGTGTGATACACGCACACAACTTCCTTTTACAGTGATCTTATAATTAGCCAAAATTTTGATTTAAAATGTTTTAAGCATTTGTCAAAAATTTTCAAAAATTACAAATTCTGCAAAAACGGTACAAAATAGAGCGTTAGTTGAAGAGACAAATTTTCTCTAGAATTTTAAACTGAACTCAAAAATGTAATAATATACCGGGTGTTCTATTTAAAATAAGAGTTAATAAAAAAAAAGACAAAAAAACAAAAGAAACCCATTTTAGAAGTATTCAACTGGAAAATTACTTATCTCACACCAATACACATTCAAAATGTAATAAAAATGTAAAGTTTAAAAAAAATCGTTAGAGCCGTTTTTGAAAAAATCGAAAAAAAACTGAAAAATTACAAGAGTAAACACCTACTTCCGGTTATGCGATTTTTTTAAAAAGCTTGCTGTCTCATATACATAGTACACAAAACTTATATATGAAGTTTCAACGCCATACCGCTTTTCGTTTTTGAGATATTCTGTTCACAGACAGACAGACACAGACACACAGACACACAGACCAATGAAAAAAAATATGTTTTTTGGGTTCAGGGGACTCTAAAACGTGAAGATCTGTTGAAAACTCAATTTCGAATTTTTGGGGTGAATCCAATACTTCCTTTATTGTAAAAGGAAGTAAAAAGTATGTACTTATACAGTGCAATTTAGCAATTGCAAATTGCAAGTCCTTGAGCTGCATGTACGCATGGCACGCGCCGCGTCACCTTTGATTGCAACTGCCTGGCCTCTGTCCCACCAGATCATCGGCAGCAAATGTTTTTCTATTAGTATATACACAAAGTACTTGGGAAAAAAATTCAGCCTTAAACTAGTTGTCCGGCCGACCAACTTTTTTTACGTGTTTGCGGGGGTGGCCGCAATATATGGCCCCGCGATTTCGCTGGCAGCAAAGCATTTTCCACTATTTTTCAGTACCCTTAAACATAAAGTTTCAGCCTTAAACTTGTTTGACATTCGACCTTCCTTTTTCAACACATTTACAACCCTGCCGGTAGCGGTGGCACCGCGGGTGCGCCGGCAGCAATCCATTTTGGGGATTTGTACTATCAGAATAAGAGAACAAAGAGTGTTTAAACCTTAAACTAATTGTCGCAAATTTGGTGTCGCGGGCTCCCGGACTATTAGGTTATTTCTACGATCGAAGCCCAGCGGAGTTACGGAATACGAATTGCAAACCATTTCTATTCGATCGCCCTACCTCTATTCGATTCGAGTCACTTGTATTCGATTTGAAGGTAGGGAATAGGCCTGATTGTTTCCCCTCCCACACAAATCCAGAAAGACACTGCACTATACAGTGTGATTATGACATGGTGTTATAAACCCACTGGCGTATTGGAAGTCTCAAAAACTAAGCTCTAAAGCTTCCTTTTCGAGCCTTCCAGCATTCAATTTAAAATTTATCTTTATCCGTTGAAATTAGTTTTGATACATGAGTTTTTGTAATGAAGACTTATAATTACAAAAATTGCTTTTTCTACGACCACCACTAAAAGTAGGCCTTTTAGCGCTAGCTTTTTTCACTAAAAGTGATGTTTTATAATTTAGCGTGTTTCAAATGAGATCAGCTGTTTACTTTTAGCACATATGTTATAAAGTGAAGTGAGGTTATAAAACTACAATTTCGAACTGGAAGTGAGGTTGTAAAGTTATTCTAGTTACTTCTTGCGTTAGAGGTAAAGTGTTTGTTAAATAATTAAAGCGTTATGTAATGAATAAAGTCATATGTGTAGTATTATAATTACCTTTGATAACTGACTTTGACAGTACAGGCTCCACAAACATTCACCTGCGCGTCAAGGCCATCTCTTTATTATGACATAAATTATAACTGTCATAAATGCAAACCTTTGTTAAATCGACATCTATGGATTAATAACAGAAAATTTAAGGTCGTAGAAAAAATATTGTATGCAAACTCGTGCTAAAAGTGTTATTATTTGACTTATCCAAACAATAACATCACACTTGATTCCATAGTAAAGAAGAAACATTAATTTATCAAGTCACTGTATTCACCTTAAAAATGTCTCTTAACTGGCTAGCCTGCTAATTTTTTACTGGCTACCCAGTGAAATTTTACAAGCGTGCTCATAGATAAATGATAGCGTGCAAAGCCAGAGTTGTTTTCCTTAATATGTGTCATATTGATCAATTTAGTTGCTTGTCAGTTTGACATTGTGAATAATTGGTAACTTTATAGTTATTTACAAGTGAGAAACACATAAAATATTCAACAATCTCGGCAACTAAATCCACATTCGTGATAAAAAGCTAAACTTCAGTGCCTTGGTATACAAACTACTATTATTCGAAATCGGCATTAAAGTACCTCGAAATCGTCATTAAAATACGAGAAATCGGCAGTAAAGTAATCCATTGTTTTACGACTTTTTTGTAGGTGGCGAGGCGACAGATAAACGTCAACCGACGTTAACATAACCTACAAATGTTGGTTCAAATGTTGTAATTTCACGATTTCTCGATTTCAAATAAAATGTACTCCTCGACACTGATATACTGGATATTAATATAAAAATTAAAAAATTAACATGGAACTTCCAATTCCCTATACCTTCTTACTGAAGGGACTTTGTATAATCGGTATAACAAATCGGTGTCCCATTCTTTTTGGGACACCCTGTATAATTGTTATCCTTGACTTTATTTATTTACTTACACCTTACATCAAAACAAACTATACACTTTTGGTTTTGGTGAACCGTGCAAGTAGCTACAAGATTTAATTATCAAAAAACCTTCAAAAGTGATAAATATGTATGTTACTATAATTAACAAAACATAAAAATTAAGCATTTTTAGATTACGATTACGAATCGACACGACACCAATGATGGTTGCAACTTTATTTATTTATTTATTTCGTACTCAGCCAACAGCCGTTAGGCCAATTGTAGGCGTCGCTGTACATTTTATAGGGACTTCCAACCCCACTAACGAATGTGATGCTGTTATTATGACATCCGGGACGACCTATTTCCTTGGCAGCCGTACCACGAGACGCCGAGTGAAGCAACCGTGAAACTTTCATCCGACCAGAGAGAGCGTTGCTTAACTCTACTGATCGTATGTGGACGCTTGTTCAAGCTACACCACCCGGGTTCTACTAAATACAACTATATGACAATAATTTCTATTGAAAGTAATTGAAAAAGTAATTGATGTACAATTTCAATTACTAAGTAATTGGTAATTGAATTACTATTTCATGTGAACAAATTAAAATCTCTGGTAATTCAATTACTTCATTGGGAGGTAGTTGGTAATTAGTAATTAATTACTTTTTTAAAGTAATTTGCCCAACACTGTAAGTAGTAGTAAGGTAGTCATCGTTATGCTACACCTATTACTACAGCATCATTTGGTTTCAACACTCTTTTTTGGAGTGTAATTCAATAAGTTCATCTTTTCCTTCACTTGTTTTCAAGCTATATTTCGAATTTTACATTTTTTATTGAGAATTTACCTACGAATGGCTGGCCTTCTTTCACTTATTCTACTTTTTTTGATATACTATAATCATTTTTAATTATATTTGAGATAAGGTACGCCCGATTCATCTACATCCGTGCTCTCTTTTTAACGATTTTTGTATGTACATATTAATAAATAAACTGCTGTTTTGTGTTAACATTTTCTACAACCAATAACATCAAATCCTCTGTCGCAGGTGTCAAAAGCCGAAAATAAGGTTAAAAGAGGATTATTATTCGAAATCACATTTTATTGCATTTCTAAAGTTGGTAGGATAAATTATTATTATTATTATTATTACTATTATTATTGTTATTATTCAGGACAGGCGGCTTAGCCGATTATGTCCCTAATACAATTCCGATATACAGTTTTAATTGTGGTTATAACAGGTCATTGGCCTACTATAAGAGGAAGAAGAAGGAGAAGAAGAAATTTCAATTGCGCCGCTAATGACGCATATTACTTGATTATGTACGTTTACTATAATTATTATTTATTTAGAATTATGAGTAAAATCGCATCATAAATTGTTTCATCACTGTTTTTAGAGTTATGTTGATTTATACCATATTTGTTAATTCTTCGTTTTTTTACTGTGAATCGACTCTATATAAAACAATACTTTAGCAAATAGATCATAAATTAATAGCAAGATATAGTCGCTGTACTTCCTGCGTGTAAGATAAAGGAAGACAATATTTCACTTTTAAATGTTGCTCTCAATAGCTGATTATGACGTTGATCGTAATCATATTGAATTATAATATTGACTATTGCACTTAAACTGTTGTGACTGGCGAGCTGTTAATATAATAATAAAATTGATATGGCTAAATAGATATATCCTTTTTTTAAATGAATACAAAAATTATCAGATATTCTGCCCTTTCATAATTTATTAATCACAATAGTTAATAATTTTGCTCCGACTAGCTATTAGGTTCGCAAAACTCTCATCCCAGGGTTAAGTCGCTACACAATAGAAACGCAATTGTATAATAACTGCACTTTCATCCAAGAATTCCAAGATGCCGGTAGCTCCGTCGACTGCGATAATTGGGTGGCTCGTCTTGCTGCTTGATCTGCCTTCGCTGATGCTCCCTATGTCGCTGCTATTACTCGTACCTGCTCTCAGGCTTCGTTTGCTGGTCCTAATCATCGCTGCGCTTGTCCAAGTTGTTACTGGCTGCTTCAAATGTAAGCTCTGTGTCAAAGTTTGGAGTTTTGCTGCTTCAATCTTGACTATTATACTCATTACCAGAAACACTGAATTATACACAAATAGCCCACGTCTGGATAACAATAATACGATCAGTTGGAACTCACAAAGTTTTTAATTACACGAAGATTTACAACATTCTTACTTGGAAGTCAGCACACATCCAACTTCCGGGCTTCGCTTCGCCAAGCTCCTTTTTTTATTTACAAGCGTTGCTAAGTAACCTAGTACATTCTATTATTTGTGAGTACACCTACTATGATCTTATAAATTAATTGTTTGTTTCCTCTCTTCTGGTTTTAAGCACTGTCACTCTTAATTGCTAACGTTACAGGCTGCTTTATGCGCTTAGGCATGTTAAATAATTCTTATCACTGTATCATTACCCGTAACTTTATTGACCAACAGCCTATCATGCCGCACTGAATCACTGAACACAAACTAACCGCACTTTGACTCTGTGACGTTTCGCAACCCTTTTTACTAACACAATCTGATTAGCATTTCTTACGTTACTTTAACTATCTGAGCATTTACCAAAATCATAGTAGCACTCACCATCTTAAATCATAACATCGAATTAAGTTAATCGAAACCCTGTTGATATCGTTTTTGGAACCTATTTGCTATTCTTAGTCTAATTGAATATTATGCTTAATATGAATCGGTGAACAGATCAAATCAACAAAGGAAATCTGGGTCGCCAACTAGACGACGAAGAAACAGAAGAACAAAAAAACATATGTTTACCGAAACGCCACGATCCTACACAAATTTCAAATAAAAACCTCTGTAGAAAGAAAACAATAAATTACGGCATGCCAGTTTAAAAGTACACAAATTTCCAAATAACAACCTCTGCAGAAATAAAACAATAAAATGCAAACAGCATGCCAGTTTCTAAAGTGCAGCAAATCACCCCGCAATAAAACACCAGGGCAAGCCGGCGAGCAGAGCCTCTAACAGCAGCCCAAACTCACGCCAAATTGAAATCTAATTTTAATTAACAACGACACTCCTAATCAATAGTGCGCCCTATAGAAACCCCACAGGCATAGGAAAAATTAGCCGCTACCTAATCAAATTACTCTCAAGTCGCTAATAAGCATACAGGCCGATTAAAACTATTTTTTTCCTCAGCCGACGAAAACATCGCGGCTCGCCGTGCGGGCGAAGTTTGCCCGGACCCAGGACAGAACAAAGACGTATTCCCTAAACGGCTAAATCGGGACAAAGGCCAAATACAGCAGGCGAATATACAAATATTACGAATTAAATTTTAATTAACGGTAGGAAAAATCAAATGCAGAAGTATTTAGTATCAAAAAACAGAAAAAATCAGCGCGCAAATAATAAAAACAAGGAGAACTTTTTAACACACTCAGTAACAATAATGCTTAATTAATTTTATACGCAGAACTCGAGGGAAACAAATCATTAGAATCGGCATTTCAACGGCAAAACGCGGAATTATTAAACACGGGGAAAATAAGCAGTCATCACTTCTCCTCGGACCAATGAGCGCCCAGGAAGCGCTAAACAAAGGACGGGGCTCCTTTAAATAGAGTTACCCAGGCCAGAAGAAATCACTCAACCCAGGAGAGTCCACCAGGAACCATCCAGCCTTCCAGGACAACACTAGCTCCCAGCTTTGAGTTCCATCAGCACCCAGCAGCCTCCAGCCTGCCACACTCAACCCCGGAGAGTCCCAGAAGCATCCAGCCTTCCAGGACCAACTAGCAGCTCTCTTCAGGGCCATCCAGCCACTTCAGGACTTATGACGAGAACCAGCCAGCGCTCTTCTGGACTTTGTCATCAGGGCCATCCAGCCACTCCTGCCCCGACAGCAGCCCACGTCGCGGCCCCCGCTGGCGACGGACCACCCGTCCCCAGACTCCCCTAATGGAAGCCCGATCTCGTGCCCCAACAACGCCCCGCTCCAGGCACCGTCCCCGAGAGGGTTACTCGCGCCTCCGACGCCCCAGGAGAACCTCGCAGCCCCGCTCGACGCCCCACCCAGAGCGCCGCCAGCGCCCACAACGAGCCGTGCCCCGTCCCGCTCCGCGGGTGGATCGAACCGCGTCCAGGCCACGTTCCCCGCCTCCGACAACCGGAAAAGGCCGCCCCATCACCTCCCGCGCCACCGGCGCCCGAGTCTAGACGACTGTTTTGTACATATAGCTTTTCTTGTTTTTTTTTCTCTTGTATATATATAGTAGTAAGTTGGTTTTTGTTTGTATGTATCATCGGGTCATTAGCAATAAAGGCATAAAAAGTTTACACCAATTATTTAGCAGCATCAATAAGGGTAACGCCTACACCCCTCCTTCCGCTGACGCCATTGTAGAACCTACCGCTGAGCATAGACCGAGGCGTGTTATGCTTTATAAATCTATCAATGTTTAATTCTGATAATTCTTCTATCTGTAACGATTAATAAAGTAGCAATTCTGTTCATGTTTGGATTTTAATTCAATTGACCGTCTCAATATTTCTGCAGTTGACAAATGTTATTTTTACTGTCGATCGTGGTTCCAATCAATAATCCAATCTTAATGTGTAACATCCTTAATAAAAGCTATCAAAAAGGAAGCACGGAAATACAAATTATGTTCAAATTTGTACGTAGGTTAGCACAAGAGTATATACGTAATTGTGAAAATGTTGCTTTTGCTATTTCACTGTTGACTAAAATTTACATTTTGACTGAATGGAACCATTAATCAGCTGCTGACGCAATCAAGGAAGTTGCATTTAAGCCAATCCACAAAGCTCAAATGGATTTTAAGGATAGTTTCATATTAGTTAAATGCAGGCTTTCACGGCCGTTGTCCATAATAGTAAGTTCTGCCGTGGTCATCGATTTAAACTTGACATTTCGCTGCTCATACTGTCAGCTTCCTCAAAAGTTTTCTAAAGACTGTCTTTAGAAAACTTTCGAAGACGGTGACAACATGAGTAGCGAAACGTCGTTAGAAAACTTCTGAAGAAGCTGACAGCATACGCAGCGAAAAGTCAAGTATAAATCGACGACCACGGCATAACCCGGGAGAACCTACCATTATGGTTTCATATTGGTTTGTAAAAGGAAGGTACTAACGTGCGTGATATATTGCAATTAGTAATATAATATAAAGAGCAATAAAATTTAAATGTTAGTCAATATTTAAAAGAACTTGTAATATTTTCGGAAACAAAAATCATCTAATAATATGAACTGTGATGTTTTGATGTACAACCTGTTATTTTTTGTTGATAATTTCAAACTACATTCACTTGTTAATACCATTCTTTTATACTTTGCCGCAACTGTTACGTAATCATATGAAACATAACCTAGTTATTACTAAATTTATGATACACGGGATTAGTTACAGGCTTATTTCTAAAGTTTGCAAACCACTTGGCAGTTGTATTGAATGATATTTGTGAGCATATAACAGGTATTTAAAAAACGCAAATGAAAATCATTAGTCTAAACCAGCTCGAAAGCATCGCTTGTGACATTCGTCTGATCCTATCATAATGGCGAACCTTGTAAATATATCGGAAACAAAACAACAAAATACCAGAAAGTTTATTGTTCTGTGCTATTTATTGGAAAATACCAGAAGGGATAGCGACGGAAGGGCATTTTAGGGAATTTAAATCACCTGTCTGAAGGAGTTGATTTGGTATCATCTCATTTACTATTGAAATCCGCAGCAACTGAATTTAAAAAATCATTAGTTAATAACCTCCCCTATGTTAATGCTTATTCCAAATTAATATGAGGCGATATTTAAAACTTAGCGGCCTGACACAGAGAGGGGAGCATATAGTCACAATTATTCATTGTGAGGTTATGTGAACTGTTGTTAGTGTCTCTGAAGACATGGGCGCCGTTAGAAAACTTCCCAGGGAGGGGCAATATTTTTTCGATATTGAGATAAGACAATTAATTTCACAGTGTCTGAAAAAAGAAACACTTAATGCACACCTAAAAAATGCTATTATATTTAAAAAGTATATAAAAACAAAGTGCTACAACGTTTGGAAAACATACCTGTATCACCAATACGTTTTGTGTATTTAAATAAAAAAATAGTGGGCATTTTATTTGTAAAAGTTGCACGCGCAAGTTACATTCAGATATCAGAAGTAATAAAATCATTACGTTTTTTACTATATCTTTACCTTATGGTTTGGACATCGACGCGCACAAAATAGTGAAGCGATAGTAATAGCAATACACAATAATGCTGACAAAATTAATTAACAATTAAAATAATAGATGCAAAAAAATATACATACCGTACTGATCGGATCGAAGTCACAAATAATAGTATATTATGGGACAAGTGGTTGAAATAACATTTCAACGTTGAGAGTGGTTTTTTTCAACGAGCGAAGCGAGTTGAAAAAAGTAACTCGAGACGTTGAAATTTTATCAGCCACGAGTTGCATATACTATTTTTTCTACGAATTTTCACTCATTTTAACAAATTAATGTACTTTAGAAAAAAGTAAACATTTCTATTGTCACCAATTGAATGTCAAACAGTTTGAAATCCCGGTAGTCCGAGCATTTCAATCTCTAGCGGTTGAAAGGCAATTTCAACCACCGGAATCAATGTCAAAATGACTGATTTCAATGTCATGAGTAGAAAAAAAAACAATGTCAACCAGGATACTCAATAATCTAACAGTAGTAGTTAGTTAGTTAGTATCAGTTGTGGGGAGACTCATGTCTAGCAAGTAGGCCTTCATAAGTCCTTTTTGTCAACCCCGTGGACAAGGTCGAGGCATGCAGAGTACCAGGTGCCTTAATCCTACTTAGAATTTTGCCAAAACTAAGGAGTTCCAACCCTAGCAAGGGATCTTTTTCATGCCACACATCGTAGTAACATGGGCCCCACAGCTTTAGATCACTTCCGAATGATGGCATTCTGTAGAGGTTTTCATTTGCATTTATTTTTATTTTTAAAAGCCTCACCGGGATCGGGGATCGAACTCTCGACCCTTAGATCAGTAGCCAGAATGCGTAACCAGTGAGCTATGGAGCCCGTCATCTAACAGTAGTAACTCAACCAGGGAGTGAATAAGACTAACTTGAGATAAGTAATGTATTTATTTTAAATATTTGCAAACATTCCGTGTAGGTTCACTGAGATTTAGCGAGCCATTAAATTTATTACTTGAACGTGTCTAGACACAAGAAAACCCAACACCGGTCGGCCCTTAAAGGCGTTAAGAAACGAAAATCTAAATACTATTTTGTATCGCGCTGAGTGACAAATTCATAGACTCCTCTCATCTCGATATTTCGATCATCGGATTATTTTGGTTTATTCAAAGAATCGGTTCTGTAAAGTGGTCGGGCCCTTAAAGCAGACAAAAGAATAAATAGATATTTGCTGTTACTACGCACACTATCTAATATTATTACACCCTATGAAAATTATTTCTGTTCGGTGAGTTCTGATTGCTCGGTGGTCAGCGTGACTAGGCAATCAAGGTTAATATAATGGTGGATTATTTTTGGAAAAAATCAAGGGAGGGGCAAGCGCCCCTCTTTGCCCCTACGCAACGGCGCCCATGTCTGAAGAGTTTTACGTTTTATACCATTGTAGAATTTTTCAAAAATGAAAAAATAGTACACTGTGCAATGGCCAAATACAGCAACAAAAAGGACCAAAGCAAATTCATGAAGATATGGCAAAATTTTGCGAATATCTTGTTCTTCATACGCAATGGTCAAAATGTGGATAGCCGAATTTAAACATGGGGGAGAAAACATTAAAGGTGATCGTCTCCGTGGAAGGCCTGCAACTGCTACCACTGAACAAAACATCGATTTGATTCACGAAACGGTTATGGCAGATCGCCGAATCAAAATTCGAGAAATAGCAAAGGCTGTGTCACCTTCTATGAATAGGTTCAAAACATGTTGAGCAATGAGTTAGAAATGTCAATGGGAGGGGGGTTCCCCGGCTTCTGACAGATGCTCTGAATCTGAAACGTGTTGGTTTACAGACGTCGTCCGATTTGCTGCACCTGCACCGTTAAGAGGCTGCATCCGATAATCTTATACAAATATTGGTCACTACCGATGAAACATGAGCATAATTTTCGGCAGTTGTAAAGCATGTCATAGTTGGACTTCTCTCACAATCCAAGCATGCAATCTAGTAAAACACAATAAAACACATAACAGCTTACTGGGAGGAAGAATTTGTTGCGAATGAATTATATAGATTTGAAGTTCGATAAACTAGATGTGTAAGTTAGTTGCAGTAGGTTACCTGTTTTGAAAAGTAGTCGTGATATGGGTTTTACAATTGTCAAGATTGTCAAGATTTAAAGAGTATATTACTAAAAACATTAAAAAATCTTACGCAGTATTACAACAACTTTATTACAACAAACAATTAATGGCGATAAAAACGAAAACACTTCTATCTGAAGCTTTAGTTCTTTGTTCTTTCCCACTTTAATTTTTGTAGTGTGATATATGATCCTCGTATTGATATACTAGAGATTGTAAAGAATCCAGTTAGTACAGAATAGCTGATTTCGTTTTATTTATGATATTCGAAAATTTCAAATAATTTCACACAAATTAATCGAGACCAATTAGTTCATATCAAAAATAGACGTCTTCACCCAGCCTGCTTGTACAACAAATTAATAAGAAACAAGAATCATCCTTATTTATATAAGAAAATCAGATTTACAACAGATATACACAATATTAACACTAGATTTAAAAATGTAATTACTCATTCTACTCATAAAACTACATTTTTAAGCGATTCTTTTCTTATAACGTTCCTAAATATATACATATAAAAATTACATTTTACAGCTATCGCTATCTTTCTTCTGTACCACTGTCTTCAGCTGTCTCGGACTTGCCATTTATCTTATTTTCCGAGGCCTCTGTTTTGCATAGCCTCGTCGACTTCATTCCTAAATCATCTTTCTCTTTTTCTTCTTCCAACAGGACTTTAGTCGGTAATTCGCATTATTCATCTATTTGAATTTGTCCTTCGGAGATGCCCATACCATCATTATTTTTTCTTTAACATACTTCAGTGCATCTTTACTACTCCCACTTTTTCCTCCCAATTTTTGTATTAGTTATTCTGTCTATTATTGTAACACTACAACTCCCTCTCTAAAAGTCCATTGAAGCTTTGTTGATCGTTTATTATAAAATTTTCTGCCCCATATGTAATTATGCTACGTATGAGTACTATGGTGTTATATATTGTTGTTTTGGTGTTCTTCGTTATATTTTTGTGCCAAAGGACTCAGTTCAGTTGTCTAATCATTAGACAACTGAACTGAGTCCTTTAGACTCTAATGCAAGCTCTTGTTTGTCCTAAACTGTTTTTGATCTCATCTTGTGTTTCCCCAGATGTTGTTCAATGTCTAGAAGTACCTCTTCCCACTTCTAGTTTTTTTGCCACTTCTCTTTCCACTTTTCTGTTTTTCTCTCTATTGCTCTGTGAACACATTTTAATCCTTTATGGTTGTAATAACAATTAATAACATTTTAATTATAAAATGTTCCAGAAATGTGCTAGTTTGAATGCCGGCTTTCACTGCCGTTGTCCATAATGGTAGGTTCTTCCGGATTATGCCGTGGTCGTCGATTTGAACTTGACGTTTCCCTGCTCATGCTGTCAGCTTCTTCAGAAGTTTTCTAAAGACTGATTGTTGGAATTTTTAATAATTTCTAGGGATTCCCGAATAACACGGGGGAAATATTTTTTAGTCCTGGATAGTATGTTTACGGAGTCGTAATTTATTCTGTGGTCCCCTGGTCCTAATAAGTGTTCTGCGATGGGCGATTTTTGTGTGTTTCCAAGTCGTGTGTGGCTCTGGTGTTCTTTTATTCGACATTGGATGCTTCTTTCCGTTTGTCCGATGTAAGATTTGCCACAAGTACATTGGAGCTGGTAAACGCCTTCTATCTTTAGTCTGGGCAAAGAATCTTTGTTGGAGGGGATCAATTGTTCGACCTTTCTTATTGTACCATAGCGGACCCCGATGTTTTTCTTATCTCAAACCTTTCTTATTGTGTCGGTTACTCCGGCGATGAAAAGAAGGCACGCGTAATTAATAGGTTTAGGTTTAGGTTCTTTCGATTTTATGGTGAATTGGCACGCTTTCCTGATGTCTCGTCGACTGTAGCCATTCCTGTGTAAAGCTTCTTCCACATGTCTCCCTTCTTGTGGTTTACTGTCCTCGTCACAAGTAGCGTTGCCCCGATGAATAAGAGTCTTGATCAATGATCTCTTTTGTTTGGGATGATGATGAGACGAAGCATGCATATAACGGTCAGTGTGAGTCTTCTATAGATACACTGCATGGCTTAATCTGTTGTTAGCGGTTCGTTTCACTAACACGTCCAGGAAAGGTAGGCGTCCATTTTCTTTAGTTTCCATAGTGAATCTTATTTTGGCATGGTGGTTGTTTAAGTGCGCCAAGAAAACTTCAAGAGCTGCTTTTCCGTGGGGCCATATAACGAAAGTGTCGTCGATGTAGCGAAACCAGCATATAGGTTTGAGATGGCTGGACTGAATAGCTTCATCTTCAAAGGCTTCCATAAATATGTTAGCAATGACTGGAGATAACGGGGATCCCATAGCGGCTCCTTCCTTTTGCTCGTAATACATTCCTTTCCAAAGAAAGTAGATCGTCGTGAGGCACATCCTTATTAACTCTGGGATGTCTTCTCGGAGTCCTTGAGGAACGAAGCATTGTTGTATAAGCTTTACTGAATCTTCTACTGGTACGTTGGTGAACATGGATTCCACATCGAAACTGACCAAGATGTCCTGGTTCGTTACTTTCAACTGAGCCGATATTTCCACGAAATGCTCAGAGTTCTTCACGTAGGATTCTGTTCTGCCTACGTATGGTTGTAATATGTTGGCGAGGTACCTGGCTAGTTCATACGTATGAGATCCGCAAATGCTAACAATAGGCCTGACTGGAACTTCTGGTTTGTGAATCTTTGGAAGTCCTTAAAGTCTGGGCGGTCTAGTATCGCTAGGCAGTAGTCCGCCTCTGTAGCCTTTTCCCAATTCAGTCAGCTTTTTTTAATTAATTGTATATCCTATGGGTATGCTGTAGTAGAGTGCATTGATTCGTAGCACCTCTGCAAAATTTTGTAAAAGTGTTTGATCTGTGCATTGAGTGTTAGCTTGTATTTTGGTGACTGTTTTGGACATCATAGCAGATTAGTTGGAGCCTCTGGAAGCTGGAGGTAGACAGTGATTATGGTACTTTTCTATGTCTCCTAATGATTCACAGATTGCTTCTTTAATACTTGTTTTAATATGTTTGATGTTTGGCTAATAAAGTCGTAACTAAATTTGTCTTTGATATAGATTTCAAGTAGTAGGTGTAATTTCAATTTCCTCTATTATTCTATGGTTTCATCTTTCAGTTCTTCAGTTTTGATTTTTGTCCTGACTTCGGGGGATTCCATTTTTGCTATTAGGAGTGTATTATCTGTGACGCATTCAGTCCCTCTTTTACACGTACGTCCTATATGCGTTGTGTGGTCTTATTATTAATGATACCGTAATCGATGGTAGATTTCATACTCTTCGTTTCTTGTACCCACATATATGTATTGACATCTTTGTGGCGGTAGAATCCGCTGGTTATCTTCATATTACTAAGTTCACATATTTCTTTTAATCTTACTCTGCTTCCGTTTGTAGCCCCCTCTCCAAATCGTCATATAGTGTTGTCATTCTTCTTCCTGTTCTTCCATTGAAGTCCCCAACTATGATTAATTCTTGAGTATGTTTCACCTTTTCGATGTCTTCTTGTAGCATAGTAATAAAGCCTCCTTTCTCAACTAACGTATTGTCTTCTGAGATACCGTACACTCCAAAAATCACGACTTTGCCCTTATTAGTCTTTCGTTGATGGGTTCCCACGTATGGATTTGTTTTACCCACTTCTTCTTTATTAAAATTCCCACTCAGACTTGTGCCCGCTTTCCTTAATTAACTCCACTCCAGCAGTAAAACACACCAACTATACTTTCCGTTCCGGTCTTTTTCGTTTTCGCTGATAACCAGTGTGTCAATTTTTATCTTTTTAAATTAAGTACTTACTTCTTTGTCCTTTGTTCCCTATCCTTGAATGATCTAGGTTCCGCATATGAATGTTCTTCTCTTTCGTTTCCGTTTGTCCTGATTGTGGTTAAGATTTAAGGGTAGGGTCGGTAAACTGTAACCAGAATTTGTGACACCAAACAATTCAAATGCTGTACATTATTTACAAATATTTATATTACAGCAGCAAATATTTCACTTTATTAAGCAGATTTGACTACTACTAATTATTTTTCAAAAATTTTCTATGTACAAACAACCCTAAATGTTCAATCATGTTTTGGACATTTAATGGGATGGAACCGGTTTCATTGTTACATAATTATGTTGTAGGAAAAGGTAACAAACATAAAAATTTGTGGAATATTTTGAAATTAAGATATTTCCATAATTAGGTATGCAAAAAGCGTTACGTGTAACAGAGCGTTAAGTAGAAAAACCGACAGTTACGTTTTTGTACAAATTATTGTAAAACCTAAGTAATTACCGCGAATCATGTTCTGAATATACATACTCTGTAAATTATGTCGACACTGGTTCTTCTTCTTTCCTTAATATTAGTTAATTGTGTTTATATGTACAACCTAATAATGTTATCAGAATTACCGTCGAATTTTTAAGCATTGAAATAATTCAAGGTTAAAGATGTATGTCTTGTTTGCAGACTCTAGGTAGCAATCAAAATACCATTAAAGCTCTTTTTAGAAGTTGACCAGTGGAGTTCAATAATTAGTTTGAATTGTTCGGCAGTATTTTTGACCTTGGTGTATACTAGTGGAATAATTATAAAAAACTTTTTACGCATTACCACTACAAATTCCAAAACAATATTGACAAATTAGTGAACGTTCTAGGTCTTGTAAGACTGGTTAAATTATTTCAAGTTAAAAACCCATTATAGGGTAAGTAGCATAGCTGGACTTCGCCATAAAAATGAGAAAGGCTTTTGTTGACGATCGTTGAAGGCCCTCTGGTTTTGTATTCCAATTACTTTCAGAATTCAGGCAACCTGTAACAACAGCAGGGTTTTATTGTATAGGTCTAATAACAATATACAGACATTAAGTAATAATCTGTAAGATAAGGCTTTTAATACGGTATTCAACAAAATTATATGTTTTCAACAATGAGACATACGATCTTGGAGAATTTTTCTAACCTTTGTACTTAACAGGTAAAAATGCTTATATATTTTCCTTTTTTTTCAAAACACTGTTTTCAAGTCGTATAATTGTTTTATACATCAATGAATTCAAAAACATCCCCTCCCATTAACTGCGGCATTATAAAAGCTTCGTCGCTTGTAGTTTGTATTAGCCTCTCTTTTGTAACTATTGTATTTGCTTATGCGTTTCGAATTTCCAGACCTGTAAAAATTTAACTAACGTTATGAATAGTGTTAGTTCAGTTTTATTCGACTGCATCTACTTACTTACAAAACTAAAGATGTTAATCTTACGCTACGCTAAGCTTTTGTTATACAAATTTTTAAAATAATGTTACCTGTTCGGAATTCCAGTCTTAAATCCATTGTCAAAAGAATTTATAAGCACTCCAAGGACTAACTATGTGGGGAGGGGGCTAAGAAATGTTTCATTAGGCAGTAGGCTACACTAAAAAATAAAAATGTTTAATAAAGCTTCAGTCATGTATCAGACCCTGGTTCAATAAAATATCCCAAAAAAGGTAAGATTTCTTTCTGAATTTTATTTTAGCAATGCAGTTTTTTGCGTTGTTAGAGTAGTTGTTTTATTAATATGTTTAAGTATTAGTGTAACCTAGTATATAACAATGAATCACATTAGAAAAATTAAAAAAATATTTTTGAATCAAGTTTTTAACATTTTCTGTTCGGTAGGTATCTTTATAAATTGCATTTATTACATCAATACGTAAAAATACCTTACTTACAATTTCGTATTTATGAGATAAGTGAGACTATTAGTGAGTTGTAAATGTATATTGTGGATACTGGTAGATGCCGATAACGTGATTGTATGGGAAAGTACAGGCTGAGATCTTTCTTCTTTATTTTAAACGTAACTTCCTCTACCATATCTTTTTATATTATTAATTTCTTCATTAAAACTAATTACGATTTTTTTCGGCAAGGTATAGCTATTTCATGAATATTAGCTGACCTACCTAGTGTCAAAATAATGTAAAGCTTGGAGACTATATTCTGTAGATTTGACGAATTAATTTATTTGAGTTAAAATTAATATAAACTGAAATTAAACACTTAAACAAAAACAATAGCTGTTTGTACTGTTAACAAAATTTCTAATTTGCTCTCCAACATCAACCATAAATGATTTTATCTGGCTTTCTCCAATTTTTCTTCTTATTCTGCTCTACTGAATTTTTAGCTCTTCTATCTTTTTAACAGCTTTACCTGTCTTATTTAACTAACCTTTCATAATGGCCCAGTAACGTTCTATTAGGCGTAGTTCTGAGACGTTGGGTGAATTTAGCTGTTTTCCAACGTAAAAAACCTGATTTTTTAGATACTCTACTTTTTCTTTGACGTAATGGGTTTGTGTCATCTGGCCCAAACCAGGCAGTTTTATCATATTCTTTAAGAAATTTTAGTAATCGTCTTTGAAGGCACTCTTACATACGTTTTCGAAACGAATACTAGATTTGTCTGCAAGAACTATCTCCTGGTAAAACATTATAAACTGGTGGCCAGGAAAATTATTAAAATCACATTTTTTAATATGTCTGTATGATACGTATCAGCTTAAACAAAGCAGACATCTTTTCCACAAGTTTTTAACCTCAAGAGTCTTTTAACACATTGTTCGAATGCCCGTTTTGGTGATTCTTTTTTAGTTACGGGAGCATTTCATTCCTTTGTTTAAAAGACAAAAGAAGTATTATAATTTTGAAAAAAATCAACTTCCGAGATTTTTCACTTCCATCTGCCTATCTGTTTGTCCTTCTATCTGTCAATCCGTCTGTTGGCGGTACAGCTCAAAAACGATGTTGGAGGAAGACGAAACCGAATATACTTTCGGTCAAATACATAGCAAGTAAACAAATTAAAATAATAAAATTCTATTTTTGCGTTAACTCAGAAATAGGCAAAAGTAATATTTTTACACATAGAATAGGTTTTTATCCTTGTTAAAAATAGCTCCCAACAGATACAGGATAAATGTCGTAAAAAGAACAAAAATGTGCAATGATCAGCACTTCCGATATACAGCAGCCGCAAGCGAAAATCAAAGGCTCGTCGTCGTCGGCTAACGGATCTAGCGATGGGGTCCACCCGGGGTGCTCCCAGGCGCTGAAATCGCGTTGAGTTCGAATCCCACCGCCTGCAATGCTTTTTTTATTTGCAAATTCGCATTATCAAGAATCTAATTTTATTGTTTCAGTATTATTAAGAACGTTAAAATATGTTTACCACTATGGTGCGCTCTAGCGAAGGAAGTTCTGTGTTAACCCCTTTACAGATTTTTTCAGTTTTTATCGATTTGGATATCTGCTAATTTTAAATAATAACACTTAGGGCCAATTTTTGAGTATTCTAAGACAACTTTAAATGGCCAAAACATAAACATATAATCTCTCCATTTCCATATTGTCTTCTTTGTGTCCGTCGTGGAACACCTCAAAATACTCTCTCCATCTTATTAGCTTTTTGTCCATTCCTTCTAATAGTCCATCCTTATTTTTATAGTATATCGTTTTCTCTATTTTTATATTTTGGGAAAAGTTTCTGATGTCTATATTTTTTAATGTTTGTCTGTCAGATTAATTATTTGCTCAATATTATTTCTTTTCTTGATCTTTATATGTTCTTAGCTTCTTCTCTTTTCTGTTTATAGTCTTGTTCGCTTTATCCGGTTCTGTTGTCTAACATATCTCCTTGCTTTATTCCTCATTTCAATAGTTCTTTTGCAATCTTCATCAAAGCAATTATCCTTCTTTACCGTGTTTCTAGTATAAATAGTGACAGTTACTTTTTTTAGTGTATAGGTACAAAGAATTGTATTTATTGTCACAGTTATAATTCGTCCTGTTCAAAAATGTTAAGAACAAGCCACTAACACTGTAAATAAAAGTATTACATTTTGTAATTGTTGTTTTATAAAGTATATCCTACTGAATCTCCACACGTACATGCACTGCCGTGTTCATTAAAGTGTTGTACAGCATTTGTGCTTTGTAAATGTGATTTAAGTTCATAAAGTTAAAAAAAAAGTGTTACATATACAAATGTTTTAGAAGTATACATCTAGGTCTACGTGGTTAATGATAGTGTCAGCCTTTGTTGACAACCACCAATAAACTTACAACTGTCTCTGTACAACACACTTTTGAACACGACTGTACGTGCTGAAGCTCAAAATGTCTTTTTGAAGGAGCGTTTTAACTTCTGATATTGTTGAGAATGTATTCAACAAGTTTATTGAATAAAGTTTATGAAAGATTGCAGTAAGTATGAATTCAAATACTGAACTCAATACTCGTTCCACGAAAATTCATATAACTCGGAGGTAATTTGCTTGATTTATGTATTGTAAATATTTTGAAATGAAAAGAGTCTTGAAAAATCGTTGTCTATTATTAGGGGCTTCCAACTGTTTGCATTATTTCCCAGTATACATATATCTTTTTACACTCATTTCATTTGTAGATGTGCCTGTGGATTGGACACGATTAAATAAATAACTTTTCTACCTTTTCATGCCAGAATTTACTAAGAGAGCGTCTGCCAATTTTCATTTAATGTTTTAAGAAACTAGTTTGTAGTGAGATTGTCCTTTTTTTCAATTACAGTAAACGTAGACTTTCGAATCCTTTTTTAATAATGCTTATAGTCCTTAAGATGGATATTGTACAACCAGGTTAAATATGTCGAATAGGGTCCATCATAACTGTCCCTCGTGGTAATATTGATTACCTTTATAAACGCATAGTTGATAAACAGGGTGTTATGGAAATGAGTTCAAATATTTTAACCAGTGATACAGCTCATGAAAATAAACAACCTTTCTATTTATCGTTTTTGATTTAATCTTATATTTTTTCAGTCATTTATCTCCCCTAAATTTAACGAGCCGCTTGGTAAGCAAATCCAAGTTAAAGGTGAACGACAGAAGTATATTAAAACGCAGAAAAAACATGCTGTCAATAACTTACCTACCTCAATTGATAAAGTAGGTTGGTGACGAGATGTGAACTAAAGGTTTTATCAGTACCTATGCAGTTTTTGTTGGTTTGCATATCAAAGAAATGTTTTTTGTATTTTGCGCCATTAAATTAAAATATTAGTCCATATGCGGGTATGCACTTTTAGAGTAAAATTGTTTTGAATTTTAACTCATTTATGAGGGCGTTTTCGAAAAAATTATAAATGGAGCAGTTGTTCAGTTTAGCGAATTCTATTACGGGTTAAAATATTTGCCCTCATTTTCATAACACCCTGTATTATGGTTATCCAATCTGTCTACTATGCTTTAATAGCAATAAATGCGAATTTCCAGCAGATTACACGTAAATACTGTATTGTCATGTATAAAATTCAAATATATGAGAGAATATGTACAATGTTCTGTTTTGTTTGTATCCGCATCATAACAATTCATTGTTTGTTTTTGCAGCTTCTAACAGTAACGCGACAAGAACTGATATTTGTTTCCGTAATTTCCATTAACCTTGACACTTTTCAGAGGACATTGTTCGAAATAACAAAGAAAATTCAATTATATCAACGTTCAAATTTACACAAAAGCTATTATTTATCAAGTCTAAAAGCATTAGTAATCCTTCAACCACATTAACACGTGCAGCTAGTAATGAGTTAGCACAATCTACACAAGAAGAGCCAAATAAAATTATATACACAAAAATCTGAACTAAGAAGCGATCATTTATTACTTATTATAGTATTTGTAAAAAGTGTTTCCGGTAAATATACATGAGTGAAAGAAATTCTAATTTCATACGTACGGATTTGTCGACAATTATCTAAATAATCGTAGCGGAAATGTATTCTGATACACTTAAATGCCCTCTTTGAAGTTTCAACCACAAATCACTGACCATAAGATCGAGTTATAGTAAACGTGCTCTACAAGTGAGCCTTGACACAGTTAAAAGTCTTAATTATCAACAAAAGCACGACTCCGTTGATAATGAATAATAAACCCAAAAATGTTATCAGTAACTTGAACTTGACATTGACATACAGAAGCGAATATATGTAGAATATTAATTTCGCTGTAATATTAATCAACGATTTCAGTCTATACCTGTGCCAGAAATTTATATCAGCAGTTTTTTTAGATATATATATATATATACACTTGCACTGTTTCGGTGGCATCTTTTTTTATTTCATTTAATCTTTGCCCAGTTTTTTCATCGTTTAAACAACAGTTATCGCATAATTAATAGAAATGAGGTTTTAGGAGTATCAACAAATAAGTTTATTTGCCAAACATTTTGATTAAAGCCGTCTCAACATTACTGGCTGAAATTTACATGACAGCAAGAATACTAAACAGTATCAGTCTTGACAATTTGCTCGTTTCTACTCTGTTAGTTATATGAAAATGACATTCGCTAGACATTTTACCATATTGTATACAACGACCAGGGTTAAGGCTGTCCAATTATTATTTTAAACTGCATGAAACTGCATTCCACTGACGCTGTATACCAACTCGCAAAGCCAGTTTTGATAGTTATTAAGGTACTAAGGGCATTATGAGTAAAATAAGGGCCCAAGATTGTTAGTGTACTAACCGAGGGTTGGCCCGAGGTGTGTACAACAATCGCGGGCTCTTAGCTCATAATGCCCGTGGTGCCTTCAAGGTTTTATGTCCTACCAATTTTCTTACCTAATTCATATTCATATTCAATTCATATAATTACTATGATATAGTATTTAAGATTGATCTAGTTAGCTGATCTAAGTTAGATTTGTGACATTAGCTAAGCTGTCATTAATTTTCATTGTGACAGTGGTGCATATCCATGGAAACAAATACTTACTGTTAATTTTTCATAATAACCCTAGTGTTCTTATGAAGAAAATAATTGCCCTGGAGCGTTATTTTGTATCTAAGATACCTTAAAATAGAGTCATTAATTTCAATTAATGTACTGGTAGGACATAAAGGATATTACGCTTTACGGTGTTGCAAATTGTCATCATACACTCCACTGAAATCGGGTTTCTGCAATTTGTTTGCATTTAAATTTAAATCCTAGAAATACCAGCTGTTGGTTGTTATAGCAGGACAGTCCCCAGAAAAACAAACCAGATTCAAGCAAAAAGTAAAAATATATCTTATTAAAAGTGGTAGTAAATTGTAAAAGCTTTAATTTACACAGGAAAAGTAAGGCGCAACCGAAAACATATGAAAGTATTTTATTAAAATGAATAATTACATTTTATAGTAATATGCACAGTTTCCAGTTAGGTCTTAGAAAAAACAGTGAAATGAAGCATGAAATAAATTATAACAAATAGTTAAAATCAATCAACCACAATTTTTCGTGTTCAAAATTTCTGCCGTTATTTAAACTATGCTAAATATACATCTGAATATCGTGGGACTAAAGAGTTTAGTCAACTCCTTAGAAATAGCATAACGGGAGATCTGGTGAACGACGAAGCAATCCGATCACTTCTGCCAATATCGGTGCTCACCAACGATTAAACCGAAGGCATAATGATTTTTAACTCTTGTTAAATTAATATTTTCTACTGTTTTTAGATTTTCAAAATAATGATTACTCGAAAAGTAGTAGTCGAATGGAAAAATCATAAACCAACCTTTTGTTCAGTTTTTGTTGTATAATACTGCAATACAGTCGAATTTCGAACCACTCTTTATATGGTTAAAAAATAATGACCATTTTTAAAACAAAAATTCATAATTTTTATGGGTAGATATTCCTGACGTGTTGTCAACCAACTATTATTTATAATACCCGCGGTAATCAGCTTTTTCATAAATCTAGTACGAACATATTTTTACGCGTATCGTCAGAAATATAAAGATGAAAATCCACTAAGTGTTCTGGGGAAGCAAATCATTGAAGTGGTTTGCGGGGCTCAATATTTGAAAATGTTAGTATATCGTACAAACAAAACTTCATTTTTAACAGCAGAAAATCTAATAATTTAGACCTTGGTTTTTACTTGTAGGTATATAAAAAGTATATTTTATAGCTTACGTCATATTGCTTAAAAATTATTTCAAGTCACTATGTTCTTTCAATTTTTTACTGCTCTCTACATTTTTCTAAGTCGATTACCCATTATTTGTTACTTACATAACATTACATCACCGCTCAAAGTTCAAAACAATACACAAGTGCATTAGAGCAGAATTAGTCTTGGCAATTTGGCAGTACCAATGACAAATATCTAATATGGCGTAAGAAAGTACAAGATACCCTTCCCCGACCTGACAATAATAAAACTCATACTTCAGCTTCTTCGAAAGTGCAGTGATAATATCTGAAGTCAAAAATAACAAGTCATTGACAGTCAATCAATCAGCGGTTTCATATTATTACTATTTTCCTGATTAAACCTCGTGTTGTATCAGCCGCATCAGTCGATGTTTGAAAACCTCTAAATTAATTGGATCACGTCCTTTGTACCTATCGTACATTCATTTCCTTTTGTTATCAGCGTACTTCGAACATACGTGCTGTTTCCTGCAAGACGTAATGACCTGCCATTCTATGATTCACACAATGAGTAGCTACTAAAACGACTGAATTTAACACAATTAAAATTAAATTTGTAATATGTATGCCACGAACTCCTTCGTAAATAATAGAAATTAAAAAACTATTCGGGCCAAATTAAAAACAAAATTTAAATAATGTAAGCAAAGATAAAAAATCAGTGAATCACAAGTTTTCTTAGTAATCTTATAATTTTTACACTTAAATAATCGTTTTTTAGTCTGATCTTAAATTCGTCCGTTCATCAATATTAACGAGATAGCTTATCGCCTATCGTTATTTCTCTTCTTCCAATCTCAATACTACTTGAACCTAAACCCCCACGAAGCAGGGTGAATGAATCACTTTTCTTGAAACTATAATATCGCCATGCAATTTTGAATTGGTGTATCCACCCCCCTCTGATTTTGTGCTATATCTATTGACCCTTCACCTTGCTTTGTCATTGCTTCCAATTATTTCTGGGCTCATATATTCCTCTACTTTTATTTATTGTATCCATACAGATTTTTAGAAACAATACATTTTCCAATTATTCATTATTGCCTTATAGCAGATACAACAAATATGAAGAAAGTTCAACAAAGCGAAAACTATATATTATCCTTCAACACATCCTCTGTCTTCGAACATATGTTTATGCTCTTTTATTTTGTTGGTGCATACAAATGCCTTTCATTGGAAATGAAAGACATCCATCCTTAGCAGTCATGTAAAAAACGCGTTTTTTTTAATCGAATAAAACCCTAAAAGAAACATAAAAACCGTTTTTTTTTGTTTTCTATTCATTTTTGTAATTGGCGGCACGTTTTGATAGGTATGGTTGGCGGTAGGTAAGCAAACGACAAAATTTAAATTTATTTTGATTTTACGAGCTCTCTAAAGTTCAAGAAGACTACATAGTCTGGTCGGCAGGTACATAATGAGAGGGGTTACGTGGACACAATTCCCAAGTTAATGAAATTTTGGGATATCGTTTGGGGATGGTATGGGTTGTGGAATCTGAGTTTTCGACCTCGAGGACCCTGTGCTAACTCAGGGAGGGCCGAAAAACCTCGAAATTTTCGGACTTTTTTCGGTTTTTTGCTTATATCTTCTGAAGCATGCGCTTTTAGAGAAAAACGCCCTTATACAAAGTTGTAGAGTATTACATTTCCTTCGATTTTAATTGGTCAAAATTATCTGTTGACTCAATACTTACCGAGATATAGCAGTTTAAATATGGAACAAAATGTAAAAAAACTAGAAAAATGCAGGATTTTGCCTCATAACTTTCATTTTTCAACATATCTATGTGTATACTATACATAGTTATTATTCTATATTTTAAACTAGCACTTCCGACGGACGCTATCCTTTCCAAATTTCAATAAATTTACTTGTGATCGTTTTGTAAATTTGCGAAGAGCTATTGGAAATGTGTAAACAAAGTAAAAAGGAGAAAAAAAAACGTATTTCTGAGTGATCATTGTATCTATTAACGATTGTGGCCATGGATATTCAATTTGAAGAGGAGTCAACAGTGTTGATAAGATTCTGTTTGGACATGCTTATGCCAGGGCTGTACGTGCACATAGCCTTGCTTCCGTTGCTTTAGGTGGTTTGATAATTGAAGTAATGGGATTAAAAGAGGCAGACTTGTTTGCACTGGATACAGTGGTTGATTCTTCCAGCCAACCCGCGATAGGTTCTGAGGATCCAGCATTACAAGCTGTGGCTGCTAAATTTGCACAAGTGCTGAAGAATATTGAGGAAAGAGGGCCAACTGCTGCACTGTGGATCCAATGTTTTCGCATGTGTGCCCTTATGAAAATTTTTATCAGAGCCGAACGTGCAGGAGACTGGAACCTCCACCTTGACTCAGTCAGAGAAATGATCCCATACTTTCATGCAGCGTGCCATTTGAACTACACCAAGAGTGCACATTTGTACTACCCAAGATATGATCAACTTGAAAGACAAGATGGATCCTGAATAACATGAAAAGTTTACCACCAAGGGCTACTTTGCTATTCGCCGAACAGATAAATTCTGATCAGGCTTCTGGTCGGACATGACCATAGAGCAGGTCCTAATACGAGCCATGCAGAGTTATGGTGGGCTGACTCGTGGTCGTATTGTTTGTGACAGTGTGCTATCTCGATGGATAGTGGGAATGCTATGCCTCCAAAGTATCAATGAGCAGATGGAAGTGTTCACCGGAGTTCGCCCAGAGACCACTGAGCAGCACGTAGATATGAGGCCTTCCGGCGCTGCTAGGGATAATCTTGATATTAAGAAACTTAATGATTGGTTGGTTGACCACCCACCACTCCTAAATACGCAAGATCTAATGTCAATTGGCACAGGGGCCATTGCTCCTAATGGGGTGAACTGCTACTTAACGCGAACTGTTGGCATCACTAGCATGAATACCTGTTTGGAATAAGACAATTTTCAAGACCTGAAGTTGAAGCGGAAGAAGTTCACAGTAGACTCTCTGACTCTATTTCAACGGATTTGCATTAGTACCAAACAGTCAGATACATACATAGTATGTATGCTATACATATATATGCTGAAAAATTAAAGTTATGCGGCAGAAACCTGGATTTTTCTCGTTTTTCTTACATTTTGAGAAATGTGTTCCATCTTTCAACTGCTGCATCTCAGTAAATATTGAGTCAACAAATAATTTAGACTGTTAGGAATCCTAACCGTAACATGATAAACTCTAGACTATATTGAGAATGGACTTTAGTAATTAATATATATTATCTTAGCTTAGTGTCTAACTCAAATGTAATTTTGTATAAGGACGAAGTTAGCAAAATACTTGTCCTGGGAAAACGTGCCGAACAGTGTCACAGGTACTTCCAGAAAAAGGGCCGGACATGAATTGTAAATATTATTGCTTTTACGTGCCTCTTTGCGTGGGACCGCAACAATTTGCAGGTTTCCATAATATAAATAGCTTTTACAAGTTTACCTGTAAAGGCGGTAATTTTGGTGAAGGCAGATCTTAACTGACCTCGGTAGCGGATAGATCGCTTCCGAATAAATTGTAAATAAACATATTTTAAGCTACTGAAGTCTTTAATTTCTCAAGTAGAACTCTAAATCAGTGTATCGCGAAATTCGGATCGAAGTGAAACCCCCAACGTTAGACGTATCGCAACAGTGGTGTCAAGCGGTGGTGATTTGTGTCCAATTAATAAATCCCACGACAAAAGAACTTCTTTTGTTTCGACGTTGGTCCTGAAGCAACGAACGGATTACGAGAAGAAAACGCTGGAAGATTAGAGGATCTACAACTGGTGACGGCGCAAGAGAATATTGCGGCGAGGACAAACCAGGAGACGGTTACAACGGGAGGCGGCGTCAAGGATCATTTTGGCGGCGAGATAAACCCAGGGACAATCGTGAAGTGGTAGAACTGGTGACGGCGCAAGGGAACATTGCGGCGAGGACAAACCAGGGGACGGTGAGCACTGGAGCGGCGTCAAGGAGCAGTTTGGCGGCGAGATAAACCCAGGGACAACCGTGAAGCAGTACAACTGGTGACGGCGCAAGGGAACATTGCGGCGAGGACAAACCAGGGGACGGCGAGCACTTGGGGCGGCGTCAAGGAAAACCCAGGAACAACCGGAAGGCGTGCAAGGCTGAGGCAACGTCGGCAACATTGGCGGTGTCTGGAAACAGCGGCGTGGCAACACAACACGAGGACGACAACACGGGGAAACCAGGAATTGCAGTGCATATGTAAGTAATACTTGTTTGTATTTTCGAGAATTTATTGGTCTTATTATTGTATATAGTAAGGTGTTGCTTAGTAGAATTTTGATTTTATTGGGTTCAAGTATTGCTGGAACAGTTGTCAGTGAACGTGAAATAAGAATAATAGGTTGTAAAATAGTTATTGTTACAATCGGGACAAAGAGTTTACGCATTTCGCGAAATCTTGGCTTGTAGGACGAAATTTATTCGCGTTTATAAATTTTTATACAAGGATAGAACCATGTGTTCTGAATTTAATATTTTTACCGTTGGAGAATTAAAATACGTTGCTAATTTGTTTGAGCTGCCTGAGAAAAAGAGAAAGGCAGAAATAATTCAGGAATTTGTTAATGCTAGTTATACAGCAGGAGAAATTAGGATTGAAATAGATATCTGGGAGGGAAATCCTCAGAAAGGCAGGTTAGAAAAGCAAGAAGCAAAGGAACGGGAAGAAAAAGAAAGGCTCGAAGCAAGAGAACGGGAAGAAAAAGAAAGGCTCGAAGCAAGAGCACGGGAAGAAAAAGAAAGGCTCGAAGCAAGAGAACGGGAAGAAAAAGAAAGGCTCGAAGCAAGACAGCGGGAAGAAAAATTAGCGTTAGTTAGGATAGAGCAGGAATTAGAAATAGCTAGATTGGATGCACAGGTAAAAATTGCGCAGGCTCAAGCTCCAATTCAGAATGGAAATGGAATAAATCATGGCAGCGTAATTAAGAACACATCGTTAAACATGACGAAGCAATTACAACCGTTTAAGGACGATTGCGACATGGGATTGTTTCTAACAAATTTCGAAAGGATTTGTGTCCAGCTACAATTCGAAAAGGAAACGTGGCCGATACGGTTGACAAGCGTCTTATCAACAGCGGCGAATGAAGTTGTTGCCCGCTTATCGGAGGAAGACAGCAAGAATTACGACAAAGTGCGAGCTAGTTTGCTTAAGAAATACCAGCTGACTGCAGAAGTTTTTAGGACCAAATTTCGTTATGGAAAACGAAAAGCGGATCAGAGTTATGCAGAATTTGCCTATCAATTAAAAACAAACTTCCAGGAGTGGATCAGGAGCGAAGAAATAGACGACTTCGGAAAATTGGTGCAACTCATGTGTTTAGAAAAATTTTATAGTGCATTACCTGGAGAAATGAAATTTTGGGTGGAAGACCGCAATAAGGCAAAAACGGTGGAAGAAGCGGCAGAACACGCAGACACCTACCTAATAAAAAGAGGTCCTGGTTCGGAGAAACATTATAATAATTTTAAAACACAGAAGGGAAGATTAGACCACAAATCTGGGTCAGCAACCCAGAAGGATTTAGAACCAAAACAAACGGCAGGCGAGGGCAGTAACCCTGTAGCCCTGGACAAAAGTAGTTTTGACAGGCGTCGACCAGTTAAATGTTACAGTTGTGGAGGCTTAGGACATTTTAAAAATTCTCCGGAGTGCCCGAAAGCGAAAGTTGTATTGACAACAATAGAATCAGGTAGCGACTTAAAACGGCTCTTTAACCCATATACAATGAACGCCGAGGTAAATGGCATTAAATGCATGATTCTTAGAGACAGTGCCGCAAGCTACGATATTGTGCATTCAAGGATAATAAAACCCGAAGATTACACAGGAAAGTATGTAAATGTCCAAGGGGTTTTAAGCCAGGAAAGTAAAGCGCTACCGGTTGCAAGAATTAAACTGAATTTGCCTAAAATTCAAGTGAATACAGAAGCAGCTGTTACAAATTATCTGCCTGGTGGATATTCTTACTTATTATCAAACCGAACATGGGAACTGATGAAAAATAAGGAGAATGGGGAAATCCAGCAAGTTTTTGCGCTAACCAGAGCAAAGGCTAAAGAAATACTGGAACAAGAAAAATTCCAGGAAGCTAAGAAGGAAGCTACTGTAGAAATGCAGAAGGCTGTAGAGGGAAACAAGACAGAAGAAAAAACTATCTTAGAGGAGGTGAAACACGAAAACCCGAGGCAAGAAAGCAACGATCTGATTTCGGTGCCGAAATCGGAGGTGGATTTTTCCGACATCACAAAATTAACACCAACAAATTTAAGGAAACTACAATTGGAGGATTCCAAACTAAAAGAGTATTTCGACATGGCGGACTCTAAGAAAGAAATTAATGGAGCAAAATTTTATATCGCAAGTGGAATTTTACACCGAAGATTCACGGATAAACTTGGGCGGAGCTATGAACAGGTGATAGTGCCAAAGCAATTACAAAAGAAATTGCTAGAGATTGCACACGACAATATGTGGATGGGGCATCTTGGAAGGAATAAAACGATCAACCGCATAAAACAACACTATTGGTGGAACCAGTTAAGCCAAGACGTCAAGGCAAAGGTGAAAAGTTGCGAAGTCTGTATGCGAGTTGGGAAATCGACGGACCGAAAGAAGGCACCCATGTGCCAAGTTCCTATAATCACAGAGCCTTACAATCGAGTGAATGTTGACATCGTGGGACCATTAACCAAAACAGAGAAGGGAAATCGTTATCTGTTAACGTTAATTTGCAGCGCCACGAAGTTCCCTGATGCAATCCCATTGAAGGTGGCAGATTCGGAGTCGGTGGTGAATGGATTATTAAATATTTTTTCTAGAGTTGGTTTTCCGGCGGAGATTCAGATGGATTTGGGGACCGTGTTCACAAGTAATCTGACATCTGAGTTTTTCGATAGGTGCGGCATAAGAATTATTCACAGTTCAGCTTATCACCCACAATCAAATGCGGTAGAAAGATTCCATGGAGTCTATAAGCGAATCTTGAGAGCCTTGTGTTACGAGCATGGGAACGAATGGGACACATATGTAGATCAAGCGTTGTTCGCCTTGAGGTGTGCTCCACACGCAGCGCATGGGTTTAGCCCAGCAGAACTGGTGTATGGGAGACAAATTCGTTCACCACTAAATTTAATAAAGGATTTGTGGATTGGTAAAGAAACCAACGAACCAGTGGTCGTTTATGTCTTAAACCTGTTGGAGAGGTTAAAGCGAATGCAGGATATTGCAGAAATCGCAATGTTGGAGGCGCAAAACAGGTCGAAAATTTACTACGACCGGAATGCGAAGATGGTAAATTACAATATTGGCGACAAAGTAATGCTTTATCAACAAGCGAGGACAAACAAGTTACAGATGCAGTGGACGGGGCCAAAGGAAATCGTTAGAAAAATATCAGAAACGAATTACATTATTAAAGAACCTTCCGGCAAACGACGGCAAAATTTAGTTCATGTGAATTTATTAAAACCATATTATGCGCAAGCAGAAGTGGTCGCGATCAATCTAATTCAACCAGGGGAAGACAGAATTGATATCGAAATTCCTGACTTGGAAATTGACCACTCAAAAATGCTAAGTGCTTCTGAAGTGATTGATCAAGCGAAAGGAGTAGGACAACTGACCGGAGTCCAAAGGAAAGAGTTGGAGGAGTTAATAAACGAATTTCCAGGATTATTTTCTGATCGGCCAGGGCGAACTCATCTGATCGAACATGACATCGAGCTAAAAGAAGAGAAGATTATAAGGACACGGGCGTATTCTCATTCGAAACGAGTGCGGGAAATTATCGACCAAGAAATCGACAAAATGTTGGAATTAGGAGTAATACGGCCCAGTAACAGTGCATATTCGTCACCTATGATAATTGTAGAGGCAGAGGGAAAAGAACCACGACCTGTGATTGATTACCGAGCCCTAAATGCAATTACAGTGCCGCAACAGCACCCAGTTCCAAATATAGAAGCATGTGTGGAGAGATGCAGCAAGGCAAAGTACCTCAGTCTAATTGATGTGGTTAGGGCCTATTGGCAGATAGGAATGACAGAAAGGGCTAGTAAATACGCCGCTTTTATCACACATCGAGGAGTGTTTGAGCCAGTGACCTTAGCGTTCGGCTTGCAATCGGCACCATTTTCATTTCAGAGGTTGATGGATACCATTCTCGAAGGAATGGGTGAGTTTGCTGAACCATTTTTGGACGACGTCGCGGTACATTCAAATAGCTGGGAGGAGCATCTAGAACACCTGAGCCAAGTATTTAATGTTATGCATAAAGCAGGATTAACAATCAAGGCGAGGAAATGTGAATGGGGAAAAGCCGAGGTTGTGTACTTAGGACACAAAATTGGCCAAGGTTACAGGAAGCCATCTGAGGCGAAAGTAGCGGCTATTCAAAATTTTCGGCGACCTGAGACGAAACGTGACATAAGAGCATTCCTGG
Source organism: Agriotes lineatus (assembly GCA_940337035.1). NCBI lineage: Eukaryota > Metazoa > Arthropoda > Insecta > Coleoptera > Elateridae > Agriotes > Agriotes lineatus. The sequence continues at coordinate 92,352,520 of OW679197.1, read as the reverse complement.
GAATAACAGGGTACTATCACCATTATATTCCAACGTATGCAGATATTGCAAGCCCACTCACAGATGCGTTGCGCAAAAATGCAAAAACCAGAGTGGAATGGGATGAACAGAAGGAAATGTCATTTCAACGGTTGAAAAACGAGTTAATGAGCGGTAAGGTTCTAAGGGCACCTGACTTTAACCGCGAGTTTATCGTACAAACTGATTGTTCTAAGAGAGGGATGGGTGTTACACTTTCGCAACGAAATGAAAAAGGCGAAGAACATCCGGTGCTATACTTGAGCAAAAAGTTGACTGACAGAGAACAAGCATATAGCGCGAGTGAGCTAGAGTGTGCAGCTTTAATTTGGGCTGTGGGAAAATTAAAGCCATATTTATTTTTAAGCCATTTCACGGTCGAAACCGATCATTGCCCACTCAAGTGGCTAAATCAAATGAGTAACAAAAACGGTAGACTTTTGCGTTGGTCATTAATATTGCAAACCCTAAATTTTACTGTAGTTTACAAGCCAGGGAAAAAGTGTTCCAATGTTGATTCTTTGTCACGTTATTTTGTGTAATTAATTTAGCAGAGAGAGTTTACTGACGACTACGACAGAGTACTTGAAAATTATTCATGTAAGGTAGTTAAATTAGATTTAGTTGATATAGACCAATAAATCTCGAGATGCAGCTGGTATTGCTTAGTAAAACAGTGCGAAGGTTCACGGCGTCTTGTGTGTGATCAAACGCGAGTGTGTTTAACCCCAACAGACATTTTATCGGGGGGGCAACTGTTAGGAATCCTAACTGTAACCTGATAAACTGTAGACTATATTGAGAATGGACTTTAGTAATTAATATATATTATCTTAGCTTAGTGTCTAACTCAAATGTAATTATGTATAAGGACGCAGTTAGCAAAATACTTGTCCTGGGAAAAACGTGCCGAACAGTGTCACAGGTACTACCAGGAAAAGGGCCGGACATGAATTGTAAATATTATTGCTTTTACGTGCCTTTTTGCGTGGGACCGCAACAATTTGCAGGTTTCCATAATATAAATAGCTTTTACAAGTTTACCTGAAAAGGCGGTAATTTTGGTGAAGGCAGATCTTAACTGACCTCGGTAGCGGATAGATCGCTTCCGAATAAATTGTAAATAAACATATTTTAAGCTACTGAAGTCTTTAATTTCTCAAGTAGAACTCTAAATCAGTGTATCGCGAAATTCGGATCGAAGTGAAACTCCCCAACGTTAGACGTATCGCAACAGTGGCAACAAACTGGTGTTTTTGTTTTAAAGAGCATTTTATACTGTAACAAGCTGGAATCCCAGCGTGGTGTCATGTTTTTACTTCCCTCGTCTGAAAGACGAAGGAAGTATTGTAATCACTAACAAATCACCTTCCGAGATTTCCTTAGATCATTACGTTTCAGGGTCCCTAGATGACGAAAAACAGGTTTTCTCAATTCCGTCTGTCTGTCTGTCTGTCTGTCTGTCTGTCTGTCTGTGTGCCTGTCTGTTGGCGGTATAACTCAAAAACTATTTGTCGGAGGAAGATGATTATTTTGCATACACATTATATATATATCTGGAATGAAACCGGTAAAATTTCAGCCAAATATATACAGGGAGTTTCAAAACAAATGCGAAAAACTTAAGGGGCTGATTCCTTGTTCAAAATACAGGATAGTTTATTATATAAACATTGGGTCAAAAGTCAACCATTAGGGAGATATCGCACTGCAAATATGGCGGAAAAATAATGTTTTTATTTGTTATCTTAAAAACCAAAAGAGGTAGAACAATAAAATTTTATGGAATTATTACTATTATAAAAACACACTTTTTGCATATTTCTCAACTTTTTTAAAAAGAGTAGAGGGGATTGAATTAGACTACCGCTATCATTCTTCGTAACTAAATTTAAGAAAAACTTACGCAATGACATGGAAAAACATCAATTGATAGCCTGGTTTATTTAGAAACTTTTTTGTCTCTTGCAATTTTTTCATAAAGCTTACCGTTTCCAAATAAAAGATAAAACGTGAAGCATTGCATGTCGAGAAAAAGAAATTTATTTTAGAAAAATAATCTAGTTGGCTGCTATCACTTTTTAAGACGTTTCTTATTGTTGTTTTATTTGACATTGCTGACTTAGTTTGAATACAAAATACGACTAATTTAATCAAAAATTTATTATCTGATCATTTAATTATTCAGCCATATTTGCAGTGCGATATCTCCCTAATGGTTTACTTTTGACCCAATGTTTATATAATAAACTATCCTTTATTTTGAACAAGGAATCAACCCCTTAAGTTTTTCGCATTTGTTTTGAAACACCCTGTATATAGGGTGAGCACCTTAAAAAATAAAATTTTGTTTATTTTTGCGTTAATTTTGAAATAGAATGCAGTAATAAATTTCACATAGGTCAGGCTTTACAGTTGCCGAAAATAGGACTCAAAAGATACAGGATAATGTCACAAAAGAGTCAAAACATTTCACCAATACGACCGTTCCCTTAAATAGAGGTGCGCGCCGCACTCATTTTAAATAGCCTCGATGGCGCAGTTCAACTTGTGGATGCAGTTACGATTTCTACGCAGGTGCTGTTACGATCTCTATGCGGCGGGTTTAAATCCCACCGCGATACATTTTTTTATTTGAAAATCTATTTAATGTATTAGAAACGTGATATTTTTACTCCTACCTTAATTTGATTTTAAAAATTATTTAGTGTCACAATGGCGACGAGGGAACTTCTGGGTAAAAAGCCTTTTATAGATTTTTTTGTCATAAAGTCGATATTAGGCTGTAAAAAAATGTTTTTAGCAAACCGATGCAGTTCGTTCACTTGTTTCAGACATCGATTGTGATGAGCAGTGTTGTGTAACTGTGACCCACGACAGTCTGGGACTGACTAAAAATGCTGACTCGTTATTGTACGTAGTGAGCTGAAAAGTAATGCACACATGATTGTAGAACGCGAACACAATGACCTACAGACACGCGCATGATTGTATTCGGAAGCTACATCCTTCCTTTATGCGCCTGCCAAGGAAGGAGTTTTGTTCACCAGTTCGTTTTATAGGAAGTATGGAGTGTTATTGTGATATGCCAACGAGACTTAAACAGCGCGCGGTTAAAGAATTTTTAACTGCTGAAAACGTGATTCCTACTGAGATTTATCGCCGTTTAAAGGCCGTTTGCGATGCGCTTTTGAGTGATTCGTCGGTCATTTTGGATCAAATTGTCGAGGCGTTTGCGATGTTCATCGCCTGTGGCAGTGATCGGACGTCCGCTGCGTTTTTCGTCATCAAGTACGGCTTTTACGGGATGGCAACCACAAAATATTTTTACCCATCGATTCAAAGTAGTCCTATCAACAGTATCATCACCATAAACGGCCTTTAAACGGCGATAAATATCAGTAGGAATCACGTTTTTAGCAGTTAAAAAATCTTTAACTGCGCGCTGTTCAAGTCTCATTGACATAGCACGATAACACGTCTCCATACTTCCGCTACTAAAAAAGGAACTGGTGAACGAAACTCTTTCAAACTTGGCATGCGCATAAAGGAAGGGTGTAGATTCAAAATACAACCATGCGCGTCTCCGTAGGTCATTGCGTTCGCGTTCTACAAGCATGTGTGCATTACTTTTCAGCCCACCCACGTAGCATATTCCTGTGGATTGTTGACCGAACGAATTGCTACAGACTTCTGACCCGACTTTTTAAACACATCAATTTTGAAATAGCTGTATAATTTTAACACTAAATTTTAGCTATAATGTTTTAACAGGGTTAAACACGTTAAGAAATCTTTCTTAAAGCTTGCCGGTAAGTCAATTTAAGATCAATTTTCAAGCATTTCAAATTACAGTCATTGTCAAGCTGGCATTAAAATAATTGGTAATACCTTAACCGTAGGAAAGTTAAAAATGGCGTAGACTAGTAACGATTTTGTGTGTGCGCTTTTATATGGAAATTTCTTTAAGGGGAGGTGCGCACTTACCTACCTTATTAGCTTATCCTCGCCCTCCACGACTTGTTGCTCGAAACGCATATCTTTGAAGAGTTTATTTGTCAGCTGCTCCGAGTGCCTTGCCAGTTATCTATTCTTTAGCAACGTCGAATAATGCTGCTTTTCGAGGCTTGTTTGCTGAATAAATTGAAGTCAACAACTCCCCGAAATAGCAAATACTGTCTGCACTACAACTGACCTTGAGATGTGTTGAATGTTTGTAAAAATGTTAAATGGACGTGGTATATGACTTGTTTATTTTTTCTTAAATTAAACGTGATTCCAGGTAAACTTTTGTTTCTATTTCTGCTATCATCTATAGCTTTACTTGTTCGGAATTGCCAAACATTTGCGTCCACAAACAGCAATGTTTAATTAATCTTTATGAGTTTCAAATCCTCTACAAAAGGCCCGCGGCGTTTCATTTTAAAGCTCTGATCTTCCAGTTCTTCGTTAGGAGAAAATCAAAAATTTAATAAAATGCACACCCATTTAAAACGAGGATACACAGCATTTTTCTGGCTCGAAGACACTTTTACTGTTTTTTCATAGCTTATCTGCTCTTTCCCATTCTCTAAAAACGCCACCGCTGGGATATGCAAATTCTGAGTCAAATCTTGTTGGTATGAACGACAGGCTTACGCGTCTTGTAGAAAAATTCCACCCGCGTCTGAGACTTTAACACTTCACTTGTTGCGTCGAGATTTATACGAGTTAATGCACTTCTAAGGAAGTTGTAGTAATTATCTGGAAACTTAATATTCTGACCGCGTAGTTGTGTTTTTTATAGCTTAATATTAAGAGCTTATAAAATTGTTTGGATTCTGAGAATTACTGTGGTGGTCCTTATATTGTTTTCTCCATATCGTTAATACACTTTACCTTCATCGGTGTTGTTATAGACTACTAACCAAATTAATTTTAGTATCGTTCAGAGCTTCACTACCGCACTGAGTGCGGTAATATCCTTTATCTACTCCAGTGGGATAAGTAACTCATTACGTCACTCATTTGACACTATTTCAGTTAGGTAATAAAGCTCATTACACCACTCAGTTATGTAATGGTTTTATTACGCAACTGAGTTGTGTAATGACTTCATTACGTAACTGAAATAGTGTCAAATGAATGACATAATGACATTTGCCTACTAAAATATTTTTGAAAATGACAGATCTGACATTTCTCTTAATGCACTTTTCTCAATTTTAGGCAGTCGTAGATAAAATTTTGTACAATACATGTGTGATAATGTATCATTAATATACTTATGTGCTAACATAACTCGTGCTACGCACTCGTTTGTAACTTACACACACGTATATTAATGATGCTGTTATCCCACTTGTATAGTAAATAACTATTATCTTCATCAGTGTTGTTATAGACTATTAACCAAATTAATTTTAGTATCGTTAAGAGCTTCATTACCGCACTGAGTGAGGTAATGGATATTACCGCACTCAGTGAGGTAATGAATATTACCGCACTCTTTTTGTATAAAGAAATACATTGAACCAGAATTTATTCATGAAGATAAAATATTGAACAATACACGTTTGCTTATGGCACTTAACGAGACTCGTTTGATTGCCGCAAAACTCGGCTCACCGCCTTGTTTTTGGCAATCAGACACGTGTCGTTAAGATACTCATAATCAAACTTGTATCGTTAATATATATTATCGTACTCAGTGCTGTAATGGATATTACCGCACTATTTTTATATAAAAAAATCTGTAAAAGGCTTTACCCAGAACTTCCCTCTTCAACATTGTTAAAATAAATACAGTGCCACCAAGCACACAAAAACCCCGGGTAGGGGAGGGTTTGAAAATTACACTCCGTGGAAAAAATTATAAACATTCGTAAACGCGGGAAATTTAAATATTTTATTTTAAAAATCATTCGAGTTCTTTTAAATATAACAGTGTTTAAGTTACTAAATCACTATTTATTAAATAAATTCCTTGTAACAAAAATAATAGTACATAGAACAACTAAGAATGCAATACATATTTTTATGATTACCGAGAGATTATCTAAAATACATATATTAGATTGCCTAATTATCCATTATCCTAAAGGCTAATACAAAAAGTTTTTAAACAAAGGAAATAGACATTAAGATCGCCAAAGCAAAAGAAAACCTGAAAAGAGAAAAAAATGCTGACCCAAATACAGCATATTCTTCTTATAATAGACTTGCTTGTAATCAATTCTCGTTTTGCAAAGTACCGATTACCAAAATCCCCAGTCATTTAAATGTATCTTTTGTAAACACCTGGGCCATCATCTGACTGCCAGTATTTTCCTACTCAGTAGTGTAGCTAGGCGGGTTCTGGGCCACATTTGACCTTGAAGTTTTTTCAAGGTCACGGGCCTAGCCGAGTTCAAGGTCATTGGCCTAGCCGGGGTTAAGGCCGGGGGACTAGCCGGGATAAAGCTCATTGACCTCACCTAGGTCACGTGCCACTTCCGGTTCCCACGATGAATTTTTGGGGCTAAAAGTGTAATTTTGAAATTTTACAAGATTCCCACGATGAATTTTGGGGTTAAAAGTCTAATTTTTACAAGATTTCCACCATGAATTTTGGGGCTAAATGTCTAATTTTGAAATTTTACAAGATTTCTACGCTTATCAAAATTTTCCCTGGGTGTGAGTCAGCGTCTGAGAATTCAAAACTTGTTGAGACTTGCAGATGCCGGACGTTATTGTCTACCAATTGAACAATGACGCCCATTGTTTGAGAAAAATCAGCACAACTGCTAAATTGAATGGAGCCTTTGTTCGGAAATTTTTGCTGATGCAGTTAATGATCCTCATTATCACTGTCTGGAGAAATTTGCGACGATGATCTGCAAAAATTATCTTGAAATAAATTTGTCAAGTACTGATGTATGTTAGACAAACAAAAAAGAATTGCCAGGCGTGGGGTTCGAACCCACGCTACCCTTAGAGAACCAAAGCTTACGGCTACTTACACAGTTAATAAAAATAGAATCTTAAATTAGATAATACTAAAATTTTGTAAACAACCAGTAATATTAATCTAAAATTAACTAAAAATTAAGTATTTATCAAGTATTATTAGCAAAGTTGTTAAACGTATGATAGAGGCAGTTATTAATTACTTCATAAATACAATTGTTCTATATCTAGTATTATAGTTAATAAGAATTAAATTAAATAAAACCAAATAAAGCAATATATTAGTAAAAATACTCTTCAGTCAGCAGGTTAAAAGTTTGATGTAGTTTAGTCAATCTTACACACACATATAATTTCAGCAGTAAACTCTGGTAGGAAGCTAGCACGCATACGTATAGTGGAGTCTTAAACAGCAGAAGTTTATAATACAAAACAGGGCGATAAAAAAATCGTGAGTACCACCTAGCATTTTTTCAGTTTATCTGATTCAGCAACTTCCGCATGCCAATCTCGCAAAACAAACACCTTCTTTGTTCTTGTGTTAGCACCTTGGCTTTAAGAATGTTATGGTAGTATATTTACGAAATATGTGAGATGATTTCCCAGCTAAAAGATGCAACACTCAAAAAATGTTTTGACAAATGTAAATGAATATTTTATACAATTTGTAAAACCAAAGAAAATATTAGCAGAAAATGCAACTTATAACTCAAGGTTTATAAATACTTACAGATTTTAACACATAATAAACGCAATGCTTGGGTACGGTACATATGATCATTAAATGATAAAGCATTCAATAACTACAAAAATAAAAAACAGCTTAAAATATTGTTCCTAAAAGGAGTGGTGGTTTAGTTTTATTATTGGAATTTCGGTTTCTTACAACGGTATTTCTAAATCATTCGTAAATAGTCCAGTTTTTGGTTGCAACAAGCATAGTTGTAGCAGAGATATCTGACGAATAGAAGACTATAGAAGATATAAACGGACAGTAATATTAATCTAATACTGAATTAACTAAAATTAAGAATTTATCAAATATTATTATCAAAATTGTTCAACGTATGATGAAGGCAGTTATTAATTACTTAATAAATACAATTGTCCTATATCCTGTATTCATGGCTTATGTCTTAATCTGATTTAAATAGTCGATTAGAGTCGAATAACTAAGGTTATTACAATTACACGCTAGACTGTGCGCAAAAGGTAGGATTAAAATCAAAATTTAAAATAAAACCGTGAGAGTAAGAATTAAATTAAATAAAGTAAAAGCCATTAGGCCACAACAATATATTAGTAAAAAATGCTCTAATTAATAAAGATGCTATACACGATACGCAACGGTGAGGGACAGATAATTTTTTTCCGGATAAAAACTTATCTAGATTGGTTAAAAATCAGATGTATAAGAGAAAATCTTGTTTAAAAAACAATTTATAACTAAACAATCACATTAGAAATTGTGTAAATAAAGCTAAAATTAGAAGGAGGCGCAGAATTTGAAGACTATAGAAAATACCTGTCCAGACCTGCGGATGTGAGCGTCTGGGAATGTGCAAGGTTGCTAAAAAACCGGATGTGATTGTTGTCTGCAGTTTCTGAGTAGGTCTGCACGAGGGTCTGCGCGGAGGTTTCTGCGTATGTCTGCGCGGGGGTCTGCGCGGGGGCCTGCGCGATGGTTTTTGCGCAGGTTTGGAGGGAAATTCAAATTCTGCTCATCATTTTGACGGTAAATTTTAAATTATGATCAGGTTTTTGGCGAGAAATCTGGGAATGTGCAAGGTTACTAATAAATGTATGGTTAAGAAATTTGCTTAAAATTGACTGAAAAATGTACAGACATTGTAAGCACCGAATGTAAATATTAAGTTCTTTCTCCTGTACTTTATTAAATACACAGTCTCGAAATTGAGCCGATAGTTATTTATTTCGCTTTTGTTGTTGGATTTATGTACCGAAGGACAGCATCCCTCACTTTAGCAATATAAGCAAGTTCCTAAAGAAATATTATTATGCTGTAGAGATTTACAGGTTACAGTTCGGAGTGTGAACTGAGTTAAAAATTTTGGATATTTCTATACTGCTATTAGCAACAGTACCATTTAATTGCCTATTGTTTTCTTTTACGTACGACCCAAATTTTAGATTCGATTGTTTTAATATAGGTTCGAAAGCACTGCTTAGACAGGTAGTCAGCTAGACAGGTAGACAGCTAGACAGGTAGACAGATAGACAGGTAAACAGGCAGGTAGGCAGGCAGACAGACATACTATTAACGAAGTAAGAAGAGGGAAGTTGGAAAATTAATACTGAAACAGATCTTAATTTAGCGCTTTCAAAATTATTACTACAGAACATCAGAGGATCAATGGCCTCCACTATAAGTGTCTGAGAATTTGCAACGATGAATAAATAGACCACTGGTCAACCTGAAATGTCCCTGTAATGGTTTTATGGGCACGACGGTGTAATAAAATATAATTCGCGGCGGTCACATGCCCGAAATCATATTCAAACATAAATGCCATAAAATTATCTTTCAAATAAAGCCAATTTCATGGATATTAAAAACATTTTTCTGTGTTTTATTTCAATTTAATGTTCTCCGCCTCTAAAAAACACCCTTTTTCTATAAATATTTCTAATAATGAATAAATTAGCGAAATGCTACCCGACAAGTTCTGTGGTATTACATCTTCTAATAAGATTGGTAAAAAGGGCAAGAAATTATCTATTACAAACGAAACTGTAACTTGAAATAGCTAACATTAGAACAAGCAACTGCTGACATAAATTGTTTGTAGTTTTAAATTAATGTCAGAGAAGTTTGAGTGTATTGCTTTCCAATATCTGTGTGTTATTACTAAAAACTTTTGAACTATGTAATAACGAAACTTTGTACAAGCTCCAAGTTTTACAATTTGTAAGTGTGGATATTAAACGTTATATTGAAAGTATTTCTTGGAAATTTAATAAGTAGTCTCTCGTATTGGAAAATACGTATACATGCAAAATGTCAAAAATATTAGATGAAGAAACTAACATTTTCAAGTTAGTCATTAACTGTTTACTTTGTAGAACAAATGTGGAAGATTTGTTTCATAATGAGCCTGATAGCTCGCTATTTCGAGAGTAATGAACTTATTTATTTCTCTCCGTACGACACTAATCGCTTATCTGAGGATCTTTTAGTAATATGCGTCATTGGTAACGAAAGGAGGTAATGGGGGTATCCCTAATCTTCCACCATCTTAGTTTTGCAATGGTTCACTTTGAGCTATTTTACATTCAATTTCGCTGAGATGCAAAGATCCAAGAACTGGACATTCTAACTAAACACGCACGTTACCCCGTTTCGAATCGAACGACACGAGGTGTCAATCCCACTTTTTCCAGAACCAGGCCCGACGACCAGTATCGTTATCAAAATGCTCAAACAATTAAATTTTCAAACAAATTTCCCGGGAGAAAACTCGTGATTGCCGGCAGACGAATGAAAGATTTTAAGATCGAATGAAGATCATGTATTTGCATATAAAAGAGTACACTTCAAACGACATTTAAATTTAAAAATGGATTTCTCTCAAGTAATATTTTATCAGGAGCCCTTTGCACCTAGGGAATCATAATTAATAAGGTGCGAGCAGTTCAAACGTTAAAATTAGCGCAAACAGTGCAAATATAAAAAGTGTTTGAATATATTTAAAGTTAACATTTTTAATCTTCATTACTGGTTTGTTTTCTAGATACTCCGGAATACGAAAAACTAGGAAACATGAATCTAAACAAACAATTCTATGACAATTACTTGTGTTGGTGGCTTCTAAACCCTTCTGTGCAAGAAAACTTATGCAGACTTTGCCTCTTTTCTGTTTGTGAACCCATACAGTATTTGCAATACAATGCTGCCTGTTATTGAAAACTGAGAAACCAAAAAGTCAGTTTTCAAATATGTCGAAAGAAAAAATTATAAAATCTTGAATTATACTTAATTTAGATGAACTCTAAGAGAAATAGCGTTGATTAAAAAAGGTTTTAGAATGATATAAATACGTAAAAATGAGTTTCAACATTCAAAACGTTTTATGGTCGTTTATATCATCACAAGGGCTTATCGAAAGATAAGAAAATAACAGAATTCAGCAATAGTGTAGCATACTAAATAAACTATAAAACTAGCTAGCGTGATCGGTGGTCTCTTAAACTGCAAGAACAGGTAGTCATGAAATAATTTGAATTTGTAATACTGTAAAAACAGCGCCAGCCTTCACTTGAACGTGAAAATGTAATCATAGCAGGTTTTGACTTGCTAATAGAAAGAATATAAACAAGAGCAATTGGGGAAGCGAAGAAAAGCTGGGGTGTTTTTTTGACTTCCCACAAAAATCAAATTAAAAGATAACGCATGCCAATTCATGCAATTAGAAAAGTGTTTTCACATCAGTATAGTGTCGTGGTTAGGCTGCAGAGGTTTTGCTGTAATTCCTGACACCTCTGCAGATGGTTAAAAAGTGTTGATGAGTGCACCGAGTTAAATTGGAGTATTCGGAGGCCGATTTTTTCGTGGTTCAAGTAAGAGTTGGAGGCCTGGAAGCCTGGGGTAGACAGTCACCTTCATGAAAAGCAGCGGAGCCCTAGCTGTGAACAAAGGACCTGGGTTTGGGGCCGAGAGGAGCAATCGGACTGCATGCGCCGCTTGGCGAGGCATCATCAGGCTTGCAGGGCAGGCCAACCAAGAATTAGGGGGCCATTTGTAGCGGGACTTACTATGGGCCCGATAAAAACCGTAAATCCATCGCAGAGCAGAATATCAAG
>OW679197.1:92012163-92340654 GCA_940337035.1 Agriotes lineatus | reverse complement strand
GGAGTGGTATAATCAAAATAAGTAGTCCATATGGCAACAATCTTCTATTTTGTCAAATGACAGTATATTTGTAGGAGATTATACAGGTTATACAACAAAATTAAAATTACAGTTCTGTTCATTCATGCAAAAAAGGAGTGAATGGGTTATATTCATTCCATGTTTCCTTATCTCTTTTATATTTTCGTTTCGTTTTCTATCCAATTTTATTGTTTCTGCAAATTCTACAATTCTATTACTTGTGTAAGAATTATTATTGTTTCTGTAGATTCTTATCGTACTCTTATAATATCTTGGTTTAGTCTCTATGTTGAGCTATTCATTGTCCTAAAGTAAATCGTTCATGTAATCCATTATTTGGTTTGTTTTCATAATTTGTTCGCTTACTTCCTTTTCAATTTGCCCAGAACTTGTTGGCACTGTATCTCCATCAATTGATCTACCATCACATAGACTACAATCAATCTACACAGATATCTCTTAATCATCAATGGCTTGGTTCCACATTCACATGAGTTGTTCAATTGAAACACAAGTCTCTGAAAATCATTTTCATCGTCAGCCATTATTATAGCATGGTCTGCATGTCATATAACATGAATCGTTAACCTCCCCATTCTATATCCATTGAAATTCCTCGTGGTATTCTTCTTCTAGGGTTGATATTTACAGGTGTTCCTATATATTTCTATTAGTTCTACATGAGCTGCGGTTTTTTCTATTAATGATTTTATTCTGTTTTTTGCATTTGTAAACTGCCGAGCATTTATGAGAGACTTGTGAACTAGAAGATTTGTATCAGCAAAAATAATGACAAAAAGTTTAAGAATTATTTAAATATCAGGAAAGTGTCTGATTGGGTCCTAAGACCAAAAGTTTCACAAGAAGGTTATATGGAACATTGTTTCTAGACTTAGTACACAGTCAAGAAAATTACTTACAAATCTGCCTCGTATAATTCGATTAATACGCATTTATTCCGAATAATAAATGATTGACGCAATTAATATCACGCGGCTTCGAGGGCTTTGCGTTGAATGAATATAGTTTCACAAATTGGCCTGCATTACGTTATCATATAACATTGCTAATCGTTCGTCATTGTTAAAATTATCAATCCTTTTACCTATAGTTAACCAGTTTACACTACTTTATGCTTTTATAGGAAGTTAGTTGCAGTTGCCAGAACTGCATCGATAACACTCAAGGTTGCAGTATCACAATTCTCTTACCCTCATTATACAAATCACTAATGACGCACCGCATTCGCCTAGAGGATAGGCTATTGAATAATCGCAAATCTGCCTGATCTGCTCATTATATCAGTTACTCAATGAACCAGGAAAGAAGGAAAGCTACTAGAACTAAATCATTCAAGCCATAAAAAAAATTAACTATAACTTATTGATACGTATTGGAAACCAGTATAACATTATACAATATTGGCATGACTGAACATAGTGGGCCAAATTTAGTAGCAGATGTAGTAAAAAATCAACCCTCTACTTGCCTACAGAGATGAAGAAGTTGAACATTTTTAATTGTTGAAAATGAGTCCCCATTGAAGAATTTACAAATGAAACAGATATTCTGTTTCCTACAAATCTGAATATGTGTGTCACTTAAAGTCATTCTTGGCAATCGAGAGTTGTAATACAAGATTTCAAATTTACCAAGTGACGTTTTGACTTGCTTACATAAAATTACATTATACCAGCGCAATTAATATGCAACACATCAACATTTCCAATTTAAATTAATCAGAAGCTTCAAAACAAAGCCATTGTTTCCGAGAACCCAGCGAAACAGTTTTCCCCGATGAAAATTTTTACAGACACGTGACCTTTTGCCAAGATTAGCCAGCAAGAGGTTATTGCACATCTGCACCGCGCATAATCGCTGCATTATAGCTATTAGTGCATCCCATCGAGAATGTTGTAGTTATCCTCGAGGTTCTTGATCTTCCAACAGAAGCCGGTCAAGTTCCAGCTTTAGTTTTCAACTGAAGTTCAGTGTGAATTCTTTGAGGATTTTTTCTACGATTGGTGCTTTAGATAAAATAAATATTAAGCCCATAATGAGATTGATGTGCTGACAATGGTGTCAACTGATGCCAAATTACAGTATAAAATACAGTAGGATATCTTTCAATAATATATGTTTCCTGAGTCAACAGGGTACCTTTTCTGAGGCGAATTCCGGGGAAGTATTTCTCCACCTTTCCTGATCTTTCTTCCTCCTTCCTCCTTTCTCTCACCCACCCTATAATTCCCATTTTTGCCTGAAGAGGGACGCAAGGTCCTTATAGCAGCCCGTCCCCAGTTGGGGGAATTGATATGATCCTGAACCTTTATCTTTTTTATCTTTCAATAATGTCACTAAATTGTGTTAGTTCAAAATAATCCAATTAATAACTATTTCATGTGTTAGGTTAATGTTAAATCTGTGCTAAAGATGAAAGCGTATACAGAAAGTATCTGACCCATTCATGGGAATTATGTAAAGTACTTATCCTATTTCCTGCAAAACAAATATTTGTTGGCGTATCTTGATGGTTTTGTATCAAATTAAAAAATAATAAATGAACTTTTACATTATTACCTAGATTCTGTATTTTGTTGCTTATATAGATGAACATAACCACTTATTAATATTTTCAATCAGAATCAACAAAAGATAATAAAACAATGCGTATGAGTCTCCCTGATACATAACAAATCTTATCTTATCCTTACTTATCTTACAAACTCTATGGAAAACCATACTTGAATCAAAATGAGGGTATTTATAAGCTACCTTTAGGAAAGCAAATTAAGGAAGGTTAGGATTTACTTTTTTGTTCATGTCTTATAGGATAGTTTGTACGTTACAAATGAAAAGGCAATATAGATATCAAACATTTTAAAATCTAAACTCCAAAATTAAATTAATATTCAATAATTGGGACTTGTATTTTTCCGCCAATTTTACACAATACAAGTGTACTTTATAAAAAAGTTTTATAGTTTGTATTTAATTACTCCTGAAACTGTTTAGATTGGTAATCATAAAATAAGCTTTCAGGAGAGGTTGCTTAAAGATACAAGCTTCTGGTCATGGGTTCAAATCCAGCAACTCCAACAGCCTAAAACGTTTTGACTGTTATTCCCAATCCGTATTTGGCAACCGTGAGGTCTTAATGTCCAAAATGTCTTCAAAGTGCAGCGGCCAGTAACAACAAGGTTCATAACGAATACAACTTGCAGTGTCCTGCATTTAAAACTAGTAATTAGGCAGTGCCGTCAGGAATTAAAGTATCCATGCAAAATTGTGCTATTAAAAATAGCAACACGAAGGACCCATTATTGCACTGTATAGAAGGCTATACACTGCAAGCTGTAGCTAACAATGCGTAATAATGAGTGCTATTAAATCCTACAAAATCTTTCATTCGTGGTCAAGGTAACGTTGTAGCTGGTGTTTAGTCATTCGTATCCAAGTGCAAATTATAGCGTCTTGAATAAAAAGCCGGATGTGAAGAATTTACATAAACCTTACATTTTAACCTCTCGATTGTGTCAGCAAAAGTTGAGAAAGTATCCTCGGAATACAATTAAAATTGGGGAACGTGTTTACTTATAGAAATGATCAATACCCAAAGAGAATTACAAGGTCAGCTTAAAATATACTATACGCATGTGTTGCTGCTGTTCATTAAGTTTCAAGCAAAATTGTGTGCTTTGGTATTTTTGCAAGCTATTAATCCAAAGAACTAACCGGTTGTACATATGTATTTCGAAATATATAAACCAGCAGTTATTATTTAATAATGTATAGCACGTCTCTTTGTTTACTTGATTTAATCCTATCATCTGTTCTCTCTAAGCACATTTTAAACAACTGTAAATATATTGTGCTACTGATTTAAGCTAAAGCATATTTTTGTTCCTAAAATAACTCACTATATCGCATCCAGTTCTCTTCTCCCGTACTCAGTATGTCCCATTGAAACATTCCCACACTTATCTACTAAAGTACATAATTAATTGAAATATTAGAAGGGTGATGCTATAAACATGTAGAGTGGTTGATTGTTTGATATCTGCTTCATACAACTAAAGTGCTTCTTTTTAACTCATCTTCACTGTTGTTACATAAGAAAACAAACTGTAGTTTTAGTTTTTATACTAGAATATGTAAATACTATATGTGACAGAGCTACTTCAACAAATAATAATAGCTGACAAAGGTATTGTTTCATTCTTTAAAAACTGAAAACATTTCTTAGGATTATTGCAACATTATAATTTGATAAACTATTGATATCTTGCAATCTACACATTGCAGCTTAATTCCTATAGATTAAACAAGTCAAGTAGCCATTTATTTTTTCAAAAATTATTATTTTTTCAGTAGAGGTGACTGATAACGATGTGTTTGTATCGTGTAGACAAAGACGCAGAAATACATAAAATGTAAACAACATTACTTAAGGTTAAGTTTCATCCATATGAAGCTTTGCAGTTTTCAAATGCCATTACATTTCGTTAGCTCATTTGTTCGCAATAACATTTAGTTTTGAAATGCAGCAAGCAGGTATATTATCGTAAAGTGCATCTAGTACTTAAAATATTGCTCACTAAAAATATAAAAATGTAGATTAACATGCGGACGTGTATTTCTATTATTGTAGTCAATGCCACTTAGGGATATATATGCTACAGCAGAAATAAAAAAAGTAAAACAGAAGTACAGTCGTGTTCAAATAAATCTGGGACAATATACTTTTCATATGTAAGTTGAGATAAGAATTGAAGAGCATCTCCATGGATTTCCTGCTACCAGAAATAGTTACAAATTTCATTTACCTGTCAAAGTTTAATGTCACTCTTTCTGATAGCAGGAAATCCATGGAAATAATCTTCAATTCTTAACTCAACTTACATATGAAAAAAACATTGTTCCAGATTTATTTGAACACGACTGTACTACTGTACATGACAAACGGTAACGCAAGAAGTTGCTCTTTCGCTATTCTTGCCATTTTATATGCTTTACGATAAATATGACAGAGACATAAGCTCCTTTGCAATGGTGACTGATCCAATTTTAAAAATAAGATTTGAACACGCTATAATAAACATGTGTTTATTACTTTATAGAAGCACCTCGTATATTTTCATTGTGTTCAATATGACTAACTTTAAATCAAATTATTACAAATAATCAATTGATATTAATGAATTGGTCCTATGCAACAAGTTTGACATATATGTCAAGTACATATAAAACAAACACGTGGCTGTTAATTGGGCAACATTAATTTGACTAAATTCAAGACTAGTCCTAGCTGTCTTTCGTAATTTTTAGTTTAAATAAAGTGCCGATATTTTTATATCAAATACGAATATTTTATTATGACACATCAAGAACCACTTACGTCTGTTAACTGCGTTCATTAAAAATAGAGGAAAACCGAATATACGTCAAGGCTGCATAACAATAGTGGATTAACGTACTGTAATCATTACGAGTGCAGCTCGCACACCTACATAATATTAATGAATAGACACGCGTTTAACCTCTACAGTTTGATTTATCATCACATGGGCGTGAATCTACCACACCAGCTGAGAGTATATAGCTTCTTGGGTGACTCGTTTGTCATGTGTTCGTTTATCAGCGGAAGAGGAACCTTGCCTTGTCACATGTTGTCAAGGAAGTAGTTACTACGCCTTAATTTCTGTGGCAGAACTGTAACGATAGGTTTGAAAAGTAATTTGTGCAATAACGACGAAAAATATTCAGTTTAAAAAATAAAAATTTATTCGAAAGGCTTATTGAAATTGTCGCCTATACTGCGTGTTCTTTATAGAGAAACACCCCGCAATTTTTGGCTTTTGACCCTACACTTTTTGAATACAACAAGGATTTTTGTAAACATTTCGTATGCTAGTAACTCGTGAACCCTTATAAACCATTCTTGATTTGGTCCGTGGTGTCCTAACCTTGTGCAGGAGGATATTTAGTCAAATTGACCTTTTTGCTGTTTGTAAACCCATCTACATACTTAAAGTTACTGGAGGAGGTAGAACGTACTTATACTTGTATTTAAGATTTGAGCACCCCAGGATGCTTACCAAAGTACCCCTACCTTACACAAACGGTACGTAAAGCTATACGGGAAGCATTCAACAATACAAACAGTGAAGATTATTTTTGACGTAGTAATACTACCAACCGGTCACTCGCCGCCGACTCCAAGTATACTCTTTCACAACTACTTGTAGATCTTAGATCTAATGGTATCTCTGTTCTTCTTGTTTTCAATCTTTCTAACTGGTTTGTCACAGTTCTCCACATATGTCTATCAGGAGTCAATTTTTTCATGCGCCTTTGCTGTTACATCATTCATTACTTGTTTAATGTACTGTAAAAGTGGTCGTTCCATTTAAGTATCTCCTTCCATTTACCCTTCTATAATGTTACCCAACATGCCCTTACTTCGCAAAATAGCTGCTACTATTAGTTGACTTTTTTTTATTTCCCTCGTCCAAACCTTCGCCGATCTTCAGATATTTACGTTTCAGTTCAGGGTCCCTAGATGACAAAAAACAGGTTTTCTCAATTCCGTCTGTCTGTCTGCCTGTCTGTCTGCCAGTTGCCGGTATAACTCAAAAATGATTTGTTGGAGCAAGACAATATTTTGCATGCCGATTATATGCCTTCCAGGCATGAAACCATGGAAATTTCGATAAAATATATACAGGGTGAGTACCTTAAAAAATTAAATTCCGCCTATTTTTGCTTTAACTCAAGAATTATTACATAAATGAAAGTAACATTTTGCACATAGTTAAGGTTTTTAACCTTGACAAAAATGGGTATATATATTTTGGACTTGCCATATATAGGATGAGCACCTTAAAAAATAAAATGATAATTTTTGTTTCAACTAAGAAATAGATAAAAGATAGATACGAGATAAATGTTCTAAAATATAAGACAAGGGTCAACAATAAATGCCTTGTATTTAAGGCAGCCGCATCTCACAGATTCGGAGGCGCCCTCGGTGAGCAAGGTGGCGAACCCCTGTTTTCTTATTTGAAAATTGATGTAGTTTTCATTACCAAGTGTTTCTTTTTATTGTTTAAGTATTATTCCGAACGTGAAGATATTTTCCTTTGATTTTTAAAATTGTTTAATGTCACAACGTCCACTTGTGAGGAAAGTTCTGAAGTAAAGCCCTTTATAGATTTTTTTCTTGTATTACATTGATAACCTTTCTTCTCCTGTTCGTCTAAGAACCTCATCATTCTTTACTAGAGTTGCCACCCGTCCGGTTTTAGCCCGGACAGTTCGGTATTTAAAACCACTGGACAAAAATGTTCGGTTTTTGGACCAAATGTGCCAATTTAAAATTTAAAAAAACGTAGATATCAGATTTTTCCCAATACAAGGTGCCCAACTTAAATGTACGCAGCTTTAAGCAGGTGAGTATGCAACACATATTACATTTGGTCATAGTATGTTGGTGACACTGTAAGTCTATGTCAAATTCTGTTTGCGTCAGTCTGTGTCAAAACTGATGCAAAACTTAACCTGCTAACTTCGAATTTGACATCTTCAGTCTTTGTTAATTACGCCACCTAAATATGGAAATTCGTCTACTCCTAATTTTTCGCCGTTCTCCATTCTATGTGAATTCTATGTGTTGTTTTTGTGCAGACCGTAACTATAGTCCTTTTCTTGTTTAAATTTAGATGATATTCTTGTTTTAGTAGAGCATATAATTTATTTAGCTCTTGTTGCAGGCCGATTTCGTTGTGTGAAAAGAGAGACTCCTTCGCTTTGCAATTTTAGTATATCTATAGCGCTTTGCGAATATAGACTGAATAGCAGAGATGATAGTACATACCCTTGTCTCACTCCCTTGCCTATATTAATTTATCTCTCTCTTTTTCGTTGATTTTTACTTCCTTTTATAATAAAAGAAATATTGGATTCACCCCAAAAATTCTAAAGTGAGTTTTCAACAGATCTTTACGTTTTATTTATTTATTTATTTATTTCGTACTCAGCCAACAGCCGTTAGGCCAATTATAGGCATCGCTGTACATTTTATGGGGACTTCCAACCCCACTAACGACTGTCGTGATGTTATTATGACATCCGGGACCAACTATTTCCGTGGCAGCCGTACCCCGAGTCCCTTGAACTCAAAAAACATGTGTTTGTTCATTGGTCTGTCTGTCTGTCTGTGTGTCTGTGTGTGAACAGAATATCTCAAAAACGAAAAGAGATATGACGTTGACGCTTCATACGTTAATGAGTATAGTGACTAACTTGTCCCATTTTACATTATCAAAGATTTTTTTGTGTCTATGAAAGCTATGAAATCTTATTTGTATTTTGCTAGGGAATCAGTGCTAAGATTGACCTTCCGGAAGCCAAATTGGTCTTCGGTTAAATTTTCCTCGATGTTTCTCTCTGTTCTTTAATACATTATCTTTGTTATTATTTTTGAGATATGCGTTACTAAACTTATTGTTCTGAATTTCTCGCATTTATAACTTCCAGATTTAGTATTATATTATTACTACGTATTTTTGCAAAGTAATCTTGAATGTGTTCGGTATCATATATTCATTTTGTTAGTTCCGACGAGATTTTGTAAATACCTGGTGCTTTATTGTTGGTGAGACCTTCTAGAACTTGGTTTAGGGCTTCTGCTTCTAATGTCGACGTTCCTTTTGTATCATCCTTTATTTCTTTTTCTTCTTTTATCTCTTTCTCTAGATATATTACATTTGGGTTACCATTTTTATATAACTCTTTCTTCTCTCTGCCATTTTCATGTCATCTGCTACGATTACCATCCTTAAGCTGTATTCTATCGCTTATTTTTGCTCTTCCTTTAAATATCTTCTCGAGTTTCTTGTATACTTCGTCGCTGTTTCCTATTTTCTTTATTCTTTCATCGCAATTGTTTGCCGTATACTCTTTCTTTGCTTTTCTTGCCTGTTTATTTATTTGTTTCTCAATTGTCTATACTTTTTTGTTCCTTTTCCGTATTACTGTTGTATTTTCTTCTTCCCTCTATCAATTTAATCAGCCCACATAATTATTACAAAACCCTTGTTTGGGTTCACAAGGTGTTTAAGTCACACCAAGCCAAAAATTGTTGAATTGATCTAGACAGACAACGAAAGACGCTGGAACTGCGAAAACCTTAAGCAATATAGAGATAAGTATTTTCAATTTCTTTCTACATATAGAACATGAACCATGAACGTCGTATACGTCTAAGCTTTTACTGAGTTCATAAAAAAATGAAACTCCTATTTTCAGTTAGATTTTTTAAAAATAGCCAAAGACTAGCAACACTAGGTTTTTCCAAGAAAAATATAGCGACTATTTCCCGTATCTCTTATTATCCAGTCAAATGCCATGATTTTTCAAAATTCAAACAATCAGGCGTTTTTATAGTGGGAAAACCATTCGCCCTTAATACATTCTTAGATACACCGACCAATTTTAGAAAGGTGGCAAAACATTTATCAATTTAGACACGTAGTTCCTCATCACAAGTGTTAGCTGTTATAGGTGACCCTGTAATAGTTATTAACCTGCACTTTCGAAGTAGCGTCGATTCCGGTTATCTTAGTAACGTCTTTAGTAGTCATTCAACTAACTCGCTTGTCCTTTTCACAGGGTGGACTAGCGCCACGCTGTAGCTCTATTATACAAGAAATTATAGCTTTCTTGTATTTTTAATATCTCTTAGTCGCAACCTGCGACTGGTTATGTCAAGAAGCTTGTTATTTACAAGTTTAATAGGTATTTAGCACATTCACAAATCGAAGTTTGTATGCATCCTCAATTTAGGGAAAGAAATAGACATTTATATAAAACCCTTCTTTTTGTATCAAAAAGCTATATTTCTTATCTTTTTTTAAATGCTGACAGTAGCTTCGACTTGTATCGTGTCATTCATGTAAAAATTAAAAAATGTTATTATAGGAATCTCTCTAGACTATGCCACGTTGCAGTTTATACATGACAATATTGCTTGCGGTATATTTGTGCTTAACAAACAATAAAAAATACTAAAAATAACTACCTAACAACTTGCCGCAAACAATAGGTCAAAAATTCTAACGGAAAAGACGTAACCACAAACGCATTCTATTCAAAACAATACACTCTCCATGCAGTGAATCATCATAACCTTGAAGTAGATGAGGGATTTAGACATAAAACTATGTTAATTTCTTCATAACATATACTGAACGGGCAATTCATTTACTTTTATCAGAAGATATCTCGTTTACCCGAAATATTGAAGTGCCATTACTCTAATGTTTAACAAACTTTCTAATTTTGACATCTTTTTGCAGCAATGTTTATAACATTTATCTCTGAAACTGAAAAATCAGCTCTGAAGTTTCTGTATTTTTAGATTTTTAGCTATACCTCAAATATTTAATTTCGGCGCTCACCATTGCAATTTCCAAAATAGTAAGAGATAAAGGTTGATTAAATTGGGACAAAGTCACACATTCTAATGATAAATAATATTCAAAAAATGAATTTCATCTAGTCGCCTTAGTTTTTGAGTTTTTTTATTATGCGTTGACTATTACCTTGCTTAGAGCAAAACTATCTTGACATTATTAAGAACAATTCAAATCTGATTATAAATTTTTATTTGTTTTCACATTTTTTGAGATATCGATTTAACTTTCTCGTTTTAAATGCACATCAGAGATATGTGAAAAAGACGTTTTTTGATAGTAGCCCGTATCTTATTAATCAGAAGGCAAATGCAAGCTACAATTTTTGTTTTTTGAGCATAACTCATAAACTAAGGCTGCTGGGTCTAATTTCTTTATTGAATACTATTCAGCATTAGAATCAGCAACTTTTCCGCAAATTGGCCAACATTGTATCTCTTGCCTTTTTCTAAATTCTAAAACCTCGAAATTAAATAACACTGTATATTCTAAGATTATTAGGATATCAGCTGGTATTGCTAGTATGCAATTCATTTGATTATTGTGCGATTGATAACAAATTTTCCATATTTTTATTGTAACTTATTATTATTAATTATGATCAAAAATAGATGCAAAAATTTAAAAAATGCAGTGTCGCCTCTTTTATAAAAAACAAGTTGTCAAAGCAAAATTACAAGGGATCGTATGAAACTTCTTCTCATGTCTAGAGTGTTTTATTAAAATCCTTTTTATTTAACTACGTTTGTAAGAGTGCCATGGAAAACGAAATTCCCGAAACAAAGTTAACAACTGGTAAAAGAATGGCAAGTAATAAAAAATAAGTATTAAAATTTTCCGATGTAAAGTCGTACATGGGATATTATTCATAACCTATGTTGACAGTATAGAGTATACTACGTTTTTTAATATTACTGCAGGCAGAATAAACAAAAAGTCGTAATACCAATAAAAATATTTATATTTTGTGCAACAAATAGCTGCATCTATCGCCACATGTGGTCATACTTTTAGCATCTTAATGTGTTTAGACATCCAGATATTATCGCTCGTTGCAATTGCACACGTCTGAGTTTTAACGCTAGTAAACTTCCAATATACGTGTACTCAACTTAACAAAATTGAAGAAATCGTGCATTTTAAATTTTAGATTTTAAAACATGTATGTTAATTATGTGATTATGGTTACATATACGTATATCTTAGGATTTACTCCTACATAAGTCACATTTGCGAACAACATTTATAATTTATATTTTGCATTATGTCTTGGTTAAGCAAAGAGAACGGTCAGATGAATACTGCATAATTATTTTAATTAATAAATAATGTATATTTATATAAAGTATATAAAGTCAAATTATATACGTTTGACGTTCATTATGTCGTAGAAAAGAAAATGGTATTAGAGTGTCGCAATGGATTGTTTATGACATAGTACTATAAGGAGTTACTTTATGCCCGCAAAATTATGTCATATAAAGTACTTTATAATGGATTTCCAAAAATGTTACTAGCGCATGTATTTCATAATATATTACATGATACATTTAGTTGAGCAACGAACCACGGTTAAAACTGTTCACTCAGTAGGTAATAAACAGAACCTCACAATAATTGAATTATGGCACTTATGACACTTAATCACATATTAGATGTTAAACTTGACACCTTGACAGCTCCAAGTACTACAAGTTACGCCCTACAGAATAACGTAAACAAAATTTAAGTCAAACCCTTCTTGACCCATCTTTTAGACACCATGTAGTATAATATGATTAAAAACTAAATTCGTAAGGGTTGACTATTTAAAATAAAGTTACTATAGATCAAAGGTTTATTATTTATAGTACAAATTATGAATTAATTTTGGCAATTATAAAATTTAACGTATTGCTTGCATCACTCTGTATATAAATACAAATCTTTACAAAATAAATACCTGCTTTTTAAAATTAAACGATTATGTGCTAAATTGATACAAATATGTATTTCTATAAATATAGGTTGCTTTATAATTATTTGGAAATATGTCCTTAGTATTTTACTTTGGAATACTTCCAAAGAGTGTTGGGTAATATTAATATTAATTTATAAATTAAAGTTAACTAACAATTTTCGGGACAGTTTCACATAACACTGATAATTTCATTAACGTACTCGTTTCCATAATTGTATGCCGTTTATTTAGGATTTTTCATTTAAAACTTATGGCTTTATTAGTTTAAATAATGTAGTTCTTGCTGAGGTTTTTAGTAGCAAATGTACAATTGCTCCTTTGTTATCGGTTGATATTTGATATATTTTCCGGAAAATTACTGTAGTATATGTAGAAGATACCGATGATTGTTGGTCGCACATCCAAGAACAAATCAATAAAAAAATCTCCCAGTTTTATGACTATTTTGTGGAACATTCACTCAAAAATTCATCTATAGCCAAAAAAATTGTAGAACTATTACTATACAAAAAACAGAACCAACAATTCTATAGAGGATTGAAATAATCGATTAAATACTTCAATTAAAAAAATCGCATCCAAACATATATAGTCCGGTTAAGTATTTAAAGACTTAAGCCGACTTGTGGCTGGGAAGGAACTCACTGTGGAAGTAGGTAAAGTAAATTGACTTATATAAAACTCGATCTGAGAATTAGTAACGTATTACTTAAATACCAACAGGCTCCTGATATAAACAATGTTTAAGGTCACTTTCTTACATCCAGAAATGTGTGTAATATAAAATTGTAAAAAATACTAATTAAAATAATAAAATACAACAAACATATTCAACAAACAAAGTTTAAAAATCTGTCTAACTTTACAATTTTCTAAACACGCTACTATTAGTACTGACATTGCCAGGCTCAAACCTGGATAAAGTGTGAGGATTTAGCAATAATTACAAAAACAATTGGCCGCAACTGAAGCTCGTGTAAGAATAGACTGTAGAATGTTCTAAAAATGCTTTTCGCTAACAGCATATGCAACGATAATTGACTGACTGCAGATACAACGACCGCAAGTGCGATCATTTCGACAAAATTCTGTAATAGTGCGTTTGGATATTTATATATCACATACTGAATATTTCTTTCTATATATACCTGGGTAATGCAAAATAACGCCTTTTCCACATCACTCACTTTTAAATAAAATGTCAGGCTATTGATTTCTAAGAATTTGTTTTTGCCAGATTTATCGCTGCACGATATCAGAAAGTACATATATTCATATTTCAATATAATATATATGGCGAATAGTTGACGTATCCATATTTATTTTTAAGTCTACGTGAATTAATAAAAAGTTCAAATTGAGATAGCCATAAATTAATTAAATTTTAATAATTTGAGGAGTCTGTGCTTTAATTTGGTACGACCACCATTTTTTTCCATAAAAATGATGTAGAAGAATATGTATGTATAACCGTGATAAGCCATGTAAATTGCGTATGTTCAGAGGTATGACCAACCACCCGGTATATATGGGGCAGGAACAAGGGTGACAACAACAGAATACGAGACAAGTAATATTCTAGGTAGTGATGGGCATAACCGGACAATTTTCATAACCGAATTATTTGCATTCGAATGATATTAATAACCAAATGATTATTTGAATAAATTTTGGCTCTCGATTCGTTTCGATTTCGCCGGTTGGCGGTTTGCCGGTTGGCGGTTCACCGTCATCTGCATCGGCACCGTAACTTGCAGATAGCAGAGGAACTCAGTTAATCGTTAATTATAATAATTGTATAAACGATTTTTATTTGATTTCTAAGGAGTTTAAACCATTGAGAATAGCTATATCAATAGTAATCATAAAGAAATTATAAATATGCGAATACAAAGTATCTATTGAATCTATTTTTAATTCCTAAAATTCGACTAGTAGCCACCCTTCCCTTTTCGCTTGCACATCATACCGGTATATTTTAGAATCCATAATTTATCTACGTTCAGCCTTCCGCGGTTCTAAGGACGCACACTTAAAATTTTAAACATCGAAATCCACTTCTTGTCCCACGTTCATATCATATGACGACGGATGGTCATCGACTGCTCCGTTATTAAAAATTAAATATAAATCTGCTACGATATTGGAAAATATTATTTCGCTTTCTGTTTATCCCTTATTAGGCATAATCAACCGCGTTTTGAAGCAAAAATTTAGGCCATTATGAATTAATACCAACACAGCTTCGGCAAATCTCATACTCAGCAGAGCGTTATCTTTAATAGAAACGGCCCCATAAATTTAACTGGTCGACTGGGAGTCTCAAATGTGTTAATAACATCAACAAGCAGCCGCGAGCCTCACTTGGGTCAATCAGTACAATCTGCCTTGCTTAAGGTTATGAATGACGTATTATTTACAGAATTTCGATCACTCGCAGGTCGCTGAGATACGGCACGTAGTACGTGGGCTATTTTTCATTCAAATACTTGGAACAAAAACCGAGTTACAGAGGTTATTTCAATAACCGGATAACCGGTAATTTTTTATTCGAATAAGCCCATCACTAATTCTAGGCATTAATTATTATATTAAGTTGTTTAATAAGTAATTCTTCGGATTCTTATAATTGAGACTTGTATTGTTCGATACAATTTTATGAATGTATTAAAGGGAATTCGTGAAGAATCTATATAAATTATAAAACAACAAAATTAATATTGTTTGAGCATTTTATTAATCAATATATCATTGCAGAAAATTTGTCAAACCTACTAGTGAGTACTATTATAATTATTGAACAACGAAATAAATATTATTATTACATATTATCGCTAAAACCGAGCATTAGGGGAAATTTATCATAATTAATGAGATATTTTTTAAATATTTTACTCTAATGCAAAACCATTTATTCTTACTGGAATCGCAGTAATAATAAAATTTGCAAATATGTAACATTTCTTGGAAATATAAAACCAGTATATTACAGAAATTAGTATTTCCTTATCGAATAAACTAGAAAAAGAGTGCAATTAGGGAGATGTAAATTTTTCAATCGAGTTTCCAACAACAGTAATGAGCAGTATATTTAGATTATATAATTTTTTAATGTGAGATTTAGGTTATTTCCTGCAAAAGCGGAATTTTAATTACATTCTTATGTATGCCAACAAATAAAAAAGTAATTGATTTTATAATTATTACATAGTAAATGTGAAGTTTTAATAACATATTAAAGTCGTTTATCAGAAAAATCAAGTTCGGTACGTATAAAAAGCTGCTTCCGTATGTAAAAGATGCACTTCTGGCCTTTCTACCATGTGTGCAATGGCAAGGACGTTCACATTTTTAATAGGAAAACCTTTGACAATGACTGAAACGGCAATGAAAGGAAAATGAACTTTCGACGAGGCTTAATAATCAGCAGTGGCATTTCTGGGCCCGCGCGTTAATAATATCGCCCAAAAAGTAAAAGTGGAGGCATCTGAGAGAAAGCTGGCCGTGACTTTGTACTAAGAAGTTACTAGCTATAAAAACTGTCTTTGGTCGCTCCCGGTATGACTGTAAAACGGCTTAGACGATTAAATTTGTTCGTAAATACACATAACGTTAATGGTTAATCCGACCATTCCAAAAATCCAGTGCAACCGCCGGTGTACCGGTTTGCAAATTCAACAAAGTGGGTTGACGTAAGTTGGCGAAAATTAATGTTTAAATTCCTGGACTTATACAGCAGCGGGTCTAAAATTACGTCGTTAAATTTGAAAGTATTTTTCTTCCTGAAGCTAATGGAACTGGTTTGCTTGCAGCAGAACGGCGGAATCTCAATATTTTCCATATCGTGGTATAACATCTATAAATAGCTAAAATCATAACAACCAGAAAACAGGAATTTTTTTTTTTGCAACAGATATCTAAAATTACTGATTTGTGGTAATGAAAGCAGTTGCATCAATTTCATAAATTTTAGAGATGTAGGTCAACCTGGGAAAGTTTATGTGCATTCATTAATTTATATAAAAATATATGCTTGCAATGTTAGGTTACTCCATACAAAGTTTTTATTTTATTTATGCACACTGTGAGTAAGCATTTGTACATAATAGTATAATTTAAAATGTCTACTTGAAGGATAATATCATTAACATAAAATGTGAGTTCAACTCATTGATTAATATTATGAGTAAGGGCACAAAAACAAATTTAGATGCTAATATGGAATTCTAATTTAAGGGATTTATTTGTACAACCTGTTGCGGTTTAAATACCTTTATACATCAAGGGCGTAAAACAGGCATTTTAGCCTACGGCGTGAAAGTTATTGCACGCGGTGCAAAGCACCGAGGGCTATAACACGACGAGGGCCAAAGGCGCTGGTTATGTCTAGGGTGCGTGCAAAACTTTACGTGCGCTTGAAATTGTCTTTTAAAATGGAGACTTAGCTTAGTATTACATTTGTAGCTATGGTTATCATTAATACGTATTTATAAATGATAACTAAAATTACTTCAGCGCAATAGCGATAAAGACTTGTTTTACACCTGAAAATGTGGTATAAAAACGCATATTGTCGATCGATCGTATATAAATCTGTTTTATCAAACAGGCTGTCGAAGATAAAACAAAATAAATTAGTAAACTTTGTGAGACTACATTTCCGCTTATTTACATTCATGAGTGTAGTGTGTACAGTTACGGTTACAGCAGGCAGTGATTCATTTGGCACTCTATTAATGAAATCATTGAGCTTAATTATTAAGTATGCATTAAAATTACTAATTCTATTTTGGCCGTATAAATAAATATTCATGTATTAGAAAGAAATCGAAAAAAACACTTTAACCTTAATTTATTCATTTAATTAGCACCTCGATAACGACATACCGAATAGGGTTCAATAACTCTTTTAATAACAGAACTTCTGTATGTCTTATGTTTTATACGGTTTCAATGGGTTCCACACTTTTTTCAATAAACTACCTTTTATAACACCGTTTTTTGTATGTGTCCGCTTTCTAGAGTAATTTTAATTATCTTGGCATTAACATATTCAAACAGGAAAGAAACGTAACGAAACAATTAAGTTCTATTAGAATAAAATTGTCGGCGTAAAAAATTGAAAGAGAGCAATTACATAATTTACACAAGTTTATTTTGTAGAGGAAATGTGAGCGCATTACATGAATGTAGCTTACATTTTTTGCTTTTAATTTAAAATCGTTAATTTTTTTTCATACAAAATGTCTGTATTTTAAAACAAATTTAACAGTAGCATGTCTAAGTACATAGTACTATATACTTCATTATAGTTTTAATCCAGTGGCGGCGTTATATCCTTTGAACCCTTCTCTGCGAAATAGTGAATGGAGCCCACTCCCAAATAAAATGTTGAATGAGAATCATAATTGATAGAAGCATTCAAAACATGTGTCAAGTGTCTGAAATGCTTCAACGTGAAGTGATAATACTGTAATCAATTTTGTATTGCAAAAGATAATATAATAGACTAAGAAAATGATAATCATTATTAAATCATTTCATAACAAAGCTGTAGTTTTTTTGGAAATGTTCCTAATTATTTTTCCGGCCCCCTTCGTACCGCGGGGTCTGTAGTGGTTTTATGACCCCCACTGAATTAATTTTCTGTTAATAAACATTTATCAGTTAGTCTGAACTGAATGTATGATAAATACAGAGCTATCAAAAATAAAATTGATTGATACAAAATATGACCACTGTCTACACTGCACTTTATAAAGCTACATTTGAACTACAATTAACTTATTAGTTCATAAGACTTCAACACACGCTAATAAGCTACACAAGTATGAAAAAATATGTAACTTAAAGCAAATTTATAGATTAAATTCATAGTTAACATTGAAATAACATGTGGATAAGTTAAACAAATTGTTGAAAATAAATTGTAACTTCAAAAAATTTGACAGTTATATGTTAACAAAAAGCATGCTAGAGATTAGGCAAGTTTTATTGTTTTTTTCTATAGCACATGTTAAACTGTGCTTTTATCAACTCAAAACAAAAGGTCAAGTTCTACTTTAGCAGCAAGGGTAGATAAAGTAGCACTTTAACATCAAGGATAGATAAAGTAATTTAATTTTCTAACTTTTGTTTAAATTCAATTATCGTAGCAACCCAATTTAGCTACTGCCATTTTGAAATGTGATTGACTGTCCTTATTTTCTTTTGAAATTGTTGAAGTCTTGGTATAGAAAAAAATATTGTATTATATACGACGATAAAGTTATTTCTATCCACTCTTGAATCATTAACGTTTCGACTTCGTCTCGACGTTAAACGATTCACTCGTGGATAAAATTTAACTTTATCGTCTTGTATAATAAATTACTATTATTTTTGATCTCCCTGTACAAATACGACACACAACTATCCACTCAAATCTACTATTACATCTTAACGTATATCATAGTTAATATTGCCACACAATAGTATATTACTCTACAAGTTGAGAAAAGTGGTGTTTTTCTGAAAAAGTATGGCGTGTTTGAGTACGAGCGTTACGGAGTACTTAAACGGCCATACGAGTTCAGAAAAACCACTTTTCTAACGTGTTGAGTATACTATTTTATCGCATTTCATAAGGAATGTAAAATATTAAATTTTTAGATACAAGTGACACTAATTGTCAAAACATAACCAAGATGAGTAGCTCCAGTTGATGTTATGCGTTTGGCAGTACTGAAGTGTGTTGTTGGTGACACTGTAAGTCTATGTCAAATTCGAGGTTAGCTGCTTAGGTTTTGCCATATATGATGGGTTTTGCGTCAATCTGTGTCAAAACTGACGCAAAACCTAACCTACTAACCTCGAATTTGACATAGACTTACAGTGTCACCAACATCACACTTCAGTATTGCCAAATGTAAAACGAATCGCCGTTGCTAGGGATAAAAGTGTTGCTAATGATAAAAGTACCACATTTATTATCGATTTTGAATGAAGAAATGTAGTACATTTCCTAATGAAATGCTATAAAAAATCTTAACACCCTTAAGTAAAAAACATTTATTGTTCTGTTCCATTAAATTAAAGGAACAAACAGCTCTGATTATAACTGAAATAGATACGTAGTAAGATTTGAATAATCCTCTAATTTATAAACATTAATTTCTCTACATCAAGGTAACTACTCAACTAGAACTTCAGCAATATATGTTAACGATTAACAATTTATTGTTTGTTGCAGAACACAAAGAAATTCTTCATGGAGTTTCCGGCGAGTTTAGATCCGGGGAGCTCTCCACCATCATGGGACCTTCAGGAGCAGGAAAAACCACTCTTTTAAACGTCCTTGCTGGATACATGTAAGTCACCAAAACCATTCCTTCGACGTTAAACATGTTCAATATACATTTTTTTTTAAATATATTAACCTTGAGATTTAGATGAGTTTGCATAATTAAAATGATAAATCGCGCCAATTAACTTTTTCATTGCGCTGTCTATAAATCATGTTTTTCAGAACTCGGGGAAGTTCAGGAGTGGTTCGAATAAACGAGTCTGTGAGGGATCAAAGTGAGCGTTTTCGAAAACTGACTGCTTACATTCCGCAAGAAGAAGAACTTCGACTTGCTCTTACAACGATGGAGTCGATGAAGTTTGCTGTTAATTTGAAGCTGGGCTACAGCGTTTCGAAAGAGTACAAAACCCAACAGGTAGAGTAGATTATTAATGCTTGTTTCTCGTTCTCTTTTTAAAATACAAATGGTGGAAAAATCTATGTAAATAAGTAGCTAGGAACACGTCCCTACATTGGCAAATGTCAAGCGGTGCGAATATATAACCAACCGAAATTATAATGACGTTCCAGTGATTCCATTAGTTATTTATGTATTAAGGGTATAATTAGTAGATTATACCACAAGGGAATATTTAGAGTGCGACGCGAAGCGGTTTCTATGTAGATTGTTGGTGTTGCTATATTAGATTGTTGATTTTATTATGCTGCTTAGCAACATTATAGGTCATCTGACCATAAAAGCCATATTACGCCCGCTGTCGAGGGCCAATAAACAAGATCATGGCTCGAAAACAAAATAACGCTTCTTTACTTATCTTTATTTCAGTTGGTTGCATTTGTTGTTTCTATATTTAGAGCAACCAGGTTACATCTAACAACCAAGAAATTCTTAAAATCGGGTCCTTACAATAATAATAACAGTTTTGTCTTACAAAAAATAACCTAGGATTTATATCACAAAAATAAAAAAAAACTAGACATTTCCAGTGAAGCTTTAAGAGTAACTCTCTAAATGGACTGAGCTGAAATCTAGTGGAAAAAAACTCACATCTGTTCGATAAGGAAAAACCTGGCATCAAGAGAGTGAGGGGGATCTGAAGATCTTATGTAAAATTTTATAATTGATATCGATTATATCATTCTTTCGTGCTCGTTTTGCCCACTTTTTTCTATGTGGTTTTCCTGAATCAAATAAAAGTTTCAACTGGTAGGCATTTCGCGGGAAATCTATCAGCAGTAACAAACACTGTAAAAACTGTGACCTCCAGTATTATTTTGCATGACAATTCATGGAAACATCGATTGCCTTAAATTGGCTTGGCAGTTATCGAACCGACAATCGCGGTGTGATGATTAGCTTGTTGTTGCCCAACACGTAAAGCATCGGCAAAGCGTTGTTGACGGTAACACGTGCTGAACTATCAAGGAAATGTAGCTATATTTACAAACGTTTCAATATGACTAAATCATAACGAACAATTTAATTTCTAAAACTTCATGTATTTTGAATGTATATTGAAATATACGTTAATAGGAATTTTGATGCTTATTTTCTGAATCGAATTTGTTTTAGAAATATTGGAAAACGAGACAAATGTCCACAAGGTATTTGTTATTTTAAATGAATATCTATATTGTACTTAGCAAGCTATATTAGTGGCCGTTTTAAGCTTTCATTTTCTTTCTGTGGATGGAAGTTCCAAGTTTTTCACAATTTTGAATATTTTAAATTATTTTTAACACATATTTTCAGTGTTCTTAAGAATAGGGTAATTGATAATAATCTAACATTATGAAAAAAGTTTCATAAAGATTAAAATCGCAAATGTTTTAATAAAATTAGAGAATAGTTCAAATGTAACATTGAAACATTGCAACTTTGTAATGTAGATTTATATTAAAAAAAAGTTGTGAATAACTACTTGAAAATAATGAAAATTAAGATAACTTCTAAATATTGTTATGATAGATTATCATCCATAAAAGTCATAATGTGGATTGTACCTTTCTACTTAGGTACCTGCATGTTCGCGTGTGTTTCATCGTCACCGCTCGGGCTCACTTCGGCCACGATCGGCAATACTTCCTTATGTGGTTACCATGTTTTTATAATGCAACCATAAGCGTATAGATTTATCTAGTAACCCTGGTCCGGCACGTAAGACGACCGACTGCAATTTTTTTCTGTGCGAATTAATAGAATTCGCATTACCAAGTGTTTCATTTTACTGTTGCAGTATTATTCGCAACCTTAAGATAGTTTTCAACTGTTATTTAATCTAACGAAAGTTGTGCGTTCTTGTGGTGTGCTTTCTTTATTGAAGACGTTAAAAACTGTTTCTTATGTCACTATGTTCATTAAAATTCAGGTTAAAAAATGCAGAAACTATTTTAATTATTGAACCCACCTATGTGGTGGGTTCAAAAGCCGGTATTTTATATTTGAATATTATGCAGAAGTGTGCGCTTGCCTTGCTGTAAATATAAAATTTAACCAAAATGAAACGCCCTAGCGCGCAGTATATTCTACAACGAGCAATCCTAAAATGACATTACCAACACATTTTTGAGAAATTTTAATGTACTTACATTGTAAAGACTCCCTGAAGCCGGCTTCAGAAAAGGTCACAGTGCTACAGAACACCTACAGGCCGTTCGAATTCTAACAGAGAAAGCAACTCAATACAATATGCCCATAACGATACGATTTTTGGATTATAAAAAACTTTTGACAGTGTGAAAATATGGGCACTAGAACAAGCAAATGCTATTAAACAGTTAGAAAACGCCACACTTCAGGTCAATTCTACGAAAACACAAATAAATTTTAAAAAAACAATAATCGTACCTAATACAGCCTTGTTACATTTCACCGCTTGTTGCTTCACTCACACTTAGTAAAAATAAATAAAAAAGATAATAAATTAACAAACTAATTTATTATTCAAAACCTATACAAGATGCAGAATTGTCCAAGCAACTATAGCAATGTTAACGCGACTGCCGATGAAATGGTGGCGTTTCAACGTCTTAAACATTTTTTGTATATTCCTCCCCATTGTCTGTTCCTTCAGGATTTTATAGGCTTAACTCTCAACCGGACACATGTAGTCTGAAAAACTACGTAATTTTAAACAAACAAGTATTTCCGTCAGGCGCGTAGGAGCGTTTTCTAGACTGCGGGGGCCATTCTAATTTCAATAAAGGCTTCTAACTTGATCCATTAAACGAGCTATAATATTTCCGATTTCCTGATTATAAATTTTTAGTTTAATACTATAATAGTATATTTTAGTCACTGGTTAGTACTTAATAAGTACTATTTTATTTAAAAAAACACTACCATACAAAATTAATTAAACAATGAACAATGTTTTATCAGATTTTTACATAAGCAAAGAATACACATGAATAAGCAAACTTAAATGAGTATACAACTAGTTTTCAAAAAATAAAAAGGGTGTAAATAAAGATTAGAAATATCATAAATGTATATAAAACACAAATACAAAAATAAATGCAATTAAGAAACTATCATTTAGGAACCTGTACCAAAAACAGAAATTCTAGTTGGTAAAGCTCCTACGAAATCGTCTATAAGATCGTCTAGATCTACATGTTCTACCTCCTCTACAGTGTCCGCCAAAAAGTCGGCATAATATGGGAAACATTTGTATTTTTGATTTTTCAAAAAAACTCACGTCAATAATTTGTGCTTGTCTAAAAACCTATTTAGCCCCTATCATATATACCGAGCGATTTTTACTTATTTAGAAAATGGAATTTTTCGAAATTGTCAAAATCAAAAAGTGCTATTTTTCGAAAATTAAGTAAGATTTCAATGAGATTTTTTTAGAATTTGTTATCTTTAGTTAACTGAACAATCTCAAGGCCAGAAAACACCTATTTTTTTAAACTTCAGCTAAAAATTCTTTTTTAAATCTTTAAAATATTTTTCAAAATTTCAGAGACCAAGACTTAATATTAAAATTCAATTTTTTTTATGTGAAGACTTTCAAGATTTATAATTGGCAAAAATAATATAAAATGTTAACTACTTTAGATTTTTTATTATTTACCAAAAAGTAGAATGTTTGCATAATTTTTACGTTTTATGCAAGGTGCTTTTTAGGAGAAATATTTCTCAATTCTAATTAATATCTATTTAAATGGTTTCTAGAAACACTAATCGAGCCCTGTTAATGAATTGCTGTTACAAAAATCCTGCAAAGGTTCTTTTACAGTTGTCTAAATAAGGAGATTTTTCTTGATTCAATTATATGTTGTAAAAAGTATCCGACAACACCGATTACTTTCTGGAAAAGTTAAATTTAATATCGTTCACTCGGCGGCGATAAAAAATAAGACGATTTACAGACGGGGGGTTTTCATTACACTTCAAGTTCATATATGTTCATGTTAGTGGTTATAAGAAATACGTAAAATTATAAATTATGATGAAACTAGAAAAAGATATTTTCGAGGGGGCCAGGCCCCTCTGAAAATTATTTGAGGGGGCCATTGGCCCCCGTGGCCCCCGCGGCTCCTACGCGCCTGATTTCCGTAATGAAACCACCCACAAATCGGCCACGCCATCGAATCCTTGTCCACTCCATTTACACGATGTTGCCGTTATTTTCAACGGAATCGCTAAATAAAGTTAGTCTGCCAGACGCACATATTGATTTGTGCAATTATATTAGGATTTTAATGAACCGAAAACCAAAGTCGTCTTGGGGATAATAATTTCGAGAAAATCACTACTTCATCCGTATTTGAGAAAATCTTTTCTGTTAATTCTTATATACGTATATTAAACTTGACTTCCTTAATTTTACGTAACACAATAAGTATACCTGTAAGTAGTTACTACACGTCTTCGGTTACGGTTAAGCTTCTTGGTTTTCCAGACAATACGCAGTCACAAATGTCGTCATTCTTCGGGGGATTACTATGCCCGTGAGCTGTTTGCAAGATCTTAGAGTTCCGGATGTCGACATTTTTCGCGGTATCGCGAAATCCGCGAGTTGTTTGCAAAGCCCTTGTTGCATTTGTTACAAAACACAGATTATTCAATAAGAATTCTCTCTAATCATTAACTCAGGAATGTCATCTTTGACAAGGTTTAATTATGACTGAAGTACTATAAATTCGAAGGTATAGAACTCCTCGAATATCAGATTTAAACACGATCTATTTAAATAACAATATTTTTCATATTGTCCAGTAAGACGAAACACATAGATTAGCCTTGAATTCGGATATCTGCATAAATTAGCACGCATTATCTTTTTATGAAAATATAAAAACCCTGTTACTAAAACGTGATATTTTTGTAACGAGATAATATTTGTTTTAATGGTATAAAATAGCATTCTAGTAGTTATTTCTGCGCCACTAATTCTATTTTTTTTTTCATTTTGAAGAAATATTGTAAGATGTACCTTTCAAAATGAAACGCCCCTTTTAAAAGTTGATTATCATTATGGCTATTCTAATTTTCAACACCCTCGTTTTGCGAAGTTACGGGAAGTACAATCAAATTCTTTGTTTATGTTCTTTGGCATGATATCTTTTACTTTCCTACCAATTGTTTCATTTAATCTTCTCCGGCATCAACTAATAAATGTTAAACCTTTCTGCTGTCTTGATTACCTGAAATACGTATATTTGTTTACATTTATTGATAGATATTATTTAAAACTTAAGTCCTAAAACAGAAACAATATTTTTTTGTTACAATATAATTACTGCTGACGAAGGTTTAAAAAAAGCACAATCGACATTCTTTTACTTGGTCAAACAACTGGCATATCCTTTCTAGGTACTAGGCAAGGTCAATTTTTTAAATTAATGCGTTCCACTCATATTAAACTTGAAAACACAATGTTATGATTAAAGCTGATATTATATGCAAATGCATATTTTTTATCATTGATATGCCAGCGAAACTTTTTCCATATGTGTACTAATTATGTGAAAACAAATCGTTTAAGCCAAGTTTCATTTTGCATATTTTGCATATTTATACGATTTTGAGCATACTTTCTGGATTTTTGCATATTTGGTTATATTTAGCAATAATTTGTAATGTATGAACTTTTTGAGATTTTTTTATAAAATTTACTATTTCATTAAATTATTAATAAACATTTTATGTGCAGCTGAGATATATACTTTTACTTCCTGCAGCTGGAATGAAGTGCGCGTATCGAAATAAGCAGAGGAAAGGGGAAGTCTCTTTTAAAATCTTTGACTATATAAACATAGACTGCCAGCAACCCCACTTTTCCTGTAGAAACAATGTATAAGGAATCAACCAACATAGAATCCATTTCACGAGTGTTGGGTGAATAATAGTCTGGCGGCGTTAGGGGAAATCTCATTTTTATGTTGCTTACAACGTAAAGTTGGCGTTGGTAGTCCATGTTTATATAGTCAAACGTTAAAATGAATGACGTCTTTGAATAAAAATTAGAAAAATAAATAGTCTTATACCAAATAATTAAAATGTTTACATTATTTAGAAAACTCCTAGTTATTTTCAAAAAAATTAGAGCATATTATGTGCATATATTATAACTTTGGGTGCATATACTCAAGAAAATGTATTCATATATATGCGCATATTTTCGTACATTTGAGTGCATATAATTATCAGCTTTAGTTATGATCATTATTTGGCCACCAATAATGCTATATAAAAGCATAAACACACACTATATATGTAGAAAAATTCCGTCATATTACTCACTTCCCCTATAAAAAATTGACAGCGGTGGGTTTTTACTTCAAGGTATTAAAAGTGCTTTAAATTATAGCATCCGATGTCTCTCTCTATCTCTCTCACTCTATTTCTTAGAATTTGTATAATATTATGTTGCAGCACATTATGTTTCATAATATTAAAAAATGTAGTATACTAATTGTATATATCGATGCTATTAAATATATAGAAAATATAAATAACATTGATAAAACACCTAAAGGATAACCAAAAATAAATCAAGGAAAATGTGTATTGACCTCGGCTTTCTGAATGGTTACTTTCAATCCGTGCCTTTTACCGAAACCAAGTTTTCCTGGTTTTGCCTTCCATGGAATTATTTTCGTTTTTAGATTCACAGGAAACCTCGTCCATTGTATTTATTTTAAATTGGAATGCACTATATACAATACTCTCACTTTTGTTCCAAGAATTTATTAACTCGTGACTCCAAAACTCCATCCAAAAATAATACCTCAAAAGGCAGCAAGTTATTGTTTTGCTTGCACGGAGAACAACCAAGTCGACCTTGCTTAATTAAAGTACCTTACAGCAATATTAGTAAACGGCAGTTAACTAGTAGGCGACCGGATATTTGACTAGGAAGTGGTTATTACCGTCAGTAGAATGGAAAGCCAACAGTATTTAAAATTGTGATAAATCAACTTAAACATAAGCACAATCTAAAGCTCAATATTAGCACTCAGTTGATTACTTTTAATACATAAGCAAAATCTAATTTTAATGCACTATTTTAATTAATAACAAATTGAACAATAATTCATATGTGTTTGTATTTTTTAGTGATAAGCAAATCGTTAAATAGATCAAAATAATGAACAGGGCAACTCAAAACGAATGGCTGCAACTAATTTAAAATTAAGTAACTGACTCATAAAGATTACAGTCTTCTGCGCAGCAATTGTTTTCTCTTCAATTTAGCATTGTCACAAGGAAACATTTAAATTATGTAACAGTTGAAATCTCTTTCACTATTTAATTAAATTATTAAATCGAATATACGTAAACGTTTTAGAAAATTGATTCTGGATATTCATTGGTTTATTAGTTATTTATATATATCTATACAATTAATAAATGTTATATTACAATTTAGTACAAGAGTTTAAATTATTCAGGTGCCTTTTAATAGCTATTTAAACAACAAAGGGAAAATAGTGTTTTTAAAAAAGCATGTGTGAACACCAATTTTCAGTGTATCACTTACACACCAGACGACCAGACCTCTTCATTTAGAATGTTATGATAATCGTTTCAAATTTAATGTTAGCACAAAAAGCTGACTGTTAAAACTACAACATTAAAATATGCAGATAAATCCAACAACTAAAACCAAGATTGAAGTAATAAAGCTCGTAAATCGTAAAAAGTTAAAACAGATCGCTTCAAATAATCTATATCTAAAATGTTTTTCTTTAATTTATTGGTTATATAAGGACAATATACATAATTTGCTACCTATTGCCTACCTTTAAAAAAAGGCTTCTAAAATGAATTGCTTTCTATGCGATTTTAAAACAATGAAAATCTGTTTTAATAAAATGTTTAGGATATAAAGCAGGAGCCCACTTTTTAATGGTCGAAGAAAGATTAATAATACAAACATAAAAAAACCTCCTCAGTTCTTTCCCTTGCATTAGACAAGGGCAATTCTCATTCGAGAAAAGAATTGTGTTTAGATTTTACATTTAAAATAACTAAAATAATTTTGTTTGATTTGAAGAGTATTCGTTTAGTAGCCAAAGAAAGAAACAATAATGAAAAGAGAAGAAAACCTTGATTACAATTTCTAAAATGTGCATCCTGATGTAAAATGAATTAATTTATATCCTCTGTAGCAAAAACGCTTGTAATCACTAGATTGACAGACTTGTGTCTAGTGCATAAATTACTTTATAAGCACGTGGAATGAATCGTTGTTATTATATATGTCTGCATCTGTTTGAAAGTATCCCGAGAACAATAAACTGATTCAAGGCTGCAGCGT
The DNA here is from genome assembly GCA_940337035.1 of Agriotes lineatus. NCBI lineage: Eukaryota > Metazoa > Arthropoda > Insecta > Coleoptera > Elateridae > Agriotes > Agriotes lineatus. The sequence goes on along the minus strand of OW679197.1, from coordinate 92,312,139 downwards.
TTACACACAATGACCGGTGCATCTGCAATAAAAGGGAAAGTAAATTGAAAGGGCCTCTCTTAATCCTTCATATTTGCTAATAATTGCTAATTTGTCGGACGCAGAGTGCAATTAAAATAATTGGTTCCAAAAGGGTATCATGAGAGTTGTAGAAACTGCAAGTAGCTTATTAAGAAAGTATGTTTTGCGAAACATCTTGTACTACATAAACATAGTTTGCTGTAATTAATTGAACTTCTAACCTAGCAAATTAATTTATAAATGCTTCTTTTGTTTAGATTCGAAGCCAAAATTGAGTTACTTATCTAGTTGTCAGTTTACTTTTCAACATGTTGGAAAGAAAGAAAAAGCAGCTAACCTTACAGAGTTGATACTAATTACAGAAAGCTATAATGCTATGTTTCTTAGCTACCCATAGTAAAGAATGAAAGCTTAACAAAATAGAAAATGTAAATTTAAAAAAAAGACACTCATGACAGCAAACGTAAAAATAAAACTAAAAAAAAAGAAAAAGGCGTAGATACAAAAACATGCACGGTTCATCGTAGTCTAGAAAACCTATACATTGAAAATGTTAATTCTCTCCTGTAAACAATTTTATGTGCGTCAATAAACAACAATATTTTAATTAGTACAGTACTTATATAAATTAGCAATATTTGTTGTCAAGAGCTTATAAAAATTATTCAGTCGAGAAGCCTTAAGATATGTTGTAAACAAGATCAACCAAGAGAAATTTAGTAAAACAACTAGATGTTGCTCTGATTATACCATTCATAATGCACAAAATGCCTATTCAGGCCACGTATTAATAAGTCAAAACACCGTGGTGTTATCGTTTTGGTGTTTTCAATTTTGAGCTGTCAGCTGTCAATGTCATGCCATTTCCAATAAGTTTTTTAGGATACGCATTAAATACATTTTTAGTGTAATTCCTTTACTGATATTCATGGTATAATCTAATCGAATACTCACCCGACGACTTTATTATCAAATACTTTTACTTACAAACTCAACGGGTTGCTTTGTAGAAACACCACTCGCCTTCAGCTCGTGTCGTTTCGTGAGAAGGCAAAAGTATTTTTGATAATTTACAGTCGTCTCGTGGTATTATTACTGATTATTCAACACTATAAAGAACGAACCAATGAAAATTGTTCAATTTGTCCGAAACGGCTAATCAAAATCGACTGTCGTTGAAAACACCTACTAATAGGGAGTTTTTGCACCACGTCACGTTAAAATAACGTTACGGTAAACTCGAACATTTTAATTTGGATTGGCTGTAACGTTGACGTCGCTAGGTAACATAAGCTTTAACGGTACGTCATTTTATCGGAACGTTATGCAAAAACTCCCTAATATCGCAGTGTTTCCACGCGAACCCGATTGGTTTCGATGATTTCAATTTAATGAGTAGCCTTTGACTGACATTTCACCAAAACTTCAAAGTGAAGTTTGCAAATTAATGTCGTTCTAAAAACTCATAATAATCGTGTTAGAAGCTACAGTATTGAATTAATAGTGGAAAACGTTAAAAATGTGTGCTGTTGAACACGGTAAAAGTCATCTACCCATATTGTTGAATAATCTTTGCAAATACCACTCAAGGCAAAATTTTTTAAGAGTTTTAAGAATTTTCACCTTTTGTGGTATTACCCTTGGTAACACTTGTTTACTTGAACTTCATTATCAGAGAAATTATAGTTTTCCAATACCTGTTAAATTAGAGGTTAATGCACTCGTATTCAGTTCTAGTGTATCACTTTATTCACATTTTAATTTTTATTTAAAATTAGTAAAACTTTTAACATTTATTTATTTATTTGCAAGAAATGTGGTTGGCGCACACACAAGTAAAATTATTTTTTTGGTGCATCTCATTTTCTAAAGCACACTTGGGAGTTAAATCTCTTTTGACTGCCTCATTCCAACACTCACTATAAAAGCTATTATTCTAACATTTACATAACCTCCAGCCAATTTGAAAGATATAAAAATTGTATGCGCACTATTAATACTTAATAATGTTTAATCTTAGTAAAGCATAAAAACTACTTAGTGCTACTAAGTCGTTAATTGGAAAAAAACTCAAATAAGTAATAAATGTAATCATTTAATTCTCGCATAAGCAAAACTATTTGTACAAACATTTTTACATTCAACATCTAATACTGAAAATATAAAACCTACATGAAATTATAAATTGAAATTGGGTGTGACCGTTCTATATTTAAATAGTAAATGAGTAGCCTTTCTTCAAAATAAGACGCAAAGTTTTATCTACATAAAATTTAAAAAAATGTATTTGTATTAGTTGCCAACATTTTTCAAAGTTATTAGTAATAATATTGTCTAGAAATATTTAAGAAAAATACATCTATGTAATAACAATCATTTTTGATAAACGAAAACATTTGACGTTTTCCACATCTTTTAAAAACCTGTGCATTTGTTAAGGGATTTTACAGAGTACCCCAAAAAACAATGACTAAAAAGTGCCACATTCGAGAAAAAGTTGATTTGTTTGCTTTTGAATTATAAACTGAAATTATTGAGGGTGTTATTTATTTAAATTGTAAATACATTTCCTCTTCTCGAAATATGAGGGAAATCTTTATCTACTTAAAATAAAAAAACAAGTATTTATATTAGTTTCTATAATATTTACAAAGGTTTCTGTATATACACGTCACAGACAGGTATTAATGACATTATTGTCTACAACTGCTTAGGAAAAAGATCAAGACGTATATAAAAACAATTTATTAAGTGATGTCCATTTCGGCCTTGCAGAGAAGAGCTCTTTTTAAAGCATTTTTCTTACATATCTCAATATTTGTTGCTGTAGTGCTCGAATTTCTGCGCAAATATTGCCCTTGAGCTGCTAAAAATCTAAAACATCTAAGGTTCTTCTCAACCTTTAAAAATATGTGCATTCATTAAGAAATTTTAAAGAGCTTTTCCATAAAACTACTACCAAAAAGTTGATTTTTTTGCAATTTATTAAATTATAAATTAGTGGGGATATTATATATCTATATAAAATATAAAAACACATCTTCAATTTAGTTTCCAATACTTTGCCAAGATTTCTGTATCTACATTTTGCAGAAAGTTCTTAATACTCGTAATATTATTTTATGCGAGCACATTCAGAAAAAATCTATATCTACGTAATAACTATTATTTTTGAAAAACGAAAAGGCATGACGTTTTCCTCGATCTTCAAAAGTGTGTGCATCGGTTAAGAAATTGTAAAAAGTTTCCTCAAAAAATGCAACTAAAAAGTTGGAATGTTTCCAATTGAATTATAAATTGAAATGAATGGGGATATTATATAATCAAATTGTAACTACGTTTCATATTTTCACAATAAGAAGCATCTTGACATTAGTTTCCAATATTTGCAAAGATCTAATTAGCTACTTGTTGCAGACTGTTATTAATAATATTACTGTCTACGAACACTTTGAGAAAAAAACAAGATATATGTAATAAGTAATAACAATTAATTTTGAAAAATAAAAACATCTGACGCTTGCCTCAACTCTTAAAAATATATGGTTCTGTTAAGTAATTTTAAAAAGTTTCCCCAAAAACCAACGACCAAAAAATTCCACTTTATACAAAAAGTTGGAATGTTAACAATTAAATTATAAATTGAAACGGGTGGGGATAATGAAATTGTAAATACGTTTTCTCTTCTCAAATTAAGACGCAAATCTTTATTAACATAAAAATAGAAAAACACGTCTTTAGATTAGTTTCCAATATTTTACAGAGATCTCTGTATCTACAGAACAGAAAGTTCTTAACAATACTACTGTCTACAAACACTTTGAGAAAAACGTCTAGATCTAGGTAATGAAATTTCTTTTTGAAAAGCGAAAACATCTGACGTTTTCCTTAACCTTGAAAACTATATGCATAGGTTAAGGAATTTTAAACAGATTTTTAAAAAACGACCACTAAAAGTGCCACTTTATATAAAAAGTTGGAACGTTTGCAACTGAATTATACATTGAAATGAGTGGGGATATTATACAGTGACCGCCAAAAAGTCGGCATCAAATGGAAACAATTTTTACTTCCTTTTACAATAAAGGAAGTATTGGATTCACCACAAAAATTCGAAATTGAGTTTTTAATAGCTCCCCTGAACCCAAAAAAACATTTTTTTTCATTCGCATGTCTGTGTGTGTGTCTGTGTGTGTGTCTGTGTGTCTCTCTGTGAACAGAATATCTCAAAAACGAAAGAGGTATGGCGTTGAAACTTCATATATAAGTTTTGTGTACTATGTAGATGCGGCAGCAAGCTTTTGAAGAAAATCTCATAACCGGAAGTAGGTGATTTTTAGTTTTTTTCGATTTTTTCATAAACGGCTCTAACGATTTTTAATGTGTATTGATGTGAGATAGGTGATTTTCCAGTTGAATACTTCTAAAATGGGTTTCTTTTGTTTTTTTTCTATTTTTTTTATTAACTCCTATTTTAAATAGAACACCCGGTATATTATTAAATTTTTGAATTCAGCTTAAAATTCTAGAGAAAATTTGTCTCTTGAACTAACGCTCTATTTTGTACCGTTTTTGTAGAATTTGTAATTTTTGAAATTTTTTTACAAATGCTTAAAAATTTAAATTGCTAATTATAAGATTACTGTAAAAGGAAGTTGTGTGCGTGTATCACGCCAGATTTTTAATTTTTATTTTTCAAAAAAACTTTTTACGGCAATAATTTGTGCTTGTCTAAAATCTTATTTAGCCCCTATAAGATACCGAGTAATTTTTACTTAGTTAGAAAATGGCGTTTTTCGAAATTGTCGAAATCCAAAAACTGCTATTTTTCGGAAATTAATGAAAACTTCAATCAGATCCTTTTCTTTAACTCTAGCAAAAATTGAATTCTTCGATTTTTAAATTTCACATACCAAGACTTAATTTTAAAATTTAGTTTTTTAAGGTGAAAACTTTCGAGATTTATAATTGGAAAAACAATAGAAAATGTTTATTCCTTTAGATTTTTTATCTTTACCGAAAAGTAATATGTCCGCATAATTTTTACGTTTTTGATGCAAGGCGCTTTTTACAGAAATATTTTTCAATGATAATTAATAGCTATTTAAATGGCTTTTAAAAACTCTACTCTACCTCCTGTAAATGAATTACCTTCACAAAAATTCTAAATGTTCTTTTATAGTTGCCTAAATGAGTAAATTTTTCTGTATTCAGCTTTTTAACAACTTTTTTAGTAAATTTTTTCTCGATATTGGCTAGTAAATACATTTTTCGCAATTATTGTCAAAAAATGTAAAATTTGACAGATATCGGAAGTCACCTGAAAACTTTTGTTTGTTCCAATTCCACCTCCACATAAAAATGTTTCCCATTTGATCCCAAGTGTTTGGCGATCACTGTATGTTCAAATTGTAAATACGTTTCTCCTTTTCAAAGTAAGACGCGAATCTTTAACTACATAAAATAGAAAAACACATCTTGAGATTTATTACCAATTTTGCCAAAATTTCTGTGTCCACATTTAGCAGAGAGCTCTTAATATATTGTCTACTAACACTTTAAGAAAAAACAAGATCTACATAATAACAATTATTTTTGGAAAACTAAAATATGTGGCGTTTTCCTCAACCTACCTCAAGCCTACCCAAAAAAAGACTACCAAAAAGTGCCATTTTATACAAAAACTAGTTTGCAATTGAATTTTAAATTTAAATTAGTGCAGATATATTCAAATTGTAAATATGTTTCCTCTTTCTAAAATAAGACGCAATATAAGAAATATAAAAGAATAGAATAGAGAAACATTTCTCCATTTTAGTTTCCAATATTTTGCAAAGATTTATATATCTACATTTTACAGAAGGTTATTAATAATACTCATATTGCCAGCGAACACTAAATATAGATCTATGTAATAACCATAATGTTTGAAAAACAAAAACATTTGACGTTTTTCTCAGTAATAATGTATTAAGCGGAAATGATTTTGCCAGTAAAAATGTTTTACGAAAGTATTTTGTTTTGGCAAGGTCACAAGGCACAAGTTAGTTTGTCGAGGGCATTGCCAAATAACAACAAATCTTGAGTAAAACATTTTCCGAGCAAAATCATAAGCCCGAAATACATTTTGTGGACTATTTCCCAAATATCGGTTCAATTTGACATTTATACTGATGCACAATGACAGTTTAAATGACGTTTTTGAAATACCACCTTGATTAATACAACATATTTAGTGGTTGCCATGGATATAAGTGGTAAGAGAAAGTGATAAAATCCCAAGGGAAAATTTTGATTTTTTTCCACTATGAAAACACGTGATTGGTTGAATTTTGGAAAATCATGGCATTTGATTGGATAATAAGAGATGTGGGAAATAGTCAACCTTAAAAAGTATGTGCAGCGATTAAGGAATTTTAAACAGCTTCCCAAAAAAAAAGACGACTACAAAGTCCCACTTTATGCAAAGGTTGAAATGCTTACAGAGCTATTAGCACTGTAAATGATTGCAGCAAATAAAGCAAAAACTATGTTTGGATAATTTATATATCCAGACACATAATAAAGTGAATTAACTAACAAAGGCATTATTTCATTTAGCTTGGGCGTATTTCTTAGTTTTTTTTAATTCAATGCGGCTCACTTGACTAGACTATTTCATGTAGAGACATAACACATGCGCAATTTCATCAAATCGATTAACTTTTTTTTATATTAACACATGCTACATATGTTAAAATACGACTGTAGAAGTTTGATCTGGCATTACCACAGCAGATCCCACGATTTCTTCCGTCTTCGATGAATCTGTATACAAATATAAAAGTAAAGCTTTTACATATTTCCTTTGTAACAGACAGAACGACTGAGGAATTGCGATGGGGTGAGTTTCGCTTTCATAATAGGTGTTTAGAGAGGTTTCGTAAGGAAAATGAATAGGTGGGTATTCTTAGTGGATTTCTTCGAGATACTAGAGATTGAACATTTTTCTTTAGCTGATAAACTATTTTATAGCAATTTGAGAAATTATTGTTATAACTGGGGTTGTTTGGGTATGCTCAGATGCGAGCAGCATAAAATAGAGATGGCGGGTTGATTCTATTGGCTGTTATTTTGCAATACTGTAGGCTCCCTATCGGTTGCTAAAGGCTACGATGGCAATTCGTTATGACTACTTTTTTGACGTGTTTCTGCAGTCAGAATAATTCCATAATCAATTCTTGTTCTGATGAGGCTACTGTATATATATATAGCAATGCGACTGCTCCCCAATGATGATTTCCTAGTATTTTCATCGATCCCAGCCCTATCGAGTAAGTGTGTTTTATGTTGCCTTTCGGGTTAATTTTTTCAATACACTAAAATTCCATGTATTCTGTGCTATTAATGTGCATATTGCACACATATTTGTGTGTTATCTTAAAATACCAATTCTCATAGTTTTACAATATGTCAAAGTGGTGGATGCAACTCATCCATGACTACAAGGCGACGGCGGCGTGGAAACACTGCTAATATGAGAATTCCTTAGCCCAGTGGCAGAGGCAGATGATTAAATTAAAAGAACATAAACTTACTGACCTGTAAATCTTATCGACAGCGACGTAAGATCCGCTAGATTAATTATTGTAAAGCTATTACTGTAAATCCCGCTTGGGTGCTAATCAATGCGAAACATTATGCCTCCGCAGGATTACTGGGCGGAACAGCATGCATCCGCGGGATCCACCCCCTCGATTACCATATAACCATCCAGCACGAGTGAGAACCTCTGACGTCTATCATCTGCTGTAACTGCCAAAAATCTACTAACATAATACAATCAATGTGCATTCTATAGTTGCGCCCTTGTCACAGCCCCGAAAGTTATGCCCTGATTCAGAATTTTAATCCTAACTCAGTACACACCCCTCGACATTTAAGATGTACGTGCAGTTTGGGTGTCCAAAACCAAAACCGTTAAAAATTATTCACCTTCAACAAATAAAATATTTAACCCTAATGCGACAAACAATTTCTTAAAAACCAACACTTCAATACTGTTTCTAACTACTCCGTCGCAAATGGTTTTAAGATAACAAGCTTTAATCGTAAGAAACAAACAGAAAGACCTATACAATGTCATATTGATTGACATTAAATTAAAAATCATTGTCTGTGTTTGTTCCAGTGCTAAAACTGATTAATAATATATTTTGTACAACACAGCTACTATCGAAGCTAGGGCATTGTTACAAAACGATAAACGGATACATAAAATGGAAATCTACTGATATAAATCCAATAAATTTAAGCTTCACTTGTAGATTACAATCGGTATCGCCCATCAATTACGAATGTCTAGCTACGTTTCTCCGAAAAGCGATTTTTATCGCAAGCGGTAGTTCAAAGTATGCTCAAAATGGAAAACTCGAACGCATTTTGAATACAATAAAATCACAGTTTCCAATCTGCCGATTAGTAGCAACTGTCGCCTGAAAAATTAACCGACAAACAACAATCGATGTTATGCTCTTGATAAACTTTTATTAGCTGCAATTGCCAGCAACCTTGACTTGCCAATTGCGTAACGCTGTCATTTCCACCCACAATTGCAAGCATTAGTATGCTGGTACGCCGCTGATAATTTGCCCGTAATTACGTATGTCAACATATGTCTAACTTCATTTTCCAGGTTACTGAACTGCTGGAAATGCTGGGGCTCGAGCAATGCCACGATACATTGGCTTCCCGCCTGTCAGGGGGCCAAAGGAAAAGACTTGCCATAGCTTTAGAGCTAATTAGCAACCCTCCAATTCTGTTCTTGGATGAACCAACTACGTAAGTTTGATTTTCAGTTATTTCAATATTTAAACTAGCTTTCACACTGCCTGATGAAAATAGTCAATCAATATACGTATGAACTTTTGACATGCTTAGGTATAAAAAAAAGTTCCCAGAGCACTTGACAGTCTGCATCACAGCTGGCCGTGTTAGTGGCCTAGAGTTACGTTGTATATTACGTATATAAATATAGAATTGATCATGAATACTGTGAGTAATCAAGTTCAAGTACACTATTACAAACAGAATAATGAGAACTGCCGCACTTGACCTCTGCATTTGCTGCACACGGAATCGGTACTTGATAAATAATAATTGGGTTGAACACTTTTTATTGCATGACTTTCCTGATAATCATTTTTTAAACAAAGGGTATTACATTATAGCTACTTACATTCATACATTTATTAGACATAAAAAAACGTCTAAGTCGGTAATCCTACAGTTGCATTTTAAAAATATTTACCATTTAATTGTGTGATACTGTTATTTTTGGAATAGCACATTGATGCAATAAACCTGTGACCATATCATAAAATAATAATTTAACATTGTTTATTTCAATCTTTCACGATGTACTTATATCCAAGAGCTTTCTTAGGATAGGATTTGCTGATTCCTTCATTTTACTACTAAGTATTATATCCATGAAAAATCAGGAAATGTTTTTACTCAGAACTTCCCTCGCAAATGGAAGTTTTGAAACTCAAAAGATAGAAAATATCAACAAAATCAAAAGAATTTAATTTTTAAGTTGTTCACTTTGTATCTGTTGGCTCCACAATACGCCTATTTTTGTCAAGAGTAAAAGCCTGACCCATGTGCAAATAATACTGTTATTTAACTAATAGTTCTCGATTTAAAGCAAAAATAGACTAAATTTAATTTTTTAAGGTGGTACCCTTTTAATATTTGACCGAAAGTATATTCGGATCTGTGCCATGTAGACATCTAATCCGCATGCAAAATATTGGCTTCCTCCAACAAATAGTTTCTGAGTTATACCGCAAACAGACAAATGGACTGATGGAGGAACAGGCAGACGAAGAGACAGATGGATGGAATTGAGAAAATAAGTTTTTCGTCAGCTGGGGACCCTGAATCGTGAAGATCGGAAGAAATCTCGGATTTTTTCTATTACAATACTTCCTTCACCTTAGGGGTCTATCGGTCTGTCGTCTGTCCGTCCGTCTGTTTGTCGTTCTGTCTGTTGGCGGTATAGCTCAAAAATAATTTGAGGAAGACGATATTTTGCATGCGGATTAGATGTCCACCTCGCTCGAAACCGAATATACTTTCGGTCAAATATATACCGGGTGCGTACCTTTCAAAAAATCATTCTGTCTATTTTCGCTTTAACTCAGGAATATATGAAAGTAACTATTTGCACGTAACTCAGGCTTTTACCTCTAATGAAATGGCACCCAACATATATAGGTTGAAGATCGTACAATCGGCGCGTCGCTTGTAACACAGCCGAAAGTGGGCAAACGTGGCGAACTGGTATAAGCGTCTGACTGATAATCGGATTCCGCCGGAGCTCCAGTTCGAATCCTACCAGTTATATCGTTTTTATTTGCAAATTCATGTAATCGTAAATGTTTATTTCCACAATTTCAGTATTATTAGCAAAGTTACAAAAATTGTGCCAATTTTGTATATAGCTAGTTAATTTTGTATGAATCTTTATTTTTTGTAAGCTGTTCAACCGCTGCTTCTCGTCTTCTTCATAATGTTAGTAAATCTGTGGAATTAAAAAATTCAAAATTCTAAACACGCAACCGGTATGCATTCTTGGTGTGTCGCAGTATGTGACAATTAGCCAAATATGAAGTGGAGTTCTATTATGCGACATGGCGCCTTTGGTGTACAAAAAATGATTGCTTAAATAGTTTTTCCTTTGATATTTTTTAAATTTTTAGTGTCAAAACCTTCACTTGCGAGGGAAGTTTCTAGTTAAGCCCTTTACAGTTAAGCCTATCTTCATCAACTTCTTGTCACATAATCTTTTCTTTAATATTTGAACGTTTCCAAACATCCTTAACAAGCAACTGTATACTATATACAAGGTTAGAATAATAAATAGTGGAATATACAGTAACTGTACAGGTTTTTTACCAGCAGTAAATGTTTTTCTGATCAAAAAATTGTATATAGACTTATACTTTTTTCGACTTCTTAACAATTTGCAGTATGTTACAAAAGAAATACGAACATTTATTAATGTAATAACACAAAAAAGGTGTAACAGTTCTAACGGGCTTGTAAAGGAACAACAAACACATTACACTAAATGTTCAAAATTACCTCCACCAACTTTTATGCATTTCTGGCAACCCGTCACTATATCACCACATCATTTCGACTTATTCTTTAACATATTGAAAGCATTTTTAATGCGTTCTAATAATTCGTGTCGGGTGCCCTTTGGTGTTCTGTACACCTACGATTTCAGATATGAAAATCCAAAACTGTAATATCTGACGAGCGAGGTGGCCATTGAACAGATCCACCACGGCCAATCCCATGCTGATTGTAATAGATGTTTAAGCCATCTCTCACCAATCTGCCATAATAAGCTGAAGCACAATTTCACTAAAACCATCCATGTTGACGAGATAAATGGGCACATTATTGATTGATTTATATATTATTTTAACATTTTAAAATTGCCGTAACTTGTTAAGGAGTCGAAAAACAGTATGTCTAGACAAGATTTTTTTATCAGAATAATATTTCCTATCTATCAAAACATTTACGGGAAACAAACCAGGACACTCTGTATAGTCTAATTTCCTCAAAGTTATGTTAACAGATGATATAAACATTAACAATTTAAAATTTAGCAGCCGCGTAACTTTTGTGCCTGGATATCATTTGTAGACAAAACTGTATAAAGCATCAATTTTCTCTTCTAACTTCAAAATCACTACCTACTGCCAGAAAAGTAGTCTACCAATATTTTTTGTATAATTTATGCAGTGGAAAGGTTTTGGATCATTAGTGTAAATCTGCCTGACTACCAGTACTGGTACTGGTAATTTTAGGTTAAAAGTTTAAAAGGGAATTAACACGGCTGAAATGGTCGACGCGAACAGAGATGCCCTTTCGCCAGGGGATTTAGATAGTTTTTGAGAAATAAAAATTGGGAGAAAGAAGGGTAATTAAATTTCAAGTTTGCCAAAGCTTTAGTACCTACGCGAATTTGTACTAACAGGAATACCAAACTACTTCTGTAACTGTTCTTCTATTGTCCATCCTAATTAAGGATTTTTGACACATTTCTATCTTCCTCTCGGTTCATCTGCCGGAAAAATATATCTAGGTATCTACCAGAAAGTTACCACCACTAAAAGTAGGCCTTTTAGCGCTAGCTTTTTTCACTAAAAGTGACGTTTTATAATTTAGCGTGTTTAAAATGAGATCAGCTGTTTACTTTTAGCACATGTGTTATAAAGTGAAGTGAGGTTATAAAACTACAATTTCGAACTGAAAGTGAGGTTGTAAAATTATTCTAGTTACTTGCGTTAGAGGTAAAGTGTTTTTTTAAAATAATTAAAGCGTTATGTAATGAACAAAGTCAAATGTGTACTATTATAATTACCTTTGATAACTGACTTTGACAGTACTGGCTCTACAAACATTCACCTGCGCTTCAAGGCCATCTCTTTATTATGACATAAATTATAACTGTCATAAATGCAAACCTTTGTTAAATCGCCTTCGGCTTCGTTTCATAATTTTCATGTCTCGTGCATAAACATCAACTTTTAGCACTTGTTGCATAAATAGCTATTATTTAAGCTTTAGTCACGTTTCCTGTGCACATAAATAAATAAAATGTATGTTGTTTCGCTGTCAAAAATTCTGCGGGGTAAATAATGAGGACTATATGACGACAACGATGCGATTAGCAGACTGAAAATTATTCTTAATCTCGAATGCTGATTGTTTTGGAAAAGCATGTAAGTTATCTGATTAAAACCGGACAGCCAATAGTTTGAGGGTTTGAATTTTTGATAAATGTTTAATGTTAAGGCAAATATTTTAACAAGAAATTTGAGTATAAGAAGACAAACGTTTAGGTATAGTCGCTAATTACAGAAGTAATATATATTTGGGGAGATCATTTCCACCTACATTTAGGGTTACGTATCACATTAAAAATTTCAAAAATTATAAATGTAGATATATATTGAACGGTGCCATCATCAGTTACAGTAAAATCGTAAATTTAATTGAATAATCGTTAACAGTTCTTGTATTTTGATTGACCAAAAAACGTTAAAATTTTTTACTTTTACATATTATCGATTAGCTCTTCTCCACCTTTTCTGCTAAATATGAAAAGTTTGAACTCGTTTTGGAATTTTATAAATTTGCATATTTAAAATATATAAGAATGCACTGAGCTTGACTAGATTATTATAATTGCATTCATTTCCATAAAAATTAAGTAATTCGCTTAAGTTATAAGGAACAGCTCTGCCATGATTATAGCAAGAAAGTGAACTTTATGTTTTAATTGATCCAGAATATCATAAAAATCTAAATTATAAGACTTTACATAACCTGTAGATGTAAATAATAGTAGTAATTATAACTACTACTTACTTTAATTATTAACCTGGAAAGGTTGTCGTCCATTTTCTGTTATTTATTGTCTTGTTTTTTCTGTACTTAAGAAATTAAAGTAAAGCTGCACTAATAATTATAATAATAATATCAAGACATAACTACCATGATAACCTGCAATCCATATAAAAGTTTTTACGGGAAAATCTAATAACAAATTATTAGTAATAACCAAGTTTTGGCGTTATTGCAGGATAATATACTTAAGTAACACCAACTCATTTCATTCTTTTATGTTTTACAGAGGATTAGACAGTTTATCCTGCAGTCAATGCGTATCTCTCCTGAAACGTTTAGCACAGGAAGGTCGTACAATTATATGTACGATCCATCAACCATCAGCTTTAATATTCGAAATGTTTGATCACTTATACGCTTTAGCAGAGGGTAGGTGTATATACCAAGGCCCTATATCAGGATTAGTGCCCCATCTTGCCACAGTAGGACTTCAATGTCCACCCTTTCACAATCCAGCGGACTACTGTAAGTTCCTGTTGGGTCATTTAAATTCCTAGCTGACAGTTTATTCGTTTTAGTGATGGAAGTAGCAATTGGAGAATACAATACTGATCTCAAAAAGTTGTCCAGTATTTCCACCGTACGTAGTGCTCGACACCTGCAAATTGAAGCAAATGCCAAAGGTAGGAAAACGTTCTTGGCTATGTAATGGTATCGTACAGTTTGAAAATTGCAGGTTTACTTCAAACATTAATAATTTATTGCGCTTTGTTGCTTTTCACAATGCTGTAATTATTATGTTCTAGTTGGCTGCTGAAGTTAAAAATTTGTCGAAACTTGTAATTTTATTAGCTGAATTTCCCAATTACTTTCAAAATCGTGAAACGCAGACTGCGCGGTCCCAATTACAATTGTTGAGAAACAGGCGAAAGCTTTACGTTAAAGTTTTGTCGTGCACTTTTATTTTCCTCCTTGCAATTACAATTAATCTTTATGATTTACTTTAAAATATTCTAATTATGTCAATTAAAACAAATTATCTTGCAGATAGCCAATTCTCTGACAACTTCAGTAGAACCAAGAGCATAGAAGACATCGTGGAAGAATCGTCACCGTTGCCGGCCTCGGGTTTAATGCAGTTTTTCCTGTTATATAAGAGAAATCTTATAAGTGCTCGCAGGAATTATGTAAGTGACCCGAAGACACAGATTCACTGTTTGCTAAGTGGTTACTTCTTATTAACTACAACCAGTTGTGCTGTCATAATAAGACATTTTCTGTGCAAGGGCGTCTGGCGTCCCGCTTGCAACACCCGCGATTATTATGATTTCTCAAAAGTAGCACAATTCTCCCATTCTTACCAATGTATTTACTTTACAGATTTATCTAATCAACCGACTGGTTGCTCATATATTCATTGGCTTCCTCTTTGGATATCTGTATAGAGGAGTTGGCAAAGGTGCAGACACAGCATTAGCTAACTACGTTTATTTATATGGAACACTTTTACTGATTGTTTACACGGGAAAAATGTCAGTTACTTTATCATGTAAGTAAATTCTGTCCTACAATATACATGTACATAAAAAATTAAGCTTCGGTCTGTTATACGACAGCAATTTTAAAAATATGTGCGAAACTTAAAATTGATCAGGAAAGGTTAGAATAATACATAGTGGAATATACAGTAACTGTACAGGCTAACAAATTGGCCAGTTTTGCTACTAGTAATAAAATAGATCATGCATAAATATTTTTAAAATTTTTAGTGTCAAAACCTTCACTTGCGAGGGAAGTTCCGAGTTGAGCTCTTTACAGTTAATCCTATTTTCATCAACTTCTTTTTGTCACATAATCTTTTGTTTAATATTTGAACGTTTCCAAACATCCCTAACAAGCAACTGTATACTATATACAAGGTTAGAATAATAAGTAGTGGAATATACAGTAACTGTACAGGCTATCAATTTGGCCAGTTTTGCTACTAGTAATAAAATATCTCATGCATAATTCAATTCTAAAATTTATTTGATTTCAAAGCATTTTTTCGCTACCATTATCACTATCACCGGATCTTAATTTAACAAATTTTTAGATTGGTCTCATACCTGATAATATATTTTCATTTATTACATTAAATTCAGTTGGGGTTAAATATTTATTCAGAATATTCCTGTTAAGACGCCTGCAAATTTCGTTTTGCACCGTTACCTCCTTGTTAGTCAAAATAGTACATACTCAAAATGGGCTTGATTGATTATTATAGTCTGAAGACTTTTATTACTCTCATTCTCTATTGCACCATAACACAACAAAGTCAACAAAAATACACTGGGTGTGTTTGCACGGACCTGCACCTAAATTTAATAATAAAGCAGTTTGACATATGGAACGCCTAATTCACATTCTCGTTTTTATCAGCTATTAATTTATCGTTACACAATCTATCTTTAACATTGAATTTTATTTAAAATTTAAATTACAAATATTTGTTGCATGACGACTACCCAAACAACTTAAACACGTCAAATCTGGACGCTCTTATATAATTTTCACTTAAAAATAACTGCGCTTTGTGAACGTAACTGAAATTAAATATTCTCATAACATTTTAATCCTAACACCAAATTTATGCCATTGTTCATTTTCCAATTAACCTTATACTGAATGCAAATCGTTATTTACGTACCAAGCGAGTAAATGTATGGCCCGCGGCGTGAAAACTAGATCTCAAGACGTAGCCTCAGGCTCTAGCACGACAAGGGTCATAAACACTAGTTACACATGAGGTGCATACCATGTTTTATTTATGTACCAAGAGCGTAAGAAGACATATATGGTCTTTACGGTCCGCTTAGTGTCACTGAGCGGGTTGTAAAGTACTTTAAGGCCCTTGGGTTGTAAAGTGACACATCACGGCACTACAGCTCTGGTTGAGCTCTGGCCTGCTCAAGCACTCTTTGCCATTCAGATTAATCTTTAGCGCGGATTTTTCATCTATTTACACCGATGTTTCTCAGACCTTTCTCTACAGCATCCAGGTAGCATGTTCGAGGTCCGCCTACTGATCGCTGTCCTGCGGGTGCCCGCTGATCAAAAACTCTCCCAGAGGCGCACTCTTCGTTTGTTCTTTGAATAATATATGCCTAATCCATCTCAACTTTGATATTTTGTGAACGGTATGAGCTCGGGTTCCTCAAAAATCTAGTCGAGTTCAAAGTTGTACTTTCGGCGCCGCTCTTCGATTTCAAAGATGACACCATAAATCTTTCTTATTACTTTAAAAGTGACATTACGCCCTCAAAAATAAGATATACAGACCAATTCCTCCCTATCGAATGTAAAATGGTTTAGAAATTCCTTTGTATCAAAATTGTGTTTTTTTATTTTTCAAATGCATTCAAGAATTTTTTATATTACGTCGTTTTCGGCAGGGCTTTTAATTATATAACAAAAATTCTTATTCCATCGTAAGAATCGCGAGACCACGATTCTCACTACACTCTTATACAATAAAAAAAAATTTTTTATTCAATCCGACCATCTCGTTGCATGATTAGAACAGTTTTTCGTCTTAATTTTTCAATACAAAGTAAAAATAAATCAAAAGTATACTTATCTGGATAGCATAGCCCTTATAAAACATAGAGAACTGAATGTTAGAATTTTGCCTTCGTTATGATAACCTTTCCTTTGCTTGCATAATAAAGATAAGAAAGAACACAATCACTAATGGCGGTTAATACACAATGCCAGTGTGAATATGCATAGTGGGAATATGCGGTGACAATGCCGATATTTTCATTTTTTTGCCCTCTGAATCCAAGTATTGATTTAAAACTGGTTATTATACATGAAACTGTGTTCGATATATTGCAGAAAAATTATTGAAAACTCTTTAATATAAAAAATAATATGCATATTTTGAAGCAGGATAGCCAATAGCCTAATCCATAATGCTGTTGATGATGATAATAATATAAGGGCTATTTTTTCCAACCTCCGATTTTGTAGAAATGAAAAATAAAACTGAATATGAAACATTTATTGTATTGAAAATGTAGGTACATCTCTCGAATACATTTCTACATAATCCCCATTTCGATAAAGGCACTTGTCATACCGTGACACACGTTTTTGTATGCCCTCCTCAAAGAAAGTTGCCGCCTGGTCACTCGGCCAATATTCGCTATTCGCTATTTTAGCTTCTCTGTACTCTCTTGACAATGAATTTCGACTGAATTATGCCCTACGGGATTGATTGCTGCTTCAGCCAGAAGAAAGAGAATTAATGCTTACGGCGCGCAGTTCAGACTTGGCGGGCGCAATACGCCGTAATTCGCTTTCTTCTGGCTGAAAATATAGACTCTGAAGGTTAAAATTGAGCCCAAATTCATCGTCAGACGAGTACGGCTTATGAGCGACGGCTATTTTCAAAAACGATGGATAAAGAAGAAACTAAAAACCAACGTCAACAGATGGCTGAGTGACCAGGGCGCAACCTTCTTTGAAGATGGCATACAAATACTTGTGCCACGGTATGACAAGTGCCTTCATCGAAATGACAATCATATAGAAATATAGCTGAGAGATGTATATTTTCTATACAATCAATTTTTCATATTCATTTTGTTTTCTATTCCTACTGAATCGGAGGTTGAAAAAATACCATATTTTATAAAGTTGCCTGATTAATTGTATTTCAACCTTCCAGCAATTTTGATAGGTGAATTGAATGTAATATAATACATACAAAGATGGGCCACGAAAGTTGAAAACTTGGAGCTGCAACCCAACGTACACGTACCATGGCAACACAGATGTTTAATATTTATTTTTTAAATATTTTGATCAGAGACTTGCTGTTACTGAAACGTACGGTTTTTCGTCTGTTTGTTAACATAACTTTTTGTTGTAATTAACTCGAAATTGCATTAATGTCATAAAGACGTACTGAGTACCTTCATTGCTGTGATAAATGTACATTGGGTTGCAATTTCAAAAAGCAAAACTTAAAACATTATTCTCTGACGTGAATAATATAACTCAATAACATAAGTAGTTTTGATTTTTTTTTAGATAAAAACAAAATCGGAAATGTGAACCTCAATAGTCATGCTGACATTGTCTATGCGAAACACGTCCTTTTCGCAAATTAAAGAGCCGTACGTTCAATATAAATGCGATTTTATTTTGGGTTGAAACTACTCTCTTTCTTGGTACACCTATGCGAGTGGTATTCGAAAAATATTGACCGCTACCTTGTTGAACTATTCTTGTAATGAGACCCCTTCGTTGGGACATTAAATTATAATGAGACGTCTCGCACGCCTTATTATTTTTACAAGTTATGTGCCCTTTTGTTGCCAGCTAGTTCGGTTTACAATAAAATACCTCTTACATCTATCCCAGTAGTAGTTATGGAGAAGTCAATGCAACAATGCTCCGGAAGTTGGCCCAATCTGGCTCGTAACTAGCGAAAAACAGATACTTCAAACTACTACTCAACTAAAGGACACGCATTCAATGTATACAAATAGAATAGGTGTCCCAACAAGAGTGCGCGTTTTAATTTTTGAAAAAAAAACGGATCATTTATTCCAAAAGTGCTGATATTTGTATTTTAATATAGAGACATTGAGTTTAAGAGTGGGACACCATATTCGACAAACGGCCGCCAGGGCTCTGCTGGCACACTATCGCTCTTTTGACGAAGTTTTCGATTATGTTTTCGCACAATTGCGGCTCAATTTCGCAAATGACGAGTGGAATCTCGTCTTTGAACCCATTGTTGTTGCTTTGTTGGCATAGGCCTGAGACTTTACAAAACCATTTTGTAATTATGCATTTCTTTCGAATATCTTGATCAATATTAGAACTGTTGCATAAAGCACCAATTAGGCCGACTGAAAGTTGTACGTAATTTGCGAACTATTCCTGCAAAACTTGAGTTTTTACAATAATAATGCCTTGTTTATCCATGTAGCGCCCTTGACTAATAATCGCAATGTGTATAGATAACAATTTTCACATTTTGATCGCCGTACTGTGGACAAAACGAAAATGTCGAGAAATTAAAATCGCGCACTCTTGTTGAGGCACCCTTTATATTGGCTTTTGAATACACACATAAAGCAAAAAAGAAATTAGGTTTACCCACTAGAATAAATTACCATTTCTGAACACAAGAGTGGTAACTAAGAATGTGTAATCAACGCGCATTAGCTGGTTTCAACGGGCATTTGCATATCAAATAAAATCAGAATAACTATATCTAAAATACATTTGCAATTAAACAACATTAAAAAGATACCAAAGTAACTGTCTTTGATACGAAAATATTACGTTGCATATAAGTCCGGCTTCACGCAAAATTTTGCCGCGTTTCGCATTGTAATCTGACACACCCCTTGAGAGCTGACGCTTAAACTCACGCATTTAAACACGATCTATAGGACGCACCCAAAACGCTATTTGTTATACAATATTCTTTGTTGATTGCAACAAATGTAAACCAACATTCTTTAATAATTGCGTATAGGCACGCAGATCCGCTGTTTGTGCACCTGTTTTTGGCACTTCCTCTGTGCTCGGAAAAATCGCGGGGTGGATCTGGAAGTGCGCTTCAATGAGCGGCGCCAAACGCGGGGCGTTATTTCAGCGCTCCGCACGAAATTTACTTGTTAGGCGTAAGCACATTTTTACAGCGCGAATAAGCGAACTTCCCTTCGCAAGTGTTGCACCATGAATGCCTCGTTGTTCTCGATCAGGAGAACTCAAAGTGCGGTTCCGCGTCGAAACTCTTCACTTTCGTCTTATTGTTAAAATCACTGCACAAGCCAACCGGTGGCGTGATTCTACCGGTTAGATGCGTATTGGCGCCCAGTTAAATGTATTAAAATTCAAATATTACATTGTGCACATGCTCAAATTGGCTATGTATGAATATATTAATTGCTGTCAATGAGCTCAGGTGTAGTGAGATCAAGTCCCGTTTCATTCATTCTTTAAAAGGAGTCATATTTAAAAATATTTTTAAGAAGTTTAAATTAGGTACTTATAATTGGATGAATGATGTAACATCTCATACACACCTTAAAAACAAAGTAATAGTACACATGTTATAACTTTTACTACAGTCAATGGTTATAAATGTCGAGCTGAAATCGTACTTTCTCTAATCTATTTTAAGCTACATTTAGAATGACAGATAAGTTTCATAGCTTTAAATGTTTTACCGTTAGGATTTCCTGGTACAACAGCAAACATGTACTTACATTAAACATGGCTTAATGTCATACAGGCCTGGCTAACCTCTGATATTATATTTTATTGTCTGTCTACCCATGTATTTGCCCAACATAATTAGCAAATAATAGGTACATACTTAAAATAATAATTGACTTGATTTATTGTATAAACAGCACATTAATTATTTTCATTTTGTAGTTCCACTTGATATGAAGATTCTGAACAGGGAACATTTCAATCGATGGTATAACTTAGGCCCGTACCTTCTGTCTGTGATATTACTGGAGATACCTTTTCAGGTAAGGAATTTATTTGTATAAAGAATCAATATTTATTCTTGAAACTAGATAATACAGTATTGTGTATTAATGTGTTTAAGTAAATCATTAAATAAATTCTCACTTGCAGGTACTGTGCGCGTGGTGCTACCTAGGTATTAGTTACTGGCTCACTGAACAACCCTGGGACTTTCGCTTATATCTATTTGTTGGATTTTGTACCTTAAGCACTTTATGTGCTCAAGCTTGGGGTTACTTCATTGGAGCTACAACACCTATTAAGGTATGCATTCCTTCCTATATCTATCCGTTCTTATAATAAAAATTTCAAATCTCGAAACATCGTAACATCAGTGAAACGAGCATCAAATATTAATACTGAAATTATAAATAGTATTTCTTGCAATTTTTGGGACTATGAAGTAGGAATTAATAAAACTAAGATTATGGCAAAAACCTAGCAATGTGTACCTTTATACAAGAAGAAGTATGTAGGCTAGCCAACGAACTCCTATAGGTACTGAAATTAAGCTTAAAACTTTTAAAAAGCACTCAAATACTCTAACAACTAATGCAGTTATAGTCTATGTATACGTTCTAACACAATTCGCTTGGTAAACCTACTAATACAATTGTTTTATATTTCAGATTGCAGTATTCATAGGACCAGTACTTGCCTGCCTCTTTTCCGTGTTTGGCTTCTGTATCCGCTACTTTGACACCCCAATCATGTTTAGATGGATGTTTCACATAAGCTATTTCAGAGCTGGGTTCCAAGGAACCGTCTACAGCATGTACTCCCTAAACAGGACTGATCTAGAATGTCCAGAGGAGTTAATTTATTGCCATTATAAGCAGCCTTCAAAGATATTAAAAGAAATGGGAGTAACGGAGATCAGTTTGTTCAGCAATATGTCGCTTATTATTGGAATTAGTTGCCTAATGCATGCTCTGACGTATATTGCGATTTGGTTAAAATTACATAAAAGATAAGGCATATCCTAGGTTTTCAAAAGTATTTAGATATATACGTGATATTATTTATTAGCACTAAGAAACTGTACTGCAGCACAAACTGTGAATAATATTTTGTTGTTTTGCTGTATAAATCACACCACAGAGAAGTTTCCATCTAGGTAAATGAAATTATGTTATTACATCCACATAATTACTAGGTACCTATACTTTGAGTGCTTCGTTAAAAGTACAAGTTACGATGCAATACTTAAATAAATTACAGTGCTTATATACAATAAGTACTATAAGGAACAGATAAGGTAGAAGACACTGTATTGTGGAATGGAATCATCTGGAAAAGACACTAGATTTATTTTTTTACTAATTTAGTTATTAAAATAGTAAAACCAAAGATGTTATTAGAAATTTGTGATCAATAACATCAATTGTACTTATGTCTTGACTATCATCATTAGTACCTAATTTCCTTATTACACATAAATAAATTATTCTCTTGTAATTTACTTGCCAATTTTCTTTTAGTTACCTAGTCAGAAATCAGTATGTAACAAATAATTTATTGAAATAAAGAATTCTGAGAGTTATATTTTCATTAGTTTAGCTGTGAGTTATATTTCTCTTGTTTTAAATATGTAACTTTAGTTGAAGCTCGCAAACAAGCATGAAATATATGCGAGTTGTTAATAAAAATGTGTTAAAGCACTTCATCATTAATAATGATAATTGAAAACAATATGAGTGTAAATAAGTTCTCCAACCATCAACTAAAATCAAAACAAAACAGAATCTGGTATATATTTAACTGATATTGTAGAAACACTATAGCTAACTGTTTTTTACAATGGAAAAAGCTTTCAAAGATTGTATAAACAAATTTTTTTAATATAGGTAAATTGCTTACTAAAGTAATATTGTGTGATTGTTAATTGTTTACTCCATTCCGTTATTGACCTTTTTTATGAACTTAAATAGTATACAGGCTGATTTTTTATCATGTAACAACTTGTAGGTAACCCATTATGCATGCCTCTGCATAATGGGTTGCCTAAAAATGCATGCTTCTGCATAATGGGTTGCCTACAAGTTGTTACATGATAAAAAAAATCAGCCTGTATTATGGGACAAGTGGTTGAAATAAAATTTCAACGCCGAGAGTGGTTTGTAACTCAAGACGTTGAAATTTTATCAGCCACGAGTTGCATATATCGAGAGATCCAAACAAAACTGTTTCTCAGCAGGCTGTGGAATGAAAAGTCACGTCTTTACTTGTGTCAGATAATAATTAGTTGTCAATTTCTCTACGAATCTGGCAGATTGTTAAAAGATCTCTGCTCCTAAAAATGATGTTTCATTTTTATTTAACTAGTAAATCACCCGAGTTGCGCTTCGGTTTGCAAATTTAGAAGAGATTCATTAATATAAATTTTTAAAAAAAGATGCACCGACCGGGAATCAAACCCGGGCCGCCCGCGTGGCAGGCGAGCATTCTACCACCGAGCTACGGAACTTTGTTGAACTTCGCGCTGCTGTAGTGGTATATAATGAATCACCTGAGCTATGCTTAGTTTTCCTAATTTGCCAATTTAATTAAAACCTTTTTTGAAAATAAAAACCAGCCTACGATCTAAGTCTAACAATTAGCAACATTTTAAGCCATCATACAACTTAATCGGTCCAGTATCGCCGGAGGAACTAGCGAACAAAGATACAAAGAGATCAACGATTTTATGGAGTGGATTCCAGCTGACACAAGTAAAGACGTGACTTTTCATTCCACAGCCTGCTGAGGAACAGTTTTTTTTTGGATCTCTCGATACTATTTTTTCTACGAATTTATAGCTATTAACATATCTAGGAATGTTATGAGTATCATAACTGCCGCAGATGTTTTGAAATCCGAGCTCGTAGAGCGAGGATTTTAAAACATCTGAGGCTGTTATGATTCATAACATCCGTGATATGTTCAATAGTTTATCGGTTGCTATATGGTTATGGTTGCCATGTAGGGTAATATTCTTTAACCCTACAGATAAGTTATGACCTAGTTACCAGCCCACTTTTGTATATGTAAACAAAGGCTTAATATCCTGAAACCGGTAAACAAATTAATACACTTTAAAAAAAATAAACATAAAGTGACATTTCTCTTGTCAACAATTTAATGTCAATCAGTTTGAAATCCCGGTAGTCCGGACATTTCAACCTGTAGTGGTTGAAATACGATTTCAACCACCGGAATCAATGTCAAAATGACTGAATCAATATCATGGTAGAAAAAACGATTTACATTATTAACACAAGTGTAAAAATAGTAAGTTTAGCTTCTAATTTTTATATTAAAATAAAGAAAGTCATTCAAAATGTATGTACCTTCAGTTTGTTTTTAATTTATCTAAAAGTTATGCTAGTAAATTCAATTAAATTTAAATAGGTACATCAAATGAACAAAATCTATGACTATAACCAATTTTACAGTAATATGATAGAATAAACATCACTAATATTTAGTAAATTTAGTTTATTGTGGTTATTTTCTCCACATAACAGTTAGAAAAGTTTTGTTTTTACTAACCCTTTAAAAGGCTAAAATAATAAGATGTTACCTACTGTGTAATAGAAGCTATTGATCCAAAGGTGTATTAAATCAATGCAGAATTGGCTGTGTTCAGTTGGGCCATATCCAGATCCTCATATAGAAAAAGGCTAGTTTTTTACTGTAAGACGTTGCATAAAATAATGAGTATCTAGGAAAAGCTTATGTAAGGGAATTTTGGTTTTTTGTTACATACAAGCTAGGTACGTATACTTTTATGAAAAACGTGTCAACGCATTCTTTTCTTGCTAGTTACAGATGGGTATAGGCAACCAACTTTCTGAATAAGTAACAAACGACTTCCGGGATTGGACCGTGTCATGATTGAGATCGAAGAACTCAACGTTTCGTTCAGAGGCGAAGTTTCGCCTCTGACATGGTTCACACGTTGAGTTGCCGTGCTCTTTTATCCCTTCCCTTGCAAAGAGTTTTGCCTCTGGCGTGGTTAACACGTTGAGTTACCGTGCTCTTTTACTTTTACCTCCTGATGAAGCCTCTTACGAAAGTGGGCAAAACGTTGAGTTCTTCGATCTCAATCATGACACGGTCCAATCCCAGAAGTCGTTTATTACTTAATGACATTGATCATGAAAGCCTCAGAAATGAACTTTCTGAATATTTTATTGAAAATAAGTCTCTAGCAGTTCACCAGCTACCAGGGCCGGCGGAAGACGTGGTGGGGGTATAGAGCATCCACCACTCGAAAAATTTCCGGGCAGTGGATCCACCACCCTAAATTTAAAGTTCCTATAGCGTGTATAAGTAAAGTGATCACGGACCCTCGCAGGGCAGAACATGTAATCCTGGAATGATAATTATGACTCTGAAGTGAATGCAATATGAAAGAGACAAAACGACAAAAGATGTATTTCTTTCCTCTTCGGATGAAAAGTTTCTTATTGCACAAGTCTATTTTCAGCCCATTCGTTTGTTCGAATTGTGTGACATGCGCTTTAACACAACTTTCCGCTTTCTCTCTCTACCTATCCTTGTCGCACCCACAGAATTATGTTCGCTATTTGAATAGGCTATTATCCTTCAAGAATGCAGCCCGGCTTTCATTTGCACCAATACACGGGAACAACCCCCACCACAATTACTCAAAAGGGAGCGGGAGAAAAGCCGAAAATTTAAGAGATGTACTGAATTTCCTACAGGAAAAGCAATGGTGCCTGGGAACTGTTCATGAATATTCTAGATTTATTAAATTTTTAATGAAAATCCCTGGATCTTCATGCACCAATGAAAGAAGTTTCTCAACGCTCCGGAGATTAAAAAATTATTTACGAACAACCATGTTACAAAGTCGGTTGAATCATATAGCAATGTTACACATTTACTCAGATATAGCTGATATGTAGGTACTTTAGATACCTATAGAAAAATTAATGGACGAATTTATTTCGAGAAATTCGAAACGTTCCAGTGTATTTGCGTTCAATAAAAAACGAAATTCATAAAAGCTTATTTTGTGTGTATTATTTATACATAATTGTTTATAATAATTATTGTTTTTATGTATTGATTAATACAATTATGAATTTTATAAAAATATCAGCCACTGGCAGGCAATTATATTACCCCTCCCCCTCTCCTTTGTTCCCCCTCTCCTGTGTTCCCCTCTCCTCTGTTCCCCCTCTCCTCCTACCCACCACCCGGGCTAAACCTGTTTCGCCGGCCCTGCCAGCTACTTCCATTGTGATACCTTTTTAACATTTCAACGTTTTTGTCTTTGCTCTATATGGTTGTATTAAAAAATCACAATTTTCTGCTGAACTCTAAAAATAAAAACGAATTGCTATGAATTTGACATTATACAGGGTGCTCAAAATAAAACACTACAGACAGGTAGGCAACACACCTTGCACGCACACACTTTACACAGATAGCTCGCTTTTATTAAGTAATATAGTTTTTAATTTAAAAAATGGATACCTGTGAAAAACGAAACTTTAAACTTCAAAAATCTGAAATACATAATAATAATAATAATAATAATAATAATAATAATAATGTTTATTGAGCATGATAGTAATTTAAATTACATACAAAAAAAAAAGTAAAAAGTACATAGTATAATAAGAACAAGACATAAAAGAGAAAACCAAGAAAATAATATTACATGCCCAAAAGGGAAAAGATCGGCAAGGCCGTTTTTCACTGTTCCCTTAAAAAATAAACAAAACAAAATCGGTTATGGTGGCATAAGCTATTAATGACAAATATTAATAATAATAAATTTAAACTAACAAACCACTCTGAGCATTTGCCACACATTCTCTAAAATATTTCCTAAACCTGTTCAGAGTAGGTTGCAAGAAGACATTTTGAAAAGAATTAATTATCTTCGATGCTGTATATTCAAAACAATCTTTAAACCTACTGGTTCGATGTTTAGGAATAATATACGGATCACCCCCTCTTAAGTTAATATCACTTAATAATATTTGTGAACGTTTAACTAAAAGACTGTATAAGTATGAAGGTTCTTCTGAATTTAAGATTTTATACAAGAATGTACCATATAAAAATAAAAACCTATAATTTATTTTCAATATACCTAGTCTATTGTAATGCGGTGTCACATGATCTCTAATAGAAATTAGAAATGAAAAACGCAAACAACAATTTTGCAATACTTGCAATTTTACCTGCATGTTATGTGTAAGAAAGTTATAATATACACTACTTCCATAATCAAGATGACTAAGAATTAGGGTATTCACCAATGTCCATTTAGTATGTTGTGGAAGAACGTATTTAAACTTCCACAATGCTTTTAACTTGGGATAGCATTCACTACATTTCTTCAGAATATGCTCTTCAAAGTTTAGGTTCTTGTCAATTAAGAAACCAAGATCACGGGCACTCTCATTGACTTTTATCACTGTATCACTTAACACTATCGGATCATTCAACATCAAGGTAGCTTTATTTACTGCGGATCTTGAACCAATGCATAAAACTGATGTTTTTCCAGCATTTAAGCGTAGACCATTTTTTGTTGACCAGTTGAGTATATGTTTCAAATTTAAGTTGAGTTCACCAATTAAATTGTTAACATTTTCGGGTAAGCAGGATTTATACACTTGCGTGTCATCGGCATATAAGTGGACATTCCATTGATTTACAAGAACTTCAGGTAAATCAGCAGTAAAAATTGTAAATAAGGTAGGGCCCAATATGCTTCCCTGTGGAACACCATACATAACTTGTAGTTCTTTTGACATGGCACCATCTAGTTTTACTTGTTGAGATCTGTTGGTTAAGTAGTTAGAAAGCCAGCGAAGCATTTGTTCATTAACACCATAATAACGTAATTTGGCTAGCAGTAAATCCCTATCAATTACATCGAATGCTTTGCTGTAGTCGAGTAGCACAAGGTAAGTAACTTCGGATTTGTCCATATTTCTTGTTATGTCGGTTGTTATCTTTATCATTGCCGAAGTGGTACTATGTTTAGGACGGAATCCCGACTGTGTATTAGGTAATAAATTATTAGAATATATGTATTGAACTAAAGAGTTGTTAACAATTTTTTCTATTACCTTCGATAAAGTTGGTAGCACACTAATGGGGCGTATGTCTTTTAATTCTTTAGCAGTGTTGGTTTTTGGCAAAGGATTGATGATTGCCTTTTTCCATAATTTGGGAAGAGTGCCACTATTAAGAGAGAAATTTACTATATTACCAATAGTTTCTTTACAAAATGGTAATATCAACTTTAACATGTTTAAATTTATGTTATCGCAGCCAGTTGCATTTGATTTCAATCCATTGATAATTTTTTCTATCTCATCAACGGTCACCATTTGCATTTGATCTTGCTGGTGACTTAACTTATCATATTTATTATGTTGAAAAAATTTTATAAGGTCGCTATCAATCACTATATTTTGCACGGTGTTGACCAAGTGGTCGTTAATTAAATCGGCGTCTTTTATATTTTCGGCTATCTCCAAATGTGGTTTATTATGAACATTCCAAGCATACGAGGGTTATTTCTGTGTATTCGGATTTGATACTGTATATATGCAGTTTTCTCACTTTTTATTGCCGTTGAAAGATAATTTTTCAGGTCTTTGTAGTATGCTCGATCGCTTTCAAGTTTTGATTTTAGATATTTTTTACAAGCTTTATTCTTTAACTTGATTATTAGTTTTAGAGTGTCTGTTATGAACGGTCGATAGTTATGTCTTAGAGTTACACTCTTTAACGGCGCATGAGCATCAAATAATTTAAGGATTAGTTTGCTGAAATGCTCAACTTTAGCATCTATATTGTCAAACTCTTCAATCGAATTCCAGTTTATAGCTGCAGCATCACGGTTAAATTCCGCCAGTTCAAAATTTTTGAAAGAACGATATGTTATTGTCTTAGGCTTAGGCTTACTTGTTATATAATTTAAGGTACAATATGTCAACATTTGTGACTTCAAAAAATATTGTATTTATCTACTCCAGTGGGTTAAGCGTCACTCATTTGACACCATATTTCCGTTAGGTAATGAAGTTCATTACCTAACTGAAATAGTGCATAAGCATGCAGAGTACCAGGTGCCTTAGACACCGACTATTTTTGTCGTATGGTCAACATCCTATTTTGCCAAAACTAATGAGTTCCAACCCTAGCAAGGAATCTTTTACATGCTACACATCGTAGTAACATGGGACCCACGGGTGTACATCACTTACGAGTGATGGCATTCTGTAGAGGTTTTCATCTGCATTTTTTTTATCTTTAAAAACCTCACCACGACCGGGGATCGAACTCTCGACCCTTAGATCAGTAGCCAGTGTGCTTAACCACTGAGCTATGAAGCCCGGATTGCATTTGCATAAGTAGATAAATAATCTACTCGGTATTATGTTTACTAACAGTAAGAAAACCAACATGAGTTTGATATTGCGGGAAGCTGAAAGAAACGCTGATTTAGCAGTGCGGTTATACATATAGCGTTACTCGCTTAGGATAGTTCCAGCACATACAACTTTTATTCTCTTGAAAAATACCTTAAGGGAGTATGGAAACTTTTTAAAACCTGGAAACAAAATCCGTAAAGCTACAAATAGAAGAGAATGAATTGGCGGTACTAAAACAAGTCACTGAAAATCCTCACACGAGCCAAAGATCAATCGCTAGAACTGTGGGAATCAGCAAGGGTTCTGTCTTCAACATTTTAAAAGCCAATAAGTTCCACCCGTACCACGTTATGCTAGTGCAGCACCTAACTGATGAAGATTACGGTCGCCGAACAGACTTCTACCAGTTAGCTGATGATCGAAACTTCTTAAGATACGTGCTCCTCTGTGACAAAGCTACGTTTTCCACTAATGGATCAGTTAATAGACATAACTGCCATTATTATGCACAAGAGAATTTTCTCTGGATTAGAGAAACTCACTTTCAGAGAGTTCTTTCTCTTAATGTCTGATGTGGTATTTCAGGAGAATACATTGTTGGGCCCCACTTCTTTGAAGGTACTCTAAATGGTGAAATGTATTTAAATTTTCTTGAAAATGTCTTACTGATTTTACTTGAAGACTTTCTGCTTATCATCAGGGAAGCGATGTGGTATTATGTTAATGTCAGAAATTACCTAAATTTAGCATTTAACAATAAAATCATAGGAAGAGGCGCATTGCACGCTTGGCCGCCACGCAGCCCGGATCTCACACCACTGGACTTTTTTTAAGGGGTAAAGTAAAAGATGAAGTCTATCAACAACGTGTACAAGATCTAGAAGATTTGCGTAGAAGAATAATTGATTCATGTAGATCAGTGATTCCCAAAGTGGGCGATATCGCCCCTTGGGGGGCGCTGAAACGATCCAGGGGGGTGGTAGTAGCCTCGGGTGCATTTGGGGGGCGGTGAATAAAAATAAGGGGGCGGTGAAAGCTTAAAGAAGGAAGAGAAGATAAGGTGATTTACAAAAACCATTCGTACATATTTCATCTGTTGTGTAACATAGTGTAACATTATTTTCCAAGTAAACACACAAAATGCAAGTTACAGATTTATTTATTCCATGAAGACTATTTACCATTATTAAATGTTCTTATTCTTCTTCATACCATTTATTACTTTATTTATTCAGTCTGTTTATTCTCCGTTTCTCTAATTTACTTTATCACACCCTTTAATACACCATCCATAAAGTAAATACTATTATAATAAAGGGCTTTTATTATTCAAATTTGCTGTTACTCAAAATACAGGTTACAAATTCAGAAAGATTTTCTCTAGCAATAATAATTTACACAAAATTTCTTTATGGTATATTTTATTATAACATTACATAATTGACTTTTTCATATAATCATTTGAGTTTGGCTTTCACTTTAGTTACTCCGAGTGTCAGTTAATACCTAAAAATTAAAATCTAAGCTCTGATGTTACCAAACAACTATCCCATCTAAATCAACTTATATGCTCGAACCTTTTTAATAAACTATTCGCAATTTAACAGTAACTGTATCTAACATTCATTAAACAATTCTCAAATATTTATGTTGTACTTTTAATGTATAAATCCTTCCTTGTACTTTTCAATTGCTAATTAATTTATTCTTTCAAAATAATTTCCTACCTAGAAATACTCTTATAGATAATTATCAGTCTCAAGAAGCTACCACTACAATATCTTTCTGTTTAGTCGCTTAAAGGATGTAGATTTCCAGGGGGCGCTGAGTAATTTTTTTTCCGAAAAGGGGGAGGTAGGCCAAATAAGTTTGGGAACCACTGGTGTAGATCAATCACACACGATTTGCTCCGCAGTGTCAAAAGTTCTTTTCGCAAAAGGATGATGATATGTAAACGCCAACGTGGACAGCACTTTGAACACCTATGATTTTGCCCTATCTTGTTTTTTGTTTTATAATAAGTGCTAAATACTAATAAAAAAAAATTATCCTACACTATCAGAAAGCTAAATTTTCTCAAGAAGTAGCCAGGCTCAGTTGCGCCTGTCCATATCTTCTTTCGTTCTGGAAAATAGCTACTTTACCGCCTAGGTATACAATATACTAGCGTTTAATTTAATTACGCTTTCATTCTTCATGCATATTTACTTACGTAATAATCTAACCTTTCATAAATGAATTAAAATTACATTTCCCATGACTTAGATCCTCAATAATTTAAAGAAATTTCGTAAACGAAAGTAAGCAGTGGAATTCAGTCACCTGCCAGGTGTGTCGCCTACCTATCTGTAGGGTTTTATTTTGTGCATCCTGTATAATTTGATTCTTGTCTTCGCAGCAGACTATACTTTTTAACAATTGTAGCTTACTTTCGAAATTTAGTGTATAGTTGGTAGCCTGTAGATTACAATAAAACAATTTTTTCCTGAATCAACAGAGTACTTTCTCTGATGCAAATGCTGGGGCAGTATTTCTCCACATTTCCTGGCCTTTCTTCCATTCTCCACCCTTCCTTTCTCCTCTCGCCCATCCTACAATTCCCGTTCTTGGCTAAAGAGGGACGCAAGGTCCCCCTATAGCAGCCCGCCCCCAGTTGAAAGAATTGAAATTACATTGAACCTTTACCTACTACCTTTTTCATCTGTTGTGATTATACCGGTATGTAATAATAATAAATATAATCGATTGGTATCAATACCTGACCTGTCTCAGTTTTTCTTTTTCCGATCATGTGATATGATCTACTACACCCTTTGATAGCAAAAATATGAGCAGATGAAACCTCTCAAACTAGAACGAGAAAATGGCTGTAAAATTGCCAAAAAAGGGAGATCTTCAAAAATGTGGAAAATGGAAGGAAAACCATATATTCCGAAGTAATATAACAAAATAAAAGCCAGACTTGACGCAGAATTAAGAAAAGAATAATCTCAATTTAGGCTGGACACTTCTGTACAGATAACATCAACACAATCAGGAATTTAATAATCACTTGTGAGTATCAGACCCTGCTGCAACTACTGTTCATTAATTATTAGCAGACCTTTGACTTGATTAAAAAGGAATACATGTGTATAGCGCTTAAAAACCGAGGACTTCCAAGTAAGATGGTAAGGTCAAAGTAAGTTATGGAAGCTGCTCAAAGGAAAATTACTGTCACCGTTTAAAGCTGCAATTGGAATGAGACAAGGCTGTTGCACCTGCTGTCTTTAATTTCCCTATATAATGTCCTAACTGAAAAGCTGGTTTAAGAATTAACAAGGAGAAAACAAAAATGATTAACGCGGAGTAACTATGGAAGGCAACCCCATAGAAATGGTATGTGAATTTATGTATCAAAACAATATAGAGGAAGAATAGTTGTGAACAGTGAATAAATAAAGCCAGGGGGCTTTCTGAGCAGTATGTGGTGGGCAAACAATATTACCTACCTAAGTACGTCAACAGCAGTGAAAATCTTCAATGCAACAGGCACATCAGTGCTACAGTACGGGTTAGACAGAGGATGCTTCATAAACACAATTAAAGTGTGGCTAGTGGCTAAGACAAACATTTAGAAAATCGTTTTATTAACAATTCAGCTATATTTTAACCGAATTTTTAAATATTAAATTAAAAATATACATTGGAGTCGCTACACAGTGAACGCTGTTTCGAGTGCTCTACAAAGTACCTACTCGTAGAGCAAACACATTTTTTTTAACAAAACTGATTATTTCATCATGTTGATTCTTGGGAGTACAGTGTGTTGCCTGTACTCAGATCGCCCAGCAAAATGATACAATACCTTCGGTATACAATAATAGAACAGAATAGAATAGAATAGATTTGTATTTATGGGAATTTCAGTTTGTACGTAAATAAATAAAATATAATAATCCTTCTTGAAGTGAGTACCATACTGTCTTTTTTGTACTGTAACGTTTCGCCCCTAAGAATTTAACTTTAGTCCTGGTAATTAATTCTGGTCATGTAACGTTTTGTACTTGTATTGGTCCCTACGAAGGGCGCTCTTTAACGTTTTGAAACTGGTGTGATATGACTTCCATTAATTTCCAAAAAGGCTCAAACGTCTATTAATTTCTACCTTGGTAAGCTCAAATCGAAGAAAATGTTCACTCAAACTCAAATATATATGATCAGGAAAACACAATTTATATACCAACGGTATAATGTTTTTAACTACAGTCAGACCTCGCCGTTCGCGGTTTTGCGATTAGCTGATTTGATTTTACGCGGGGCACCTTTGTGCTCCCTTTTCTTTGCAGTTCGCGGATATTTGCTTTGCCGTTCGCGGATAGAATTGCCAACGTTAACTGTTTCAACTTTCACACACTAACGGTCGGTCTTATGAAGGCCGCTAATCTGACGTTAACTTAATTTTCTGTTAAAATAAACAAAAGTGCATAAATATTTGTTTACTAATGAATAATATGTCATAAGCGCCAACGTTTTGATGAGCTTTTGTTTATTTTAACAGAGATTTAAAGTTAACGTCAGGTTAGTGACCTTCATAAGTAAATAAAGCAGACGTGTGCGGTTTATGCAATGAATACCTAAATAACATTATTTATCACGAACTTGTAAACACACTTATTTCGTTGAATCTCTTATTACCAAATTGGACCTGAAATAAATTGTAAAATTATATCCTGAAAAAACAAATGGACATTCGAGTGGCAGACTTATGTTACATATGGAATTTTAGTTCAAACTTTACTTTAAAATCCTGAACTATCGAATTTGTTGCAGTCAGTATATTTTATGCTTTTTAATGTTTTTGTTTTAGTGTTTTTTGCTTTATATTTTATGTTTTGAAAATAAACGTATTTACATATGTTTTCAAAATGTACGTATTTGCATGTTTGTATACGCACGTTTATGTATTTTTGAATTTTTTGAAGTTGCATAGTATAAATAAATCTAGTTTATGGAACCTAACCCTGTTTTTATCATTTATGTGTTTACTTGCGCATCGCGGTTTTGCGCTTCGCGGTATTCTTCTGTAACGTAACAACGTAACCCCCGCGAACGGCGAGGTCTGACTGTAGTTTATACAAAATGAGGCTTAATCTTATGGGCTGTTATGTAGGTTAATAAAATTAACAATTTCCTCTAGGGACGTGTTTCTTCGGTTTCTTGGTGTACCAGGCCGGCGGTTGACGTGGGTAGTATGGGTAGTACTACCCACTCGAAAATATCCGTGTGGGTAATTACCCACTCGAAACGTTCGAACAAAACCAAGTTTTTCAAGTCTTTAGAAAATTTTGCAACTGGTAAAACGAAAGATGCGGACGAAATCGTGGAATTCTATCGAGAAGATTCTGACAAATCGCGACTAACAAATGATAGAGATTTTTTTAGGAGTATCATGAAGCTTGAAGGGGAAGAAGAAACTGATTTGAACACTATGGTAAAGTGTCTCAGGGAAAATGAACATTATATAAAAATCGTTCCCGAGTTTGTGCGTTTTCTGAGACTAATAATAACAGTACCGAGACCTTCTTGTTCTAATGAAAGAAGTTTTTCAGTTTTGCGTTGAATAAAAAATTATTTAAGATCGACTATGGCACAGAATCGGCTAAACCACGTTGCTATTTTACATTTCTACCCGGATTCAGTTGATGTGCTCGATTTAGAAACTTTAATGGATGAATTTATTGTTTGGAATAGAAAACGAACGTCTGGTTTCGGCCTACGAAAATGATTTATTTGTACCTTTAAACGAAAGCAAATTAATTGAACTTTGTGACATCTCAAAGTATATTTTTATCAATTTTGATCGTAACCCTGATCCCTCATGCCCTTCATATGAGTGTATTGTGAAAAATCACTTGTAACTTCCCCCCCCCCCCCCCCCTTACTAACCACTTGGGCTAAAAGTGTGACGCCGGAACTGTGGTGTACTGCAGTCCACTCAGCACGCAAGTATCGGTGGCGGCGGCATTTGACCTAGAGGAAAGTTTGTATTCTGCCCTGTATGTCGGACGTCCGGAACGTCACTTTTAGAGACCTGCAAAGGCTGCAAAAATTACAAAATAAAGCGATGAGAATAATATTGCGTTGTCATAGGCAGACCAGAATTGCCAATATGCTAGAAATGTTGCAGTGGCTTAGTGTTAAACAAAGGATACATTTCAATACAATTGTTTCTATTTTTAAGCTAGTAAGAAATATGTTACCTAGTTATATGAGTAATCATGTAGTTTATAACAAAGATGTTCACAATTATAGAACTAGAATAGTAGACAATTTCCGACTGCCAGCATATACAAAGAGTTTCATACAAAATAGCTTCTATTATAAAGGATTTAAAATGTATAATGACCTTACAAACGAGGCTAAACGACTAACTAATGTGAAACAATTTTTAAAAAATTGCTCGGAATATGTTAAAAACCTGCTTCACATATAGCAGTAAGGTTAAATTAAAATGTGGGGACGTACACTAAATAAGTTAAGTTGTCCAAAATTAGGCGTTTGTTATTAAGTATATAAACATCTTTTTTATGATGAAATAAACTTACTTACTTTTTAGATAAGCGCGGTTTGTTTACATTACGCACTCTACAAACATACTCAGGAATTAGACCGATTATGAGATACCTGCGACTCCAGAAGTGTGTAAGAGCTAGTGCAGTTTGTGGTGGTGCCTTTAGGATTTAGGATGGAAGTTTGTTATTCCAGGAGTAACAGCGTCGTGTATTTCAACCTGAAGAAATTCGCTCGCTTAGCGGGCGATGAATTTGGCAGCTCCGGTATTCGCTGGCGGCGATGATCTTCACGCTCGGGCCTGAGCAGTGTAATTTGCTTTTGGCCAACGGTCAGAAAGACGTCTCTGGGCGTGCAATGCTAAACCTCCAGTTAAGTTAATTATAAAATTGTCATCGCCTCGTTGATTCTGGTAGTGTCGGGGACGGGAAATTGCGGTGGTTTCAAGTTATCCGGGGGTTGCCTTAGGAGACAGGGAGCGCTGCCACAATCTAAGGTAAGAGCAGGTTATGGGGTTCACCTTAGGAGACAGTAGGCGCTGTCACAATCTAAAGCCAGTGGAGGATTTTGAGGGAAGGAAAGTCCATGGACTCAAGTGACTTGAAATAGTCGAGAAACCTGCTTTTATATTCTTCGAACCGGGTTATCGTAATAGCCGCTCCAGGTACCGTTGAGTGGGAGACGGCGCCGGGGTTGCTTCTTCGAGTCTTCGCGCAGAATGCATTCTCAATAATACTCGCAGTTTTTGTGACATTTATTATTCACTTTATTGTGTCATTGGGGACTCTTTCCATTCTAGATATTCTAAAAGATCTTCTTAATGCATCTATCTCCAATGCTGCTAGGCTACTCTTGTCCGCTTCATTCATTCTCCACGCTTCCGATCCATAAAGGGCAATACTTTTAATAACTGGGCTGTAGATATTGTCTTTTCTTATTCCACCATATTCCATTTAGTCTTTTTATTGCCATTCTCCCTTGTCCCATTCTTTCTCTAATTTCATATTGTTCTGGTCCGTCTTGTAATATCTTAACCCCCAAGTATTTGTAGTGGTCGCATATTGGTATTTTCTTAGTGTTTCCTATATTTAGTTCCTCTGAATTATCTCCTATACACAAATACTTAGTTCTGTCCAGATTCATTGATAGTCCCGCACTTTCGTATTACTCTTTTACTTTGTGTGTCATGTACTCCAGGTCCTCCTTGTCTTGAGCTGGGAGAACCTAATCGTCAGCAACCTAAGTTTACTCCGACCAAAAAGACGAAGTTACTCAAATGTTCGGAAAGAAGTTTGGAATGAAGAAATGAAAATATTCCTAGGCTTAAGTGCTTTAGGAGGCATTGTGAAATTCCCCAGGCTTGCCAAACAATGGAGTAGCAAAAGTATTTATTACCACCCTGCTTTTGGGAAAACCATGGCCCATGATAGACTCCTAGATATTCTGAAAATGCTGCGATTGGTGAATCATAATGATATGAATACTGAGATTCGACATATTTTGGACATGATGATAGAAAACATAAGGCGTTGATATTGTCGGAATAAAAAACTTTCGATTGATGAGGCCATGATCTGGTGGCGTGGTCGTCTAATTTTTAGGCAATGCATATCCAATAAACTTCACAAGTAAGGGATAAAACTGTATGAGCTCACCGCATACGATGGCTATATTCTACATATTATTATACAGGGTGTTTCAGAATAACTGTTCCTAATTCTCAGAATTGAGAGAGGGCATGTTATTCAACACTTTTTAATAATAAACTAGTGTTCGGAAATACTTCCGTTTCGAGATAATACGACATTAAGGAATTGAGTCTTTCAACATGATGGTGCACCAGCGCATTTCGGTTTAAATGTTCGAGATTATTTAAATGCACAATTTCGAAACCGATGGATTGGGAGACAAGGTCCTATTCTTTGGCCTGCACGTTCGCCAGATATGACTCTAATTGATTTTTGTATTTGGGGTCAAATTAAATCACTCGTCTATGCGACACCTGTGAACACAGCAGAGGAGTTAGTGGCTCGAATTATTCTTGCTTTTGATGACATTCGTGATCGTCCGCAGATATTTCGAAGAATTCGTCGGTCAATCACACATCGTTATACCTTGTGTGTCGACAATGGCGGCCATAATTTTGAACAATTCTTATAATTTTTGTGTAATACCATTTTTTAAATATTAATAAAAATTGCAACCGCAATAAAATCGTTACTTTTCACATTGAGATTATTTCAAGTACTCAATTCGTTAATGTCGTATTAGCTCGAAACGGAAGTATTTCTGAACACTAGTTTATTATTAAAAAGTGTTGAATAACATGCCCTCTCTCAATTCTGAGAATTATAAACAGTTATTCTGAAACACCCTGTATATACCGGAAAGGGTTCCTTGATTACATGGGAGTGTTCTCATTCGGAAGCGGTTGTCAACAACTGATGAAGAATTATTTGGGAAAGGGTTATGTTATCTATACAGGGTTATTCATGTAAGATGACGAGCCTGACCGCTGACCGGGTAAAAATCCAATCCAAAATACGATTTATAAAGCTAACTGGATCCCTACTGCATTAGCACCTCGACTTTGACATAAACTGTTTATATGTCATTGGTGGTCAGTGGTGGTTAGTAGGTTAGGTTTTGCGTTAGTTTTGACACAAACTGATTCAAAACCTAACCTGCTAACCTCGAATTTCACATTTACAGTGCCACCAATGACATGTAAACAGTCTATGTCAAATTCGAGGTGCTAATGCAATAGGGATCCAGTTAGCTTTATAAATCGTATTTTGGGTTGCATTTTTACCTGGTCAGGCTCGTCATCTTACATGAATAACAGTGTACAGATAACATTTACTAACTTGTTATTATTAACTGAGAAGCAAGAAAATGGAGATATATTTTAGGAGGACGAGATATATATCATTTGACTCAGCTTGCAGAGTAGATTCCAAAAATATATAGAAACCGGAAATCGGATTTCTTTTCCGAGGTCGACTTCCGGTCAAATTTTTTTAAACTTTTTCCTTTATAGCTTCTGCAGTTTTTGAGATATTTAGCTCAAATTTGGAATACAGGTTACGCTGCAGGGCTTACATCATTGAGCATATCAAATGGTTGTGAGAATCTACAGGGAGATATTTTTTCAGGGGTCAT
The DNA here is from genome assembly GCA_940337035.1 of Agriotes lineatus. Lineage (NCBI taxonomy): Eukaryota > Metazoa > Arthropoda > Insecta > Coleoptera > Elateridae > Agriotes > Agriotes lineatus. Next base: position 92,273,026 of record OW679197.1, on the reverse strand, counting down.
GCTTCCTTTTCTCCCCCTGAACTTTTTTGCGGTGCGCCGCTGTTAGATTCTAAAATACAAATTGAGTTTTCTGTTTTGTTTAGAATTTTTTTGTTCTCTTGCAGTTTTTTCGTATCTGCAACCGTTATCGAGAAAAAAAAGTATAAAAACGATTTTCTGTAATTTGCTAGACGAAATTTAAATTTTTAAAATGGTTTTAAACGTTAATTATGTGCTAATAAGTACACTGTAACAATTTATAGATTAGTTCAGGCACATCAGTTTTGAGTCATTATAATTTTTACCGCTACAATAACTTTACAACACATACGAAGGCTGTTCAACATGTTATCTACTTGAAATAAAAATGAATTTAATGAAATGAAATATTTTTTGCCACTTTTATAACAACTTACTTCAAAATTACTATCATCAACTAAATTTGCTTTACATTTTCAATCAACGAATGGTCAATTAGCTTGTAATAGCATAGGTCTAGCCAAATATCTATTTAAAAAAACACATAGTTGGAACTCGACGAAATAATAGACGAGAAAATCCTCGAGACATGCTAAAAATGTATTTTAATAAAGAATTTCTTTAGTTTTAATTTATTAATTTATCGATTACTCTATTTTATAGAGACAAGTGATCAATGTGGTTAGCCAGGTTCAGCCTCATAAGAAACCTTACCAGTATAGTTGCACTCAGTAGGGTGATTAAATTATCATGTAAAAACTATGTAAGCAACCTATTATGCAGAAGCATTTAATTATTATGTTATTATTATGCTGTTAGCCTTAAACTTCCTCATTTGACTTGATTTGCGTTACTAATAGAAAACACTTTAGATCTCTATTTATTTAACAAATTTTCAGATAACCAAGATGCTTATGGAATGGAGTATGTGCACAAGTAATGTGTGTTGCCTATCTGGTTGTCACATGACAATTTAATCACCTACTTTAACAAATCAATTTATATCCTAAGTACCACTATACTAGCAGGTTAAAAAAAATATTGAACTGAGTCATTTTGTATATGTAAGCACATGTAGATTGCAAAAGCAAGGAAAATATGCATGTGGCCGTCGTGGTGTTTAACAAACGAACAATCAATGTGTGATAGCGGTAGGGATCATTATAAATACAAGGTATAAATTCGATTTTTTTATTTTTTAAATACAATTACGGCCACATATAAAGTCCCCTTGCTTTTGCTATGGTCCTAGTTGCCTGCCGCAATCTGTATATCCAGGTTGCATTACCCTAAACACATTTTTTTGCAAGGATACTTTATGTCCGTTTCTGGGAAGAGGCTGGCACTGGCACTACCATTTCAGGGTTCAAAGTGTTAAGCAATTGGGTATTAAACATGCTAGTAAACTATTTCTATCAGCTATAAAATTATACAATAACTTATAATGAACGCAAAAATTAAATTAAGAATAATTAATCAAATCATTCCGAAATTTTAATTAGGTTGTTTCTTTGTTAACTTTAATTAAATAAAAGATTATTACTCCACTGAATAGACAAATATTATTTTTGTTTACATCTCACCTCATGGCCTCCAATATCCCTAAATTTCAATTATTGCGATTATTATCTTTAGAGTCATCTAAAGCAGCTAGTGTACAATGTCGAAATAAACACTTACCGGCAATTACTGTGGACAATTATTATCTAGGCGTCTAATAAAATGCATATCACAACTTCATAGGTGTGACTTTTCCATTCAAACGCAAGGAACACATTTTAAACATTGTTGTCGAAGGTAGTATTATTTTTATATTTTTCTAGGGAAATTAAAACTTGTAAATTTACTAAGGTGCTAACTGAATTTTATCTTTAGCAATTAGATAATTTGTTGTGATAGAAGATGTATTAATTAAACTTTTTTCACTAAAATTGATAACCCCAACAAACCGCTCATTAGCTCAATTCTGTATGAATCTTAAGACACCGTTTTATGAAGAAAGTCGTAGTTGACAGTATCAAAAACAATAACCTGCTAATAACTATAAATGGCTAAAATATATAGCAACAAGTAATAGCGCTTAAAATTAGCACATTTATTGATATACCAAATTATTTAATGGGTGTTACTAATGATCAGTATAGGATACTTATTTCGGAAAAGAATAATAGACATTACAAATGTATGTGGTCAAGTTATTGGTTATAGGTAGTCAATTAGTAATGATTTAGCTCAGTCCGTCAAAATATTCCCGTATTTTTTCAAAATATAGCATAGCAAAATTACATTTATTTTTTCAAAATATGGCATATAAAATGGCATTTATTTCAAAATAAATCATAAAAAATTGCAAGTATTTATTTCAAAAAGATGCACTCATTAATAGATTCAGTGTAGGTACCATTTATTCAGATTATAGCTATTTAACAGGACCAGGTTCTACATTTAAATTAATAAATAAAAATAACGATTTATAGGACAGAATAGCAAACAACCATTTCATTTTGAATTGAAAAATATTATCAAATAAGAAGCTACACTACTTACCTGAGCGTCGACCTTAGTACCTAGCACTCACCAAAACTTCTGCATATTTATTTTGAAATTTGTACCCTTTTGTTGTGAATTAGCCACATAATATTGATTTTGATTGAAATATAGCATTAAAATATGGCATTTATTCAAACTAAGTATAGCATTTATCACGAAAAGAAGTATTTTATAGCATTTATGGCACCAACAAATGTGATTCACTCCACCCTTTACTATGTGAAACGCCTAAATACGAAATCTGGACCTAAAGGGGCCTGTAGTAAGCAACATGGCAAAATGGCATTTAACGGACCCTGCAAGACAATACCGGCGATCATGCAAACACTTAGGATGTTTTGTTCGTTCAACAGTGTAGATAGCCATTAACCATCTACCCAGACTGCACCCGAAGATGGCGTATAGCACCAAATTTAGTACGGTTGGTAACAGCTTCTCAACTTACATTATCAGCCAGTCCTATAAAGGTCACTAATCAGACGTTAACTTTAATTCGTTGTTAAAATAAACAAAAGTGCATCAAAATTTGTTTACTAATTAATAAAATGTCATAAGCACTAATGTTTTGATGCGCTTATGTTTATTTTAACAGCGAATTAAAGTTAACGTCAGATTAGTGGTCTTTATAAGACCAGCCGTAAGAGAAAGAAGAAGTTATTATTCAAGCATAGCATAATAGCTATTTGTATGACTAGGGAGGAAAGTGTGTCATTCGTTCCCATAATTATATTCAACTGCATTCAATACAATTTAGATATAAAATACAGATGCTAGTTGATTTGTTATTAACATAGGCGTAACTAGCAGGGGAGGGGGGAGGGTCAAGGAGGCTAGGCCCTCCCCAGAGTGCCATCTGGCCCACCCCAGAAAAATAGAAGTTAAATAAATTTAAAAATTTGCTTTTTTATTAACCTATTTAAACTAAGGGGTTCGTTATTGACCTCCACACGTTTTTAAATTCTTTGGTTTTGTTACCTTTTTTGGCTTAAAAAACAGTATAAATGCGATATGTTTGACAGATGGCTCTAGTCTAGTCAATAATAATATGAAAGAGAAGACATTATTAGTGCAAAACTACGGTTTAGTTTCGCTAATAATTAACGTTGACAAGACTGTTTTTGTCTGAATATTTTTTTTAGTTAATTGTGCACCATTTTTGTTAGTTTCTCTTAAGTTTTATATAAATAAAGGGTCAATTTATATGCATAGAAAAAGACAATTGCAATTATTACATTTTTGGGTAAATAAATGAGCTGGAAACACATACAGCTACCTATTATAGGTAGTTCAGACTTACGGTGACTTGCTATTTGGACATTTGCCTTGCCTAAAGAGTTCAGTTTATCGCTTTGAAGAGTATGATTCAGAATTTTATGTTTAATAGTGTTTCATGTAGTGAACATAATTTTGTGGTGCTTGAATTTCCACAGTTTCCAGCCCAAGATAGAACAAGGAGAAATGGAAATAACAATTAAGAGGATATCAAGAAATCACTTGCCTTGACCATACGGAGAAAAAATGGAAATTGTGGCTCAAAAACTTGTAAATAGAAACCAAGTGATGTTTCTCAAAAAATCTGTTTCTCATGGATTAGTAGTTAACCTCATTGATTTGCAAGAGGTAATCTATACGTCTTTTATGTTGTTTATGAACCGAAAAATAATTTATTGATATGCTACTTAGACATATAGTATTACGAGGGTAGTACCCATAATTTCTGCAAACCGCTATATCAAGTACCTACACCATGGAAATCAAACTTGCAATGAAACAAATGTTTGCTGTTTTCTAGTTTAACAGCTCAAATCTAGTTTTGATAAATGCAACAGTTATTGTATAGTTAATTTTAAAATAAGTGTTGTGCAGCAAAAAATAAATTTAACGAGAGAAAATTTAAGAGCTATGATTTACCAAATCTTTAAAAGTCGCATCTCCGAACAAAAGCTTTCGATGACTTCGTGCTGCTTTTGGTGACCAAGCGCCTTCGCATCAGAGGACTCTATTGCTGGTTTAATGAATTTACATTTGAACGAGTTTCAGTCAGCGACGATTTTCGAGGAGGACCAACTTCAGTCCATTAAACGAACATAGAGGCTGTGCGAATAATGATTCAGGAGAAAAATCGAATCACATATAGAATTATTAAAAACATCTTGGACATCGGCATAACTTGAATAAACAAGATTTTACATAATCAATTGGGTGTAATAAAAGTATGTTGTGGGTGGATACCACACAGTTTAATAGAAACACAACAACAGCATGCAAAGCAGTATAAGAAATATGATGAAGGTAGATCTAAAGAAGTTTACATCATAAATGGTGACAAAAACTCTACATGCATTTAAACCCGAATCTAAGCGGCAGTCAGCACAATGTATGTTTCATGTCTTCATAGGTATACATAGGTATTGACGATGGTTGGTTAAGGGGCCAGGCCCTCGCCAGCCAAAAATCCTAGTTACGCCAATGGTTATTAATCACATTCCGTGCCGTTTCTAAGGGCAACAGGAACCAATGTATTATATTCCCTCCCACTATTATTGGAAACCAACAAGGAAGCCAAACGTCTATTGTCGCTAACAAAAAATTCACTAGCAAGCGACAGAAAATATCACTTTCGAATTAAGGTGTCAAAAAATATATTTTATCTAGTCCAGTGGCATAAGTAACTTATTACGTCATTCATTTGACACTATTTCCGTTATGTAATGAAGCTCATTACATCACCAGTGGCGTAATGAACATGGCACAACTAGTGGTGTAATTTCTTTATTACCTAACGGAAATAGTGTTAAACGAATGACATTTTTCTTAATTCACTTTTCTCAATTTTGGGCCGTTGTACTTACCTAGATAAAATTTTGTACAATACATGTGTGATAATGCATCATTAATATACGTGTGTGTAACTTATAAACGCGTGCGTAGCACGAATTATGTAAGCACACAAGTATATTAATGATGCACTTATCCCACTTGTATAGTATATAACTATAACTATATAACTAACCGTCCGCATTTCAAGGGCATCCACTATTGAGTAGTGTATACAATTTGTTCATTTAACGAGCTCATTATTATTCACAGATACTTCATAATTTAAAAAAAAGATGTTAATTTGGAAAATAGGTGGTTTCTCTCCGAATGCTTGGACCTTGTCCATAACAAATAAACAGTCAAAATTAAGAGTTATCTGTGAAAATCGTGAGGGTGTTAAATGTGTTGCCTATCTGGTAGTAACACGATAATTGGGCAGCCTATATAGTTAAACGAAAAGGTAATTATAGCCTGATATTTTTCTTTACAAAAACTGTCTAAATTAAATACTAGGTTTTTGTCCTGTTTAAGTAAAAAAAAATGTGGTTACATACTTAAGAGCATTGCAGGCTTCTAGGTTTTTTGCTTGTCCTACAATCTTCTTCCATGCTTTTTTCGCTTGCTTTGTTATTTGAGTCTGTTATTCTCATTCTGTTTAGATATTTTTGGAAATCTTCTATCCATTTAGTTTTTGGTCCACCTATGTACTTTCATCAGCATTATCCTTTTTCTTAGTCTTTCCTCCTCCATTCTGAATACCTAACCTTGCCATCAGATTCTTTGTTCTGTCTCATTACAATTATTCATGTAACCATTTTCCTCCTCTCACTATAGGCTGTTAGGTCTTATATGTTTTTAATAGGTTGCATGCATGGATTGTGATCAAAGTCAAACTGCGACATGAAAAAACTATGACATTTTTTACAACCGCTAAATTACCATTCTTGCATTTTTAATGTCAAAATGCCGAATATTATACTGAATTACAGTCACCCAACCACAAATTGAAAGAAACATAACCATTTTACCAAATGCAATTATTTCTCATGCGTACCAAAAAAAAATGTGTAAGTCAATAAATCTTTAAAATAAATCTCTGAAATTACACAAGGACTTTCTTTGTAGTTATTACAACTTTCTCTTTCCCTTTTATTATGTGTATTGTGTAACTATGGCTCCCAGGTTCCATTCGTTTGGCATGTATCTTCCTTTTTGTATATCTTTATAATTAGATTCAATATCCTCTTTTGCAGTTCTTAACCTTTAATTTTTAACATTTCTCTCATTGTTTCATTACTTCCGGAGTTTTTATATTATTTAAATTAATTGTAATTTCGATTACTTCTTCCTGAGTTGGTTCATTCATTTCATCATTCCGTCATTTCTTATATTTAATTCCTCTATTACGTCTTGTAAATTTTGAGTTTAACCATTTAGCAGTTTGTAACAATTTTCTTCCCATTCCTTATTGTTTATTTTTCTCTGCTTCACATTCCATTTTTCTATTCTTATTTTTAAGTCCTGTAGTTCTTATATTATTTCAATCTTCCTATAAAATTTCTTTGTATTATTATTCCCCTTATCTTCTTCAATTCTTGCAACTGCTGGTTTATCCATCGTTTATGTTTTTTGCTTGCAGTTCTATGTTGCTTCCTTCCTTAGCTCTTCGAAAACGTTGTAATCCTCCAGTCCCCTGTTTACAATCATCTCTGTCGCGCCTTATTTTTCTTTTTTCTATTATCCTCAGATTTTTTATCATACCATTCCTTTACTTTCCTTCTTTCTTATAACTAGTAATGGGCTTATTCGAATGAAAAATAACCGGTTATCCGGTTATTGAAATAACCTATGTAACTCGGTTTTTGTTCCAAGTATTCGAATGAAAAATGACCTCATTCTGATACGTACTACGTGCCATATCTCAGCGACCTGCGAGTGATCGAAATTCTGTAAATAATACGTCATTCATATCTCATAAGTAAGCATAAGCAAGGCTGATTGTATTGAAAACACCATTTGGGCGTCTCGCTCTACAGTTTTCTCCGCTTGCTTCCTTGCCAGCTGAGGCTCGCGGTCGATCCGTCGTCATATGATATGAACATAAATCAATTTTTTGCCTCCTTTAACCCGGCCGATCGATAAACATAAACGTTTTACTACTGTTTTTTATTGCGCTTAGCAAACAGTCTCGCATATTTCTTTCTTTCTACACTTAATAAATACCTCTTAATTTCCAATACATAATATGTACATTATTATTATGTTTTGGTTATAGATGGGAAGAATGTAGGAGTAATCGTGCTAATGTAGAATTGCGAGTCGTTAAACTCATACAAATACAACAATATATTATTAATTATTATTATATTATTATAAATCGCCAGCAATCGAAAACAATAAAGGTGTATCCAGATATATTTCATTCATATCCACAATTACTTATTGCACAAACTCTTTAGAAATCAAATAAAAATCATTTATACAATTCGGTATGTGTAAAAAAAAATGTTATAATCTCATTCGATACATTGACCCTAAGTTTATATATAAGTTTTTTTTCATTTCGCAAAACTATTAAAAATAACGATGTTATAAATTTTTAAATTAATGCCTATGCGACTGCAGCCGAATGCCGTCGTTCGTTGCCGAACGCTGTGTGACGTAGGCTGCTGCCAAATTTGCATCTCCTAAATACAGCAACGTGCGACCGGCGGTTTATTGCACGAATGAAAGTGTACAGTTTTACCTTCGTTATTAGACTTTTACCGGCATTATTTTATATTCTATATTGTAAATGGAGAACCAGAAGAAAAGTTATAAGTGGTGTTTTGTGCCAAAGTGTACAAACACAACCATTAGTGCACCCGAAAAAACATTTGTTACTGTGCCAAGAAACCCAAAAACTAGGAAGTTATGGTATCAAGCGGCGAGAAGGGATACATCAACGGTTGCTTCTTCAGACTTGTACTGCTGTGAAGACCATTTTAACGTGAGTACTCAATATTTAAAGTTGTACTAAATAACATCTGGTACTTGTTTACTGCAGTTAAAAGAAGATATGGAAAACTATATGTTTCATAAGCTTATGAACGCAAATATTAGAATGAAAACGGGAATATTGCCTCACCTATTTGATTGTCAAATAGATCGCAAACGTGCTGCAAGTTCAACTATTCGATCAGCTGTTGAAAAACGATTGCGAAAAGAACTTGTAGCAGAAGCCGTGGCGGAAACTGTTACTTCCTCAAATACTTCATCTTCTACACAAACTACTGTGTCATCTGCAGCTGAAGTCGATTGCGATCAAGTATTGAATTTTGAACCTCAAATTAATAAGTCCGCCAAAACACAGTTGGCTGATAAATGTATTAATGCAAGACCGTTATGTCGTAGTAAGGCTGTATATTGCAATTTTAAACCAGAAACATCAACAAAGGCTTGTTCACCAATAAAAATTGATGGGGATTCTAAGGACTCTTTCGTTTCACAAAAAAACGGTGATAAAGCAGCTGCTTCAAGTAGCAGTTTTATAAAGACACCGTCATTTGGAGAGTTTTCATCAGAAGATTTATCATCTGATTCGGATAGTGATTTTCAACTCACAGACGATTGTACCAACAGCAACTCGGAAGATAGCAATAGTGAAACAAAAAGTATCTATTTCAATAGTATTACGAAACTGTGCCAAAAAAAATCGAAACAGTATTTAGGTATTCCAAAAGAATTTTACTGGATAATAAATTTCTTGTGTGAAAAATCTAACAACAAACTTACTCCCAACCATGTATTATTAACACTAATGAAAATAAAATTGAACGATTCATTTACTAGATTGGCTGATCAGTTTCAGATGTCTTCTAGCCATTGCAGTAGGATATTTAGCAAAACTGTTCCGGTGCTGGCACATCTTCTAAAAGTATTTATTTACTGGCCTAACGAAGAAATTATTAAAAAATTACTTCCAATACCGTTTCGAGCAAAATATAGTAATGTACAGTCAATTATCGACTGCCTGGAAATTGAAATTGAGAAGCCTACAGATCCTCTTAAGCAATCACTAACATATTCGGAATATAAAAAATGTAATACTTTTAAATATTTGATATCTGCAACTCCAGATGGATTTATAAATTTTATTTCCAGTGGTTTTGGTGGTAGAATAAGCGATGTAATGTTAGTTCAAGAAAGTGGATTTTTAGAGAATTTATCAGAAGGATGTGGAGTAATGGCTGATAGGGGTTTCAAGCACATTGCCAACATTTTTCAAGATAAAAAATGTGAGTTAATTAAGCCTGCCAGTGTTTCAGCTTCTGTTAAGTCTAGTAAGGAACACGTCTTGGAAAGTAAACGCATTGCTAGTTTACGTATACACATAGAAAGAGTGATACGCAGGCTAAGAGAATTTGAGTTTCTGAAACCCCATTCGGTTATCAATCACAAAATGTTAGATTATACTGATGATGTTATTATTATAGCTTGTGGTTTAATTAATCTACAAATGCCTATTATAAAAAGTTCTTTGTAATATTTTAAAATGTATGTGGGAATAAATAAAATAAACACATTTTGATGTTTTATATTTTATTACAACGGTTGATTATTTACAAACTGATTCTACAATTTTTGGAAATATAAATCTTTTCCAAAACGTCATAGCTGCATGAATAATTTCATTAGATCTACTATGACTAAAAGGTACCCATATTTCATTTACTCTTTTATTTTCCTCAAATTGAGGATCTGCAACGCAGAATAATCCTTTGTCTTTACCTGTAGCCAACATTTGCAACTGCATTTGTGCGTAAAATTTAGGAGTTATATTATTATTTTTAATATATGCTTCAAAAGATTTGTTACTACATGGACATTTAACTTCAACAATAAAATTTTCATTTATGGCATCAGGTGACGCTCCAAAGATCGGATATTCTTGTAATATATATAAACCACACCTATTTAATTTAACATTTAACTTCTTTTCCATAGTACTTATTACTTCATATTCTAATTTTCTGCCACGTTTCATAGCCTTAGTGTCCTTTATTTTTGAAGAACCAATTATCTGATTGACCAGCGTTCCATCACTAGTCTTGCAGTGAGCTACTTCATGAAGTTTGGAAGCAGTTATTCTTCCATAACGAAGTTCATGCCATAAAACTTCGTCGCTTTGTTTTCGCGTAGACATTTCTGCTTCACTGCAAAGATCGCGAGGCACGCTTTGTTTGGCAAAATTTATAAAATCTTCAGCAGATGTTCCATTGTTGTTGATAAACTTTAGAATTAACTGATACATCGATAAATTTCGCAGTTTAAAAAATTCTGAAGAAAAATTGTATCTCGTAATTAGACTATCTACGTGTCGTTGTTTTGCAATAGACAAAAAATCTTGGAGAACCGTAGTATTGTCAGGCATTTGATGATTACTTTTGCGTTTTCTAAACGCTTTAGCTTCAATATATTTAATTTCAGAACCTACTTTTGATAACGTAGCTTTCTTCCAGTAGCACGTAGTATCAGTAGGAGAAGGATCTTCACTACGACGATGAAGCCACATCAAAAGTGCTAGGGCGTGCTTACATTCACCTATTCAATGTATCTAATAAGTTACAATGATCTGATTTATTATTTTTTAAATAAGCCTTACCAGCAGCTGCTGCACAACTATGACACGAAACATCTATTACTTTGTCAGTTTCTTCATCAATTTCTAAAGTTACAAAATACGCGGTACTTCGAACTTTATGTTCTGGGCTAACTCTGGCTTTTATAAAACACACTGATCCTTGCCGTTTTAGTTGAACATAACCAACAGCATTATCTCCGTATGTTTCACGTGAAGCTCTAGTAATAAAAGTGAATTTTTAATATAATAAATAACATCTAACGTTAAGCTTATTGTTATATTTTTATTGAAAGTTACTTACAATGCAGCTTTGGCGCCTCTTATTTCTGCGGCATTAAAGCGTTCATCTCGTTTTAAAAACTCGCCAACCATAAATATATCTACTAGTGGGAGATTATCCGATTTGGCTTTAATGTAACCTGCGTCGACCATTTTCTATTACACAGACGAACAATGCGGGTACGCAAAGAAGTAGGTACTGTAAGTAAATGCAGATGAATACAAATTAAGCCAACGCCACCTAGAATTAAGCGCATCTGGCGAGGTGTCGAGTTACCACTTGCATCCGTGGCAGCAGCCTACGTCACTGACCGCTGATTGGTCAGATTTCGTTCAGAATCGAACGGCGGAAAAACGGAGATTTTTAAACTTTAGGATTTTTTTACTGTGGTACAAATGTCATTAAAAATTTAATTTTACTTTTAGTTGATAATTTACATACAAACATAACAAAAAGAATAAAATAAGGACATTTTGATTTTTTTGCACATACCCAATTATTATAATTAACGATTAACTGAGTTCTTCTGCTATCTGCAAGTTACGATGCCGATGCAGATGACGCTGAACCGCGTAACAGGTAAACTGGCGAAATCGAAACGAATCGAGAACCAAAATGTATTCGAATGATTATTCAAATAATCATTCGGTATTAATATCATTCGAATGCAAATAATTCGGTTATGAAAATTGTCCGGTTATGCCCATCACTACTTATAACCAAATACAGCTGTTTCTGTATCATTTAAAGTATTTTTTATGCAAATTCATACTTGGTTATTGTTCTAGCAGGTAGTAAGTTTTTCCAGTTTTTTATCCATTTTCCTCCTTTTTGAATTTGCCTATCTTCAATTTGATAATTTTTCTTTTTTTTTCTATTTTCTACTGTATTTTTTGTATTTTAATTACTACTAACAGTAATCACAGTCAACATTTGCTCCTTTGTATCATATTATATCCTGTATCAATGTTACTAGTACATAATCTTATTTGTTTTTCCGTATGAATTTAATATGGAAAAGGATTTACTATTGACTGATTTTTAACAGGCTTTAGATAAGGTTATCAGAAAACACTTGCCCTAAGAAATAAGTAAATTAAAAATCCAGATAAAGTTAGTGACATTAAGAAAAATTACAATTTCTTGCAGAAAGAATAAACCACAGTCGCATATACTGCTAACAACTAACCACGAAGTATAATGTCCAAAAATCTGTTAGCAAAGGTTTTCAGTCGACAAAGAGCTCAATCATTTATACATTACGTACATGGAAAACTAAAGGTAATGTATCAAAACACTTCAGTGTGAAGCTAAATCGACGAGTAGGTCACACTTTCACAAATGTGTGTCCAATGTTAATATCCCTTTTCCATTTCTTAAAACTATCAGTACAAAAATATTTTCATCCGCAAAAGATGTATACTTTTCAAACGACTCCACTTTAAACCACTGAAAAATCCACCATTTATTTACATCTACAGCTAAATGGTTTTACGCCATCTAAAGTATAAAGTCACCTAGTACTGCTACAGATTAAGACATATTGCAGGTATTCTGTTTTTCTCTTTCCAGTAAATAGACGGTGTTTCACAATCGAAGCATTTTCTTTAGATTTTCTCTAGGTAGTACGTGATTTAGTGATTTTAAAAAGCTTATTTAAATTAATGATCTTATGTTGATGCACAATTGTAGACAATAATAAAATGTTGCAGTTTTTCCTGTAACATAAACAAGTTATCGTAAGTTCATCGACAAAGGAAGTATTGTAATCGCGAGAAATCACCTTCCGAGATTTATACAGATCTTCAAGTTTCAGAGTCATTAGATGACTGAAAACGTGTTTTCTGAATTCTAATCTGTCTGTCTGCACGGCTGTCCATCTGTCTCTCTGTCCGCCTGTGTGTTCACCTGTTGGCGGTATAGCTCAAAAGCTATTTGTTGGAGGAAGTCGATGCATGCGGATTATATATGTACTCGTCACGAACCGAATATACTTTCGGTCAAATATATAGGTACAGGGTGAGCACCTTAAAAAATTATGTATTGATTTTTGCTTTACCTCAGAAATAGTTAAAAGTGATAATATGCACATAGCTCAGGCTTTACCCTTGACGAAAATGGGACCCAACAGATACAAGGTAAATGAAAGACAAAATGGGCAACACTAGGTGTGCTGCATATAAACCAGCCGCAGCGCGCAGATGCGAGACATTCCTTTGTGGCTGAATAGAACCAAGGAGCGGATTGCTACCAAGCGTTGAAATCGCTTTCGCAGGGGCTGAAATCGAGCTGAGTTCGTATCCCACCGGCTACAACGTTTTTTTTTTAATTTAAAAATTGTTATAATTCGCATTATCAAGTGTTCCCTTTTATTGTTTCAGTATTGTTAGGAAGATTAATATAATTTTACCCCTAGTTAGTTTCTTCTGATATTTCATAATTTTCAGTGTCAACTTCCACTTGCGAGGGCAGTTCTAAATAAACCGTTTACATTTTTTTCATATTAATTGTTTTAAATCGGGGGTCCACAACCACACCCTAATAACGATTGAGGATCACTTTTACCATAGATAATATAACCCCAGGGGTTTACTTTATCTGATCAATTGCGAACATTACGCGGCAGTTCTCATCACTACGCCAACCTCCCACTTTAAAATGTTACTCTTAAACTAGCCAACTAGCTCCAGTAGGCCATTGATTTAAAAAAGTTATACATCAGAAAATGTTTGAGACCACAGAAACAATAGCTATTAGATTATAAAGTTCGAAATTTAAATTGTAAAGACACAATTTTATAAAACAAACACAATTGAGAAAAGCGAAGACACTACCTCACTACCACTACCCCTACCTAACCTAGTGCAGCGTGGTACAATCTGTTTTCTCAATAACTGTACGTACAGGTCAACCTTTAAAAATCCCCTATTTCTCTCGCGGATCGAAAGTGAGGTTAAGAGCCACCGACTGCACACCGCTGCTTTAAATCACATAAAAAAGTTAAACCCAACGTCGATACTCGAGACTGAATGTAAGATTCGTAGAAAAAAAAAAGTAAAACATGTAAAGCGGCACATTCAAAGTGTTTCTTGCTACATGTGCCCTTGCTCCGTCTTGTTGAAACCATGCAGGATTATTAACACAACGTATTAAGATCGACAAAATATTATTTGATTTCAATTACTGAGTAGTTCGCCTCGCAGGGCACTTCACACAAAATGTTCGCTTTTACGAAGCCAAATTCAGGAGTTCACAACAAAGTGCATAGGTTTATGTCTCTACTAGGAAAATTGACAACTGTCTAACTCACTTTCAATTTGTTTTAATACAAAATCTGACCATCAACACTGGGACACCCGTGATAACTATTTGAAGTCATGAATTCATTTAGGAGATCAATTATCTAGACATAATTTGTTTATTGATAAATGGTGATTGCACTAATACAATATCATGCGATTATCTCCCTACTCGAAACAATACCAATTGTCTAGCTCTTGTCTTAAAATTGTCGAAAATTGTATAAACGGCTGTAGAAAATTTGTAAACATTTGAAAATAAATTTGGTTATATCAGTCATATACCTTTCAGATTCTAAATGAATAAACAACAATTTTATTAATGTGAAGCTTCAATTCATCATTGGCACCAAGTAATAATTCAGGAGAATGTATTTTTTAAAACGATTGTTTGTAGAGCAACGAAGTTGAAATTAACTTATTTTTCTCCGAAAAACTGCTATTTTGAATTTTTTGTGTAGATTTACGTTTATCTGCAACACGCTGATTCGATTTTTAAGATCCCAAATGCTTATTTTTTTTCTATAGACGTATTGGTACTTTGTTGACAAATACTTTCCAATTACAAGTATGGAGTCCGTAATATAGTTGAGTCTCAATTCTAATAAAATACACTTGTTCGAAACCAGTACATTTTTGTTCGACAACTAGAAGAAATATTCAAACTACATATACATGAATAAATTGTATTAGTAACAATAATAATAAAAATGTAATTGAAAATGTAGGTATGCAACTACTTTGCTTTTAGGGATATGAATAAAAGCGATCAATGACATCGTGAAAGATATACTATATTGGATAGAATATTAATACTGAGCGTCTGTCTCGGACGTCTCCATGTAGTACATCGCTTCAAGTTTACGAGTTCCCACGTCAAGTTACTATTTGACTTTTGCCTGACGTGGGAAGAATCGCTAGCCATTCCTTGATTTGATGTGATAAAGGTTACTGTCTCCGCTTAATTGTTTAGTAAATTATATCAGCTAAAACCTATATGCTAAAAATACAGCTCTGAAATGGCCTTGCTGGAATATCTTGTATTACGAACGTTTTTGGAGCTGTAAAGGTGTCACTGTGTGCATAGTACGTAGAGATTTGGAAAAGTTGAAAAGGTTTGGCTGCCGTAAAGTAACAAAAACATCAAACAAGGCAAGCCTAATGTTTTCGTTAAAACAGGCTACAGCGAATCAGAGCAAATAGACTCCGTCTACAGTGTAATCTTGTGCTTAAACAGATAAAAGGCACAATCAAGCAATTTACCAAACTTAATTATTTTATCTACGATAAGGAGTTGCGCGAAACAGAAAACATGGTGAGTCTCTTGAGAGTTTCTAAATTAAATAGTCCAACCCAGCAGTATTGTATGTATTAGTCAAATCTTAATGTGGTACACTAGATGAATAAATGTATTTTTCTTGTTAATCCTGATGATGGTCTTCTAAAAATATTTTGCACGTGCCGTTTATAATCGAAATAAAATAGACTAAATCAAAAACTCAAATAAAATAATAAAACCAGTTGACTCTTTCATGCACAGCCTTGAACCTTTTGAGTTAGCAGCTGGAGCAACTTTGTTCAGCTTCCTTATTATTGAACGGCTGCGTTATCACGTTATCAGACTTTGCATGTTTTTTATCATATATGAAAGCGATTCGCAGCTGGCGCTTCTTTGTCTGAAAATATATAAAACTTTTTTATCTAAATAGCAACATAAGACTACGTCTTTTCTTTCAATTTTGGAAGCTTGTGGTCTTTATGCCATAAACTAAAACTACTTAGTTATCTGCTATAGCTTTTTTAGTCAGTTTGTATATATCTTCCCTTCGCATTTGACACAAAACTGCGATATCGTCAAAATAATATTTTCTTATTATTTTTTCTTTATGAATTTGAAAATTTAACAACTATCGAAAATATGATTAACGAACGCCTTAGAAATTCTTAATTGTTAAGCAATTTTTACTATAATAACTAAATCCTGAAGTATTGGACATTTCGTAATTAGGAATAATTTCCATTTGAAAATGTGTTTATTAATACACTAGATTAAATCAATGCTCGTTTACTGTATGGATGATTCGTCACACAAACCGTTGGCTCAACAGTTTGAAGGCATTTGTGTCAGACTATTAGATCAGTGACCTGTGAAAACTCATTTCACAACTTCTAGCAAACCTACTCAACATATCATCATCATATTCATGGATGAAGCCATTAAACTTTTGTTCCAATTTTTCCTCTCTTTTTTCCATTATCTTTCTTCTGATTTAAAACTGACACCCCAGCACTTCTCGGTTTAGAATATTATTCTAGTAGGCTGTGAAACAAAGAACTTTCACTCTCATATCATACATTCCTTTAGCAGCCATTTGATATTTGCTTCTTAAAGTTATATTAGAGAGAACGTGAGTATGGTATTTTTAAGATAATGGTGGAAACGAGCAAAGTGTAATTGACGAGAAAGCATATTCCCCGTGCAAGATGTTATCATTTCGAAAAAAGTTTGGAAGTCAATTTAAGTAGATCCTTTATTGAAGAAGTCATTTCTACAGCTACGGCTTGTCTTGGGTACAAAGAATTTACAAGTGAACAGAGTTCTATCCAGCACCAAAATAAACAGGGCAAGGAAGTTCTCATATGGTTGCCATAGAGGAAAGCACTGCTGCAGTTAGTAAAACAATTGAAAATGACAATATAGCTGCGTACTTAGATTGAGATGTAAGGAATAAAAACACACATCACAAGTCATCAAAAAGTCAATGTCGGATACACGCGGGGCATCCTAACGAGCTTTTGGCGATTGAAAAGATGGTATAACCTAATACAAGAAGGGTGAAAGGGAAATGCTTTCATTCGATTATTAAACGTAGCTAGGCTGTCCTACAGCCAATGGGTAGCATGCAGACGGAAAGGAAAAACCATCGCGTGATAAAATATAATATATAACCCAAGAAAAGGTGAAAAATTCCCGAGAAAAGTCAGATATGTAATGAAATTTGGAACGCCAAAACACTTTTAAAGTGTGTAAAACTAGAAAACACAAAATAAGAAATGGAATCCAACAACGTAGACATTTTTTAAACTATGCGAAATAGGGTAGCCCAGGATGGAGATTTTTAGAATGGAGAATGTAGTATAATTAAAGTAGCTGCAGTTAATAATTGGAATAATAACGCGAAAGAAAGTAGGTCTAAATGTTATATTCTCCAGAAGGAAAAGATTGTTCCACTTAAGATATCAACAAATCCAAACAACACAGTATTATGTGCTATATGTAACAGATTACGAAGACGAGGAAATTGAAAGAGTATGTGTGGAAATAGAAAACATGACAAAATATGTTAAGGAAGAGGAAAATATGATAATAAAGGGTGACTGGAATACCATACTGTGGGAAAATCCAGAAGGAAGCACGGTAGGAAGATATGGCCTGGGTAGAAGAAATGCGAGAAGAGACCGATTAGTAGAGTTCTGCTCAAAACACAACCTAGTAATAGCAAACAGTGTATTGAAACATATATACGTAGGAGATACACATAGCCAATACCCAGAAACTTAAGAAAACAAAAAATAGATTGCATAAATACTAGAAGATACATAGATTCAGGAACCAATATTTTTCTTCTTTCACTCAACTATTTGCCCTGAAGGCATCAGGTTTTAGTTTGTCGTCCAAGTCTCTTCTCTGCTCTCTCTGCTTTCTTCCGTCTACTATGATTTCTCTTATTCTATTTAGCGTCTTCAACTGTTTGTTTTTGATCTTTCTTACCATTGGATCTACTTCCTAAAGCTCTCTTATAGTGCTGCTGTTAATTCATACACTTCTGGTGTGTCCCCCAACTCCCCATAAGAACTTCATCTCTGTTGCCGTTACCCTTGATCTTAACTTGTTTGTTAATACCAGTTTTCTGCTGCTTGGTTATGATTCTTATTTATCTTCAGCGCTTTACTTTTGTTCCCGTTTATCTTTAGGTTTACTCTTTTCAGTTTCTCGTCCGCATCTCTTTATCATGTTAGTGATTAGCACTACATGATCGACATACATTAGATGTTGTAAGTATACTGGTTCTAAGTACCACATTTCAATTTTGGTTCTATGTATTTTGTTGGTGAATCGGTTTATAACATCGTTCATAACAATAACGAATAGTAATGGGTTAAGGCTGTCTCCCTGTTTTAGGACCCGTATAAGACATTGCCTGATTTATCCTCACATATCCATTTACGTTGGTATATAGCGACTTTATAACTCTTCGTAGATTTGGATCAACCTGATACCTTTCTAACAATTTGCACATTACCTTTCTGGATATATTGTCGAACGTTGCTATGTATAGAAGCGCTAACCTCAGTTCTTTTCCTTTATCCAATCTATTTTCTAGGATAATTGTTACACACTCTATCAATATGGCCCTGAGTTTGCCGTCCCGTCCTACAAGATACCTCTTCCTTTCTTAACCTTTCAGTGTGGAAGAATTCAGCTATATATCTCTTGAATGCAAGACTAGGGTTTATAAAACATGCGTACGACCAATTTTACCTTATGCTTGAGAAACAATGGCCGACACCGCTGTAACCAAAAGACTGCTGACATCAGCGCAGATAAAGACGTTAAGAATAATAACAGGCCCCGCTTTGTTAGGTAGACAAAGAAACTCGGAAATAAGAGAACAATGTAAAATAGATGACGTAGTCTTACTACGATGGACAGCGACCATGACAATCGAATGAAAATCTAAACAGAATGGCGGACAACAGAATAGCAAAGATAGCGAGAAATAAAAAATCGCTTGGTAAGAGACTCCTTTGAAGCTATGGCGAGATAGCTGACAATCGATATCGCAAGAACATTCTGTCGAAATAATCAACAAACTATTCGCTTAAAGCAAGAAGAAGAAGACTATACTATCATGATGGTAAAGAACAAATTAATAGAACTCCCCGAGGAACCAAACCACAAAGGACTAGCTACTATAAAACAAGATGAGAGTACGACAGAGCAGTTCAACATTCATTTCATAATAGACCACTTCCAACAATGATATTCAAAGAACTTCTTGGTAATCGGTACGGACCAGAAATCAATCCAAAATTCAGAAAGGTTAAGACATTAATCAAGCTGGCCTTAGAGTAAAACCACCCTAAATTCCTCTGTAAAGCCCGTGGCATAAACGTAGTTCCCAAAGGACTGTAAACACTCGAGAAGTGGAAAAAGGCGGATAAAACATCTCACTTCATTCCATTTTAAAGAACGGTAAGACAATGCTAGTGTGTTTAAATTAGTCAAATCCCATTGAAAAATCCTGTATAAGCTGATGCGCGACATGTACGAAACAGGAGCAGTACCAACAGATTTCAGAAAGGACATAAATGCATCAATTTCTAAAAAGAAGAGCCTATATTTATCCAGAGTATAGATAGAACAATAAGTTTTAATATAACACGATTTAAAAATTCCAACAAACATAATATATAGACGAATGGAACATAAAGTAGAAGACCCATTCGGATTCCGGAAAAGCTCGAATACAAGAGAGACAATAATATAACTGCGACTAATAATAAAGAAAAAAAATAGAAGTGGAAAGGAAACTTACATTGCCTCTGTATATATGGGGAAGACTTTCAACACTATCAAGTGGAAAACAGCAGCACATACTGTAAATAAGTTAGACATAAAAGCCAAAGAACAAAATTAAATATGTTCTTTATAAAGAGCAGACAGTGCCACTTTTTAATACTTATTTGATCTCGCATTAAACCTAATCTAACCCAACCTAAGATCGCATACATGGAACACTATATGGATGCCAAACTTGAGCGATGCCCCTAAGAGACAAAAAAGTATTAGAAGCGTAATATGAAACAGTGAACAGAACAAGGCAACAAAGGAAATTTGCGTCGCCAAGTACACGGCGAACGAAACAAAGAGCTCAAACATCTGTTCACCAGCAAATCGCCTCGATCCTACAAAAATTGTAAGAAAACCGTTACCCCCATAAAACAATAAATCGCGGCACGCGAACTCAAAGAAGCACCAATTCGCAAGTATAAACCGCTGCAATAAAAGGGCCAACGGATCGCCAAACCTCAACAACGGAAGCCGACCAAACGGCGCCGCAGCGAAAATTAATAAACCAAGTTCGATCACTAAAACGCTCTTAAATCAGAGTGCGCCAAATCCAAAACCCCACATAAGGGTACCTGCCGATAGGAAAAATCAACCGCCACCTAATAAAACAAACACCAGGGCGCTAGCACATATACAGGGGGAGTAAAAGCATCAGACAGCAAATACATGCGGCCCGAGCGCGCCCGAGAGAGCGGCCGAAAATTCAGCGGCCCAGCAGAAACGCATCTTTGTAACGGAGAAATCAGGGCCACGACAAAATACAGCGGGCAAGGATACAATATTACAAATTAAAGTATAATCAACGGAAGGAAGCATCCCGGAAAAGCGTAATTGGTCTCAAAAGTCTTATAAAAATAGCGCGCAACCGATCGAAGCATAATAAACTTTTGAACATACGCCATAAGAGTAATGCTTAATTAAGCTTTACGCGGAACACGGAATTAAAAATTCCAAGTTGAGCTAATTTTTACTCAAAACATAGCAAATTGGGTGTCGTTAGAATCGCCATTTCAACAACTTTTGATTACGACTCAAATCAAGTCGATAATTGATCACGCCGCTCAATTAAACGCTATAAATCCGAAATATATCGAAATCGGGCAAAACATCCCTTCTACTTCGACCAATGAGCGTCGAGATCGCGTTGGACAAAGGACTGGCTCCTGTAAATAGTCAGACGCTGGCAGTAGAAAATCACTCTGCCTCGGCGGGTCAATCCAGCATCAACTCAGCCAAGGAGAGTTCACCAGCAGCCACTTCAGCTTCCAGGACTACCAGCAGCCACTTCAGCTTCCAGGACTACCAGCAGCCACTTCAGCTTCCCGGACCACCAGCAGCCACTTCAGCTCCAGGACCAACAGCCGTTTCACTGGACTTAGCTGTCTGCCGTCTTTGGAAAGCCACTTTCGCCAGCCGCCGCCTCCGCCCAGGAGATCACCACCGCCGCCGACGTTGCCGCCGCCGCTGCTCACAGCCCGCCGCCCCGTCTCCAGTCGCCACCGCCGCCGCTGCAACCGCAGAAGGAAGCCGCCAACCGCCGCCTCCCCCGAGGAGATCAGCACTGCCGCCGACGTTGCCGCCGCCGCTGCTCACAGCCCGCCGCCCCGTCGCCAGTCGCCACCGCCGCCGCTGCAACCGCAGAAGGAAGCCGCCAGCCGCCGCCTCCGCCAAAGGAGATCAGCACTGCCGCCGCTGCAACCGCAGAAGGAAGCCGCCAGCCGCCGCCTCCGCCAAAGGAGATCAGCACTGCCGCCGACGTTGCCGCCGCCGCTGCTCACAGCCCGCCGCCCCGTCGCCAGTCGCCACCGCCGCCGCTGCAACCGCAGAAGGAAGCCGCCAGCCGCCGCCTCCGCCAAAGGAGATCAGCACTGCCGCCGCCGCAACCGCAGAAGGAAGCCGCCAGCCGCCGCCTCCGCCAAAGGAGATCAGCACTGCCGCCGACGTTGCCGCCGCCGCTGCTCACAGCCCGCCGCCCCGTCGCCAGTCGCCACCGCCGCCGCTGCAACCGCAGAAGGAAGCCGCCAGCCGCCGCCTCCGCCAAAGGAGATCAGCACTGCCGCCGCTGCAACCGCAGAAGGAAGCCGCCAGCCGCCGCCTCCGCCAAAGGAGATCAGCACTGCCGCCGCTGCAACCGCAGAAGGAAGCCGCCAGCCGCCGCCTCCGCCAAAGGAGATCAGCACTGCCGCCGACGTTGCCGCCGCCGCTGCTCACAGCCCGCCGCCCCGTCGCCAGTCGCCACCGCCGCCGCTGCAACCGCCGAAGGAAGCCGCCAACCGCCGCCTCCGCCAAGGAGATCAGCACTGCCGCCGACGTTGCCGCCGCCGCTGCTCTCAGCTCGCCGCCCCATCGCCAGTCGCCACCGCCGCCGCTGCAACCGCAGGAGGAAGCCGCCGGCACCGCCTCCGAAGGACCACACCAGCTTCCAACTGCGGATGCCAATCCGCCATTTTCTTTTCTTTTTCTGTACATATATGTTACATAGTTATAAGCTTATTTGTATGTTAGTTAGTGTAAATATAATAAACTTTGTTCCAATCAAATCCAGTGTCTAGCTGAGGGTAACGCCCAACCTCCTCTTCCGAAACCGACGCCATTGAAGTAACCCTACCGCTGAGCATAGACGTAGGCTTGTTAATTGTCGCCCGGAACGTGGGGCAAACCTGTGGTGGACACCAGAGGGAAGTCACGCCCACTACAATGGTGAAGTCAAGAAGGAAGGGAAACATGGAGACAACTCGCCAAGGATCAACGAGGAACCTCAGCGGACACCGCGACAAGGAGGAAGTCTGAACAGTTCGGAAATAATAGAAGACAGCGCACCCTCATTTCCGTGTGGACAAAGGACACCGCCTCCAAGTCCCAGCCCAGTGCGACAGGAAGTCAACGAAGACAACCAACAGCAAATGGCACACCACCTTGCGAACCTAGCAGCTACAGCAGCAGGAACCAATCAACCAGCACCACTTCTGGGAGTGGTAGAAAACACCCAGTGGCGCCCAGAACAAGCTCCAACAGCACCAACGATCACATTAACCGACGAACAATTCCAGGCACTTTTGGGCCGAATGGCTGTGCCCAAGAAAGTCGATCTTCCACCAACATTTAAGGGCGAGGAGTTAGACCACCCCCAAGAGTTCATCGCAGAGTGCGCCCGCTACCATGCGCAAAGCGGATGTACTACAACAGAACTAATGAAAGTAGCCACAAACTGTCTCCAGGGGAAGGCTAGCCAATGGTGGAAACCATACGCTTCACTCCCACTCTCCTGGAATGAATTTGAAGAAAGGCTGTTAAAGAAATTCGATAGCGCAGATGTACGAGCCTCCTTGAAAACACAGCTCTACGGGCAAAAACAGGGACAGAAAGAAAATGGCGAACTCTTTCTTCTTCGGAAGATACAACTGATACGCCGATTGGACACCGAACAGTCAATGGGAGCCAGCATTCCCGTAATGATAGAACTGTTAAAACCGGCCCTTCGGCCTTATCTACGTGTCGCTGTGCCGGAAACAATTGAGGAACTATTGGACAAGGTGGCTGCGATTGAGAAAGACATGGACGACCGCGCACCAACGCCAAACCGCGAGACACGCCCACGAGAGCCAGCCGAGCCAAATCTACCCCGCTGCTATTTTTGCCCGGGACGCCACTTCAACAAGGATTGCCCACGACGCCACCGGCCAGCGCCACAGGCAACAGGAGAAGCCCCCATGAACGCCCCGAAGCAAGACAGCTACCGCCGCCGGAAAACTGGCGGAGGCCCGGGCACGTCGAGGCCGAAGCACCGCCCAGGGCCCAACCCAATGCTCCACGATAAGTACGGCCAACTGCCACAACCTCCCGTATATCATGGTGAACCTCGGATCACCCCAGCGGGAGATGCGTGCCCTGATCGATTCAGCGGCCACGCATAATTTCATTAGCGCCAAGCTAGTGCAGCATCCTGAGACGGGTAGCTACGCACAAAGAACGGCCAAAATGGCCAAAGAACAGGCAACCCTGACACTACGAGGAGAAACAAGCTTGGAAATACAGATCGGTAGAAATAACTACGTCATACAGTGCATCATAGCAGAGGATTTAAGGGAGGACATCATTCTCGGTCTACCATGGCTTACGGAACACGAGGCTACCTTTGATTTCGCACGGCGTTGCATACACCACGGCGTGAGGACCCGAGAAACCACTCATTGCCTGGTCGAGCAACACGACCCGCGTCCAGCGAATGACCCGATGGAACTTCCCCAGTTGAAGCATGACTTCCCTCGCGAGCAGGAACACCACCTCTATCAGCTACTAGAAGACTTCCCCGAAATTTGGAGGCCTTCGGCGCCACCTACGCGCACCCTGCAGCACGAGATTCATGTAAAAACCGATTCCCCTATACGCAGCCCAAATTACCGATATTCCGAAACAAAAAAGAAGATCATCGCCGAGCAAGTAGAAGAGATGCTGGCACGCGGTTTCATCGAGCCTAGCCAGTCACCACATAACTCGCCAATCGTCATCGTGGAGAAAAAGGATTCTACGCCCCGGTTCTGTTTGGACTTTCGTAGGCTAAACGAAGCCACCATCAATGAGCCGGCGGTACTACCCTTGATCCACGAAACCATCAAAGATCTAGGTTCAGCGAGCATCTTCTCCTCACTTGACTTAAAGTCGGGGTACTGGCAGATAAGTTTACACCCCAAGCCAAACCCTACACCGCGTTCACGACTCCGGATGGCGCAGCCTATCAGTTTCGAGTCATGCCATTCGGGCTCAAGACGGCACCAATGACCTTTCAAAGGCTGATGGCCCGGAAGTACTGGTGGGGTACCTCCATAAATTCTGCCTCGTGTATTTAGATGACATCATCATTTACTCGGAATCATGGGAGCAGCACCTTCAACACCTCCGAAAGGTATTCGAACGACTACAGGAACATGGGCTCATATGCTCGCCAGAAAAATGCCACTTCGGGAAATCCACACTGCACTACCTAGGGCATATCGTTGGCCCAGAGGGAAACGAACCTCAACCAGGTCACGTACAGCAGGTCACCAACGCCCGCCCCCTACTAACCGAAAGGGGTTACGACAGTTCCTAGGCATATGCAATTGGCTACGCGAGTACATTCCCCGATTCGCCGACGTTGCGGCCCCTCTCACCGACCTACTAAGCACTAAAAAGCGCTGGACTTGGACCCCAGACGTTCAGCAAGCATTTCACCAAGTGAAACAATTGTTTCAGACACCGCTGAAGTTAGCCGACCCGATGCTTCTCGCCCCTTCATTTTACAAACAGACGCCAGCAAATTTGGCATCGCCGCCGTGCTCTACCAGGAACGTCCGGATGGAGGTCGAGACGTCATCTCCTACGCCAGCACCCGGTTCCTGCCAGCCGAACAGCGTTATCACTCCAACGAACAAGAGTGCCTAGCCGCCGTATGGGCGATAAAAAAATATCGACCCTACTTAGAAGGCAGGCAGTTCACCCTCCGGACCGATAACCGCGCCCTCACCTGGCTCAACACCTTGAAGGACCAGCGAGCTAAACTCACCCGTTGGGCTCTCCTGCTACAGGAGTTCCACTTCACAATCGAGCATTGCCCCGGAAAGCACAACGAGTTGCCGGACGCGCTATCTCGACAGCCGACTGGACAGCCGGCCGAAGCAGTGTGGGATGACCCGACAGTACTGCTACCTCCCATTCACAACAAGCGCTTCGCCCAAAAACGTGTAACGGCCAGCCAACCCGCTAAGAAAGGATTTCCCAGGTTCCAGGAACCCGCTACAGGAAATCAGGCGGCCAGCAGCCAAACACCACACGGTGAGGACTCACCGAGGTATCAACGGGCAAGCAGCCATGCTACCGTCACGGAGCCACCAGGCAGGCCATCCCTAAGCCTGCTGGACGCAGTCGAAGAAACGTTATGGGAGACCATTGCACAGGACCAAAGGCAGGATAATTACTGTCAAGATTTAGTCAACTCATGGCACCAAAGCTACTTCGCCGAGGACCCAACCCCGGATCTCGTAGCCGTCCAGGAGAATTATCGAATAGAGGATGGGTTGCTCTACCACCAGACGGATCAAGGCCCAAGACTGGTTGTCCCGGAGGGAAGCCGACCCAGGGTCATTTACCAATACCATGATCAAGACTTAGCTGGACATCCCGGCATCGCCGAAACAACACGAGCCATCCGCTCACATTTTCATTGGACGCGTTTACGAGAAGATGTCCGGAACTACGTCCGCCAATGCCTGCTCTGCTTGAGATGCAAGAAGGGCCGCCACCAAGCCAAAGCCACCCTGAGGCCTCACCAACCCAACCGAGCGTGGGACACGATTGCGCTCGACCTCATGGGGCCCTACCCCTCGTCAGCCACCGGGAAGAAGTTCATCCTGGTAATAACCGACCTCTTCACCCGGTGGACCGAAGCCTTCGCTTTAGCCAAAGCCACCGCCCCATCATCATCCGCACCTTGCGAAATGAAGTCTTTCCCCGCTTTGGGTACCCGAGCGCCATGCTGACCGATAACGGACGTCAGTTCATCAGTGAACAATGGATGCGAGCCTGCCAGGAGTGGGATATCCAGCCATGGACAACCGCCATCTATCACCCCCGAGCCAACCCAACGGAGCGAAGGAATCAAGAAATAAAAAAGGGGCTCCGCCTGCATCTACAAGGAGGAAACCATCGCGAGTGGGACAAGCATCTTCCGCGACCCTATTTAACTTACGGAATCGCCATAACACCGCCCTAGGGTGTTCCCCAGCATACGCCATGTTCGGAAAGGAATTAGACCGCCCCGGGGAATGGAGGTTTCGACAACCCACGCTGCTGCCCGAAACGCCCCACGAACCACGGATCCACAACCGCGGAGCACGGGACACAGGCATCCGAAACCGAGCCATCGCCCAGCGCCAAGAAGCACCGGACGCCGACAACCCCACGTTTCAACCCCAGCAGCTGGTCATGGTGAAAAACCACCCGCTCTCAGACGCCATCGCCGGGATCCATGCAGGGTTCCAACCAAAATGGAGTGGACCCCACCGAATCCTGGACCAACTTGGCCCAAGCATCTATAGGGTCCAGAGAGGACAACAGGCCCTCAAAATTCACGCCGACCAACTCCGCCCTTTCCCCAGCCCCGTAGAACTTCATGCACGGATCGAGGACGCCAAAGGAGGGGGGAATTAATATGAAACAGTGAACAGAACAAGGCAACAAAGGAAATTTGCGTCGCCAAGTACACGGCGAACGAAACAAAGAGCTCAAACATCTGTTCACCAGCAAATCGCCTCGATCCTACAAAAATTGTAAGAAAACCGTTACCCCCATAAAACAATAAATCGCGGCACGCGAACTCAAAGAAGCACCAATTCGCAAGTATAAACCGCTGCAATAAAAGGGCCAACGGATCGCCAAACCTCAACAACGGAAGCCGACCAAACGGCGCCGCAGCGAAAATTAATAAACCAAGTTCGATCACTAAAACGCTCTTAAATCAGAGTGCGCCAAATCCAAAACCCCACATAAGGGTACCTGCCGATAGGAAAAATCAACTGCCACCTAATAAAACAAACACCAGGGCGCTAGCACATATACAGGGGGAGTAAAAGCAATTTTTCCATCAGACAGCAAATACATGCGGCCCGAGCGCGCCCGAGAGAGCGGCCGAAAATTCAGCGGCCCAGCAGAAACGCATCTTTGTAACGGAGAAATCAGGGCCACGACAAAATACAGCGGGCAAGGATACAATATTACAAATTAAAGTATAATCAACGGAAGGAAGCATCCCGGAAAAGCGTAATTGGTCTCAAAAGTCTTATAAAAATAGCGCGCAACCGATCGAAGCATAATAAACTTTTGAACATACGCCATAAGAGTAATGCTTAATTAAGCTTTACGCGGAACACGGAATTAAAAATTCCAAGTTGAGCTAATTTTTACTCAAAACATAGCAAATTGGGTGTCGTTAGAATCGCCATTTCAACAACTTTTGATTACGACTCAAATCAAGTCGATAATTGATCACGCCGCTCAATTAAACGCTATAAATCCGAAATATATCGAAATCGGGCAAAACATCCCTTCTACTTCGACCAATGAGCGTCGAGATCGCGTTGGACAAAGGACTGGCTCCTGTAAATAGTCAGACGCTGGCAGTAGAAAATCACTCTGCCTCGGCGGGTCAATCCAGCATCAACTCAGCCAAGGAGAGTTCACCAGCAGCCACTTCAGCTTCCAGGACTACCAGCAGCCACTTCAGCTTCCAGGACTACCAGCAGCCACTTCAGCTTCCCGGACCACCAGCAGCCACTTCAGCTCCAGGACCAACAGCCGTTTCACTGGACTTAGCTGTCTGCCGTCTTTGGAAAGCCACTTTCGCCAGCCGCCGCCTCCGCCCAGGAGATCACCACCGCCGCCGACGTTGCCGCCGCCGCTGCTCACAGCCCGCCGCCCCGTCTCCAGTCGCCACCGCCGCCGCTGCAACCGCAGAAGGAAGCCGCCAACCGCCGCCTCCCCCGAGGAGATCAGCACTGCCGCCGACGTTGCCGCCGCCGCTGCTCACAGCCCGCCGCCCCGTCGCCAGTCGCCACCGCCGCCGCTGCAACCGCAGAAGGAAGCCGCCAGCCGCCGCCTCCGCCAAAGGAGATCAGCACTGCCGCCGCTGCAACCGCAGAAGGAAGCCGCCAGCCGCCGCCTCCGCCAAAGGAGATCAGCACTGCCGCCGACGTTGCCGCCGCCGCTGCTCACAGCCCGCCGCCCCGTCGCCAGTCGCCACCGCCGCCGCTGCAACCGCAGAAGGAAGCCGCCAGCCGCCGCCTCCGCCAAAGGAGATCAGCACTGCCGCCGCCGCAACCGCAGAAGGAAGCCGCCAGCCGCCGCCTCCGCCAAAGGAGATCAGCACTGCCGCCGACGTTGCCGCCGCCGCTGCTCACAGCCCGCCGCCCCGTCGCCAGTCGCCACCGCCGCCGCTGCAACCGCAGAAGGAAGCCGCCAGCCGCCGCCTCCGCCAAAGGAGATCAGCACTGCCGCCGCTGCAACCGCAGAAGGAAGCCGCCAGCCGCCGCCTCCGCCAAAGGAGATCAGCACTGCCGCCGCTGCAACCGCAGAAGGAAGCCGCCAGCCGCCGCCTCCGCCAAAGGAGATCAGCACTGCCGCCGACGTTGCCGCCGCCGCTGCTCACAGCCCGCCGCCCCGTCGCCAGTCGCCACCGCCGCCGCTGCAACCGCCGAAGGAAGCCGCCAACCGCCGCCTCCGCCAAGGAGATCAGCACTGCCGCCGACGTTGCCGCCGCCGCTGCTCTCAGCTCGCCGCCCCGTCGCCAGTCGCCACCGCCGGCGCTGCAACCGCAGGAGGAAGCCGCCGGCACCGCCTCCGAAGGACCACACCAGCTTCCAACTGCGGATGCCAATCCGCCATTTTCTTTTCTTTTTCTGTACATATATGTTACATAGTTATAAGCTTATTTGTATGTTAGTCAGTGTAAATAAAATAAACTTTGTTCCAATCAAATCCAGTGTCTAGCTGAGGGTAACGCCCAACCTCCTCTTCCGAAACCGACGCCATTGAAGTAACCCTACCGCTGAGCATAGACGTAGGCTTGTTAAGCGTTAGAGTTATTGTGCTATAGAATAATATTGAAAATAAGCTGGACAGACAGAATTGATGATGAAGAGTTATTACCCATGATACAAAAAGATATGGCGATCTGGAAAAATATAACAGAAGGAAATGACTGACCAACAGGACACATACTGGTACACGACGGACTACCAAAAACAATAAATAAAAACTCAATAGAACGGAAGACCTGGGCTACAATATGCACAATATCTAATGAAAAAAATATAATGCCAAACCTACATTGTTACAAGACTAAACGTATCAAATATGATCCACAATTAATTTAAAAGAATGCATTGCCCCAACATGTAGGTGTTTTAGCCATGCACAAGCTTACCTCGGCCAGTTGGTCAATCGAGACAGTAGGGAGAGTTCGCTGAGCGATACTTTAGAGCTAGAAGAGAACTTAGAAATTGGGTTGTCTTAACGCTACGGATTCTGTACCCAGCTTCCTACTTGCTCCCCTAGAATCCGAAAGAGCAAGGAAGCAATGCCTTTGGCCGATGTATGCGACAACGGTATGATAATGGTAGTTGCCTGCTAACTGATATACAATGCTTAACAGAACATGGTAAAACAATAAAACTTATGTGAGATACAAGCAAAACATCCTCGCCTATGAAAAAATTACAGTTACATACACAATGATACTAGAAAACAAAATAAGGGCCCATGGAGAGAATGTCCTACGAATACAAGCTACATTATATTTATAATTAGTTATCAAGCAAACAATGACCTTAAGGGATAATATTTTAATGAGCAATGGCTTTTCTGTCCAGGGCGGAAGGTGAGAACATATGAAAAACACGATGCTCTGTCCCCGCTTGCGCGCGTGGTGTAAGAAACGAAGAAAATCCCCGATGCATTGTCAGCGGTCTGACGGGTGCCGTCCAGCTGCAAGCTATATCACGCCCACAATTGCGTCTAAATAAATAAACAGGGAAGCACTCGCCCAAAAGATTGAAAATGAAATGGGTCTCGGCTTCACGAAAGAGAAATAGCTCAACAACAGAATATTAAAAGGGCCGCCACAAAAAAAACAACATTTGAAAAACATGTTGCGACAGACAAACCAACCTATTGGATTGATGAGCAAAACAGCAAAACTTACGCAGTAACAGAGCATCAGCATCAATTGAAGACCAATTATCTGCTAATACCACAATTATGGGTAATCAGTTGCACTTAAAGAAGTTCTGAGTCGTTTTATTCTACATCAACGTACAGATATTTCAAAAACTGAGCGCGTGATAATTTTCCTTTAATGGTTATAATTATTAAACAGAAAATATATTATATTTCTTTGCGTCACGTCGTAGCAAACAGCGAAACTAATATTGTATTCCTACCCATATTCGGTTATTCTCATTGGCCATAAACCTTGAGAACAGCTAGTCCGAGGAAAAGTGAAGCTATCAAAATGCAGTGCTACCGAAGGTTATCAAAAATAGCCTAGACCAATGAGCAATAATTCTAAAAGTGTTGAAGAAAACCGACCACAAGAAACGAGTAATCGTTTTTGAAGTTCATAATTAGTGAACACAGTTAAATTAAATAAGTGAAAAACAGTTATCGTTAAATAATTATTTATTTAAAAATTTATGTGCCCACACCAGACACTTATTATAATTTCCGACTAGAGGACTAGGTAATCCTTGTTAAAGAAGATATGAAGATAACTTCAAAAGAAATGTAATAGATATAATATTGACATTAAAAGAAAAGATTGATAAGGTACTTCGAACTTAATCCGACAAAGATTAGCTGAGTACTTCTGAACAGGAGAAAAATAAAAGTGCAATGCTAAAACCTTTCACCCGTTCTACTTTTTCATTATTTATCGTTTCACTTTGACCATTCTAACAACTGAAAAATTTAAACTTCATACAATAAATGGACATGGACTATCTAGCTCCTGAAGAAGTGCCGTTCATTTCATCCATGCTTTTGATTATATCAAAACAATTCTCAGAAATAACTTTTAACCGTGGGAGTCCATACTATACAGGTGCATACTGCATTAAAAAATAAGAAAAAAACTCTAATAAACATATGTCCTGAAATAATTCATCTCGAAGATATCCTTGATAAAAGAATTAAAGATATCAATCCGTTTTTCAAATGTAGGCTGGTGTTTTGTTCCAACACATGCTTTTTGTTTACATACAATATGTGGGCGTTGTTCTATAGTAAAAAGTAGAAAAATAATAAGCATGCGTTCCAAAATAAATTATTTCAAGTTTTTTTTTCTTTGGTTAAATTTATAGTACCTGTTCGAAGTAATATCTTTCTTCTCAATCACTCATAATAATTTTGACAGTTGTAAGTAAAACTCAGATAATGAAAACCAAATGCCAGCCTACTAAATCTAAACGTTTTAAAAACGAATTGCTATCTTTAATTCTTTAATCAAGGATATCTTTGAAATGTTATTAGAGTTTTTCTCTTATTTTTTGTGCAGAATAACGCCCTTATATTTGTTCCGTGCAATTTTGAAACGCCCTGTATATTTATACCACGTAATCTAAAGAATTTAAGATAGTAATCTTGGATAACTAAACTACATGTCTTAGCCTGTATCAAACACAATTGTATCAATTGTATATTTTGACAATGAAATAAAATGTTTCTGGAACGTCGTTAATGCAAAGTTGCTAATTGTATGTGAATTCATCGTTTTTTAAAGTGATTGTCCATTCTCTTTTGGGCTGAAATATCAAAACGTTATCGTTTATTATTTTCTATAAACTAGATTTAAATAATATCAAGAAATAAATTCTTCTGTCTATACAAACATCTACGAGTTGAGCCTCTCGGAAATGGTTTAGAAGCTTGTTTAAGATTTTTTGATTGAGTCCAAACGAAGCAATAGTTATTTCTTTAATTATTATAAACAAACCAAATATGTCCATTTAAGGAACACTCTCGTTTTTGTAGCAACTGCTGTCGTGTTAGCCTAGTGATTGATACCCAAAACAATCTTTTAATTGTTTTAATACAGCTTTGTGATATTATGCCCATTGCATACGCCGGATTAAGGCCTAGCGTGATTCTATTCTATACAATCGCAAGAATCAAGGGGTGTAAACAAATTTTTTAATTTAAAAGTATTGTATAAACGATCTAATAAAGTGTCATTAATTAATTTTTAAAGTGGGCCACAAAATGTGTATATTATTTTAAAAAATTTATGAGTTACATGCTTATAGCAACTGTTATTAGAATTTCTTGTATAACAAAATATTGCATGGCAGCTATTAAAGGACTTAGTTATAATTTTCTGAAAACGTATTTATATTTATTATTTTAAAAATTAATTGCTATCCTAGAGGTGCAATTCATACTTTGACGCTAACTTCACGCGTTCCAAGTCCAAAGTCTACAAATCACGTTTAGTTTATAAACATGAGTTTTTGTCCTACTTTTCTTATCAATATTACTGCGCTGCAAACATTTTCCATTTATATTTATAATAATCATTTTTTCATTCTTTAATTATCTTCAAATTTGATAAGGTAACAATCCAACAGACTCATGACTTTGACAGCGGTATTGATTTTCTACATAATAGCTTCTTGGGTTTTACTGGAAAATGCAATTATTTTCGTCTGAATCCCATTATTTTCCCATTACTAAAATTATTGGCAAATGGCAGTTTAATGCCCTTTAGATAATCTTAACATAACACATAGTTACTTATCACATTGTAATATGAAAATATGTAATTTGACGAGTACCACAGAATACGTCGTAACTGTTTGCAAAAAAAATTAACATGTATAATGGTGTGACTGGTTTAGAAAACATAGGTACATATTCTGCAAGATAGACATAATTATAAATAAACTATATTCATTTACTTCCTACGTAATAATAACAATTTAAATAATCTGAATAATAGTTTTTCAAACGTTCAGCATAATCTAAACATAAATGTATTAGCAGCGTATGAAGATAAATTTAAAAACACAAAGAATTGTAACATATTTTGAGTCTATAACCACAGCGTACTTACTACTCATTGCTACGGAAATGATTATTACTCGTCAGTACCCTTGCCGTTCTAATGTACTTTTTGTCCTAACATTAACATTTACATTGCAGAGAACTGTAAACAATTTAAATAGTAAATGATATTGTTTACATAGCTTAGATAACTCCCTGTATTAATATAAAAATAAAAATAGGGTTTTTCTCTGCTATCTATCCGCTGACGTTACAAACGAATCTGTATGAAGCAAAATTACGATAGTATCGAATGTTTGGGGTTATAATTAAATGATGAGCCATTAAAATGTAAAAATGCGGATAATCTGCCCAACTTTGCCAACATAATAAGAAAATTAAAAAATACTTCAAAGATCTCTTAAAAGGTACAATAAAATAATCATAGAAAAAATAAACAATGAAGTAAAGAATAGACAATTTTCAAGTAGAACAAATCGATTCTGATAATATTTAAAAAAATAAGATAAACAAACCCGCAGAACGAAATTACATAAAATTTTAAATGCTAAAATGAAGAGTACCTACACAGGATTGAGCGACAAATGTAAAATGATAGTAAGTAGATAATGTATACAATTTTTGAGTTGAATCCACAAATGCAGACGACTATAACAAATAATTTTATAAGATTTGTGAGACAACAGAGACAATTTGATACCGTATCAAAAAAACATATAGAAACATTTTCAAAAAGGGCAAGAAGGACAGTTAAAAGGAAAGGTCAGACTATTGTAACATTAAAATCGATGCTTCCGCGCATCTTACATATTTATACAGGGTGATTCATAAGAAGTGTAACAAATTTTGACAGCTTTTTGAGGAAGTCATTTTGGACAAAAATGTCATATGAACATAGGTCGTATTCCAATTAGTTACAGAATTACAACAGCTCCAAGTTTTATTAGTGCAGTAGCAAAGAGGTAACCTTAACATCTAGTTACATTTAAGAAACAACACATGTGCTATAAACGTATAATTAACATTTAAAATAAAAACAAAAGAGAGTGTACGATTTATAACAAGTGCTCAAAATGTGACTCTTGATCCTGAATACTTGTACGACACCTGCGAATCATCGAATCATAAACACGAACTACGGCATAGTTATTTCGAATTTCATTGGCTGCATCAATTATTCTATGAAGTAACTGTTCACGAGTATTTATTACACCACCGTAGACTAGCTGTTTTAGGTGACCCCAAATCTAAAGATCTAAATGATTTAAGTCAGAAGACCTCGGAGGCCAAGCTATGAGACCACCACAACCAATCCATCTGTTGGGATAATGTACGCTTAGCGATTCGGTTACTCCTCTTCCATAATAGGTTGGGGCGCCATCATGCTGTTAGTTTGCATGTTTAATGGTAACTAGATTTATGGATTTACTACTACACTTTTAAAATGTCGATCTCTGTTCTGTAACGAAGTGAAATAGGACCTAGGTTCATATAAAATTTTTCATTTGACCTCTCCAACAAAATACCACAGTTTGTTACAGTCATTATGAATCACGCTGTATATAAATAATGGATTTTAATAATAAAGAAGAATAAGAGCTAATCAAATGACACACAAAAATTATTTTGCTACCCTGGATAGGATGGAAGCAAGGTAATTAAGAGGCTTCGAATATATGGTTATAGGGAAATTAGAGAAAAACAAACAAATCTGCGAAACCAGGACTGAAAACAGATATGAAGAAGTACGAGTAGTTTGGAAACATTCGAGTAACAATGAAGTGCAATTCACTTCGATATCCTTGGCCAGTAAGAATCACATTATTTAAAAAACAGGAAGAAGCTTTGATTCTGCCATTCCCATAAAATTTCTCTATTCTGTTTTGACTTAAACTCGAGGTATACCTACATTATTATAACAAACTCTGCCATTTCTTAATTTTCTTATATCTTCTTCTAGCATCAACATTTATGCTTTGCCTTCAGTATTTTGCTCTACCACAGTAGTAACTGTTTTGTCTGTATTGCATTTCCACCTTTTATTTGGTTTTTAGTCTTTCTACCTCGTCTTCCGCACTAGTACTATGGTCAGTTAATTTTTTATTTCATATATCCACCTTTTCTTTTAAGCAATCTAATTTCTTATCCAATATTCCTATGCTAAGTTCTAAACTTTACAATCTGACCTTACTCTGAGATATTCTTCATATCTTTTCCTACAACTTTAATTTGTTGTTAGAATTTACGATCAACATCAGTTAATAATTTCTACTTTGTAATTATCTAGTCTCCTACTAAGTTCATCGTATTTTCATTTGCAATCTCTACTTTGTTCTTTAAGTCTCGTATTGAATTCTTGTTTTAACTAGTTACTTAATTGTTGCTTACTTTCTTTTATGTCCTGTTGTAATTGATCGTACTTTGTATTTATGCCATGTCTTAATTGAACCTGTTTTGCATTTACATTTTTTATTTCCAAATTTCATCCGCAAAATATTAAGCTTGTCTTCTATTGATTCGCCACTTTCTGCCTCTGCATTTATCTATAGGGTGTTCATGTAGACATCCCTTTTCTGAACTTTCCCTCATTTCTGTATTTTCGATATAGTTACAACACCCTCCGTTTTAATCGATACTGAATTTTAGTAATGCAAAATTGAAAAATAAATAGATTTGCATAAATAATTTATCGCCACTTATATTAATGCTATTTTAAAAGAAGCAGGTAATATATTTACCAAGCTAAGTAACAATCGACTTCCGGGATTGGACCGTCTCATGATTGAGATCGAAGAACTATTCGATCTCAACCATGACACGGTCCAATCCCGGAAGTCGTTTGTTACTTAATGACAATGGCCGTTTAAGACTCAGATATTTACCAAGCTACTATTTATTTAATTGCCAATAATAATCATGAACAATTTCCTCTTGATTCTACATCATTAATTTCTGCCCTATGTTGGATTGAGATAATTAAATGTTACGGTATAATATCTGAGAAAGTATTAAAAGATATTAACTATCTGACATGTTTCACTCTATTGAATCAAGATCTCTTATCTTAGGGTTCCTTTTAGTGGTTTTTCGACCATATCGACAATGGAATGGGAAAATATTATAAAACCTTGTTAACGGAACGGACAGCGTAATTTAAACAACAACCAATCCAAGTAGAAGTTGAAGAAGAAAACGTAAATATCAACACGAAAACTGTTACAAAGCGATAAAAAAATGAAAACCCAACAAGCTAGCGGACCAGAAGGTATTGTAGCAGAAATGATAAAAAATTAAACATCAAAACCGGTTGGAATGATGACACAAATATTCATTAGATGTTTACAAGGAGAAAATGTTCCGGAAGAATAGAAAATACGATTCATGTCACAAATAAGCAAGAAACGAAGCCAGTTAAAATATGCAAACTACAGGGGCATAACGATAACACCAACGATGAATAGACTATACGGAAGAGTGCTAAGTGTTTTAATAGAAACGGAGAATGTAGAAAAGGGCAAAAATGAGAGAAACAAACTAGAAACAAACTTTAATCAGAATATAATCAAAGCTGTACGAGAACTATATATATAAGATCAAGAATAGACATTAAAGTTGGAGGACCTCGAATATATGACGATAAAAATTGTAGAGAAATATCAGCAATGGGGTCTCTCCTTGAATACGATTAAAACAAAATACTTATGCATTGGAGGTACAGCAACGAATTTAGAAGTAGTAAGCGGAGAAAAAATCATGATTTACGATAACTATAAATACTTGGGAATGGAAATAGATAAGGAAAATGGCATATATGCAATACAATAATGAAAGGTATTACATTATATGGAGCAGAAGCATGGAGGATTACAGAAGCGGATCAAAGAAGAATTAAAGCAAAAAATGTTCAAGTCATATATTGGTCTAAGTTCACGTAAGTTTTTTTAAGAATTGTTAACTGGCGAGCAAAATTTAATGAACAAAAGCCTGTCGCTATTTTGAAAAGAAGCCTCAATTAATTACACAAAAACCTTATGTCTAAACGTAAAACTAATTGCATCATTGTCTTTAGAGCATATAATGTAGTTTACTGCTTAATTATTTCACTTCTTCACTTTGATGGTGTTTTACGGCTTTGTTTGACTTATACATGTTTATCTTAAAATCTCAACCTCACTTTTACCAAGTGCTACTTTATCTATGATAATTCACATTAATGTTTGGGCCTGATGTTGAAACCAGTCTAAACTGTAATAAACTCGTAAAGAAGACTAAAAGGTTTTATTATTTTATATTCTTTTATTAATGGCTTCATTAAGGAGATTTGTCATGAGTTGTTGCTTTTAAATGATATTTTTAGATCAATGCAGTTCTCTATTTAAATAAAACATGACAAATAAGTATCTATGCCCTGTGAGTTATATTTCGCTCAGGCGCATTTATGTTTATATTATTTAACAAATTTATTTTGTATTTAATACCTGTCTGTTCATTACGTATCATAATAAAATTAAACATTTCGTGTCTTTGTAGATTATTCTTTCTCATATTCATTCCTTTGTTACATATCACTATGTTTTATGCCATTTAAAAGTAAAATGTTTACGTATCTACTCACGTAACAATCTTCCACGAGTACTATTTTCAATATTAATTCAATATACTCATTATTGCTTTCAGGTTACGCCCTTATTAAAATTAAATTTGAGCTATTTTAATACAGCACTCGTATGGTGTACAGTAATTTATATAAAAATGATGGAATAACTCAAGGTTATTCAAAGTCAAAAGTGTATCACATCCGTTAATATACTATTGTTTTCAAAAATCGATGCCGACAAAATTACTGGTCAAGCTCATTGACGATGACATTGACATACAGTATACAATAAACCGTTGAAGAGTTTGCCCTATCTGTTGTTATTAGATTTCACACTTGTGGAATTTGTTGATAACCTACTAATGCCTCAATTAAAATCACTCTTAAATATTATTAATCTCCATTTACGGGTATGTGAACGCAATTTCTATTTGTTGTAATTATTAGATAAGTACAATTTGATAACACTCAACGTTTAAAATATAATTTCTATTTGCTATTATACAATTTGCAACTCATTGTAGCACTTTAACTAGTGATTTTAATGGTAATAAACATATTTGGAAATAATTATTAAACAAAAAGTTGATATCTACCTCAACCGATCATTCGCAAGTATTCCACTTTAAAACGATCAAAAATTCAACTGTAGGTATAAACTATAAAGTAT
Source organism: Agriotes lineatus (assembly GCA_940337035.1). Lineage (NCBI taxonomy): Eukaryota > Metazoa > Arthropoda > Insecta > Coleoptera > Elateridae > Agriotes > Agriotes lineatus. The sequence goes on along the minus strand of OW679197.1, from coordinate 92,234,007 downwards.
TATAATTTTATGATGAAGATATTAGTTGCTTATATTTTCTATTCCAATATACTGCTGTGCGTCGTCACATAAAGTAAAACAAGAAGGCTGCTAGTCCCGAAGGAGGAAGCTCATTGAATGTAACAAAATAAAATTGTTTAGAATAGCGCAACATATTGAAAATCTATCAATTTAAAACAAATCAAAATATAAACAAAACTAAATATTCTCTTTAAAAAATTATTTCTTTGGAATAACACTCTTGTTCTATATACTATATACACTATATTCTGTATCTGTAAATACAATTTTGTAATTATAATTTAATAAAATTGAATTGAATTGAATATCTGTTCAAACTAGAACTAAAACGAGTTGTTAAGTTATTTTCTCTTTGTGGTGCCACCAGCCTTTTTTGGGCGAGTCCGCACCTGTTCATTCCTGACACGCAATTGAGGGCGTGATTCAGCTTGCAGCTGGACGACGCTCGCCAAACCGCTGACAATGCATAGGGGATTTTTCGTCGTGTTTTAAACCCAACGCGTAAGCGGGGAGACTGCATCTTCATGCATCACGCAGCTTAAGTTGGCATTCAGCCAAACTACGTTTTGAACTGCGCCCAAAGGCCGTAAAAAGGATTCCTTAATAAAAAAAAATCTGGTGTGATACACGCACACAACTTCCTTTTACAGTGATCTTATAATTAGCCAAAAATTTGATTTGAAATTTTTATGCATTTGTCAAACATTTTCAAAAATTACAAATTTTGCAAAAACGGTACAAAATAGTGTTAGTTTAAGAGACAATTTTTTTCTAGAATTTTAAGCTGAATTCAAAAATGTAATAATATACCGGGTGTTCTGTTTAAAATAGGAGTTAATAAAAAAATAGAAAAAAACCTATTTTAGAAGTATTCAACTAAAAAATCACCTATCTCACATCAATACACATTAAAAATGTAATAAAAATGTAAAGTTTAAAAAAAATCGTTAGAGCCGTTTTTGAAAAAATCGAAAAAAATTGAAAAATCACAAGAGTAACCACCTACTTCCGGTTATGCAATTTTCTTCAAAAGCTTGCTGTCGCATCTACATAGTACACAAAACTTATATATGAAGTTTCAACGCCATACCTCTTTCCGTTTTTGAGATATTCTGTTCACAGACACCCAGACAGACAGACAGACAGACACACAGACACACAGATAGACAGACAGACAGACAGACCAATGAAAAAAAATATGTTTTTTGGGAGCAGGGGACTCTAAAACGTGAAGATCTGTTGAAAACTCAATTTCGAATTTTTGAGGTGAATCCAATACTTCCTTTATTGTAAAAGGAAGTAAAAATTACAAATCAACTAAAGGTATTGTAGGGTCAGTATAAGCTATTTCGTGACCTACCCCCCTCCCTCCCTGTTTCATGTATCGTAGAATTCTTTGGTGACCCCACCTCGTCCAGCACGCGCACTCTAAAGCAAGTTCAGCTATTGCATCACCGCAGCTTTTGAGTTGAATTCCCCATCCCTGAGGGCATACGCCTCCAGCACCAACCCCTCATTCTGCTTGCCTTTTTTCCATGGGTCTATGACAATGCTTCCCGAAGGCAAATGCTCCTTTCAGCACTTCACGTACTACCAACTGCTTAAGACAACTAAAATTGCATTATATGTTGTACTGAGTGTTCCCGGAAGTGTGTTACAAGTGATGCGATTGCACTAAATGTAGAATTATTAGCAAGGGTTTAACTTTCAAATTGCCTCGTCTACGCTGGGTTTTAAGAAATCGTTAAGCCCCAGGGCTATTGCTCATTGTTCATTAAAGTATTAGCTCTTAAGTCAATTACTTGCTTGACAACTAATTAAAATTATAACGTAGCTTATATTAAGACGAAGTCCTCTACCAAGAGCTCTTATTTTGTTTTCTAGTATTATTGAGTATGTAACTGTAATTATTGTATCGCGCATATGTTTTATTGCACTTTTCCATTTTTGCTAAGAATTATACAGCAATTAGCAAGAAGCAATATCATCCAAGATAAGTCCCGGTGGCGAGCGCTCTTTCCTAAGCTCTTTTCTAACCCCAACGTATCGCTCAGCAAACTCACCCTACTCTCTCGACTGACCTACTAGCCGTGGTGAGCTTGTGCAGGACTAAAACACCTACGTATTGGGGCAATGTAATCCCTTAAAGTAATCGTACATAAGATTTGTACGGCATTGAGGAGATTATTATTCGAGTGAAGTCAGGTGTTTTCTACATATTTTATCAGTTTTTTTTTGTTTAAAGAATTTTTTATAGCAGTTTTCAGTTCAACGTGCAGTACTGTTGAGTATTACGAAAACTTAAAATTTAGTCTTTGTTTTGTTTTATAATGGCCGTCTTCTGCCTGCGCTTCTTTTATCTTCGACCTTTATCTGCATTATCATCTTCAGAAAGAAATATGTTGCGCGTGACAGCAGTGTGTTTAATTTAAGATAAAGGTAGCATAATATTTACTTTTAGGAGTTAGTTATTTAAATTTTTAACAGTTAACATTCTAGAACTTCATGAAATGAATAGCTTGAGGTAATCAACTCAAATGAAAATTATACACCAAGTCTACGCAGACAGGACAAATTCTCAGTATTGACTAATATACCTACCCTGTTTCAACTCAAAATTTCGCATTTCGATTTTTTTTAGTAATGTTGCTCGTAATTTGCCTGTGCCAATCAGACTGTCTCAGTCGTCAATGAAACACACTGTATATCACACATTAATCAATTCAATACATTTTTGGCACTTCTCTATTTAGCTGAAACTAGAATATTGTTCAAACAGCCAACAAGGTTAATTAGACTTAATGCGACATAAATGCTGTACATTTCCATTTAATGGACGCTTTTCTCTTTTTTCTATCTATTTTCATCACAACGAAGATGTAGATATTTCAATTAAAGTTTTTTTTATAGAATTTTTGTAAAAAGTTATTTTGTATCCATAATAAAGCTAACAAAATCTCTTAAGTTTTTAAGAAAACAAATCGTTAAATTATCTCATTCGGTATAGATGCCATAATACTTTTAAGTTATACCAAAATAACAGACTTAATTAAACACAATTAATCCAACAAAAGATTAAAATCAATATGCAAACGTGAATATTTTTCAGAACTAAGCCGATTTCTTCATCTTCATCTTCTCTTGAGGGATTAGGTACTTATTTGCTTGTTTATATGTTACTACTAAGATCACCTTCTATTTATTCCATCAACATCTAGTTTTTAACGCTGTGTGTAATAAGATCACTCTTTGCAATCTTGTTCTTCCATTCGGTCGGGGTATGGTATCCATTTATAATCTTACACTTGTCTTTTAATTAGTGTTGAAATTGCCTAATTCATCTCTTAATTTCCTTTTATTATCCTATCCATTGTTGGCCGTTTTCTTTAAATTAAATTATTTTTTAAGGAGTTGTAATACAAAAAAAAAAGTAGAAAGAAATGACAATTACATCATATCTTAGATTATCATATAATTGCATTAAGTAACAAACGACTTCCGGGATTGGACCTTGTCATTACTGAGGTCGATGAACTCAACGTTTCGCCCACCAGGAGAAAAAGCAAAAGAGCACGCCAGAGATGAAACTCTTTTGCAAGGGAAGGGAGGATAGAAAAGCACGGTAACTCAACGTGTAAACCACGCCACAGGCGAAACTCTTCTGAAGAGTTCTGAAAAGGAGTTTCCGACAAACTAAGAAAAAGCGGAAACAGAGTCGACATAAGAACTCCTTTCAAGTCCACAACAACTCTGAGAGACATGATGACGCATACCAAGCCTCAGAACGAAGACTAGGTTTCAAAGAACTGTATCTACAGAGTACCGTGCGAGTGTGGAAGACAATACATAGGGGAAACACAACGACCCCTACGAGTGAGATTATCGAAAGGATATTAGAAAGGGCGAAACTACCAAATTCAAAATCGCAAATTATGTCTGAAATGAAGAACACCACATACAATGGGATAACGCATCAATTGTAGCTAAGGAAGAAAACAGGTTCCGTAGGAAGCTGAAAGAAACTACATACATAGCGCTGGCAGAAGAACTAATTAGCCAGGCTAGGCAGAGATAAAGCCAATTTGGATGCCATTACTGCGCAGAGAATTACAAAAATAGTCTACTGTGCGCATAGGCTACTGCGCATACACCGGTAACATATACAAGGTCGCTAAAAAGTATGGATACAGTTAAATATTTTTAGAACGGTTTAGCAGAGCTCGTTGAAATTTGGCACACAGAAGTGTTTAAATTCTATCATCTGAGATTTTGTCAATTTTCTACCATCATTTATTTTGAAGATACAAGGCCAACTTGATTTTTTTGTAAATGGCACGGGGGGCCAAATTTAATATTTTTGAAAAGAGCATTTTTTTCTGAATTCAGTAATGTAATACATATCCACCTTTACTTTTATTAAAAGGTAAAAAAATCAAAGTTAGATTTGAAAACGCTGTTATTAGCAATCTGTCACTTGCATATAAGCCTAAATTAAACTTTCGTGCAATAATTAGTTTAACAAAGGTTCATCTAAGTGAAACTAAGCGTATAGGTGGCAAAAAATTAACGATAAATATATTTTTTTAAAGTTTCCATTAAAATAAGATATGCATGTGTATTTTTCAGAGAACACACACTTTTGAAAAATTATCAAAATTTGTTTTAGTCATTGTAATATGTATAATCCTTGCAAAAAATCAAAAATCTCACAACGGATTCAATTAGAATCTGTAATAAGGAAATGGTTTTGTTATTTAACCGATTTTATAGCTCTTGTTCTCAAGATAGGTAGCGAAGCTGCCCGGGAAACTTGTTACATCCTGTATATGTTACTACTTTGTACCTTGATAAATTCGTGCGTCTTCGTCTTGTATTAGGATTCTCATTTTATTATTTATAGGGAAGTATGTAATTTATAGTAGATCTTAAGCTCCTTGCTGCGAGATATACTACATCATTTTTTTTTTGCAAATTTTAACCGATTAAAGTTTGATGCTGTTACTCAAATTCTAAAGGCATTAAAAATAACGTTAACAAATTAAAATTTATCAAAAAAATTCAAAATTTTTACTCACTGGTATCCCCAGGATAAATGAGTAAATTGAATAACGTTGAGTTTCAAGAAAATCGAACATCCTAGCTCATTGCAAAAAGATAAAACACTGCGAAAGAAAGTTTACTAAACAATCGTATAGTAAAGTGTCAAATCAGCGTCTGTCTCGTCTCTCGCCAACACCGTAATGCAATAACTTGCTTCACTGCATAAACACTATCGTCTGGGAGCCAGATTTTTGATAGGCATTAAGAGAGGTCTCCTTCCTTGTCATACACACGCACCATAATGCGTGCAGCCGTGCAGTTGATAAGATACAAGCCGAGAGCGGGGGATACTGAACTTTTGATAGTGGGCGCGCGGCGAACACCGAACACACAGTAGTGAATAACGCGCGTTGCAGGCAAGTTTTGTGGGCGGAACAATGGACGCGAGTTCGTCCGAAAGTGTGGCTAAAATCAGAACTCAGAAACGGCCAGATTCTCTAAAAATCGAACTGTTAACAACTATCCCTGAGGACTACGCGCCTTCGACTTTAGAGCAAGAAGATTCGAACCAGGTCAATGTAGGATTTAAAAATCTGTCGTACAGTGTGCAAGAAGGGATTTTTCACAGAAGTAAGCATTTGTTTTTGTTGTAACTAAGTTTTTTATAGTGGGTATTAGTAAAATGTGATTCTTATACGACATTTTGCTGTTGCCAAGAATTGGTTGAACGGACTTTTCACCAATCGAAATTTGTACAGATATTAAAAATTTCAAAATTTTTGCTATAGTCATTCTCATTAAACTACTTAATAGTTACAAAATTAACAACTAATATTTATTGCAAATAAATATTATTTTAATTATTGTTACTGTTAATAAAGAAAATTTCACAACTGGTGAAAAGCCATTTAAGTAATTTTCAACAATTAACTTGATTACAAAAGATTGAAAAATCAGGTTGAAAGGATGTAAACATAAATCAGCTGTTGGGGTCCCCACACAACGGGGTGCGAGCAAGACGGCAGCAAGCCTTTCTTTCTCTCCAACACGTGTTTCACCTTCAACAAAGGCTGCGCGATGCAGAAAGAGGTTACAGATTCGTGCATCCTCGAGAACTTTCGCGGGATGCATCGAGACTGATCTGTTAATTACAGCCTTAATTTTGTCCGACCAGCTGAATTTCTATTTTCATAGAACTGGCAGCAGTGAAAGAAATTTTGTTTTTATAGAATTGAGTAACCTACTCGAATCAATAAGTAGTTTAAATGTACATATCAGGTAATTCAGGTATTGAGATAGGTATCTAGTAGTCTGAGGAAGATTAGAACCTACATTGTTGGAACACCTGCAACGAACTTATTATTAAGCTAGTCATTCCAAGCTTTCAAAGATTTGAGAGTTTTGCCAATAGTTGACAAGGTTGTTTGTTACATAGAGGCACAAATGTTTTAATGATAACGTTTTAAATAAAATTGACCCAAGGTGGATTCTGAAAAAAATGACCTGTGATGGATGTCAATTCCGTCAATTTTTATCACATCCTGTAATAGTATTGTTTACGAATCATTAACCAGAAAAAACGCAGTACCTATAAAGCACAAATTACGAAATAACGTTTCAATTGTACAATAGTGGGTATTTCTTGAAGAAAATGTTATTTTTAATGGTAATATGTACTAATTTTATATATAAATTGAGTTGTTTTACTTAATTATTTGAAAAATACATAAGGTAATTTTTGTAGAAATCCAGATCGGTGTGAAAATTATTTTTCACGGTTTTCACAGATATTCTGAGGCGGGATGTTGAGTTACAAACATGTACAACAAGGTCTTTCAATAAGGAAATGTAGTTTTTGCAGCGTTTAAAAATAATCGCATCCATTAAAATAAAAGGGGGTTGAATAGCATTCATGGCTTAAAACTTTAACGGTCCAAAAAATTGCAGTGTCAGGAAAACGGTTTTTTCTGCATATTCACCTCAATAGTTGGGAAAAACTAGTTCAACAGAACCTAATAATATTGCTGTTTTGAACAATAATATCTGCATGCAGCAAATTATTTTGTATTTGGTTTTTATAGTATCAGGATTGTTCATAGTTTGGAGAAAATGCAGGAACCATTGCAGTAAATTCAAAGATATCGCTATTAGTGGACTGATTTTTTTTTAAATAGAAAATAAAATCACTAGAAGAAAAGCGAAACATAAATACAGGAATGTATAGATCAGCGAATGTACCTATTAGTAAGCATTTATAAGAAAAAAATTCTAACACTATATTATGGCGGTAGAAACATGTCGATAAAACAATGGATTAATAGTTAAAAACTCACAGATTATTAAGTAAATTGTTAGTAAAACAATATAGTAAGTAATTGGGACTCGTTCTTACCTTTATCCAAGCCAATATTTCGGAAAGCTTTATTCCTTCATCAAGACAAATAAAATAACGTTTACAGTTCTAGAGAATTACAGCAAAAAACAATGTTCTTTACTTACGAAAAAGTGAGGTTAGTAGTTTATAATTGGTAATACAGAATATCCACAGGCGTATCTTGTTTGGTACATGAGGTTGAAGTGCTGCCCCGAAGAACGAATCCCAATTACTTACTATATTATTTTATAAACCAGTTGTTCGTTACTGTCTGGCACTTTAAAATTGTTAATGTCATTAAGGTAAAAATATGCTTATAACTACTTTAATTGTTTCTCATATTTTTTATCTTCGGAGAAAATCAAACTTTCCTGAAAATTATCAAGTTTCTTGCATGCTCGTTCTGCAATAAAATCTCGAAATTAGTTTTTCTCTAATACTAATAACCTAATTAAAAATTACAACTGTACAAAATCGACCTTCACAAAGTAGAGCAATTTCCATCAAAACAATGTTATCGCCATTTTATTTTACAATAATCAAGTTAAACTTCTAACCACTTTAAACGTTTGACTCGTCCCATATCTTATTTTTATTTCCAATTCGAAGAGGAGGTTCTTTCATTAATAGATTGGTTCAGACAATTTTGCACAATGACTTTTCTATAGAAGTGTTGAAGTTATGAGTTAATTGTGTTCATTTACACCTTCGACCACATTTTGTAGTGCGAAGAAATGCCCAAAAAACAGCATAAATCGTAGAACGCAAAAAAGGTTTCGGGGATTATATTATTGCAGAAATACCATGCACCGAAATCGACTCGAGGACGATAAATGGTTATAATAAATTGTACAACAGGAATTCTGAGCATAAAAATAGTGTAAATCACAAAACCTGTTAGGTATGTAGAATGGAGGAAATTCGAATAAAATGTGAAGCAAAAGTGCAATACTACAATTGATTATTTAAAAAAATTAAAAACTCAAACCTGGAAAAACTTCTTAAGAATTGTTCTTGATGTAATCTTATTCCTTGCTGAATGTTATTTTCCTTTTAGAGATCCGTGCAACTTAATTGGAGATACAAACAATGGATTTGGGCATGCTTGAAATTATAAGCACCAAGGAACAAATAAATTGCAAATTCTCAAATAAAAAAAAATAGACTAGATGTTTGTTATTTATTGTCAGATATACAAAATAAATTTATATCATGCTGTAAGTACAATTTTAATGGAAAGGGGATGCTACGAGTCGGTGTTCCGTTATCGCGTATTTTACCATGTAAAACCTTTTGCTTGTTGAGTTGATAATTTGACGGCCAATTTTCTATAAGTATACCTATTTGAACAATAATCCTCGCAATAATCATGTGGTCCAGTTTTTGTTATTTTCTTTGTGACAGTAGAAAAAGTTGTCGATTTTGGTGTATGTGCGTGAGTTCTCACAGGACTTTGAAAAGAAGGTATTGGATTGATTTAGAACTTGTAGAAGAGAGATCTGCTAGGCCTAGCTGCCGATTCGATATCGAGAATCCAAGGTAAGGATGGCTTGTTAATTAGTAGATCTATAGAACAAAAGGTCCTTCGAACTTGTATTTTGATCATCATTAGAACATTTCAACCCGATTCTGCTGATTTGGAACAAACAACCCTGATACGTTAAAAATAACAACGGATATGAAGTTTTTGAGAAAATATTTAGGATTTATCGAAGGCACTGAGAAAGCCGGAGGAGCTATTGCTATTTCATTCTAAAGAAATCGAAAAACGTAACTTACCAATCAGTAATTGCCGAGGCTACGATAATATCCAACATAAGTAGCGCATATAAAGGAGCACAATCATAGATTTTACAAGATAATCGTAAAACACATATTTCTCTGTGTGCATGTCATATCTTAAATTTAGGTGAAATACAACATCATATTATTCAGAAGTGATTACATTGTGCACAAACTATACAACATATTCAATAGCAGCACACGACTTTGGGAAAAGCTGGAAAGCAATTAAGGAAGCAATAGATGAAATGCAATAATTAAATTTGACACAAGAAATACGATCCTAAATATGTATCGGCAATGCGACGGCAAATAAATCCTGGAAAATGCTTAAAGGGTTACGAACAGATAATAATGACAAAGGAGGAATAAGTCTAATAAGCCTCGAAGAATGGAGAACGTACTACACGAATTGGTTAACGGAAGATAGGCCAGAGTTTATAGAGGTAAATTCACAACGGATGCATTAAAAAGAGAAGAATACGTATTGAAGGTAAATACGATAGAGATTAAGAAAGCCTTAGTAATAATGAAGAACAACAAAGCTCCTGGTCCTGGAAACATAAATATAAACCTTCTTAAGGCTGGCCAAGGCGTACTAGTGGAAAAACTGGCCATACTGTTTAATAAAGTGGAGACGATGTACAGTGGTGTTCAAATAAATTTGCGACAATGTTTATTTCATATGTAGGTTGAGTTAAGAATTAGAGAATATATCCATGGATTTCCTGCTATCAGAAAGCGTTATATTAAACTTTAACAGGTAAATTCAATCTGTAGCTCTTTCTAATAGCTGGAAATCAATGGAGATATTCTTCAATTCTTAACTCAACCTACATATAAAAAAAACATTGTCCCAGATTTATTTGAACACGACTGTACCAGAGGAGCGAAAAAAAGTGATAATATCATCCATATAAAAAATAGGTAATAGAATTAAAAAAAAAGAAGTAGCAATAATAATAATAATAATCGCAATATAGTCGAAACATAAAATGCCAAAATCAAAATGTTAACATTTTTGGAGTAAAATCAAAAATACTATTTAATTTATTTTGTTATTTTCGGATTTGTCATTCTATGTTTTGACAATATTGCGATTATTACTACTTATAAAAAGTTTTTTTTTCTTTTTTTGCAACATAAATTCGTATCTGGGGAGTTTTGGGGATGTTAAAAAAGATTTTTGAATCAAATTCAGCGTACCTTGATCTCTAGAGTATGTTTCGGAAATTCGCATTTTTAATCAATTCTAATGTGCGGATATTCAAAGGTGGAAATAATCCAAATAGGTCTGTACAAACCACCAAAATTACAAATCATTATGTTTAAGAATATAGATATTTAGGTGTATTCATTTCAAGTGAAGCACAGTTTCCACATGATCCCGGTTGTAGTGATGCATTTCAAGACCAAAAGAAGCATTTCGTCGTAAAGTTCTTAATATTTAACAATTTTATAGGTAATTTAACAATGAGGACAAACCGAGATTTTTCAAAATCATCTAACTGTACGAGTATTACAATCAGAATGTACATATAACGATCATCCTAGATGTATTTTTTAGTCGCAAAGCTCCATTATTATAAATTTGTATGCCTTTTTTCAAATATTAATTTTTTGTTCATTATTATCGGTATAATGTTTATTATAATTTAATAATACATTTACCCTACTTGCTTATGTTGTCAATATCTGCGTTTGTGTTAGAGAATATCTTGTGTGTAAACGTGATTAACTGTCTGTTTTTTAGTATTATTTATATGGCAGAGAGAGAGAGAGAGAGAAGAGGAGAGATGAGAGAGAGAGAATGAGAGAGAGAGAGAGAGATTCTTTCTTAGCTTTCATTACAAAACCACGGATGTATAAATTGAATGTATTCTTTCGAAATTTTCGAACATCTTGTGTAACATTATTGTCGAGGGAACTATAAAAACATTGTTTAAAAGTGATAAAAATAAAATTAGGGAGCCCAGAAGTTTTATAGCACCGGGACTCGAGTTGCTCTCCACGCGTATTGCGAGACGCCTAAAGTCGGGGTGACTGGCAATGCTTTTAGTTGAAACACACTCGGACACGAAGACCAAAGCTACTGTTGCGAGATTAATAAGAACACTTAAGTACAAACACTTGCATTTATTTTTCTGCCGTTTACAGAAGACTTAAGTTTAATAGCGTTGTTTCTTAACTTTACGTATTTACATCTTATTAACTAACTTAATTCTAAGTCCATTCTGACCAAGAAGGCTCGGTGGGCGTTTACAAAGTTCCCAATAACATATCAGAGCTGGTCTAAATTTTGGAATTTTGGCACGTACATACGGACGTGATAGTTCATAATAGTTCTATGAATTTTAAAAGTTTGAGGCTTTCCCACGGTGAAATGTGGCCTGCTCGGACCCTCGCAAACTATCGCCATAAAGATTTACAATTCTACTAAAAGCATTTGGTCCCAGCTGCAAGTAATTTTTATGATAGAGTTGCAACCGTTGCTTCTTCTAATCACGTACCGGTCATATACATCACTCAATATTTCGGTTTATGAAGTAAACCCTGCATAAACGTACTCTAATCTATTCGTGAGATTGGAATATCTCCAGCTTCCCAAGCGAAAGGCACGTTTCTAAACATCCGCTTGTTGTAATTTAAATATGACATTTTGCCTACGAATTCTAGCGTAAAATATTTATTATACAGATGGCTTACAGCTAACTAAAGTACAGTATATTTCTACATAGTTCATTTAATTAAAGAACGCAAATCGTAACAACGGCTCTGATCATGACATCGTTTCATTTCTCAATAATGTTTTGTTTGCTCCCTTTCTTTTTGTACATCAACCCTGAAAATCTACGCAGTTTTCACATCAATACTACACAGTAGCTGATCAAGTTCTTCATTGTCTTTATATTATATCATCTAACCAGTTCGCTTAATTGTTGCAAGGACTGGCATTTAACATTTGAATTGTATTATTACAACAATTATATAATGATGCACCAATACAAAGTAATATGAATATGAAGAAACTGTATATGTACGTAAAGCAGTTTAGAGAATTATTGCAACTAATTTATATAATTTAAAGGTGATTGCTACTAATCTGAAATATTAAACCTAGTTAAAGAATAACCGTATATGTGTTTGTGATATTACGGGTGGCTATCAAATAAACTTTTTGGGTGCAGATGGCTATGGCGAACAAAATTAAAATATGCTGAAATAATTACAATTAATTTGAGCCTTTTCAAATCGAGGTGTGTTTATTAAACTGGTTGTCACAGGGAATTTTTAGGGTTACACGTTATTTGGTTAATTATTTAACAATCCAACACGTCAAAACTGTATACTCCTATCAAAGAAGTTAAAACAAATACTCTGTTTACCCATCAACCACTGTAATAAAGTTTCTATTTTATTGATGTTTTTATACCTATGTATGCTCTTAACTATCATTCCGCAGCTTTTCTAAAACAATACAAGTCAACGTTCAGAATTTTATTCCAGTCTGTTTCTCATTATGGTGATATGATAGGGTAATCTGCGGGTATATAAATTCATTTTGAGTATTCCTAGCAGAATTATCAAAAATACTTCTAAATATTGGGTTACTATAGGTTTTTAGCTAAATTTAATATTTCTAAGTTTTTCTGGTTCATTTTTAGTTTTAATTGTTAATGCGTTGATAAGGAAGACAGATTGTTTCTCGAAAATTTCCATTTTTATTTTTGTAGTTTGTCCGAATACCCATTAAACAACATTAATAAGTGTTTATAGTATAAATCCTTGCAATTAGTGATAAACGTTCTTTATTGATAATAAAAACAATTCTTTATTTCCAAAAAGGTGCAGAGAATGCCGTTAAATCAAACAGAAACGAATTTCCAATTTCGGTTAACTTCGGTAGGTTTAAGTTTAATTTTATTATCCAATTTAAGCACATGATTTTATTGTATAATAATATATTAACAACGTTTTAACAAAAGCAGATGACGTAGATCGTTCATTACAAGAATTATGTTTGACTTGAGAAGCAGCGTCTTTCAACACATTTGCCCTCAATTTTCTTTTTCTAATTTAAATTCATGGAAATATCGACGAGTATTATATTCAACAAATACTCATTTCTTTCAACACATTTGCACTCAATTTTCATTTTCTAATTTAAATTCATGGAAATATCGACGACTATTCAACACTATAACATATAAGCCAATCACATTGCAGACATTTGCTTTTTTCAACCAATAACAGCAGTATATCACTGAATATTGGGCACCATGCAAAATATTCACAAAACAATGTACGTACTCAAAAAATAATAGCCTTGTTGCGAAGTATCGCTTAGCAACGATGTTCTGTCCTTAGTGATATCGCTAGGTTACGTAACACTAAACCCCAACAAACTGTGTGGCTTGTTTTAAAAATTTAAAATGCTGTGTTTTAGAAGTATTCCGCTGAATTTAATTCAGAATGAATAATTACATTAATTGTTGGATTATTTTTCAATAAAGTTAATCGTTATGTATTAATATTGTTAAATAGTCGTCCCAAATACCACTCGAAGCGGATATATATTTTTTAAATATTTTGCCATTTCCATAGAAATTATTGCAAATTCCATTCAACAAAATCACATTTAAATGTCACTCGCCTTCGGCTCGTGACATTTTTGATGTGATTTTGTATCGTGAAATTTAAACGCAATAATTTACATGGAAACGACAAAATATTTGTCAAAAATATATCCACTACTTGTGGTATTACCCTTGAGTATTATATTCAACAAATACTCATTTGAACATACTTTTTATTAGACCCCTATGTGAGGGCAATTTTTAAATATCTATCTATAATGAGTTTTAGTATAACAGTTTGGTGTATTTAACAAATTATAGCTATTAATTAATACATGCTATAGTTTAGGATAACTGTAAATTATTATACCGAGTGGTAATAAAGTTCCGCACAAAATTCATAACTTGGTTAGTCAATATTTTTTCAAAAAATCCTTGAACAGGTCAATTTTGTTTTTTAAAGGCACTTTTGACAATAAAAATTATTTTCTTTCTTCCGAATAGTTTCTCCGGAAGTAATGTCAACTTTTTTTTATTTTGAAATACATTCCCTAAATGACACTATAAAAATGTTGTATTTTTTGCAACCATTTCTGCATATACATAGACAAATAAAAATTTTCAGTTATACAAAAGATAACTTTTATTTCTAATAATGTTTTTGCGATTTTTCTATTTTTATAATTGTACGCATACTTTTATGAAACATAACTAAATAAAAATTGTTTCACATAATATGTGCAAAATAGTAGGGGTTGCTATTTGAAAAAAAGTTGGTGTCACGTCCGGAAAAGTTCAAGATAAAATAACTAAACTTTTATGCCAAAAAGTGTCTTTAAAAAATAAAATTGATATTTCGAAAATAAGTCGATTAAGAAAGTTATGAATTTTGTGCGGAACTTTATCACCACTCGGTATATGATCTTAAACCGCAACATCAATACACATTCCATCGCTCTCCACAAAAACCCAAACTTACAGTTACAACGGCCTCTGTTTCATTCGCATACAACTAGAACCAATTGGGGAAAGGCCTTGTAAACGTGAAATCCATAACAGACCGATACGCTTGTATTTCCTGAGCGTTTCAAACTGCCAGTTTGGCCATGACGAGCAGCAAGGGAATGAATCATTGCAATATTCTTCACTTCAAGTTGCTCCTCAAGGATATCTTTTTGCTGGCTGCTTATAATTGACTGGTTCTAAACACATGACAGCAAATACTCGGGCCTAGTTTTAAAACCAATATTTGGTTATAGTTACGAAATATTGGTAACGTAACAGCCCGTCCCTGACGATATAAGATTTCCAATGAAACTTTGGTTGAAAATTAGTTGTAGAAAACATTATTGATGCGTATCTTTGTACAATCGACTGCAACACGGAGTTGTAAACGTAGATGCGACTAAAATAAGCTCGATGATTAAATGAATCAATATTAATTTAAAATCGTAGTACTGACTTTCCATTTCGCTCTAAATCCCACAGACTTTGAAAAAATGTTGATCATGTTAGTTTTCGGGTTTGTTCGCAGTTTGTTAATGTACAGACTGAACTTGTTTCTATGCCGACCTAGGACAAAGGCTTTTGTATTAAAAGCTATTCGGAACAAAGTCATTGTCTATGCTTTAAGGATAACAGTATTTTTTATTTACGTGTTATTTATACTTTCACAAATAATTTAATAGCTCTTTTAAGAAATAGGATTGTAGAAATAATCCGTACATCCATTATATATCCGTCTTCTCCTCTTCTTCATACGTTAGATAGATTGACCTGTGTATTAAAATCTATTATTTTCTTGCGATACTGATATGCAGCTCTGATTTTAGTCATCTTGATATGTGATGGTTTCATTGCTTTCTACATTTTTGTCCCCTCTTGATAGCAGCATATTTTTCCTAGTATAGATTTCAAAATGATTATTCCGGATGTTGTTAAGCCTTTCTTGTTAGAGCGTTATCTGCTCTGGTATCGGTACCATCAGTTCGCACAGGACGAACGCAAATCTTATAGATTTTGATCTTCTTCGATATAACGTCTCTTGGCGTTCGATCTTTTGATTTTGTAATATGTAAATCTCCGTTCGAGTACTACACAATATTTATGTGAAACAGTACATGAGTTTTAGAAATTAATCTATGTATTTATAAACTGCGCTGCTCTACAAAGCATCATCTACGTTTATTACAGAAATAGTATCACTTACGTTCCTAACTTTTAAAGTATAGTTCCTTATGTTAGCATTGTTAAGAAAATATAAATTATATAGTATTTGCAAGTTATTTTAATTCTCTATTCAACAATATATAAATGCACAATATATTGTATTTAAAACGCTAAGCGTACAAACCAATATATATCTGGAGAATATTGTCACCACCTTTTGGTAAATTAAATGATTTTCTCTAAACCCTTAGCTCAGGCACGTCCCATATACTTATACATGCAATATAAAGAACACATAACTATGTTTTCACTGTGATGCAAGTCCAAGTAGTGATTCATTGGTGCTGTACGGCGAAATATTATGCCTAAATTTGTTTGGGAACGTCTATTTATTTAGTTTATTGCGTTTGATAAAAGCTATCGAAAAAGAGGCATAGGAGACGAAGAAGAAACAGGCAAAATGCCTAAATCAAGGACGGAAGCAGAGCCGGATTAAGGGGGGGGGCGGCTAAGGGGGCTGCAGCCCCGGGCCACCGAAGTTCGGGGGCCTCGAAAAGATTCGAAAGTTATAATCTAGTGCGGTTTCTAATCATTTAGATCCCTTTGTACCCGTTGCATAAATGGGAATGGGGCCTCTAAAAAAAATTAGCCCTGGGCCTCACATATCCTTAATTCGGCTCTGGACGGAAGTAAGGAAGGAATCAGAATTGCGTTGATCGTATGCAATCTATGGAATTCGAATTCTTCAATTCGTCTGCGGTATGATGTGCTAATGGTCCATATTTCGGATCCGTGCTTTGGAATAGAGAAAATAAGTGTCTCTATGAATTTCTGTGTAGTTCTTGCTAGTTTGTTTGTTTATTATGGAGGAGGTCTTGGCATGCGAAGTACTAGGTACTTTAGTTCTTGCTAGTGTTGTGATAAATGCGAATTTTTATAAGCTTGGCAAAAGCTGAATTTAGTATAACCTCCGTCACAGTCTCCTCCATTTGAACTAAGGGATGAATAAATCACGTATAAACTACTTAAGATGCATTAAAGTTTGCTGAAATAGTTATTTATACAACGAGTACTAAAGTGCCACTTGTTTGCATGCGTGAGAAGGTTGAAAGAATGAGCCCAAGGCGAATTCTTTAAATCTCACAAGTGCAAAACAAGCTTCAGATACGAGTTCTATATATAATTTTTTCGACTACCACATATTTATACTAAAAGAGATTACAAAACGTCAACGTTATTTCAAATAGAAAACTTAGGTATGCTTTCATTGTTTTAAATTTAAAACTCACCACATTTAATAACAGTTTTGACAGAAATGTGCAAAAAAAAATCTTTATTGCATATTATGCAATAGCAACATGCTTTAGACGTATGGAAAGTGTCAAATAATAGCCTCCTTTAGGGAATGGTAGTCCAAAAATATATTTAAGTTACAACATGGCACCAATACATAACTAAAGATTCTAGAAATGCTTTCAAGGTGTTTTAAATATTACGCTACAAACTGCAAAGCATTATACACTTGAAAATAGAGGTACAAGTTGCCCCGTCCTATACAGCTCTAGATAGACTTCTCGGCAAGCATATGGTTGTGAGTAAAGATTAGGAAAAATAATGACTCCTAAATCAAAACAACACGGGCGCCAGTTACCGTATAGCGACAACGACAACTACAGACTATCAGCAGGCTAAACAAACTTCACTTACCGTTGAATGCCTCTATGTCACTCCAACCTATCCAAAAACACGAAAAGGTAGCTATAGATCGTAGGAAAGAAAATAGCAGAACTAAAATTCAACTACCAAAGATTTAATAAAGAAATAGCGAAACACGAATAGAACTTTGCCAGGCACCTATACAAAAAGTGAGATAAGAACAGGTAACCTAAAACACATACTAAAAGCAATTTAAAACAACCACGGCAAACATATTACGTCGAAATTGACATTACACAAGTAACCCTAAGCTTGTGGTCTTCCAAAGTAACCCAGAAGTCACCATTAACATATAAAAATGTATACAGGGTACTTACATTCAGAATGTACTCAGAAAATTCGTACTTTAAACGAATATAAAAACTAAACCGAGTTCCTAAAGTTCTAAAACAGCAATTCAAAAGTTATTCCTTAAAAATCATTAAATTATTTATTAGAAAATTGTGTGTTTATACGAAATCATACGTGATATCGCTGGACTATAGCAGCAAATAATAAATTAAAATTGCAAATTGGAAAAAAAAGACAACCTTAGTTAAGATAGTCTCCGCATACACTTCAAAAACTATGTATTTAAACCTACATAATTTGTGACCGTGACGCTTATTGCAAAGGCCTATAGATAACGAGGCGCATTATAGTATTATCAACGCTTTATTAAAGAAACTAATATCTGCGTTCAATGTCATGAGCGTCAAGATTAAAATAGTTCGATATACTAACTTTACAAACAACTCTACACGTCGAATGAATTCTAAAATTAAATAAAATGACATGCCAAAAGCAATTGTAAAATATAAAATTAATTAATATATTAAACTAATAGCAGGCAGGACAGGCTGTTAACTATAAGCAATTAAAGTAAAAGTTTTATGCTTGAAAATATTGACAAAAGTTCAACCACCTATTGCTAGAATTTTACTGTTTTAACATTTTTATCTTCTTTGCATTCTAAGTGCCTGGTGGTTTGAAAGAAACACGCATGGTTAGCGAAACCTACCGCTGGAGTACAGCGACTTCATGTACAGATAATGAAGTAAACCGAAAAACGTAATCTTGCGTTGTCCAAGAACCTAAATTAAACTGCGGCGCCGTGGCCATAAATGCGTCTCAAAGCAAGTGGCACCTTCAGGTCTACAAAACAAATGTGGAATACCTACTTAAGAGGTTACTGAAAATCACAGTTTGAAGGAAACACAAAGCCGGGAGTACCAAAAAAACCTGTAAATGTATTACTCTTCTGTCAACCGGCGTGAGACAAAATACTGTAATTCGTAAGGTGCTAAACGGCCGTAGCAAGCACGGCAAATTTCTACGCCGCCCAGAAAGAATCAAGATTCACTCTTAGTATACACGTCATAACGGTTTCTCACAAAAAAATGCGACAGCTTAAGGAGTCAATTCTACCGGGTTACTCGAACATCTTTTACAACATTGCTGTCAATTTCATATTTGGGTTGCAGTTTGTTCAGGTGACAAAATCCGTTATACTGCATAACTGACACGTGCAACATCAGAGTGCTTCGGTAAAGCCCATATTGCAAAGAAAGAGCTCTAGAGATGTGAAATGTCGGTTGCCGGAATAGAAAGAAGAAAGGAGAGTGCAACATAATACTCTTTCTAGAGAACAACAACAAGAAAATGTATGATGGGATACAACATAATGAATGTCAGGATAATAACCTTAAAACTTTGCTCTAGACAAATACCCAAATACTTGAGAGGAAAAACTACTAAGGGCACCGTAATACTGTTTTTCGAGAACAACAATAAGCACATGTATGATAGAATACAAAGAAATAAATGACAGGATAATAACCTTCAAACTGTACTCTAGACAAATACCCCTAAATCTGGTACAGATACATGATCCTACCAGTGAATACTTAAAAAAAAAATCGATGGATTCTATACGGTGCTCAGAGAAAAACCCTAACAGAGAAATAGTTATCATCCTTGGAAACTTTAATGCCAGGATAAGAAACACAGAAAGAAGCAATTGCATCAGAAATGTCGTAGGAAAATTTGGCATTTGAGAGAGAAACGAAGGAGGAGAACAATGTTTAAACTTTTTCCCCGAGAATAATAAATTACACAGTCGTTGATACCACATACCAGCATTATATTTGGCGACACGATACTAAGCAATCTTCTGATGGTAACTACAGTAATCAGATTATATCTTGAGACGTATACGATGGAGAACATCAATCAAAACACGTTTTTTCTAGCTATATGTGGAAGGTTTGTAAATTGTTGTGGTAAAACTCTGATTTTGCCCACCGGCATCAAGCAACATTTTGAGCGACCCGCCTGAGAAGTTCCATCGGTCTTATTTGCTAATATGTTGGTATTATCAGCATATCTCAGGTTCAGTAGCTTTATACCTCCAATCATATGCCACCATTCCAATTTTCTGTGGTCAAAATGTACACGAGAACGACGCACCCTTGTCGAACTCCTTTTTTTTTGTATTTAATTTTGCGGATAAATATTTGTCCATGCGCATGCATATTATGTTACCGACTTACAGCGTTTTCGCTGGATATATTATATATGCTTTTGAGTAGTCGAAGAAGCAGAAAATCGCAAAAATCATGTATTCATAACATGTTTATAGTCTACCGATCTTTCACATATTGCTCTCTATTACTTTTAGACAAACGAGAAGAACACGAATTTCAATACATACAGAGAAAATCGATACAAGTAGATATGCTGACGACATGTATAAAATATTTCAGAAAAAGTATAGTATAGAAATAAAAATAAAACAAAAGTGATGGTGTGCTGAAGACGGAATAGATGGTAGACAACATTACTACGGGAATCGAAACTAGCAGGTTAATACTATAAGCTCTGGCGTGGGCTCTAATTAATACTCTCTAGCTCAGCTTCTGTAGGTTGATGTAGTAATTAATATTTACAATAATTACAAATAACGTTAAAAGGTTCCGGTTCCTCTACTGTGATTTCAAGCACGTGGTTCGTGAGGGTCGGTAGGGTGCTCGACCAAGGTGCGGGGCCTAAAAAAACACGAGGGGCTGCGTGAGCTTGGAGCTCGGTGCCAAAAAGGAGGTTCAACGCCGAGAGTGCTGCAGGTGTGACAGGGATATTAAGGAGGGAAAGCGTGCTTCGGGGAGGTTCGACCGCCCCTGATACTGAGATATTCTACGCGAGCGGTGTAGGTTCGCCCACAGAGAAAGTTTAATTTACCTGGCCAGTTTTCGAATTCTCAGATAATTTAGGCGAACAACTGATTCGATTAGCTCGCTGCTGTTTCGAATGTTTCTTGGTTACGATGTCAGTGCTATTTAAACTTCTAGGAGCCCTTTGTCTACTTTGCATTGGCTGGCTTTGCGAGGGCTCGGGTTTATTGTCTAATTTGAATGAAACATTAGAATTATTTTATTCGCATACTATTTTAGCTGACCGAATTATGCCTGTAATGATACCAAACACGACATACTTAGCGAGCCTAGTACCGACAATTTTTGATATAATTACTCGAATCGAACTTTTGATTAATTACGACATACTTAATTTTTGGTGCATTATCAACCAGTCATAGAGACATATTTACACGGGAATGTGGGTTATTAACAACCTTTTCTTATGTACCGTTGCTGTGTTACTTGAACTCATATTGGGCCGAAGCATTTTAGTTCTCTCCATTTGTGCAGGGCCGTAGCTACACATGGGCAGCCGGGACAGCGCCCCGGGGCCCCCGAACATAGTGGGCCCCCGAAGACGGAGGAAGTTTTTTACGAAATTGTCTTCAACAAGTTTTGAACCAAACTTAGCCTGTTTAAACATTAAATACTGTTTTATATAAAACTCAATGTGACAAGTAAATATGTGTTTTGTTTGTTTTAAATGCCCGTTCTGCTATCTTAACAGAAAAAAACACCAAATAGTGACCCTATTAAAAAAGGCTTACTAAATGAAAGTGGTGTAAAGGTAAAGGGGAAGATAATGTGGGGGCCCCATATTTATTTGTTGCCCCAGGGCCCCCAAGCCTGTAGCTACGGCCCTGAATTTGTGGCTGAAGGCCCTCATTTTCCACAAGTATCCTTCATGCTATGCTGGGTCTCCCTCTTTTTATTTGTCTATGGGGTGACCCTCAAAGACCTGTTTCAAACCTGTTTGCGTATAGTGTCATCGGGCCCACGTAGTATGTGTTCAATTGGGTGCTATTTTCTTTTCTTGATTTGTTAGCCAATTTGCGTCCCATTCTACAGTTTATCGTTAGATATGACCTCCGTCGAATATATGCCCAGTATTTATTGACAAATATCCATATAGGACCTAGGGTTATGAAGGCTTCCTAAGCTATTGATGCCATTGCCCGTGCCTTTGTCAGTGGCCATGATGCTGTCCATATAGCACAATATGTTCTTAATGGTCTGATCATTCAGCCGTAGTTGAAATGTGTTTCGGTTTCTGAAGAGCGTTTCGTTTGCTTTCTTCGCATTAATTTTTGAACTACTTGCGCTTCAGCTTTCAGATCTCTGAGTTTGGCTTCCAGCAGTCAGAGATCATCGACAAAGACCAAATTTTCTAGGCTTCTACGATTGATAGCCTTTGTTATGACAAATCCTAGAACCACGAGAAACAAAAAGACGAAAGCAAACAGCACTGATTGACGTCACCCCGTACTTCGTTTGGCTTCGACAAGCATCCTTATAGTCTTCAATCTGGTATGTGAAGTTGTCGTACATACTCCGGATCATATTGATGATTTTCTTGGGATGCGGCTGGTATTCGTGGCTCTCCACATCTTGGACGATCGTTTCAAAGGCAACAAAGAGCAAGTAGAGAAGGCGATTGATATTCTGGAAAAAAAACGGGCAACTTATAATAATCAAAAGCAACTATGTCTCTGTAAACAAGAAGACAACCTATCCAAATATACAATATGGAGCGTAGCTGTATATGGATGTGATACATAGACCATTGGCAGGTAGAGAGAAGAAAAAAATTAATTCTTTTAAATATGATATCTTGAACAGGCTCTAAAGATCAGGTGAACACAAAGAAGGTCGCATGAAGAAGGGCTAGAAGGCACACGAGGGAGAGAAGAAGGATATGGAAACACATAGTAAAAAGAAGAGACCAAGTCATAGAACTTATTCTGAGAAGAGATAAGATAGAAAAATAATCCGCAGCCAAGTTTTTAGTAAATAATATTGTCGCAAAATGGAAAAAATCTCCAAACCCTATGTAAACATTTATTTAAAATTTGTATCATTTACTTGCTTCTTGCTTGTTTCTATAATGATGACTATAGTTCATTCAAATTCAAGATAGAGCAAAATCTGCAACCCAAATTACAAATATCAGCAGTAAGTTGATTACTAATATGATTTTATTAAAATTTAGATCAGAGAGATATGGCTTTGTTGCTGTCTTGATGAGTGTCAAAATCAAATTCGAGGTTAGCAGGTTAGGTTTCATTTTCATATCTCTCTGATCTAAATTTTAATAAATTCAAATTAGTAATCAACTGACCGCTGATATTTGTAACTTGGGTTGCAGATTTTGCTCTATCTTGAATTTGAATGAACTATAATTAATATATTAAAATATCTTGTGCCTAATAATAATTTATTATTTTAAGTAAAGCAACTACATCATTAAAAAATTGTCCCAAATTATTGAATAATTATCTTTCCAGAAATATGCCATGACATGATTTAAGGTTTTAATTAAAATCATTGAATGTCCTTGAAAACTGAAAACACCCTGTTTGAAATTTCTGTTTCTCTTTTCTGACAAACACAAATTCAGAAGTTATTGGAAATCCAACCTTATATAAATGTGTTATTTTTTAATGAAAACAGTAAACTGCTGTTCATTTATTTAATTTGGAAATAATAGTTGTGAATTTATTTAGAACACTAATTAAATATTTAAAATGATCAGCAAAGGAGTAGCCACAGGCTTTCAAATATGACTAATTTTGACTTTAAGCTAGTACTTAACTAAGTTATATACTGATATATGGGTCCAGCTATCTTACTTCAATATTTACCAAATACCATAATAACACACCTTATCAGTTTTATGAATTTTACTGAAATGCGAGGTTCACGTAGATAATTAACTTACACGTTTAATTGCAAGAATATATACTACACCTTTATGCCCTGGTTGAGCGGCCTTGTAAAAAATAAATCTGTCAATTCCACAATAACTTTTAATAGATTTTCAAATAAATCAATTGCACCCGTCACCATTATTTTAGGCATTCCTGACGACACATGCCTCTGTAACAGACCACAATGCAAAGTATATCTAACATTGAATACGAAACACAAGGTCGGCTATAAACATCAATTATAATCGTGGCAATGAACCTCGCTCGTAAGGAATGAAATATTAATTAAACCAAACTGTGTCGCCTAAATCAAGCTCTTCAAATGCGGGAATATTTGAACTACCGCGTCCAGGAACTGTGTTTGTCTTTGCAAAGAAAACTTTGGTTGGCGAGTCTGGTTTTAACAGATTCGCAGCTTAACTGGGTTGATCTCGTATAGGCGGCCGCAGGATGAGCACATGAGATGAGCGAAGTTGTTAACTTGTCGTGTCTGGCCATTCAATATTAGTAAATTAACCCGTTCCCATTTCTAATTACATTTTTTATTGGCAATGCCTTCGCCTTCGTGCAGTTGGCATTGGTTTCGAGAGCTCTTGATTGCCTTTTAAAATTAATTTTCCCTGGCACGAACATTAATTGTCTAAATTAAGCACATACGTGGTATTTTGCAAGGAACAGGATTATAGCTTGTAAACGAAGAAGAAAGGAACATAGCTAGGTATTATTCTAAAGAAATTAGAAAGCCTGTAATCCAAAACACCAGAAAAACCTTACGAACTCATAGGATGGTATCAGTGACGCAACTATAATATAGTAAATGGTGCGATTGTGAACGTAGCTCGTGGACTTGACTCAGTCAGATTTTTGTAAAAAGTAAATAATTTCTAAAAGTTACTATTTTTTAGAAATTCTACTGAATATGTAGAACTAATCAAAACAGTTCGAAAGTCAGCAAGAAATGACATCACCCAATACCGCACACAACAAGTGGAGGGAATTATTGAAAATAACAGAGGATTAAACATCTTTAGGAAAAAGAACGCACTGAAGAAGGAAAAACAACAGCAAAACGAAAGCTCGAATCGTCAACGTTAACTCGGAGGAATTGCCAGAAATAGTAATCGAAGAAATTGAAATGGCATTGAAGCAGATGCAAAATAATAAATCTGGGGGAGAAGATGAAATATTACCTGAAATGCTTAAAGAAAGTGGTCCATCAACAAAACTAGCACTCCAAAAACTGTTTAACAACTGTTTATCTTAAGGAGAAATACCAACAGCTTGGGAAAATTCCATCACCATCCTAATCTACAAAAAAGGGGACCCCACTGACCTCAAAAACTACCGACCCATAAGTCTCCTCTCCCAGATATACAAGTTGTTTATGAGGGTCATGAATAACAGGCTAGAGAGAAAATTCGACCTATACCAACCAAAGGAACAAGCTGGATTTAGAAAAGATTACGGCTCAACCGAACATCTACACACTGTAGGACAACTTGTAGAGAAAAGCATAGAATATAATATACAATTATGGTTAGCTTTTATAGACTTTAAAAAATCATTCGATACGATAGACAAGGGAGCCATTGTTAGCGCAATGAGAAATTCCAGAATTGACCAAAGATATATTGACCTAATAAAAAATATATATAACAACGCCACTATGAAAATAAAACTTCATGAAATAACTAATAAAATCGAAATACAGAGAGGAGTCAGACAGGGAGATATAATATAGCCGAAGTTGTTCACTCTGGTGCTGGAAGACATGTTCAAGAACCTCCAGTGGGAAGAAAAAGGTGTCATGATACAAGGCGAAATACTTAATAACCTAAGATTTGCCGACGATATTGTAATTTTCGCACATGATGAAATCTAATTGAAAGAAGCAAATAAAGTCGGACTCGAAATGAATACCTACAAAACAAAGATCATGACAAACCAATTACCGATTTCCAAAGCACTAACGGTTGATGGTCAACATATCGTAATAGTTGACTCGTATATATACTTAGGACAGACCATAACACTCACCAAAGACCGTCGGGACGAGGAAATAAAGAGAAGAATAGAACTAATCTGGGCAGATTATGGAAAACTGAACTATGTCATGAAAATGAAATTACCTATATCATTAAAAACGAGAATTTACAACGATTGCATCCTTCCCATAACAACATATGGATGCGAAACCTGGGTATTACATAAGAAAACACTTAACAAACTACAAATACACCAACGAGCTATAGAAAGAAGGATATTAGGTATATCACTAAGAGACCACAAAACAAATCAGTGGATAAGACAAAGAACCCACATAACAGATATAGTTCAGCGAATATGCTCTTTGAAATGGCAATGGGCAGGCCACGTCGCCTGACATACTGATAAATGGAGCGGCAAAATAACAAGATGGGGGTCGTCGGAAGAAAAACGCAGTATAGGAATACCACCACAAAGATGGTATGACGACATCAAGCGATATGCAGGGCTCAACTGGTATCAGAAAGCCCAGAATAGAACTGTTTGGAAAAATATGAAAGAAACCTACATCCAAAGGATGGAGAACGGGTAGAGAAGAAGAAGAAGAAGACTATTTTTGTAACAAGTTCAGAATATAGGCTTTACTGGACGAATTTTGTTTATGGCTTAGCGAGCGTACGTGCGAGGCTAATAAAAATATGAATCAATGAAGCCTGACTATGTACTGCTAAAATTCATCCGTTGTCAAAAAATTGAGTTTATAAATTTGACGTCCATCCTGCTATAGAAAAGAAATGGTATAAAGTTGTTTATCTGTACTATTTTAATTAAATAAAATCAGCATTTTTCTAGACGTTTCTCAGGAATGTAGCTCCCTTAAGATAATGTTCAGCCGAATGTTCATAGGACTGTCTTTCATTATAAGGACTACTTTAAAATTTGTAGACGTCGCGTAACAACATATTTCTGGGCCCAAAATAAAGCGATTTTACTCAAGTTATCTGTGTATAACCAAATGCGTTTTGTTGTAAATATGCTACTTTAGATTTCTTTTAAAAATTAACTTTGCTTACAATAGAACGCTTCCATCCATTTGGAAGATATCTGATATGACACTCCATCATCTTTTCATCAAACAATGACTCTTCGAAAAAGCGCAGCTCTCCACAGCTGAATATGTCTACCTTAATAAATATGCAGGGTGAATTCTAAATGGCGGAGAATATTTGCACCACACGATTCTGCATCAGAACTGACTAAAAAAATTGTATAACTGTTTTAGGCTGCCATGTATAGTTTTTGAAGAATTGTTAATTTAAGTTTTGTAGACTTGACAACACTGTGTGGTCAATCATATAGTACGTCACTTGTGATACCACAAAACTGTAGCAATAGCAATCCACTTGATTTCATATAGGACCATACAAAGAATGTATACAGGTACTGTAAATCAAAGTAGAATATACGTACCTGTTTCATGGTATTCTATTTTTAATGTGAATTATGCATTCCTAAATTAACATTAAATAATATTGAAATGCTGATGTTTCAAGTTTTTTATTTTCTAAATCCACAGTAATTATAGTAAATGCTCAAAATAAATACCTTCAGCTTCTATAAATTTCCTAGATCTGAGGATTTTGCTTGCTTCTAGATTTTTGAACATGTTTAGTTATGTGGGTCGGGTAAATACCCAGTGGGTAGCGTATTTATAAATGGGTATTTACCCCTGTCTCGGGTAAATACCTAAAAACTGGGTATTTATTAAATTTGTAATATTTAGAAAGCTAAGTTAACTTTTGCTCACAAAATAATGTTATCTCAATAAATAAACTACATACAGGGTGTAGAAATGCTTTACGCACCATAGGGATTTCAATGGTAATTTCTTCATATGAAAATATTTGCTTCCCTAATTATTTTAGAGCAAACTTGTATGGAAGTTTTTTGTAGAGAAAAAAATTCTGTATCCATTTAAGCCAGAATTTGTCATTTTACATTTCGGAAAACCGAAAATTTAAAGAAATAAAATACCATTTTTAGACAAATCAGCGGTGCCTTGAAATTACTAAATCATCTCAAAGCATCAAAAAATTAGTTTGCTGTTTATTTGGTTGCCGTTACATTTGACAGATGCAAATATCACACGGCAGACAAACCAGAATACATTTTAAGACTGGCAATATCTCCTCAACTAAGGTGTTCATGTTAAATGAGTACAAGATTTTATTTCTCTGTTTCTGTTGCAGAATCATGTGGTGTCGAGGTTCTCTGCCATTTAGAATTCACCCTGTATAGTCGTTGCAGTCGTTACATTTGCGATCAGGGTCATTATCGGCGCATGTGTGGTCAACCCAAAATATTCTAGTAGGTAGCGTTGCATTTGCGGTCAAAGATGCAAGAGGTGCTATAAACTATTATACGAGTCTATATTTCAAAAGGGAGTTCAATGTCACTTGCTTCTTTCTTCCTGGTCCCTTCTTAGTTTTCCCTTGCTGTGTTTATGGCACTCTTTAACACATACCCAACAGTCACATCTTCCTTGTTCTTCCGGTACATACGGTACTGGAACAGTGGAACCCACCATTGAGTTGCAGATGGCTTCCCTTTGGTAGCTTCATTCTCTTCAAAATTTAACATCGCAAGAAGAACTAATTGTGGTGTTTTACAATAAATCGCTTTAACTAATAAAACCAGTAGAGTATAGGGCGTGGTGGACATTCATTAGAAGGGAAGATAATTTTTAAAACCACTAATTACTACGTATTATAATCTCGAATTTCTTTCATAATCTCAAATTCCTTTACAGCATCTTTCACCAC
Organism: Agriotes lineatus; assembly: GCA_940337035.1. Classification (NCBI taxonomy): domain Eukaryota; kingdom Metazoa; phylum Arthropoda; class Insecta; order Coleoptera; family Elateridae; genus Agriotes; species Agriotes lineatus. Next base: position 92,205,420 of record OW679197.1, on the reverse strand, counting down.
AATTTCAACGCTACCTGCAAGAATATCTTGGGATCACCGTATATGCAACGAAACTAGCCCCAACCGCAAATTCAACGACCGCATCTGAACCTATTTCCAGGGGCTTGTTATAACAGCTTTTAAGTAGAATTACATGATACACTGAACAAACTTTACGGTTTTCCAGTAATCTATATTTTCTAAGTCCCAAGATTAAGAAGTACTTTAACAAAAAGGTGAGGCGAAACGCCGCCAATTTATCTAAATCATGGCCATTAAAGATATGTAGCAATGGATTATTTAAAGAATGTATCATTTGATAAAAAATTCCTTGTACGAATTAAAAATTAGTATAATGGTTTGAAGTTTGATAGAAGCGCATATGGCGGTTATAATAATTAAAAATGCATCTTTCAATATAAAATAGTTGCTTTTGTTCGTTAAAATATTTAGATCACATAACAGCAATTTATAGAATATGCCTGTTGTAAAAAGTTGTATAGTATTATAGTATTCCTATCTGCTCCCGCTTTTGCTATATTATAAACAAAATAGACAAACCTAATTTTTTTATAGAAAGCGAATAACATTTAAGCTCCAAACCTAATTATCAAACATAACTTGGAGTGTTTTAAGTTTTGTATAACGATACCTATGGAGACATCAACTTTTTAACATTGAAACTGTTTAACGAATTGGAAGTGTGACAGTATCAGTAGCGATTTGTGTGACGCGAAAAGATGGAGGTTAAAACGATTTCTTGGACACAAAAGCATTCTGTGCAGTTACATCGTACACTTTTTAAAAGATCCTAATGTGATTTGGGGCTAGTTGGAAAGAAGATGAACCAACGCTCATCGTACTGGCTGTTTTTTTTTGGGTCTGCGATGCACGGGGGCGAAGTTACAGGGGTATAAAGATGAGATGTGTTTGTAGCAAATTGGCAGTTCCCATAAACAGGGGAAAAAATCGAATAATGTTTTTGTTTGACAATATGTGGATGAATCTGTGGGTTTTTAAGAATTTTGCGGCTCAGGTGGATTTGGGGGTTTCAAAATGGTGAAAACGTTATAATTATCAGAAAAACCTTAAAATCCACATTTGTGTGAAATTCGCTGTTGGGAGACTTTCTACTAGTCGATTGTATTTTTTAAGAGAATTCGGGATGTGGGTAAACGTTATGCGGTCGCGGCCAAAAAAACGGGACACTTTTTTGACCTAATTCTCAAAATGCGAAAACAATTGCTGACACTGACAATTCTAATTAATAAATGTCATCAAAAGTCATTATTCAATTCTGAAAAATGTCGGCACATATTGGAAATACGGATAAAACGAGATTTGTTTTGCCTGCGACGCATTTTAATAATTATGTCAAAAAAAGTGTCCCGGTTTTTTTGGCCGCGACTGTAATTATCAGAAAAACCTTAAAATCAATATTTGTGTGAAATTCGCTGTTTGGAGACTTTCTACTGGTCGATTATATTTTTTAAGAGAATTGGGAATTGGAAATTTTGCGACCCAGGTGGATTTGGGGTTTGACAAAATGGGGAAAACGTTATAATCATCAGAAAAACCTTAAAATCAATATTTGTGTGAAATTCGCTGTTTGTAGACTTTCTACTGATCGATTGTATTTTTTAAGAGAATTCGGGATGTGGGAATTTTGCGACCAGGTGGATTTGGGGGTTTGAAAAATAGGGAAAACGTTATAATTATCAGAGAAACCTTAAAATCAATATTTGTGTGTAATTCGCTGTTGGGAGACGTTCTACCGGTCGATTATATTTTTTAAGAGAATTCGGGATGTAGGAATTATGCGGCCTAGGTGGATTTGGGGGTCGCAAAATGGGGCAAACGTTATAAATATCAGAAAAACCTTAAAATCAATATTTGTGTGAAATTCTCTGTTTGGAGACTTTCTATTGGACGATTGTACTTTCTAAGAGAATTCGGGATGTGGGAATTTTGCGGCCTAGGTGGATTTGGGAAATCCAAAATGGGGAAAACGTTTTAATTATCAGGAAAACCTTAAAATCAATATTTGTGTGAAATTCGCTGTTCGAAGACTTTCTACTGGTCGATTGCATTTTTTAAGAAAATTCCGGATGCGGTTGTGAGAGGGGCGGAGGGATTTGGTTTGCCTTATTTTCTCAATTTTTAAATAAGGAAAATGTGCAATTTTGTTTGATTCTGACCCTTTGTGAAATTGTAAATTTGCAAGTAAATATTAAATAGCGTGGTACTAACGGAATGTCAGATTGTATCTTTCTGTAACGAGAATAATATTTCCTGGGGTTAAGGTCATTGCCGCGCTGCAATTGTTGGCAGGCGGTGGTAGAATGGTAGACGGCCACTGGCAGGGTTGGGATGTTAGCAGGGGTGTAGCTACTGCTATATTTGCCGTATCAATGATACTGGACCCACGAGCCAAGGGCCCATCAGCACCCAAGCTCTAAATAGTATATGTAAACTGTAAACTATGATTTACAATCCTTTTTACGCAATATGTCCGTTAGTAAAAATATGTAATTAAGTTTGACTTTTTAATTAGATTTTATAAGTATGTTTTGTTTTGTTAAAAAATAAAAATTGAGTCGTATTTTTATACGTTCATTTGACAATACCCTGATGGGGTAGGAGTGGGGGGCCCACTTGGCAGTTTATGATACAAGGCCCACTGATCTCTAGCTACGCTTCTGGATGTTAGTGTCAGCTGTTTATACTAAAACTGCGGGAGTGTAATAGAAAAAATTGGTGGCGACTTGCATTTTCCGTACTAGGGTTTCCAGTCCCGGGATCCGGTCCCGGGACAGTCCCGGGATTCTACCACAAAAACCGAGTCCCGGGACCACAGCCAGAACAGGCGAAGTCCCGGGACCATGTCAACATGCGTGCGTATACTCGATATCAAATAATTAGGACGGGTATTCACCGGCGTCCGGCGTACTACTCATGCCTCTTGCACATTTTGCATTATTAGCATTTTGCGTAGGCAGGAGAGGTATTATTTTCGGTAGGTTAGAATTAAACCTGTGTGTTGTTTCAGCACATTTGCATATATTCTTCGATTTATGTATATGTCTGTTTTTTTTTTTTGGTTGGATTTAGATATGTGCGAAGAAGCTGAATAATTTATATTTTTGAGTTTTCAGTGTGTTCGTTATTTGTCTGCTAAAGCGTTACGATTAGAATGAATTCCGATTCGCAACCTATCTTCCTTCTACACTAAAAAAACGATTTGAAGTCAATATGGCGACAATTTTATATATTGAAGATAAAACAATTGGCGAAATGTAAAGTTGGTTCCTACAAAATTATCATAATCTGAGGCAGCTTGACGAAAGAATTACACAAACACTTTGCAGTTCAAATAAAAGCAAAAGAGGCACAGCGACAGACATTTTTAGTACCAGAAGAAAGCAGTGCAGTTGTAGACGAGCACCAATGCAAATTTGCAGCACAGAAATACTTTATTTAACTTAAAACACTAGTTTTTCTTTGGATATTGCATTCGGAAATTTCACCTGAACACTATTTCCCTTTCGGGACCATTTTCGGGATTTTCGGGACTAGTCCCGGGACTTGAAATTTAGCTCGTAAGTCCCGAAAACGCTTTTGGTCCCGGGACTTGGAAACCCTATTCCGTACATATACCTATATGTATCTGGGTAAATACTCCAGGTATTTAATAATGGTGAGGCACTAACACCCCATGAAGGAGCTTGGCCTATAAGGCGGAAGGTTAGAGCTTCCGTATCCTCGCTCTCACACCCGATTGTCGCGTGTCAAATTCATGACACGTGGTGATGTGGTGAGCACCACGCATTAGACAGTCGCATTATTACCCCTTGTTCTTTCGAACGCAGGTTCCCAATTATTTAAAGCGACTGGGTAGGCCGCCCGCCAGGCATCGATCTGGGATTTGAACTCCAGACTTCTGCGCCGCATAAGTAAGTACAATAGCTACTTGTTGCCTAGGTACCAAAGTAATTATTGCATTTTCTATTTCGGGTATTTACCCCAGGTATTTACCCCTAAAAATAAATACCCGGGTAATTTACATCACTACGTATAATAAACAATAATAATACAGATGAGAACAATTTTAAAACAATTTTTATTTCTATCCCAAATTTTATGCCAAACTTGAAAATTAGCCGAGTTCATTTTCAATGCATTAATGAAGGTTGGTAAATTACGACTTCTGTCATTTTTTTTTTAAATAAACACCTATGTGTATAATGGATTTGAAAGAGCATGTCGTTCTGAAAGCAAATATTTTAATAAGGTGCGATCTGAAATTTTAAAGTTTTGAAAAAATAGCAACTAATTCTGAACTACACTCACCGGCACGAAAAACGGAGCACTTGCATTTTTTCATTAGATTTAAAATTGTATCCCTTTGTGATGTTTTATTATTACATTTATTATTATACATTTATTATACATGTTATAATGTTAAATGTATAATAAATGTAATAATAAAACATCACAAAGGGATACAATTTTAAATCTAATCAAAAAATGCAAGTGCTCCGTTTTTCGTGCCGGTGAGTGTAGTTGCAAACCGTTGACACAACTTAATAAACTGTATTTAAATGAAATTAAGTTAATTCGACCAGAGAGATCCTCGTTCCTTGATTAGCAGTTTCCTTCTATGAAACTAATTAGATTATCTCCACCTCCAAATTCAACGTTGTATACTTTCTTAAATATGTGCTTTCAGAATTTCATGCTCTATACGAACCCTTAGAAAACATGATTCTACATTTAAAAAATATTAATGATGTCACACTTAAAATACGGATCCATCAAACTCTAAATAGTTTTGATAACTGAAGCAAACCTAGCTACAATTTTTTAATTCAGATTCATAACCGTATTTGTAGGTTTTTCATTTCGATTTTTTTTCGTAAAAACTCGAGTGCTACCTAAGAAAGAATAAGGTAGAAAATAGCACATTGGCATTCGCTTAATCTTCCTTCAAATGTGAACATTCGCATTTCTTTCATTTTTCTATTATACGTCAATCCATAAATTTTGAAAGTTTAACTAAATGATTAGATTATTTTAAGAATAACTAACAAAAATATCAATAATAGAATCTACCTAGCATTTCATATCGAAGTTTAGAAATAGATAGTGCATATCCTTAAAGTAAAACTAATGAAAATGGTTTCATACTAAACGTACTAAACTAGATAGCAAAACTTGTTATTCCATGGTTATACGGGGGCTAATCTCAACATCTTCAGAAAAACGGGTAAAATTTATATTTTTAAACTAACATGGTGCATATCGGAAACGATTGTTGGAAATGTCTTGACATTGGATCGAAAAGAAAGGCTGTAACATTAAATAAAACATCTCACTCGATTAGTTTAGCTGCCACAGTTATGTCAATATTGTGTTAACTCTCAGTTATTACGACCCAAAGTATAGACTTTTAAATAGAAAATTCTTCTTCTTGTTCTTCTTCATTTTTTAGGGATATTCTTGTTTATTCTGCCTCTATTTTGTGGACGACGAGAACCAACTTTGGTCCCATCTCTTGGGTGGTCGCCCTGATGGTCTTTGTCCAGTTGGTTTTGTGTTTTACATATTTGGTTACCATTTGCCAATTTAGTTAATGCGTAGTAATTTTTGCTGTTGAATTTAGTTCAGTAAAATACACACGATTGTGGAAAACAATAACCTTCCTTTATTTGTATTAAAACACATAAACAAATACACACATGTACACATCCGTTAATAGTACACGAATACAAATTCGAATTGTAAGTTTTTCGATACTGACTCAGCAAAATGCGTGTGAGTCGTACAAGCGCGAGTGATGTGATCAAGACTGATCTGGGACAAAACTGATCTGAAAAACTAGGCTACTCGAGTTTATATAACAAGTGTTTGAATGGAAGAAGCGCCGGCTATTCTTTCGGATACAATAGTATTGTCCAGCCGATCCTTCGCCCTATTGTGACAGGAAAATTTGTGATGACTTCCGTTAATAAAAGGAGTCTGCCCATTGCGTGTGTTTCATATTCCAGAATTTATGACTGTATTGTGACCAGGGTTGGTCACTGTTCGTTTTTGGGTCACAAGGATATTTACACAAGCCTTCCTTTTGTCGTCTGGTGCCTCTACATTTGTTACATCAGTCCTGCTGTTTTTGAATTTGCACTTTGACGTTTTTGACAATAGTCTGCATTGTTTGCATGACGACACAAATCACATTTGGCATCTAAGATGACGCACATAATAGATACCATATAATGAGACGGGGAACTTTTCCCGTACACCCTATCCAGCCGATCTGACGTTTTGAGGAGAAATGCTTTCTTGAGTAAGGAATTTGATAACAGCTCGATACTCAATTTTTGTGATATCTAACATCGTGATGAACAAATATCAGTTATAAGAAAACTAATTGACAACCAATGTATTATCAAAATGTTGATCCGCTGCGGTACCTGAATCTTTGTCAGAGCGAGAAATGTTGGCGCTCATCTCCTAAATCCCTGCAGCTGGTGGTTTCTGTACCTAAATAGTTAAACTGTATCACTTGCTCTATCATTGCTCCATCTACTTCAGGTTGGCAGACCTTCATTCGTTTGAATATTAATTTTATTTTATGAATCTCTCCTATAAGATTAGTAGTAATTAATTTTTGTGGTACATTTTCTTCGCGTAGTATATTGATGACATCTTCAACTCTTATTCAGTCAAATACTTTGGTGAGATTGTTTCGAGTTCATCTAAAGTCTGACAATCGTTTTAGTCAAAATACACTTGTTGCGAGATTAATAAGAACACATAAGTACAAATAATTACATTTATTTTTGCCGTTTACAAAAACTTAAGTCTTATAACTTACGTTAACGTATTAACTTCTAAACTCTCAGTTCAGTTTGATCAAGAAGACTTGGCAGGCGTTCTCAAAATTTCTAATAAGCCTATCAGAGTAGCTCTTAATTTCGGACTTCTAAGTCACGTACATGAACGTGATAATGCATAATTGCTTCATATTACCATGCATTCTTGAAAAGTGTAGGTTTCACACGCCAAAATTTGTCAAGCGGCCGATACCTCGAAAATGATATCTAATAAAATTTGCAACACTATTAAAGGAATTTTGTCCAACCGGCACGTATTCTTAGCCTAACTTTTATGACTAAGTGGCAATTGTTGCTCTTCTGATCACGTACTAATAATCTAGCTTCGCCCAATTTTTCGGCTTACGAAGTAAAACCTTCATAAATTTACCCTTGTGCTTCCGTGAGATTCAAATTCCATCTTCCCAGAGAAAGGCACGTTCTAATTACCGGCTTTCAGCCGCCTGTTGAACTTTTATATGACAAATTTGCCCACGAAATTCTACCTTAAAAATATTTAAGTTGCAAATTGATTATGGCTAACTAAAGTACAGTCTATTCGTTAAACCGCGTATAGTTCATTTTCAAGATCGACAAAACATAAATATTGAATTATTGTATGCAATTGATTTTTCTATCAAATTATTTGTTTTGCGTCATACATACATACATGCATAATCTGTAACCCTTCATACCGTTTACACGGTGTGGGGGTGCGTCAAAATAACCAAAAAACATACTTTAAGAAATTCAGAAGCAGTAATTACTCTTAGCATCGAGTATAACCGGCTTGCCCTGAACTCTTCTTGATTTGTTTAAAACTCAAATTACGGTGCATTCGTAATTGAATAATTATTTTTGTCTCAGTGTAATTTATATTTATTTCTGGGAGACCGTTACGGATAATAAAGCCCCACTCGCACGCCTTCTATGTATTATCTTAGTTTAAAAAATCGGCATAACTACATGTGGTGCAGCGCATCAAATGTGGCCTGGTAGCTCTAATACTATAAAATGATAGTCACGTTTGAATTTGTGCGCAAATTCTGGAGTTATCTCTTGGGATATCCAAATTTTATAAAACTGTTGTAAGTTTACATATGTTTTAAACTCATTAACTCAAAGTTTGGCATGGGACAACCATTGCTGTTTTGTGAATTTCTGTTATCATTATAAACGACCAGTCCCTAATAATAATATCATAACCTATTAAAATGTGGCTGATAACGCGAATCGAACGTCTATCTGGAAAATGTTACACATCTGCTAGGGCTTGCTTTATTTGTACAATACTCACAGGTGTCAAGATAACCTAAAGCGGTTAGTTATAGATTGTGAATATACCAAAATTGGGTTTCGAATCTCCCCTTTAGAGTCTGTTTTTAATTGAATATTTTTGTATATCTAATTAAGTAGGAATTATAATAAAAAATAGTTTGCCAATGTGCAGTTTTTTTTTAATATTAACTACAATATCGAACAATTTCTTGCTTTCGTATACTCGTCCATACTAACATCACGTATTCCTAAAATTCCCTAGTGAAAACTGTGTATACATCAAACCGAGTTTAAAATTATATAGAATTATAGAGATTTATTCTGGCGAGTAGTAAGTTTCTTCAATTATACAATTAATATAGTTCAGACAACTGAAATCATCAATTCAGTATAAAACGTAGGACTCATAACTTTATTTCAAATATTAATCGTATAGCTTAATGAAACCATTATCAACTACACTTTTACAACATACATTGTCCGTATCAAAGATCGGAAACTCCAATCACCATTTTGAATCTCAGGTGGTGCTTATTATACAAACACTTATATTAAATAGATGCGATCTAAAATTTAGACTTACAATGTAACGCCGATAAAATATTACTTAGTATATGACATTGTCCTCTAGTTTAACCTCCGTTTTCGTATAATTAGGTTATCAATGATAATGGCATGATAAAGTCTTGAATGTTTACATTAATCAACGATACAGTAATGTTCGTCACTAAACACACATAGAATTTGACCAATGACTAAACCATGAGCCTTTCTGGTTTGTCAATTATCAGGAATACTTCTAACATTCAAATTCAAGAGCCAACATAATTTTAAAATTTAGGATGAATGTGTTAGCCGCCTTACGCCAAATGTAAATATTTTTTATTGAATTTCAAATACAGCGGATGCATAATAGTGCAAACAAGATTCAGCAAGCTTTGTTTTAAAAGGTGGTGAAAGGAGAATACTTATATAATTTACATTAGAGAAAAATGTATGCAAACATGTGTATAAACTGGCTGTTTGCTAACTTAAATAATGATACCAACTATTGTTTAATATAAAAATCAAAGAGTAACTTTAGTTTTTGCTTAATTGTTCGATGCCATTATTTGTATTTTTTTAATTTTTTATTTTGAGTACAGGGTCATTATTTTCTAGATGTTTTTCTCAGCTAAAATAAAAAGAATTTTGTTTATTTTAAAGCACATTTCTATTTTAATATTTTATGGAGTAATGGTCATTTTTGTATTTGCTTTATCAGCTCTGTTTAGCATTGTACATTGTTTCAATTGAAACAATAATATAACACGTATCAAAAAATCCCTGGGCTCAAAGCAATGTTGAAATTTGAAACGGAGTACTCTAGAGTGCATTGACATTTAATACATTATAACCCCCGTTCAACGTATCGGCTTTAGTAGTACCTTTTTATCATAAACAAAATAAAAGGAAGTTAAATATCTTTTCAGTGCATTCAAGAAGTGGGGATTCGTTACTTAAGAGATATTTAAAAATAATTATATATAATATATTACGTATACGTCAGTGAGCCTTGATTTGTTCACGTTATACGGCGGGCAATGTTTACATTATCCAGAGCACATTTCACACTACCCGATATTCTTGTTATTCTACTGACTTTATTAGTTTGAAATTAACTTTGACTCGTTTTTAGTTGCTAAGTTGTATTTGCATACGTATATAAAGAGCTAGTTTAAATTAATAATTCCTCTTTGCAACAATTCCGGTTTAATAAGATAACGGGTTACACGTTTTTTAAAGAATAAATTGTGTATACTTGATTTATAATTTAAATTAAATTGAATAGGTAATTAATTTCTCTTACTTATAATTTTATAGTTTTTTGTGTTGCAAAACCAGTTAGTCTCCATCAGTTGTCATTTGTTTTATGGTACTATTACTTTCGTTTCCAATTATTTATTTGTACATTTGCTTCTTTCCCTACTTTGTCATTGACATCTTCTATAACAAGTTTAATGTCGTAACTAGTTTCCCTTTCCAACTCTTTATGAAATTTGTTTCTTCTTCCTTATCCTCAGTTGGACTACGCATATTCAGTAAAAATTTACCATTTATGATTTTAACCGTTTACTTACCAGAAATTATTAAAAATAGTACAATCGCCATAATCCTTTCGGCTCTGTTGCTGACATAATTAATATATCTAGTTTGAATCTTCCGTTTCCTTTATAATTTTAAAGAAATTATTTGGGATATATAAACCTAAATGATTACATAAGTATGTTGTTTAAGCAAGACTTTTGTTTATAATTAAATAAATAACAGTCAATTTGTCGCAACATATTTAATAACTAAGACGTTTTCGCATTTTATAGCTTCAAAATTTTACATATCTGAAATTGACTTTTAATTATTTAATTATAAACAAAAGTCTTCCTTAAACAAAATCCTTGGCTTACATCTCCTAAATTATTTCTTTGCATTCTTGAAATGCCAAATTTTACAATCAACTAAAACTTTATAATTTTCTACATTTTACCGTCTGCGTATAGGATGGGCAAGTTTCGATGTTTTCATAGAGAATCTCGATAACTATAGGAGATATGAAAAAATGGACCTCCCCCATTCGATATATTTTTTCGGGAAAAGTTTAACGGTCAAAACAAAAATTGGCTATAGTCTTTTGCTTTCGAGGTATAAACAGAAGATCGATTTTTCGACTTTTCGTTTTGTGGCTATTTCTCGCTTATTTATGAAAATACAGAAAAGTAATTTTTACCTTCTTCCGCCATTTTTTATAAGAATCCAGTCAGTTTTTCAAAAAGTCTCTAAATTCGAATTATAACATAAAGTTGTATTTTGTTTATATGGAACTCATAGTTGACTCATTATGAGACAGAGATTTTTTTCCCATTTCAGTGATATTACCATATGCAATCGATGTACGTACTCATTTTCACTACTTTATAGCAAAAATTCACATTTTTCAAAATAGTTTTTAATATTTCGTGGTTTTCTAGTTAGTCTTATGCCGTTTAAAATATACGTGATTAAACAAAGTATCTGTCTTTGCGTTGTTACAAATCACCGTTTGATTGAAAGAATTAATTATATTTGATTGTTGCTTATAATATTATACGTGTCCCACATACATTTGGGCACATATGGAAAATTGTTTCATTATTCATTTATCAGAAAATTTTATTCTTGGTAAAAGTCCCTACATCTCTCAAATTAAAAATGCCCTTACAAAAATTTTAATATCCTCATTCGTATACGGGGGAGGTTCAAAAATATGAAAATGGCGTTTATTTTTCTATATACCCAAACATTTTACTTGGAAATATTTGATATTACATTTCTATAAAAAATTGTAATTATTTTTTAAGATACCTGTTTTCGACACAAAAATGTGATTTTTTAGCACTAATTTCCTAGTTGCTAAGGGAGGGAAACTCAAGTTGAACAATACACCTTTATCGTTACCGTTGATAAATTAATATGAAGTATCTCATTTGGTAATACACAGGGTGATACAAAATATGTAAAACCAGTAAAAATTGTTTTTCGGAGCAGGTAGCTGTGATTTCATATTTCACACCTACTTTCAATTCTAAGCAACTTTTCTAAATAACATTTTCCGCTATTTTGAAAAGTAAGGGTACTTTATTCTTGAATCATTTTCATATTTTTGGACCGCCCCGTATATCAATGAAGATATTTAAATTTTGGCATGTTTAGTTTAAGAAGATGCATGAACTTTTATGAGAAATAAAGTTTTCTGATAAATGGATAATAAAAAAAATCGATATGTTCAAATTTATGACCGATACTGTATGTATATTTATGGAACACCCTGTATATTGATATATGTTACTTGAATGGGGAAAATCCACTTTACTTTACTTTATGGTATAACTCGAATGTATGAACTTTTTTTGAAAAACTTCATAAAAATGTGTATGATTTATTCTTGTCATTCCGAGAATATGTTTGAAATCGGTATTAAGACAAGTGCAATGAGTATAATATTACAGTTGGAGTTTACGTTTAGAATTTAATATGGAAACTCTAAATAGAAAAACATTGCCACTTTTGCTGTAATGCCAAACATATAAACTATAATATTATTTTTATAACATACATTTTAACAGGCGCCATTTATATGACTAAATTTTACCACCAGCTTTTATATTCTTACGTTCTTTTCGTTGACCTACTAAATTTTTGTGCAAAAAATTTGAGATACTGTATTAAATATCTAAATTTTTGTAGCGTGTACTTTTAAATAAAAAATATATAAACAGTACACGTAAACATACAACTTCTGCATATTTATTTATTATCTAAGAAGAATACCAAGTTTATTGAAATCTATAAATATTATTTGATACTGGTCGCGTTTTGATAAATTTACAGAGCAAAGTACTATATCATAAGTGTTGGTCTGATCAACGACCTCCTGTATCTTGGTAATGAGGTCAGTATTTGACATTTCATTTTCCATAAAATGCAAAAAACTAAAGCCGTATGCTGTAATTACCCAATTATCTATAAACGTGCCATAGAAATTATTTAAAGAAACACGCGTTGACGCGTTGCTTATGCTGGTTATGGTAAAATATTTAAAAATTAATAGCGCTGTAATCTGTATTGTGTATACTATTTACATCCGTGTAGTATAAAAGAGCTATAATGTGCTATAATCTTACTGTGGGCAAACTGCAATCCAAGCATTTAAACATTTATTGACTAATGGAGTTTAACAGAAACGTATAGAGAAACTAAGACCTAGTTAGTACGTAAAATCGTTAGAATTCTCAGTTCGTTGCATTACAAAATTATAGGAAAGACAAGGAAAAAAGCAAAAAAAAATAATTTATAGTGATCTAAAATTGTAGTAGAATATACATTGTAGGTATTTACATTTCATGTTATAAATTTCGTGTAAAAAGGCTTGAACTTATGTCATTAGTTCTGCACTTTGCAATCGCAATTTAAAACAACATACACGATACTACTACGATAACTCAATTTATTTGTACACGTGTTCGAGTAGCGAAAAAACGTTGTGACTTATGGACTTACAATTTATGTCTTGTTATTATCAGAGCAGGAATAAATGGTGGAATAACTGAAAAAGATCCAACAGACGTGCACATTTTTAAATAATAATAGCTGTAAGCACCTAAGATGGCACACATCAAATGAACCTAATAATAGACATTCAACTGATTTACATTAGTTAAGAGTCCCTGAATTTACTTTATTAACGCTTCTAAATAAATACCAAGCCTGTTACAGCAAATACGGAAGAGTAAAACAGAACATCACTATCACAAACTGTACATATTACAAATCTGTCTATGCTGTAGATATATGGTAAATAGGTCATTGTCGTGTTCTTTTAAATTGCATTTGCAGTATAGTCTACATAAATGTAATAATAATGTAAAAAACTTCTTAAGTAAAATAATTAATAAGACCGTCTTTTTCTCACCTCGTCCTCTCTATTATATTATCTATACAGGGTTCAGCAACGAGGACATCCTGTATATCTCTGTATTTTTGAAAAGCCTTTCTAATAGACTTTCTTATGATATTTAATTTCCTACATCGAAATTCAATGGTTTTTAAATTTTTGTTTTGCTCTTCTCGATTTTTTTTTTTTTGGTTATTCTATAACATAAAACCGTTGGTCTCTTTATATGTTTGTATGTTTCTTTGTTCGTTATCGCCGATTAAGTTGTATGATGGCTTAAAATTTTGCTAATTTTTAGACTTAGATTGTAGGCCGGTTTTATTTTCAAAAAAGGTATGAAAAAGTTTTAATTTAATTAAATCGTGTAAATAGCGGAGCGAAGCGTCCTTGACCGTGGGCTGCGCTGCGGTAGCTGTTAGCTCGGGTAATTCACTAGGTTCATATATCATTATAGCAGCACCTTATTCAATCAAGCATAGTTGGTCCAGTGGCAGAATGCTCGACTGCCAAGCGGGCGGCCCGGATTCGATTCCCGGTCAATGCATCCTTTTTTTAAAATGTATATTAATGAATCTCTCTTAAATTAGCGAACCGAAGCGTAGCTCGGGCGATTCACTAGTTTCTTACATTAGCAGTGGCTGGATTTTTATTTCTAAACCAGGTTTTTTTGTTATGCAAGGACAGCATGGAGAATTCAAAGTGTATAAATTATCATTTGAACGGCGCCGGCGTTTGTATGTTATCCCTTAGAGTAAAGCATCTTAGCGGGCTTAAAGTGTTTTTTAAGCTCAAACTCGCATATCTAAACACCTTTGGATTTAGGGGTATGAAGAAATCTCCTTAAAAGGGCTTTTCAAAAATATAAAAATCTACCGGACGTTCAATTTAATTTAATTTGAAAAGATCTGAAATTATTAAATTTGCACATTTTGAGCACCATTTTACAATCAACAGGTAATTTACGAAGATCATTTTGCGCCGACGTTTTCTCTCATTCAATTATATCCTGTTACTTACAGCAGCCGCTTGAAGTCGAACTTTTTGCATAAAATCGTTAACATCTCCACAATACTTAACTACTTAACTAACCAGGGGCATCTTGAAAACCGTAAGAGATATGAGGTTGGTTAAATAGAACAAAATTATGCTATATTGTTGCCGTTGCAACCAACTCTTTCATTTCAGAAAAAAAAATGCATGGTTTTCTTGGTAATACTTTTATTGTTTTTCTTATATGTTGGCTATCGTGCATTTCATCTTAGTGTGTATTTGAAATAGCGTAATGTATATTCAGCTAGAGTATAAAAACTGATAAATAGCTTTAATTTATTCGTACATGGTCAACTTAACATTTGCTTGGTGGCAGCTATATCAGCTTTTTACCACAGCATCTATGCAGGTGACTCTTCTATTTAAAACAGTTTTAGATTTTTTTAGATTGAAACATGCATAGACAAGTTAAAAGTGAAAATGTGTTGAATCATAAAAACCAATAAACAAAAGACAAATAATACATAGTACTACTGTAATTGTCAGTAAAATATTTGTGATATACATAATAGCCAATGAAAAAACTAAACTACAATCTTGTCACAAATGTTGGAAATTAACACCGAGTTATTTATGCACAGGTCCGGTCATGATATTTATGGAAGCCTTTTGAATATTATTCTGATAGTGAAATGTTGTTGAATGGTAACACTTACACTAAATTTCTAAAATGGCCTCATAACTAGATTGAAAGAATTAATTAGACTTGATTACACCAAATATATCAATAAAACTGAGACATTGATCGCCTCAAACCCTAAACAGTTTTGGACATTTATTGATAACCGTAAAAGAGGGAATGGCATTCCGAATATTGTTTTATGATGATGTGTCTGCTCATACTGGTATTGCAATTGCAAATTTATTCTCGGATTACTTTAATTCTGTCTACGAATATCCTGTTCCTATTGATGATTCTATAAATAATGTTACCGATAATGCTAATCATTCTCTTTGTTGTTTGAGTATTTCAGAATCAGAAATATTTAATAAACTAAATACTACAGATATTACCAAGAGCCCCGTTCCTGACGGTTTGCCTCCCGCCTTTCTATTAAATTGTGCACAGACCTTGAAGGTTCCACTTTGAATTATTTTTAATAAATCCTTGAAACAGGGTGTGTTCCCTGATATTTGGAAAAATCGTTCATTACGCCATCTTCAAATCGGAAATGAAAGATAATGTCAGAAATTATATATCCAAATAATCGTGTTTTGGAAAACTTTTTGAATCAATTGTAAATAATCATTTAAAATATTCTTTAAGATCATATATAATCCCTAACCAGCACGGTTTGTTCTGGGAAAATCGGTTGTAACTGATTTACTGCAATACGTAGATTATTTATCTTCTTTTATGGACAGGAGGATCCAGGTAGATGCCGTGTACACGGACTTCAGCAAGGCTTTAGATAAATGAGATCATAACATATTAAGAACCAAACTTGCTGGAGTCGGTGTCCACGGTTCTCTGTTGAGATGGCTCTGTTCCTATATATCGAACAGATCGCAAGCTATGAGTGTAATAAATAGGTTTCAATCCAAATTTTTTCATACAACTTCTGGAATACCTCAAGGTTCGCATATTGGCCCATTACTTTTACTTATTTACATAAATGATATAATTGATTACATCCGACATTGCAATTTTCTGTTATTCGCCGACGATCTGAAATTATTTATTCTGCTCAGGATTGCATACTGCTTCAAAACGATTTGTATAGCTTAGTTGATTATTGCAAAGTAAATAGACTGTTTCGTAAACTGAATACGTGTTACGCCATTTCCTTTACCAGGAATATCAATCCACACTGTTTTAATTATTATTTCACTAAATATTACAATATTTATTTAATTAAACGTGCTGTAGAAGTTCGAGATCTAGGAATTTTAATGGAGTGTAAGCTTTTATTTCGTGCACATATATCTCATGTTACTCAGGATTCCTTAAAATTGCTGGGATTTATTAAACGTGCAACAAAGTCGTTCACCTCGGTCACTGCGATTAAATCTCTATACTACTCGTTTGTCATCAGTAAAATTCAATACGCATCCTCGGTTTGGAATCCTTTATATATATCATATATAAGTAATATCGAGAGAATTCAAATTAAATTTATGAAATACGTAGCGTATAAGGAGAATAGTCGTTGCCCGTTTTCGTACCGCAACTATTGTGTTAAATACATCAGGGCTGTCCAACTTCAAGGGACCCAAGGGCCACTGTAAAAAAATTTGATGGTTACGAGGGCCGCATCTTAAAATGTGTCGTATCCGACTTTGTGAGTGATTTGTAATAAATATAAAACGTGTATATTTTAATACTAATTTTTATTTATTCAAGAAGCTTAGGTTACATTACAAAAAGCATTGAAACATAAAAGAGATATACAGGGTGTTCTCTGAGGTAACCGACAAACTTACACCATATGTTCTAGAAGTAATTCTATACAAAATAAATCCTATTCACTTTAAGTTAATTCCTTTCCGTTCTTGAGATACTGACAAAAGAAAAACAATACATCAATTAATGTAAATTTACGTATAGAGATGTGACGTTCCACCCCCTTACTAAGGGCGTCAAAGATTTACCCCTCGGGTTAAGCTCAAATCGGAGAAATACGTTCACTCAAATATATATTCGCTTAGGTAAAACACCAGATAATTACCAAAACAAATATAATGTTTTTAGCTAGTTACAATTATTAATTAAAAATAAATCTGAGTTGTTATTTAAAATTAACATGTTCTTCTGGAACGGTGTCTGGTTTCGTGGGTCGAGCTGCAACCCAGTGCACCAGCGAGTGTTGCGGGTCCCTATTGGTAGTCCCCCGGTACGCACGCCGATTCTTCGGGAAATGGGCTGAGTAGGTCTCTTGTTCCTGCCAACTTGACCTTCCACTCAGCAGTGATTTTAAGCTGTAATTTTCCGGTGAATTTAGCGATTTTAAGTGTTACCTGGGGCGGGCGTTAGTGCCTTAATCCTGGTACAGAGGTTGCCGGTACCTTCGGCGTCGTTCTTGGAGCGAACGCGTTGTCAACTCCTGCAGATGGAATTTATTCGCCTTGAGCCGGAAAATGATGTTGACATTCCCCGGTAGGGAATTTGCGGGCTGCGGAATCGAACGTCCAGGAATTCGCCTTCTAATGACCAGAAAGGGACTCTGCATGTGAGTTATGGCGGCTACAGGACTAGCCGCTCACAAGCGGGGTAGAGGCTGCGATTCCTACAGGTTGCAGGTTTAATTATTAGTAAAATGAAGTTATGAGGAGTATTTCATCTCTGGTAGGGCCGGGATTTGCGTTTAAAAATTAGGCGGTCGGAAATGGCTTTTAATCAGTTAGCCCTGCAAGACAGTACAGCGTATTAAGACAGGGTTAAGTCTCAGGGATTCGATTTTCCAAGAAATTTCAACAATCAAGGTAAAATCGAATTCTAGCGGTCTTGTTCTTGCGGAAAATTTGAACTTCTCGGGCTGACAGTACAACACGTCATCTCCCTTGAAGCCTGGTCTGGTAAGGGTTGGAGGCCTACTCCGTTAGACAGTTTAGCGTGTCAGACCGGAGAGCCCAGGTAGAACATGAGAGGACAGAATCAGGACTGGTGGACTCAATGGGGAATTCGATCTGCGAGCCGCAAAATATACTGACGGGCCGCATGTTGGACAGCCCTGAAATACAGTATGCTGACGTTAGAAAATCGACGGAAGGTATGTGATCTGTTGGTGCTGCACACAATTGTAAATGAAGCTGTGGATTGTCCTGAACTGTTATATAAAGTTTCCATTAATATTCCTCCAAGAATGCTATGGCGATCCGAACTCTCCATCTGGAGTTGTGCAACAATAACTCCGCCGCTTACAGCCCCTTAAACAGATTTGCTGTATTATACAATTCTTTAAATGCCGACGTCGACATATTTGCAATGACTTGTCAATGTTTAAGTATTGAATTTATAAATATTTTTGTTCTTCTTAATTTTACTTTCTAATCATTGTATTCAGTATTTTCTCGCCTTTTTACTATTATTCGTGTTAAATTGAATTAATTTTAAGTTTATCTTTGTATAAAATTGTAGTGGGCAATTCACTGGGCTTAGCCTGTAAGAAGGACAATCTACAATTGTCAGGCCAACTACTGACACTCGCGAACGACCCAGACAGTGAATGTAAAATTACAAATACTTAAAGGGCACAGGGCTATTTAACAAATTTAAAATAGATAAACTTGCAGTTGTACTTTATATTTAATTATTGTGTATCAAAGCTAAGCGCCAATAACCTTCACGGTGGATGCGCCGCCAACTATTAAATAATAACAATAGTAATAATGGATTCGAGTAATGCAATTTTCCGACAAGGTCTCGACTGCCTATCCATTTATCAAAATATTTCTTGGCTAAATGGCATACATGATATTTGCATTATGGGTAACTCGCCCGTAGTAACGGCAATGTATCTCACGAAGAGTAGAAGAATAGTCAATAGCAAACCGTCCATGAATTTGTGTGAAAATCGTACGACACTCATTAATGACCAACAGAAAAATTATTTCACGAGCCGTAACCAAGACAGCAACAAAATTTCTTGGAAATTTTTTGTAGGTAGACCAACCTAACTGTGAGGGTTTGTGTCTACGATTTTCTTACCGAATCTGCATTCGAGCATTCATTCATATCCAGAAATTATTTTTCGTGCATTCCAAGAACGCCCTAATTAATATAACGTTGTTGGAACGCACTCAAAAAAAAATTAATGCTCTTATGAGATTATGAGATAATTTATTCCATTGAATAGACAATTTGTAAGTATGACCTCATTCGTCCAGAAACTACGGAAAATAGAGTAGGCTTGTGATACCAAAACCATAAAGGTGTTTCTTAGCTTTGTTTATTTATACCGTGCCCAATAGAGTTTTTTAGATGACATTTTGCGTAAAATTCGGTTGCACAATTAAACATTTGCGGATTTCCATGGTGAGAATAGTATAGATGCGTTAATACGTTTTCTTGTATTACACACTACTGGTATTCAGTTCATTTGTTGTGATCATACATCTACATACATATACTGTACTGTATTGAGAATATAATTCATGTATCACGTGACGCAATTTCAACCAATGAGGGGCATGCAAATGCCTAGTTACACATTATCACAGCGGTAGTAATTTATTTTCGTAATTGTTTTTACGGGTGATCATAAATGGTTGTGTTTTTTTTAGGTTGGCACTACTAATGTTGGTTACCCTGCTGTCAATTTGAAGTCCGTGTCAAATTCGACGTTAGCAGGTTAGGTTTTGTGTCAAAACTGACGGAAAATCTAACCTGCTAACCTTGAATTTGACATAGACTTAAAATTGACAGCAGGGTAACCAACATTAACAGTGCAACCTAAGAACAAAAGCAAATATTTGATATTTGCATTTCATTCAATATATTCTCTTTCCAAATATAATTCGTGTAATGATTAATGATCGATAATTTTTTACTCGTTAAAACCGAAACAGCAAATTTAACTCGTGCTACGCACTCGTTAAATTTAGGTTCCGGTTTAACTCGGAAAAAATCATCGATAATAATCATTCCACTTTGTTATATTACAACTGAGAATATAATTCATGTATCACGCGACGCTATTTCAACCAATGAGGGACATGCAAATGTCTAGTTACACATTATCACAGCGGTAGTAATTTATTTTCGTAATTGTTTTTACGGGGTGATCATAAATAGTGTGATTTTTTTCTTAGGTTGGTACTGTTAATGTTGGTTACCCTGCTGTCAATTTTAAGTCCGTGTCAAATTCGACGTTAGCAGGTTAGGTTTTGTGTCAGTTTGTGTCAAAACTGACGAAAAATCTAACCTGCTAACCTCGAATTTGACATAAACTTAAAATTGACAGCAGGGTAACCAACATTAACAGTGCCAACCTAAGAACAAAAAGTAAATATTTGATGTTTTGCATTTCATTCAATATATTCTCTTTCCAAATATAATTCGTGTAATGATTAATGATCGATAATTTTTTACTCGTTAAAACCGGAAACAAATCATCGATAATAATCATTCCACTTGTTATATTACAACTGAGAATATAATTCATTGAATTTTGGGCTAATCGTCATATTTTAAATTGAAGACATTGCGCAATAGGACCTTCTACCATACTGACAATATAGCGAACCGCTATTACCGATTTGGTACAAGCTAACTTGTTCTGTTTCACTTGAAATAAAATAATTTAGAAATGTCAGTAGATTTTCTAGGTTATGTAGTGCGTTTTAAGCATAAAAATCTGGTTTGATATACTCACACAACTTCCTTTTAGAGTGATCTTATAATTAGCCAAAAATTTGATTTTAAATTTTTAAGCATTTGTCAAAAATTTTCAAAAATTCCTAAAAAACGGTACAAAATAGAGCGTTAGTTTGAAGAGACAAATTTTCTGTAGCATTTTAAGGTGCATTCAAAAATGTAATCATATACCGGCTGTTCTATTTAAAATAGGAGTTAATAAAAGAAATAGAAAAAAAACAAAAGAAACCCATTTTAGAAGTATTCAACTGGAAAATCATCTATCTCACATCAATACACATTAAAAATTGTAATAAAAATGTGAAGTTTGAAAAAAAACGCATCTACATAGTACACAAAACTTATATATGAAGTTCCAACGCCATACCTCTTTTCGTTTTTGAGATATTGTGTTCACAGACAGACAGACAGACAGACAGACACACAGACCAATGAACAAAACTATTTTCTTTTGGGTTCAGGGGACTCTAAAACGTGAAGATCTGTTGAAAACTTAATTTCGAATTTTTGGGTTGAATCCAATACTTCCTTTATCGTAAAAGGCAGTAAAAAGCAACAAAAATGCGTTAGCGACAGACGTTGATAAAATTAGCATTGATACTGAAGTAATAAAACAGTATTATGCTCTTTCTGGTATAGAGTATTTTAATTCATTATATTCTCCGCATAAATATAATTCGTAGTACGGCTAATAATTATAATTTTTTAATGAATATCATTTCGTTATATCCCAATGCAATAAAATACAACTCGTCCTAACGACTCGTATTTTCAGCTTTGGTATTGCAACTCGTAATATTCATAAAAAAATCATCGATAATAATCATACATACTACATATATTAACCTTGAAAATATTCGTTCTACGACTGGTACTTCTACACTGAAGCTCTTTATTGTTGTGTCTACCGGTTTTTTTTGTAATCTACTGCAAATTATACTTGCTAAATATGCAAATATTCAACTTAGATAACTAATAATGCCAATCCACAATGCATCGTCTTTTGAATGTAAATTGAATCATAAACAAATAAGACAAGCTGTGCCAGCTATTTATATTTTTCCTGCTTCTTCAATAATCTTTAAAGAGAATTTAATTAATGGACAATGCAAATAAATGTAAGCAAAATAGAAACAAAAAATCTATTTCCTGTAACCAATAGCATACTAATCGTAAAATGTATATATTTTCAGTTTGAGTGTTAACTAATTCCGTTATTCGGTTTCTACGATCAAGTGTCTTTTCATGTATTCTATTTTTTATGCTTTGATGAAACTCTAATTTCACACGTTGTTCTTACAGTCTTTCGTTCAATTAGTTAGAGCTTTTATCTAGATCTACTGATGACAGTAAATTAATAATATGGTATAATATAAACTTTTGATATTACATGAATGGATTATTAAAAATATATTTTCCTACGCCTAACAATTAAAGTTCATATTGTATTTCACAGCAATAGAAAGTATCTGAAGAACTAGTCAAAGCTAAAATATATTAGAAATTATAGGATTAACTTTTAGTGTGGCACAATAAATAACTAATAGTTATATATGGTACAAGTGAATAAAGAAGCATTTTATACAAAGGGGAAAACCCGCTCACGAGGCAAAGCCGAGTGAGCTAATTGCCCCGAATGCATAAAATCTCTTTATTCACATGTGGCATATATTTTTGGCAATGCCCACATTTAATTATATAAATAAATTTTAAAATTGAATAAATAATTTTTTCCAAATTTACTTGTAAACTTGTGTTTTATCAATTAAAATATCCGTGGTAAAGTAACATTTTAATGGTGAGGGTGGATAAAATTCTAATAAAAGTCACTAGTGAATAAAACAGTCCATAATCTATACGAAGTAGGACATGTGTCGTAGTAACTAGCACACAACTAGATAATATGATTACTTATTTAAAATTATTTATTAATTTTTAAAACTTATTTATATAATTAAATGGGGGGATTAGAAAAAGTTGTATATGCCACACGCGAATAAAGAAATTTTATCCATTCGTGAGCTAAGGTTTTCCCCTTATGGATAAAATGTCTCTTTATTCACTTGTATCATACTTAATTATTAAATAAGTAATCATATTACCTGATTGCATACTAGCTACCACGGTGACATATGTTTTTTGTTAGTTGCTATAGATTATGGACTGTTTTATTCACTAGTGAATAAAATAACATTTTATTCATCCTCATCATTCAAATGTAACTTTACTATGGAAATTAGATAGAATACAGCTTTACAAGTAAATATTGGAAAAACTATATAAACCAACAGCTTGACGACCAAGTTAATATCCGTAAATAATGCACCGTCAATGTCAAACAATTCAAATTAATTGCAATGATAATCTAAGCGAGATGATACAGCAAATTTATATTTTTCCGATGGCCGGCAAAGAATGGAATCAAGTCAGATTACTTTTTTAACAGTGATCACTTGCCAATGCAAATCCATAAATGGCAATCAGTGGCGTAGATAGAATCGTTCTGTAGGGCAGAATTGTATACACTGCCAGCGTCAGTTAATCTGTAATAAGTCATTAAATAATATATACGATACGAATGTACAGACATATTTAACAGTAGTTATTTATTAAACAAATTCCAAATGTCGGTGTTTTTCCCACGAGTCGTAAATGACGAGTGAAAATTTTGCAATATGTTATATACACGATTTTTTGCAATTCTGTAATAAACGCAACATTTTTAGATAGTCTATATTTTTTTGACAGGCTAAAGTGAAAAAGGTCCTTGTTTCACTTCACCAATGGCAACGTTTATAAAAGTTATTTTTTCACTAATGAAAAAAGTATGTCATTTTGACATTAATAACAACTGAAAGGTTACCATTTTAGTACTTCGCATTCTACATGGTGATTTCATAGCTATTCAAATACATAGTAAAAATTTATTTTATTAATATTAATAATGGTTGTTGATATTGCTGTCCCACTGACCTATAATTTTATCAGGACTGAACAGGAACAGATAACCAAACACCAAAATCTGGCGACTGAGGTAAAACGGTATTGGAAGCTCCCTGATTATCAAATAATAACACGGTTGAATTAAATAAACATATATTGGAGAAAATACATAAACTGAACAGTACAGCTAAAATTTACAGACTAACATAAAAATGCTAGCAACCTGGCTCAACAGCCTCCGAGGTGCCCCTTCTCGCTACCCCAATAAATCAGCCCTGCGCACAATGCGAAATAGGCAAAAGTTTCTACACTGATGTCAGAATTGTCGCTGTGATCATTTCTGTGAACGCACAACTAAACGCCTAAGAAATTTTGTAGTACAGCTAGAACTCCCCAACGGCCTTACCACTTTATTTCAGAAGCTGTTATTTTGCAGACTTGCATCTCATCAGGGAGTGTCTCTCAATATAAAACTACGATAATGACTGGATAGGGTGAATTCCCCCTCAGCTATTAGAATTTACCAGTCCAAGAATAATAAATAATAATGCTCACAACCGACCCGACATTAACATTACGCTGGTAGCCAAAGAAGCCAAAATCGAGGTAAAACAGATGTAGTGATTAAAATATGTGTATACCTTGGAATTGACCTGTTCAACGATTAAAGCCCAACAAAATATGTAAAGCGACAAATATCCAGGTGTGTAAAAGACGTAGTATGGAACAACAGCACGTAGAGATAGGTTTCGCATCGATGGCATACGGCAAACATGCTGAAATAGTACGATGGGGTCTACAAAGAAAAAAATGCGAAACCACGTAAAAATGGACTAGACCAGAATAGCTCGAACTGCACTTAAAGGACAACCAACAGGCTGCCGATCAGTTGGAAGACCACATAAAAAGTGGAGGGACAGCTAGTAATCTGTCTCCCAAAAAAATCTCTTACAATAGCGTGATAACAGATCAATAAATAAGAAGAAGAAGATCGACAGAAGAGAGGATAGTATTAAGAGATTAATCATACAGAGAAAATCAGACGGAAAAAATGGAGAGGGCGTCGCCCAAAACGTTGGGTTGATGTTACCAAAGACTCTATGGGGACAAGCTTTGGTAAAGCAATACGCTGTTACGATTTGCGTTTTTGAGCGAAAATGAACTATACGCGGTTGTAAATCGTAAATATTTTAAGGTAGAATTTCGTAGGCAAAATCGTCATATTAAAGTTACAACAGGCGAGTGTTTAGCCGGTCTTTAGAAATGTGCTTTTCTCTGGGAAGATGGAAATATTCCAAGCCCATGGAATGATTAAGGGCAAATTTATGCAAGATTTACCTCGTAAGCCGAAAAATTAGGCAGAACTACGTGCCGACTGCCGACTATTAGCGATAATTTGCTAGGTGTAGACCGCTTGACCAATTTTAGCGTGTGAAACCTACAAATTTGTCGAATTCATAGAGCTATTATGAATTGTCACGTACGTCTGTACGTGGCAGAAGTCCAAAATTTAGAACTGCTCTGATAGGCTTATTTGGAAATTTGAGAACGCCTACCGAGTTTTCTTGGTCAACTCGACTTAGAATTTAGTTAGTTTATAAGTCACGGTGTTAAACTTAAGTTGTTCTGTAAAGGGCAGAAAATAAATGCAAGTATTTGTACTTAAGTGTCTTATTAATCTCGCAACAGTAGCTTTAGTCTTCGTGTACAAGTATATTTTGACTAAAAGGATTGCCAGTTACCCCGAATTTAGACGAATTCGCGACAACGCCAACGCCTAGCAAACAACCGCGATCAATGGCAGGAAGCTGTACTTTTAGCAATCCAAGAAGGTGAGGCTACAATATAATAGAGCCAAGTCTGCCAAGACGTAGTGGTGAAGAAGAAGCAGAATAAGGTCAAAACTGATCTGCGCTATTGGTAATAACGAAATGTGTCCACAAAACGAAAACGCAAAAAATAATAGATAAAAGGTACGAAAATCTTCCATCGACTTTTATTAGGCTCGATCCACACTATCGGGCTGCTCTCGGTTCGATCTCGCTCCGCTCAATTTTTTATACATTGTCAGCAATGGGCGCAACCTGAGCTTGAGCGTTACCTATAGCGTGTATGTGCCCATTGCTAACAATGTATAAATATTTGAGCGGAGCGAGATCGAACCGAGATCAGCCCGGTAGTGTGGATCGAGCCTTTAGAATGCAAATTCTGAAAAAAAAATCTACAGATACCATGAAAAGATATGTGATTCAAGGTGTCTTAGTTAAATAACAAATTATATCACTTTGGATATAGTCGACACTTTTTGTTGTGTGCTTATAATTCCATCTCACAATTTTAGGTGTAGTACTTGCATTTTCAATAACCGTAGTGATATTAAATAATTGTTATTATCCCAGAAAATGTGAAAGCAATCTAAAACAATGAAAACTTAAAAAATGAATAAAACTAAATACCTATGCATAGTGATGTGGGTTGGGTAAATACCCAGTGGGTAGGGTATTTATAAATGGGTATTTACCTAGGTATTTACCCCTGCCTCGGGTAAATACCTAAAAACAGGGTATTTATAAAATTTGTAATATTTAGAAAGCTAAGCTAACTTTTACTCACATAATAATGTTATGTATTTTAATAAATAAACTACGTACAGCGTGAGTACTAAAAAGTGGGGAAAGAGCGGGAAATTTTGAATTAAATCCTAGTAATTTTTTGCTTTTATGTTTCTCGCAGGTGTATCACCCCAACTTTCTGGTGACATGTCATTGGTGGTACTGTAAGTCTATGTCAAATTTGAGGTTATCAGGTTAGGTTTTCAATCAGTTTTGACACAAACTGACACAAAACCTAACCTGCTAACCTCAAATTTGACATAGACTTACAGTACCACCATGAGTACCACCAATGACATGTAAACAGAAAGTTGGGGTGATACACCTGCGAGAAACATAAAAGCAAAAAATCTGGTGTGATACACTCACACAACTTCCTTTTACAGTGATCTTATAATTAGTCAAAAATTTCATTTTTAATTTTTAACCATTTGTTAAAAATTTTCAAAAATTACAAATTCTACAAAAACGGTACAAAATCGAGTGTTAGTTGAAGAGACAAATTTTCTCTAGAATTTTAAGGTGAATTCAAAAATGTAATAATATACCGGGTGTTTTATTTAAAATAGGAGTTAATAAAAAAAAATAGAAAAAAAAACAAAAGAAACCCACTTTAGAAGTATTCAACTGGAAAATCGCCTATCTCACATCAATACACATTAAAAATGTAAGAAAAATGTAAAGTTTAAAAAAAATCGTTAGAGCCGTTTTTGAAAAAATCGAAAAAAACTGAAAAATTACAAGAGTAAACACCTACTTCCGGTTATGCGATTTTCTTCAAAAGCTTGCTGTCTCATCTACATAGTACACAAAACTTATATATGAAGTTTCAACGCCATACCTCTTTTCGTTTTTGAGATATTCTGTTCACAGACAGACAGACAGACAGACACACAGACACCCAGACAGACCAATGAAAAAAAATATGTTTTTTGGGATCAGGGGACTCTAAAACGTGAAGATCCGTTGAAAACTCAATTTCGAATTTTTGGGGTGAATCCAATACTTCCTTTATAGTAAAAGGAAGTAAAAATTACTAAGACTTAAGTAAAAATTTTCCACTCTTTCCACACCTTTTAGTACTCACGCTGTATAAATGCACTGGAAGTTTTTATATAAAATAACAATTTGAATAGGTTTTGCGTCAGTTTGTGTTAAAACTGACGAAAAATCTAATCTGCTAACCTCGAATTTGACATAATTGAGAGCTCTTGCCATAATGACTTACAGTGCCACCAACATATTATTCATACAACAAATATTTCAAAGGCAACTTGACCGGAATAATTAATGAACACCCGTTACTGTTTGCCATAAGAGTAACCGAAATAGAAAATGCAATAATTACTTTGGTAGCTAGGCAACAAGTAGGTGCAATAGCTACTTGTTGTCTAGCTACCAAAATAATTATTGAATTTTCTATTTCGGGTACTCTTATGGCAAATTTGAACCTTTTCCAACTCATGGAATTGCCATGTTCGTGCAATTTTAGGCAAGCTGTATAATTACGGCCCTATCGGTATTTTGGACAGAAACTGTTCTCAGTCCAGCTATTTTTTTATTCTACATTTTTATAAAATTCGAATAGAGCACCTTCACTTACCAATCAATTATACTGGTTAGATTAACTTTATAATATTTGTAAATCAGGCTATAAATACCCGTTCAAATACCCATTTTGGGTATTTACCCGGGTAAATACCCCAGGTATTTACCCCTAAAAATAAATACCCGGGTAATTTACATCACTACCTATGCATATACTCTTCTTATTTCTGTTAGTTCTATTATTATGGAAATTGAACTGTAATCTTACACAGGATTAAAGTTATTGTCTCGGAACAATTTTTTATTTATTCAACATAATCATTGTTTAACTTTACAAACTTAGTTCGTGGTTTCAAAAAAATGTATTTGGCCTAGAGACTACTATCGTTCAAAAAACATCTTTCCTTGCATATTTTTGAATTTAGAAATAGGTAATAATCTGAAGGAGCAAAATATTCAATCAAATCAAAGCGTAATTCGTAAATTTGTTGGTAGGCAACCAAAAAAGGCCCGTTAGCAATTTGTTGTCCTGCAAGAATAGCACAATTTTGAGAACTATGCGAGTAGGTGTAACTATTTTTCAACAATCATTTACATGGCAATATCATTTGCTTTTATCTATGAGAAACGGTCTAAGTTAATTGATGTCAAAGCCCACTCGTATCTTACATTGTTTTCAGACATTGTTAGATAATAACAATTACGACCCATTACTTACATTGTTTACATAATATCTTCGAGGTATTTAACGTAAATGTACCAAATCTATAGGTTGATCTATAGGTTGAAGCAGGTGAAGAATAGTTTTGTAATAGATAGTAGGAAATATGTAAGAAACTTTATTGCACATAAAACAATGCTCTAATTTGCAGCTCAACCTACTCACGTGCCTTCTTCACACGTGCTTCTTTATTATTAATATATTACCTTAGTTGTATTATTCTTTACTTTTATTTATTATTTATAATCCATGCCAATTAATCACTTGTTTTCTTAATTTTTCAGTTACTAGAAATCAAACCCACTTTCCCTTTTTAATTTTTTTAATTTATTTAATTTTAACTAAATTTTTTACATATATTTTTAATTTTTATTATTTTTTTATTTTTTTTTGTCAAGCTTAGGTTTAAAACGGCAATGCTGAATCTCGCCTTGTTAATTCATGTTTATGAATAATACTTGATTATTATTATTATTCTTCTGTAAAGTGTTGCTTTTGCCTTGCGCTATATCGAGTGATGAAATAAATTTCAGATCTAGTTTACTGTGGCTCCATATAAGCATAATGTAATAACAGCCAATTGAATCTGGAATTTATTATCAAAATGCATTTTTAAGAAAAATAGCCACAAGGCTATATTAGCAATATTAAATTTTTTTTATTGCACATTGGGTATGGTCTGGTCTATACAGTATTATTTTGTGTTTTATGTTTCCGTTAGACTGTTATCTAAAAGCGGCACTTCACCCTTTACAATTATGCCAAACTTTCAAGGTCAGTAATTGTTTAAGTTGTATACTACATACTTAAGCTTGAAATCAACTATCACCGTTGACCTCAGGTCCATCCACGCTCGCCACGTCCATTTGTACTTTTATTTTGGAATTTTGGAATTTATTTTCCTTTATACGAATATACCGTGTGCCCATTGGAATACGTACCATAGGCATAGGACAACGCTAATAGAATAGAACAATGAAGTGCTGTGACCGCCGGCACGCTAAAACGTTTTCCTTCGGGCTTACTTGCAACAGTTTTTACAAACTCAGTTTCTAACACGTTGTTAATGCATTTTGATCATTGTTATAAATATGAAAAATCTGGTGTGGTACACTCAAACAACTTCCTTTTACAGTGATTTTATAATTAGTAAAAAATTTCATTTTTAATTTCTAAGCATTTGTAAAAAATTTCAAAAATTATAAATTCTATAAAAACGTTACAAAATAGAGCGTTAGTTGAAGAGACACATTTTCTCTAAAATTTTAAGCTGAATTCAAAAATGTGATAATATACAGGGTGTTATATTTAAAATATGAGTTAATAAAAAAAATAGAAAAAAACAAAAGAAACCCATTTTAGAAGTATTCAACTGGAAAATCACCCATCTCACATCAATACACATTAAAAATGTAAAGTTTAAGAAAAATCGTTAGAGCCGTTTTTGAAAAAATCGAAAAAACTGAAAAATCACAAGAGTAAACACGTACTTCCGGTTATGCGATTTTTTTCAAAAGCTTGCTGTCCCATCTACATAGTACACAAAACGTATATATGCAGTTTAAACGCCATACCTCTTTTCGTTTTTGATATATTCTGTTCACAGACAGACACACAGACAGGCAGACAGACACACAGACAGACAGACAGACCAATGAAAAAAATATGTTTTTTGGGATCAGGGGACTCTAAAACGTGAAGATCCGTTGAAAACTCAATTTCGAATTTTTGGGGTGAATCCAATACTTCCTTTATAGTAAAAGGAAGTAATAAAAAGACAGTAACAGCAGTGCGGAGGTCTTCAAGTTGTTCTCATATTGTTCAAACTACATACAATGCAACGTTTACTAGCAAACAAAAATTTCGATAACTTCCACACATGATTCTTATCGAACAACCGGAAGCAAATAACAAAGATAGACAAATAAATTCTTTAATTCCGTACAAGTGCACTTTTACTGTTTTTTGCGTCCATTTCCCTTGCCCTTGTCGCACAGTAGTAATAATTAGTAATGTCAGTAACGTGTGAAACGCTTTGTTTGCTTTAATTAGCTATTTTGTAGATAATCGTCTCAACTTTAATCGCACAGGTGTCATATCTAGAAATAAAACGTAATCTCCTTGAAAAACACCTGGCATCAGCTATATTCGATGATATACCACTTGAGACATTTACAACTTCTCTTCCATTTATAGAGACGTGGGGATATACTGAGTGTAATTTGTTTAAATTTTCACTCTAATGAAGACGAACCAATCATATTAAACTTAATAATATGGACACACAAGGAGACATAACGGTTCCTGATAAAGCACTCCACTATGCCTAGCATATAATTAAATTTTGTTCAAAATATCATTGATCCCCACTAACTAAAAACTAAACACTTCGCGATCATTTTATAAAAATAAAATTGCTAGGTATAATAATAATAAAAATTGCTTTATTCTATCAAAATACAAATTTTGAAAGACAGTTATCAATAATTCTCTATTGCCGCAGCCATAAGCTGTTATGCATTTTCTCTTTGTTCTGTAGTACATTAACATGTCTTTTTTCATTTTTTTTGTTTTCAACTAAATTCTATACGATTTCAGGGCGAAGAAAAATATTGCGACAAATAAGCGGAGATTTCTACGCCGGTGATCTGACAGCCATAATGGGTCCTTCAGGGTGTGGAAAAACAACTCTTATGAATATTCTTGCAGGGTATACGTAAGTATCTGCAATCTATAGTGCATAAAATTAGTAAATCAAGACCAAAAGTTGCTCGTTTGTTTTGATCGACGAATTATTTTCACAAATTCCCTTTTAGTAGTTGCATTTATATACCTGCATACTGAATAGAATCGTAAAGCATAAATAGTACTTACTAGTTATATACTTTTGTAATTAAAATTTTGAAAATGTTATATTGAAATGGTCAGAACTAAATGATACTGCCAAAAAGTATTGTTCGTCCCTTGCAATCTACATCAATTTTAATACTAAATAGAATGTTTAAGTAATAGTATCTTCTCAAAAAATACTTTACATTTCCATAAACATTTAATGTACATGCAAAAATAATCATAACTAGCTGAAAATATCTGCCACGTGGGGCACTTTCACGAATCGGTGATAAAATTGTCAAGTGTAGTTTATCTAGATTTTACGATATCAACATTTTCGTTACATTAAGCTTAACTCAAATATTGTAACAAGCCAGCTATCTTCCTATAGGAGTGTATGTGATAGTAAACCCTTGTTTCTTGCTTCTGAGAATAATTACCCAAAATTCATTCCACAAACAACTTTGATGGAAGCTTCAATATTGACCTTTTTAGCAAAATCAATAACTGTTTCTTGGCATCTACATTTGTACAGTCAAGTGTTTCAAAGTAAGGATCAATAGTTCTATCTGTACGTGTGTTTTAAAAGCTTGATTGCAACTATAGTCAGTTGAGACAGTATTAATATCAACTACTTAACGTGTTGTGTATAACATATAATTTTGTGTATAAAATATCTTCATGTTATCTTTCTCCCAATTTTAGCAATATCGATTGTCATGGCTTGTTGACTACATATCCGTCAATATTTTACAAAGCCATGTCAATCCAATTTGTCAATGGCGTTATTTTTATAAATATATATTTTTCGTTAACAACTGCTATTATATAATACTTTTGGTATAGTATCACACTATGTTTTCCCTTCAATTGATGGGTCATTTATCCTATACAGGTTCACTGCCCTGTCTAACTCAAATCCCAGAAGTAAAATTCAAATACCAAGACTTCAATGAAAACAACAGCCAAGCGCGAATAGAAAACGGTTAACGCAAAACACATTTTAAAAGCAGAAAAAGCAACCACATCTAACAAGGTTACATTATATAAAAATTAGAATTATGAAAATGGCGAGTCAAAATTAAAAATTTTTAAACCGTTAAATATACGTAGTTCCCACAAAATTATGATATGAAATAATATTCAGGGTAAACAAATAAAAGAATTGAATGAATTATTCTCTTGAATCCAAATTAAGTGATTATCCCCAGACACTTCAAAAACCAAAAAACTATGACCTTAAACGTATTCCACTGACACGCTTATCACAAAGGCCCTTGGATAACAATGTATATTCATTACTACACACGATTAATGTCTTGTCAATAAAACAAATGTCTGCTCTCAACACCATGGGTGCTCTCTGAACCAGAAACGCATCTAACATCCCAATAGCCTAATAAACCATGTTAGGCCACTTCAAGAAAATACACATAATGATCAAATTGAAAAGCAACAACGGTTGCTTGGTTATACACAAGCAAAATTCATCAACAACATTATGTGCAATCAAAATACGCCAAATAATTGCTTCAATCAATAAGCAAGCATGGTTGTTCAATTAAACATTATTTTAAACTCCTAGATAATAACCAAGTGAATGGTATAAATTATCAGATTTTAAATTCATTAGATCAATTTTAGTAAACATCTTGAACTTCTGCGATACTGGAAGGTATGATTTTAAACAGCAAACGTACTGAGTTTCTTAGAATTTTAAAGCGTCTGATGATTTGGATGAAGCACGCATGGAGGTTTCTGTAATTCTTATCGTTGAAATACAGTGGAGATAATACAGTAAAAGAAAGAAAACCTGATCTTGCGTTATTCAATATGATGCAAGTTGAACAGCGTTGTTATGGTCTTAGATGCTTCTCGAGGTAGGCGACCTCTCCGAATCTATAAAATGCGACATACTCAGGGATTGACTAGCGGATTAATCGCTGAAGAAGGCACGAAGCCGTCGTACCAGGAGAACCGAAAAGCCCCACAAACGTATTATTGTCCTGTCAAGCCACGTTAATCAAAAGATCGTAACACATACCTGTAGGTGACAATTGGCCAGTAGAGAAAAAGCGAGCTAGTAACAGTAAATCTGCACGGTACTTAGAAAGAATGAGGATTCACTCATAAATATGCCAAAATAATTACACTACCAAGAATGGCGACGGCTTAGGGGATAAAATTCATCTTCCTTTTAAATTCCTGCCGGCTAGGAGCCGCTTTCGAAGAGCATCGGAAAACAAGTGTCAAAATGCTCGGAAGAAGCCTGCACCATCAAATTGTATGTGCATGTGTCCAACAAAAATAAAGTACCAAATTGAAATAATCAAAATATGCCAAAAATAACCAGAGTGAAAATAGGCGATTGCTCCACATACAGTCGTTTAAGGTGACCTAATTCCAATTAATAACATCTTTATATTTGAAATAACCACCAAAAAAGAGATTTTACGAAAGCGCTAAGACAGCTATCGCTTAACTACAAGAAAAGGAACCAATTTGGGCGTTACGTACTATTGCTATTTCTGTATGATTAAATTGAAGTGAAAGTCCCCACCCAGTAGATATAATCAACATTTAATAAAACGAAGAATCCTGCCTAATTTTTTAGGTATTGCAACATTGGCATTATTTACATTTAATATAAAAAAGAACATAAAAGAGGTGTGAAAAATGAAAAGACGAACTTAATAATGGCATAAACTACAAACTGCACTGGGTGAAGTTAAATCTAAATATCAAGAAGTGGTTAACAGTTTGGACCATCAGGAAACTTAGAAAATGAAGAGGATATAAAAATTGAGAAAGTTTAAGAAAATTTTGAAAAAGACGTATGTGGAGTAACAAAATTCGTAAACGGAGAAAACAAAGAGCGTGGTGGGACGCAGAACTAAAAAAAATAGTATGCAATAAAAAAAATATTTGGAAGAAATACGTATATATAAACCAAGAACGCCGTAGAGTATGGTAAGTATAAAGAATATAGAACAAGAGTTAAGCATGCAGTTAAAATGCATGAACAAAGGACGTAAGAGAGCTTTGGGAATAAAATGGAACAACAAACACAATGAAATTCAAAATAGTTGTTTGCACTTTCCGGACTAAAGTTGGCACTTTTGTCACTTATTTCAGGGACTAAAGTAGCTCATTTAATCTCTAGGGACTGAAGCAATTACTTTAGTCTCTAGGGACTAAAGTAAAAATGCTACCGTAACTATGGTAAATTTATGTACACATCATTCTTAATAACATTTGTATTTAAAATTAATCGGTTGGCAGTAGGGAAGTGAATTGTCAGTCTATATCAAATTCGAGGTTAGTAGGTTAGGTTTTGTTTGTCATTTGACATGGACTGACGCAAAACTTAACCTGCAAATCTCGAATTTGACATAAACTGACAATACACTTCAGCACCGCCAACTGATTCTGGATATCCAGGGCCTGTTGCGATTCAGTTTTTAACAACTCACTCTTGATAAAATTCTTATTTACAATTAAATTGTAATTGTCAGTTTCCAAATTGACAGATTCCGAATTTTTTAAATGTTTGATGATAATGTTCCCAAAAGTGCAAAAAATAGTGTATAAAACACGGGACTAAAGTGCCTAAATCCCTTGAGTGATTATTTCCCTCGGGCCCTACGGGCCCTCAGGAAATAATGTTCACTCGCGGGATTTAATGATGCACTTTAGTCCCTCATGATATAATATACTATTATTGGACTGTCAAAAGTGTACGATAAAGTAATACTGAGTCAGTGAAGTGTATCAAAACTAAAAATTTAATTTTCAAACAACCTGGTGTGAGTATTTTAAATATTTATTAAAATGAGAAAACTACTACGTAGACGAAGAAGTATACGGCGAAAATTAGAGGATACGAGCTAAAATTGAAGGAAAAAGTGAAGATGTGGTGAAGTTGCTAAGGAAACTAACGGTAGGAAAAGAATCAGGCTATGACGGAATTAAACCAGAAATGTTGAAAGATATGAATACTGAAGCAACGCGTACCTTACATGGATTTGTGAGAAAAACCTTAGGGATAAGGAAGTTCCCAAAGATTAGAGGACAGATTTTATGCTACCGATATATAAGAAATGCAACACACCGGATGGTGATAACTACTGAGGAATTTCACTTTTAAGTAGATCGAGGAAAATGTCTGAAAGGATGCCTGAAATAGATTACAAAAGGAAGCAGAGGAAACTTTAAGAGATACTAAGGAAGGTATGAGATCAGGAAATTGCACTCAGGTTTGTATCTTCTGCCTGAAGCAAATAAATGATAAAAGAAAGCATTCCATAACCTGCAAAAAATGATATGGTCAAGTTTAGAAAATACTAATCGATGCACGTAAAAGTTTGTACAAAAGCAGAGTGAATAAAGTTAGAACAGGAGGCGATAGTATTTTATTGCAAGTAAAGAGGTAGGATAAGGGGGTATACTTTCATATTCATTATGGAGAAAACAAGCGCGAATAGCAGAAATTAATAAGAATATGAGTTAGACATTTATCTCTAGTAATTATCATAGAGCCCCCTTATGCTGATGACCCAATACTGATGGCGGCAAGAGGGGAGTGCAGAACAGACAAAGAAGAAACTCAGATATAAGCAGCAGGTTTTCGAGATCACTGAGGAAAGATAATTGGGTTGGTTCGAGCACACCGGGAGAAGGGAAAACACCAATTTAGTTAAAATTCTCTCGGAAGCGGGAACATACAAAAAGAGAAGAAATGCCAAACCGAGGAAAGCCAGGCATGCGAAAATAGAAGAAATGTTAAAGAGGCGAGAATGTGCATGGATCGCGGGCAAGATATGGGCTCCAAGCAGAAAAGCTTGGAAAAAAATTGAAAGATAGCTAACGGTGTAAGTTCATTCTGTTCCATATTGGAGAAGAATAACACTACATACACCTACGTACTTACTTATCCGGGTCGCCGGGTGTACCGCTAGGTGTCGGGGCTTGTTGTGTCCCTGAAAAACCTTTTCCTCTCTGTTCTGTCTTGTGCCTTCTTTCTCAATACATTTCTTGTGCTACTTTTTAATTGTATCGTTCCTATTTCTTGGTTCCACGTTCTACTTAGTCTTCTCCTTTTTCTTCTTATCTCATTCAACTTCCCAAATCTTCTTTCCCAGATTATCATTTTTCTGCGTACTAGGTGTCCGAAGCACCCCAGCTGTCTTTCTTTTATTATGTTGGCGATTGGTCGTACTTTTGAGTCTAGATCTTATATTATTATATCTATTTGTTTCCATTTTAGTGGTCTTTTCAGTTCAGTTCTCTTTAATATCTTCATTGCAGCAGCCGATATTGTTTGTTTTTACTACCCAGGATTCTTCCTCTTCTTCTTCTTACTTTAGGCTGAATTCTGTATTTTCTGAGCGATCTATTCTTGCTCCGTGGAAATCGACTGCCAACTGTCTCGCCATCTCTTCCCAGATCTTTCTGGCAATCTGAGTCTCCGTTTCCATTTCTTGCGATTTTTGCAATTCGGTCGGTATTCATCCTATTCACGCGATTATTTCATGCTCCTCTGCGTTGTCTCGTCCATTTCACTATATTCTGAATATTGCACATTTCTCTTATTTCGGTGATGCGTACTCTATCTCTTAACGTTCTCTCGGATATTTTTCTTAGCATTTTAATTTCGGTGGTTCTTAAGAATCTTTTTTTTTCTTACTGTTTCTGCTCTTGTTTCAGCTACATAAATCAGAAATGGTCTGATGTTTTGTAGATGCGCGTTTTGCATAGTATGCCCATATTTTTGTTGTCCCTATAACGTCCCGCATGCATCCCGACATTATGGCTCCTTCTAGTTTGTTGTAACACCTCCTCGTATAGATTAGCATGGCTTGATGTGTGTATCCCTAGATATTTAGAGGAATTAACTCGCTCAATTATTTTATCTATGGCCAATTTAGTTCTTATTGGTTCTGTTCTGGATTGACCAAGAATACATTACTTTCAAAAAGTTCACTTGCTTTCAACTAAGCAGTTTTATCAAACTGAACTTTTTGAAGGGAATGAACTCTTGGGCAGTCCAGTGTAGTTCCTTTGACGCTGTCATGCATTTAGTCTTTGCTGTTGATATTATCGTATTATATGTAGTAGCTACACAGGCCTCGCTTTCATAAATTAATACAAGCAAAAAACTGTATCTTTATTTTTGTCGTTTTACTAATGTTTGGCAAGGTCGTTCTTAGTAGTGTCATCTGTTTAGATGTTTCCTGAACAATGTAGCATAGACCAAAGATATTTCGTGTCATTCGTCAGTTCTATCTCTTATACATCTATTATTATTTTTAGTTTCTGTTCTTCTCTACTACCTTGATTTCCGTTTTTTTTATACCAACTATCGTTCCATAATCTTCAAATATTCGTTTCCATATATTGATTGTTTCTTATAACTCTTTTCCACTATTTGTCACTATTATCAAGTCGTCAGCATATGAAAACTCTTTTACTGTTATTGATGCGAATAAAAGAATATCCTAATTAACCTAAATGTTTTAGCATTTCTACATACGTACATAAACGTACAATTAAATACTGTTCCACTTTAACTTAAAATGCATTCTTTTCGAAGATAGTTTTAAATGCTAGAGAAAACACGAAAGAAGCGTTGTAATTGTGTATAATACGAGTAGGTTTTTTATTTTCTTTAATTGTTGAAATGGATAAATCTCAATTACTTCACTTTAAAGTACGTACGTAGGCCCTTTCGAATTCCAACGTTGTCGGTTAGAGGTTTACCGGTTAACTGACTCTCGCTGGTCATTTAATTCAAACAATTTAAAGATGAAATTAGAGAAGCGTGGCGCAGTGGTTTAGAGCGGAAGACTGCTCTGTGGAAAGAGTAACCTCACCACACATAGCACATGCTACACACTATATACGCTGATAGGGGTCCCGGGTGGTGTAGCTTGAACAAGCGCCCACGTACATCAGTAGAGTTAAGCAATGCTCTTTCTGGTCAGAACTTGGATGGGAGTTTCACGGCTGCTTCTCTCGGCGCCTTGTGGTACGTCTGCCACGGAAATAGTTGGTCCCGGATGTCATAATAACATCATGACAGTCGTTAGTGGGGTTGAAAGTCCCCATAAAAGTACAGCAACGGCTATAATTGGCCTAACGGCTGTTGGCTGAGTACAAAATAAAATAAAATAAAATATGATAACCTCAAGGTATCATAAAGTTGGCGGACGCAGACCCGGGTCTCCGTTCTGGTGTATCCTGGTTTCTCATCTAGCTAAATAAAAATCACTTCTTCCTCGCCATCATCAGCATATTCCAAATATTTTTTAAGAATTTGTGTATGCTTGCAAACAAGTTTTGGATCAATCATTTATATTTGTTCATTTTTTTTGCATGTGTACCTCATCAATTTCAATAGTTTATAAAGTTGTAGCTCCCTGTGTATTCCAAATTCAATTTAGCATGGTCTAATAAATTGCGAAGAGTAAAATACTGGTTTTTTCGTGGTATTCGCCTATTTTTCGGTTTAGTTGTAATTTCAAAATGCGTTATGCAAGTAGTAATCTCTTAGCTCTGTTGAAAGTTTCTCTACATTCTGAACTTTAGAGTTTAAATATTTATAAACAGTACTGATCGAAATCTAAAAATTAGTCAGGGGTATTAACAATAATACAGTGTATTATAAGCTCATTTACTTACACAAAAAAAATGTTTCCAACTTGATTGATTATTGGGAAATTACTTGTGCCTTTGCACACATATTTAAATTATTTAAAACAACTTCTAATATCAGACACTTTGACTTAACTTAAGCTCTATTTTGACTGAGATAAGTCGCAATCAAAAATTAGGAATGTTTTTATTTGCATTGGTACATTTTAAATTTCCCTCCATGTAAGATGAAAACTTTGAGCATTTAAAATTACACACTAATATGCTGCCAATAAGTTTTGCCAATATTAATCAAGTGTCTCGCCTAGTTCCAAAACGACTATATCTCCAAAGTTATAAAAATAATAAATGAAAATCTAAAATCAGGCTTGCATTCTTCTATGAAAACTGACGTACGAGTAGTAATATCGACACATCTTTCATCTATCTAAGTTATTAATCGACTTCCAGCAGATAATTAAATTCAAAACTTTTACAATTTTCTATTGTTTCGCTAAAACAAATAAAACAGAAAAGTTTGATTGTACACAAGAATGCATTTTCGGGTGGTGCCCATTTCTTTAATTTAACCGAGTCTCTAATTCTTACCGTTTACGAGATCTCCATGCTGTATATGCTATACAGCGTGTTTTAAACGAAGTGTGCACTATTGCTAACTTCTTTATTATTGGACGTACGATATCGGTTAAATTAGCAAACTAGTGGAATTTTTTCTGCTGATTAGAATAGTGAAAACAGAAAAACAATTGAACATTGCTTTCTTGAGAAATTTAAAAAAGTTTACTTTTGTTAAATGGAACACCCTGTATATTTTTATATAAAACTATTGAAATTCGTGATCTAAATATAAAAGTTCATATAAGGTGCGGGCCTAAAACTGAAAATGACCGAGTTATTCCAATTATTTACTTTTAGACGAGGTGGCTGTGTATCCATAAAATAAAATTTATGTTTAAATAAACATTGTAAATAAATCTAAATAACATCATTTATTAGACAATTAAAAAACAACTTACTAAAAGAAAAAACCTATTACTAAAAAAACAATTTTATGTACATATGTCAGAAATACACAGCCACCTCGTCTAAAAGTAAGAAGTTGTAATAACTCGGTTATTGTTAGTTTTAGGCCCGCACCTTATATGAACTCTTATGTTTAGATCGCGATTTTCAATCGTTTTATATAAAAATATACAGGGTGTTCCATTTAACAAAAGTAAACTTTTCCACATTTCTCGAAAAGGCGATGTTCAATTGCTTTTCTGTTTCCGCCATTCTAATCAACAGAATAAATGCTACTAGTTTGCTAATTTAACCGATATCTTACGTCCAATAATAAAGAAGTTAGCAATAGTGCACACTTCGTTTAAAACAGGCTGTATAGATCAAATTGAGGATTAATAAAGAAATATAAAATAATGTCAAAAGTTAACATATTTGAGGAAGCAATTTTCACTTAATTTCACATCCCACTCGAAAAACATCAAAATAAAATGTTTAGAAGATCAGGTGACTAACTATAAATTAACAAATAATTACAGAAAATGTCCTTTTGAAATACCGTATTTATCAGCTAGATTATGTTATCTGCAAACCAACAGGTTGTCATTAAATATTGATTAGTTTTGAAAATCCCAACATATCCATCTCTTACGGATTTTATAGGCAACTTAGTAGTTCGGAAATATTTTGTAATAGATAAGTCACACAAGTTTTAATTTTAATTGATTTTTTTTTCATTTGGTTCCATCTGCAATGCTAA
The DNA here is from genome assembly GCA_940337035.1 of Agriotes lineatus. Lineage (NCBI taxonomy): Eukaryota > Metazoa > Arthropoda > Insecta > Coleoptera > Elateridae > Agriotes > Agriotes lineatus. Next base: position 92,164,387 of record OW679197.1, on the reverse strand, counting down.
AAATAGATTTAAAGTTTTTCTATTTAGTAAAAAGAAACCATAATGCGCAATGGTTATTACAGTGGCGTAACTATGAGGGTTGATGTGGGTGTTGGATCCCCTAAGGGGCTTTAGTAACAACTAGAGTTCCTATATAATTGATATATTCCTATTTAATTGATAAATAGATTGAAAGTTTTTCTATTTAGTAAAAAGAAACCATAATGCGTAATGGTTATTACAGTGCCGTAACTATGAGGGTTGATGTGGGTGTTGGAGCCCTCGGGGGCTTTAGTAATAACTAGAGTTCCTATATAATATTTAGGAACTCTAGTAATAACTAACTAATATACGTCTTAAACAAAAAATCTAAAATTAATAATTTAATATTAATTATTACATTCTGACTCGACCATTTTTACTAATTTGCATTTTTTTCCGCAACCGCTCAATCAATCGCGACCAAACCAGAATTATGTGAAAGGCTTCATGAAACTGCACAACAGCAACCGCTTTGGCTTTAAACGTAAGTTGGAAAATTAAGTTTAGCGAAGGTGTCCCGCAGGTTGGATGTAAACATGTTATTTCTAGAACGACACAACCTATTAGAGTGATTTCTCCGCCAGCTTCTGTAAAATGTTAATGCAAAGAATTAAAAAGTTTTTGCGCGAAATTGGTCATTTTTTTTTTGTACGTGTTTGTCGACTTGTACTCACGTTATTGTTAAGTTGTCGTGTAACTGTTTTGTGAGTATGATTTAATACTAGAGTACGCAGTTGCTGAGATAAAAATCACGAGTTCAAAACTCGGTTCGCGGATATATTTTTAAATTATTGAAAGATTCGGTTACAAATTTCCATCCATTGTGACATTTGAATGTGAAATTCCACATTATAGAAGGTGTATGCCCCGCCTGCCCTATGCACACTCGCCGCTAATGGTGATAATAAATCGCCAATTCGATCCTATTTAAACCGATTGTCTCCATCTAATAATAATTTACTTCACATACACACTGTCAAACCGGCGGTATGTTGGCACCATTACTATTTCACTAAGTAATTTTTGATTTATCGTATTGGTAGCACTTGCAAGTTGTTAACTGTCAAATATTTTAAATTTCAAGCTAATTATTGCCAATACATTTATAAAGATTTTTTCTAATGTAACATGCAGAAAAGTGCAAATATATAAAACTTACAATAATTGAATGTATACACCCCATTTGTGTTTCTGAGTAGGCTTTGCATGTGATTTTTTTGTAGGGTGTAATTAACATTGCGTAGGGTGCCTTGATGGGTACGGACAGATCGTTGTTTCCTCTCACTCTGAAGTACTTTAGAGGCATAGAGGACAATGCTCTGTCGGTACCCTGATCGGCTCTCACTCTAAAGTGCTTTAGAGTGAGAGAGGACAACGATCTATCCGTACTCTGGAAAGGGCAAATACGTCAAATTGACATCAAGGCACCCTAACATTTGATAACAAAAAATTAACCAAAGTCAAAGCAAAATTTGACAGTTCATAATTTTAATTCATCAAATAAATTAAAGTTGCTAAAAATAACATAATTGGTTCCTGCAGTTGAGCAAGTATTGAAGTACTTTTCACAAGTTATAAAATGTCAATGTCATTTTGACATCAATAACTTTTTGTAACAAAATACTTAGTACACTAGTAAAAATATTCGTATTCAAGGCCTGCTTAGAATCATAAATGGAGTGCATAGTGTATAGGTACTCGATTTCCTATAATTGACTATTTTAAATTAAATAAATATTTAAAGCCTAACTATACCTTCTTCTTTGACATTTTCGTTACATAATTACGGTACAATCTAATCAAAACGTTATTATACAAGTAACGTTAAGGATTTTGTTAAAAATGTGATGCTGACAGCGGGGAAGTCAAGTAAATGAACTCTAGGCTTCGCAATAAAATTAGTTCCCAGCTTCTTTCCGAATTCTCATTAGCCGAAGTCGTCGCACATATGGCGCGATCATATATATAACGACCATACCACATTGAAAGAAGCGTTGCAACAGATTAGAAAAACTGAATGTATTATGTCTTAAGGAGCGTGCGCCTCAAAAACTGCATGGCAAAATACCGCTTAAGTAGTAGTATCGATAATGGGCTTGTACTGTCTCAACTTGTTTCATTTCTTATTATAATGGGGCTAATTTAAATAAAATTACTTATATAAGTTTGCAAAAACGTTTGAATGAAATAGCGCGAAGGAAAAACTATGCAGTGACGCCGTTCGGCTCTCTGCCCACGAGCTACCGAGATGGACTATGCTACGAGGGAAAGTCAGTAATTAGATCACAAAAGAGTGTTAAAAAAATACCCAGAGAAATACTTAGCCGAAAACGAGTTTTATTTGTCAACAAAATCTCCATGTACAGTCGTGTGCAAATAAATCTGGGACACTGTTTTTTCCACATGCAGATTCAGTTAAGAATTTGAAGAATATTTCCATGGATTTCCTCTTATCAGAGACAGTTACGGGTTTCAGTACCTGTTAAAGTTTAATGTAACTCTTTCTGGTAGCAGGAAATCCATGGAGATATTCTACAATTCTTAACTGAATCTGCATGGGAAAAAAACACTGTCCCAGATTTATTTGCACACGACTGTACATTAATACACTTACCCCATCGCTTTATCAATACCCCAATACCTGCTGCATAAAGTCTTTGGGCTAATGTCTCAGCCACATGCGCACCTCACGTTAGCAGGTTAGGTTTTGCGTCAGTTTTGACACAGACTGACGCAAAACCTAACTTGCCAACCTCGAATTTAACATAGACTTACAGTGCCACCAACATAAAACACCTTGTTTTTTTCAATATTTTATTAAATCATGATAGCCATGTATATATCTCACATCAGGGTGTGATGTAATTACTGACTTTTCCTCGTACTAAAATAGTGCAACGTTGACGTGCAGTACAATTTCTCTCCCACAGCTCTCCCAGAGCAAAATCTTAGTCACGCCACTGGGTTATTGGTTATTCTTAATTTCAAACTTGTTTGTTTTATCCATTTTTTACCAATTTGAATTTTCATCAAGGCAGTAAACTATGTGCAAATTTTGGAATGACGACTAATTTTGCGATATTTTTGAGTACATAATACTAAAAGTCCTTCAAAAATAGTAGTTTTGCTTAGAAAAAAATTGATCTAAGCCATATATAAACTTTTTTTGAATTTTTTCAAGTTACTGTCAAATATACATATATCGCCGTTTCACAATAAAATGAGATTTATTAACTAATTTGACGTGATAATCATTTTGAAAACAACACAAAGTTATATCGAGAGATCCAAAAAAAATTGGCCCTCGGTGTGCTGTGGAAATTCAAACGTAGGAATAATATGTTGGTGGCACTGTCAAATTCGAGGTTATTAGGTTAGGTTTTCCGTCAGTTTTGACTCAGGCTGACGCAAAACCTAACCTCGAATTTGACATAGACTTACAGTGCCACCAACATATTATTCATACGTTTGAATTTTCACAGCACACTGATGACCAGTTTTTGTTATCTATCGATATTTTTTATCCAAAAGCTTGAACAGGATTAAGACATATGTTAGGTAATACATTTTTTCTTTCAATTTTAGTTATACTTTGTGCCTGTACACATTAGTATATTAATTTATTTGAAAAAGGTAGTGAATTACGTTAATCAACTTTATCTACACGTTATCAATTAGTTTCCAACTAATATCTACAGATATCCAAAAATAGCTGCATTGTATCGACAAACTTTAAACGCAGTTTGTTCCATATTTTAACAACACCTTTACATCAACAAAAATAGACCCATATTACAGTGTATCTGCAGTTAGGATAAGATAATAAAGGCCAGCGTAATTTACCTCCAACAAATAAATACTGCTAAGAAGAAAACAAGCCGTTGAGTCTAAAAAATAACATCACTTCGTTTCTGCAAATGTTTGTAGCTCTGAACGCGTTAAATGGCGGAAGTTCATGTTATTGCCAAGAATGCAACAAAGAGAATTCCTCAGAATCACCAAACGAGTCTTTGCTCTGGAAAGTTCGCGGATACGAGCTATTGATTATAGTCAGGTGCAAGTGCACTCACCTAAACAAACCTCTCAGGTACAAATCGGGTGCACGTGCACTCAGTTTGCACCGAAGGCAGGTAAGAATGAAGCTCTGAGTGCACGCGCACCGAGTCGCCTCACCTGGGTCATTGTTGAATTGTAAGCTTTGAGGCTGGACATAGATTTGCATTCGAGTCCAATTATTTTAATCAGTTAAGTAATTGTCTCCTTGTAATTCATGTGGAACTAATTTTGCATGAAATAGAGTGTAAACTATTTTTGGTAATTTTAGTGGTCCTGCTTGGTGTAGCATATTAGGTATAAAACCAATCGAAGACAAATTTCTGCTCCAGAGATTTTTAAATTACTTGTCGTTTATTGAAGGCTAAAACGTGCAATAGCACAAGAATCTTTTGTAACTAACAGCATATAGAACTCAAGACGACTGTTTCATGTAGAATTCAAAAAGTCGCAGGTAACAAAGAAAATTATCTAAAGTGAAACGGGAATTGTATTAAAGAACGAACGTACAATTCTACGATGTTATAATTTTGCAATTTTACTTTGTAAGTTTTTCAAATGAATCTCGTTTTCCTGATTGCTATTAAATATAACTCCTATTCTTCCATGCAAAATTATTTAACTACCTATGCAAGATCAATTTCAATGATTCAATGTGAATACATGAATAACAAAGATTAGGTGAATAATACATTTCAATGTTATCCGGAGAAGTAAATATTTAAAGGGAGCGAAGTCCTGCATTTCTCTGTAAGATAACGAAGTGTCATTTTGTGTGTCACTTATTAATAACAATGCGCGTGGTGGCGTCAGTATCTGTGTTAGAAATTGTAGTACTACGGTGTACTACACGATAACGGAAGTACTATTTGTTTGTGAAAATCTAAATTGTCAGTATAATTTCAAGTATTTTCATTTAAAGGATCCCTCTTTATTCAAAAAAGGGGAGACGTCTAGCCATACGTTCCAATCGTTCAAGGTTCAACTAAAGATGCCAGATGCCATATTTATAGTTCACCACAGAATGCACAAAAGGAGATAGAATACAATGAATTAGTTTACCTGTGTTTTGTGAACCTTAAAAAGGCATTTGATAAGGTAAGACTTCATAGCATCATAACAATATTAAGAGAGAAACATACATCGAGGGATATAAGGACAAATCTACAAAAGTGGGAGTATGCAATAAAAAATATATTCAGTATTTGATAAGATAATTCGCTGACCCCAGCTTTATTTAACCTAATAATGAAGAAAATAATTAACAGAATCAAAGGAATGAAAGATTTATAATAGGAAACACAAATAAGTCAATGTCTTCTTAAATCGGCAACAACAGAAAAGAAGTATAACGTAGTAGTATTAATAGTGCAAACAAAATCTCTAGTCATAATTAAAAAAGTAGTAAGGTTAGAAATAGAGAAGAACATAATAGAATAAATACTAAATACGTGGTAAAATAAGTATCTTCACATACAAAACAAAATTAAAATGAAAAATAGTATGGCTAGACCAGTATTTATACATGAAGCCAACACCAGCACAGTATAAAATAAAACAATTACTTCGTACAATACAATTGCATACGCCGAGGATAATTACAGCAAAAACATTAAAAGAGACAGAGAGCTAGATGTAAGAAACGAGAGTGATGTAACGGATGTCATAAAATTTGTCAACACAAGAGAGAGAAACAAATGGAATGGCCACGTTAGGAGGACAGATATTAGCTGGTCAAAATAGTAAGATATATAGATATTCACGACTACTCAAAAGAGGAACGACGAGGAACTTCAGGGACTGAATTCCCCGAAATCTAAAAAAATATTATAAAACCGTCACTTACTTGTCTAGACAGAAAATTGACAATTCAACTCTGTGTAGACTGCAGTTACTTCAATGTAAATGCGTACACTTTTTAAGGGCAATTAGAGCACAAAACACTGCATGATAAGCTATACGTAAACCAATCGTAAAAATCCTACAAAAAAAATTCACTTTTAATTCGTTAAACTGATGGGTGGTCACTGGAATGAATTTATGTAAACATAATTTCGCACAGGTGGTCGCAATAAGGCCGAATTTGGATAAAATGCAGAAGCAAAAAGAAGTTGTTTGGGCATTTCAATCACATTTTGTGCATTATGTGCCAGTCCCGAGCCTGGAAGGAAAGTTGTTACGGGTTAAAACGACATTTACGACAACGCGCCAGCAACTCACAAAATCTGGAATGTAACTCACATAGGATCGCTGCTTAGCCGATGTGGCGATCAAGATAGCAGGCGAAAAAGGGCGGCTTAGAAAAACAACTCTAATTAATAGTGTCTTGTCAATCACAAAATGTATTTTCAATAAATAAGATATTTGATGTGAGAAACGTAATTATTAGTAGAATAAGTGCGTCTTCTCCATAGTGGTGACCCCGAAGAGAACACAGACTTTTCGTACATCGTGCGTTCCTTTAAAAAAATCGACAATTTTCGTGGAATTCACTGACATTAATCGCATATGATAGTGCAATGGAACAAATCGAAGAGCAGCTCAGACAGCTTCAACAGGAACAACTAAGACTCCAGCAAACCATGATTCCACCTGCAGAACCTCGAGAAAACACTAGTGTTTTCCGAGTAAGTCCAAAGTTTCCACCGTTTTGGCCCGAGCAGCCAGCTGTTTGGTTCGCTCAAGTTGAATCGCAGTTCGCTCTTTCTGGAATCACACAGGACAGTACTAAGTTCCATTATGTAGTTTCAAGCTTGGACAATCGTTGCGCTGCAGAAGTGAGTGACATTATAACAAGCCCACCTGCAGACAATCGTTATTTGTACCTACGAACAGAACTAATCAAGAGAATGTCTCAGTCAGCGGAACAGCGTGTACGAATATTATTAAGTGATGCCGAATTAGGAGACCGGCGACCTTCGCAATTTCTTCGGCACTTGCATACCCTCGCAGGAGATATCCAGGTACAAGACAACCTTTTACGTACTTTATGGCTGCAGCGATTGCCACCAAACCTCCAAGCAATTCTTCAGGTACAAAGCGAACTCGCCTTGGACAAGTTAGCCGATTTAGCTGACAAGGTAGCTGAAGTATTACCATATCCATTGCCCACCACACATCAAACTGCTAGTGTAGCATCAGTAGCTATTGACAATCTAACCAAACGATTAGATGATCTTGCCCGTCAGTTAGCGTATATTAAAACTGCAATTTCGTCAAATAGCTCTCAATATCGATCTCGCAGTCGATCGCAATCGCGATTTCGGAGAAATCAATCACCAGCACCTCAAAGTTCCCAGAAGAGTGACGTATGCTGGTACCATCGAAAATTTAACAATTTAGCGAAGAAATGCACCGCTCCATGCAGTTTTTCGTCAAACTCCAGCGGCAACCAGTAACGGCGGCGGATGGTTGTCAGAAGAGTTCAAGCCGCCTTCTTGTAACAGATCGGACAAGCAAGCACCAGTTTTTAGTCGACACTGGATCCGATTTATGCTGTTTCCCATCAAAACTTCTTCCTGAAAAGCGTCCAAACACAAATTACGAACTCAGCGCTGCGAACAGCACTACGATCAAAACCTATGGAATCATAAATCTACGCCTAAATTTTGGACTCGTCTCTCTCCCTATCATTGGTGCAGACTTTCTATCGTACTACAACTTGTTGCCAGATTGTCACAACCAACGCCTTCTGGATGGTATTACAGGTTTAACCGTCCCTGGCCAGACTTTTCAAGAACATCATTCAAGTATTAAGGCGTTAGCGCAAGAAACTGACTCCTACAGTATCTTGGCTGAATTTCCAAGTCTTATCAAGCCTTCTGGAACTCCTAGAGAGGTACGACACAATACCTTACACTATATTCGCACAGTTCCAGGCCCTCCAGTTTTTTGTCGACCACGTCGTCTTGCTCCCGACCGCCTGCAAATCGCCAAGACAGAATTTGAGGTTATGCTTCAAAATGGTACAACACGACGTTCAGAAGGACCTTGGGCATCCCCGCTTCATCTTGTACCAAAGAAGAACGACGGCTGGCGCCCATGCGGTGATTACAGAGCACTCAATGCACGCACAATCCCAGATAGATACCCAGTGCGACACATACACGACTTCGCACATCGTCTTCGTGGATCCAAAATATTTTCTACGATCGACTTGGTAAAAGCGTACACTCAGATACCAGTGAACTCGGACGATATACCAAAAACGGCAATTACGACCCCTTTTGGATTGTTCGAGTTTCCATTCATGACGTTTGGTCTTCGAAATGCTGGTCAGACATTCCAACGGTTTATCGATGAAGTTATACAAGGATTTGACTTCTGTTTTGCTTACATCGACGATATCGTTATCTTCAGCCGTGACGCCACTCAACATCAAGAGCATTTACGCACTCTCTTCACTCGACTCAACGAGTATGGTGTATTGGTAAACCCTAACAAATGCGTTCTAGGCGCACCAAAAGTTACATTTCTTGGATACGAAGTTTCCGCTGAGGGAACCTGTCCTATTCCTGACCGAGTTGCAGCACTTCAAAACTACCCGTTGCCTCAAACAGCTAAAGGTTTACGACGCTTCTTGGGCATGATTAACTTCTACCGACGTTTCCTGCCCTCTGCGTCAGAGAATCAAGCCCCTCTCCACACCGCAGTTGCCAACTTGAGCGGTAGTCAACCAGTATCTTGGACACCGGTTTTAGAACAAGCATTCATCGGTTGTAAAGAGAGCCTCAGCAACGCTACACTGCTTGCCCATCCTGCTCACGGCTCACATCTAGGACTTTTCACAGACGCCTCTTCCACATCCGTTGGTGCATGCCTGCAACAATATGTGGACAACGCTTGGCAACCGCTAGCGTTCTTTTCTAAGAAGCTCAATAAGAAACAATCAGAATGGCCTGCTTATTACCGAGAACTTTTAGGTGTGTACGAAGCTGTACAACATTTTCGGCACATTCTGGAAGCACAACACTGTACGATTTATACGGACCACAAACCGCTGACATATGCTTTCCAACAAAAACGAGAAAAACTTCCTCCAGTTCAACTCAATCAGCTTTCATTCATAGCCCAATTTACTACAGATATTCAACACATAGATGGCAAATCTAATGTAGTGGCAGATACAATGTATCGGATCGAAGCAGTAACGAGCATCCATCAGCTAGATCTCATAGCACTCGCACAATCTCAGGCAGATGATCCTGAACTCCACAGTCTTCTAGATGGTGGCTCATCACTCTGCCTAGAACAAGTTCCAATCCCTGGCAGTAAGATCAAGATATACTGTGATACATCAACTAGCAAGCATAGACCTTTTGTCACAACTATGTATCGTCGAATCGTTTTTGATTCTCTTCATGGCTTAGGTCATCCTGGCGTTAAAGCAACAACAAAACTAGTGTCAGAACGCTTCGTATGGCCCAACATGAAGAAAGATTGTAATTCCTGGACTCGATCCTGTCAACACTGTCAGCGTTCAAAAGTTTCGAGACATGTGATGACTCCTGTAGGAACTTTTCAACTGCCTCAAAATCGATTCCAACAGGTACATCTAGACATAATTGGTCCATTGCCCATGGTAAGAAATTATCGCTACTGCCTTACAGTAATAGACAGATACTCCCGGTGGCCTGAAGCCTGGCCACTTGAACGTATTACTGCACAAGAAGTCACAGAAGGTTTCCTATCATGCTGGATTTCCAGATTTGGCTCACCTTCTCAAATCACTACTGATCAAGGTCGCCAATTCGAGTCTGAACTATTTAAATCACTGGGAATAACAATTGGATTTAAACGCACAAGAACAACGAGTTACCACCCATGCTCAAATGGAATGGTCGAGCGATTTCATCGACACCTCAAAGCTGCTCTCATGTGCCACCCAGAACTTACTTGGCTCGAAGCTTTGCCAATAGTTCTCCTTGGCATTAGAAGTGCCTTCAAAGAGGACTTACAAACCTCTTCCGCAGAAATCGTTTACGGAGAACCTCTACGTCTCCCAGGAGAAATGTTGAGTAAACCTGCTGTCGATGCAGAACAGCCCGGTGATGTTTCTGATTTCCTAAACCATCTAAGAAATCAGATGGCACGACTTCGACCAGTCCCTGCATCTCACCACGTTTCCCCTAAAATATTTATATTCAAGGACTTAGCCACATGTACTCACGCATTTTTAAGAGACGACCGAGTTCGCCCTTCTCTGCAACCTCCATACACTGGCCCGTATCAGATCATATCTCGAGACGAAAAAACTATGATGTTACGTATACGAGACAAGGATGTTTGCGTCAGTCTCGATCGAGTGAAGCCAGCATACATCGAAGATAATGAAAGCGAAAACACAACCAATACCCAGAAAGACTATGTGACCCGATACGGACGGAAAGTTCATTTCAACTTAGGACATCTCTTCTCCGTAGGGGGGTGATGTGGCGATCAAGATAGCAGGCGAGAAAGGGCGGCTTAGAAAAACAACTCTAATTAATAGTGTCTTGTCAATCACAAAATGTATTTTCAATAAATAAGATATTTGATGTGACAAACGTAATTATTAGTAGAATAAGTGCGTCTTCTCCATACCCATAACAAGAGTTGCCGACTAGGCTGCAGTGGAGCGAGGGGTGGTCCAACACGAGATAACACAAGGGCAACAGCCTAATAAACGGTAAACAGGTCTAAAATGATAAGACGCCACCACAATTCAATCACGATGAAAGAGAATGCACAGGTAAACTCACTGAGGAACAGTGGAAGCATATGAATTCACCTTTCAACTTTAAACTTGGCAGTAATCTGGACAGCGAGCCGGTTCAGCACCATCGGACCTACTTTTTGAAAATCCACTTGATCAGCTGGCCAAACTCCTCTTACAACTATAAAATATAAACACACAAATCGCATGCACAACAACAAAGAAAACCACAGGTAAATTAACATGACGTGTATTGACCAAAATATTTGAATATGTAGAAAAAGGCACATGTAAATATGAAATGTGTGTAACGGCAGTTCGGTAAATTGCGCAATGGTTAAAATCTATTGTAATAATTCTCTAAACTTCACATTAATTCTGAAGAACGATATGAACAGTAAACTATAATTAAACAGCGGCAATAAAGGCAAAATTCAGCTATAATAAGTAGCGGTTGTGACACATCACAAGGGCTACTGCATAAAGCTAAATAACAACTATGTAAACTGACGGTAAATTAAATGTAATAACTGGTACACAATTGTAACGGTTTGACAAATACAAAAGGTAAACAATAAAAGCTAACTAATCGAGACGTTACACCAAATGTACGATAACTAGACGAAGCACACTGTATATAGGTTAAATTGCACTCTAAACGTTAATAAATAGTACAAACGATACCTTTGAAGAGTTTGGCTGTGCGGTAATTGATGTCCTAGGTTACTGCGACGGCTCCTGCTCCCAACCGCTGCAGAATACGAAACGGAAGGGATACTGCAACAACTCTACGAGCTGCGGCTCGGACACATGGGGAATTTATCTTCTCAACGAGCGAAATGCGAAACTTGCACGACACGGCAGGACAACAGCAATAGATTCGCGAACACATAACACTGCTAATGAGTTCCCACAAAGGAATCCGTCTAATCGACGAGATAAGAAGTCTGCCACTCCACGGCAAAACGGAAACTCAAAAGGCTTACAAAAAAGACAAACGACACCCCAACCGATCACGCACGCCCATGCAGCAATGTCCCAAACAGGCGTAACGTACGGCCAAAAGCATTGAAGCTACGGGAGTCCTAATAACAACTACAACAGCGGTACTAAGAAGCACCAAACGTTAGCTGGTAAACACTCAACAAACAGACGTCGCACCTACCTCGCGGACGCCATCCTCGAAGGGAAGACCGCGCAAAAACAGCCTCGAAAATGCACCCAGACAGCGTGATCGATAAAGTAGCGGGACAGAAGAGCTGAAGTTTGCTCTCTCGCACCCATGGCAGTTGTTTCTTAAATTCCCGTCACGGAACGTACAAGAATGTTCTTGCAGACGGATCGATATTTCCAACAACGGATTAACTTAGCGCGCCAACAAATATAAACAGAAATACAGAAAATGAGGTCGTTTTAGAACCGACGACGGTAAGCGGATAACACAGCTGTGTGCGTTAGAAAGCCAATGTCCGCATAAAACTCGATATGCTCAAATTCAGGCGGAATAATTCAAATAACCCATATACAAGTGGGGTCGTAATTTAGACTATAACGCTAATAGCCGTACGTTCGTACAAAACTAAAAATGTCCTGACAAAGTGAAAGGAAAGCGGTTAATATACACTCTTACCTGATTTACCTAATAAAGGTTTTGGTGTTCGCCAGTGGTTCTCACAGGCTCTGATGTGTTTTTTTTTCTTTTTTAACATTGACATTGCCGCCGCTGAACAAAATTTGAGGGTAACCCCCCCCCCCCACCGTAACCGAAAATCCTGGCCACGTCACCGGAGAGCTGATCTGGCAATTGTTAATGATTAAAAGACAGTTGCAGTCTGAAAGAAAATGGGTTTTACTGTTTTTCGAAGTGTTCTCCTCTTACACTAATACATTTGCTCGTTCTGTGAAACCAACCAAAGCAGTCAGAAAATTTATCTTTTGGAAAGTCCTCAAAGTTCTTCGAAATTCCAATATTGCTGCATCTGCACATTTTACCTCACATAATCTTGTTAGCAGTTGGGAATAGAAAAAAAAATCGTACAGGGCTAGGTAAGGAATGTAGGGAGGGTGAGTAGTATGGGTTGACGTGTTATCGTGTTGAATTAAGATGTCACGCAAATCACTTCCTTGACACGGGATGTTTTTAGTTTCTCAAACAACTGCCGTAAAGCGACTTCACAGTATAATTCGGAATTAACTGCTCCGCGATCTTCCAGTAGAATAACATCGACAGCACCACCTCGGCGGAAAAAATCAGCAATCAGTTTCTTTTGTTGCTAACGCTTTGTCTTGAAAGCCCCAAACACTAGGCTGTTGTTTTGTTTCGGAGTCGCAATTATATATTCAGGATTCGTCGCCTGTCACGATGAACGATACAGTTTTTAACATAAATTTGCAGCAGTCTACATGAGCCTTTTTTGTTCAGTAGACAACAAATGGGGCATCCAACTGTTAGCTACTTTCCTGCCGCCAAAATGTTTCTGTAAAATAGTATTCATTGCAAAGGATCCAATCGTTGGTTCTTCTTGAATCTCCCTACACGTAATGTTTCGATCAGCCTTAATTAAGTTTTCCACACGGAGTACATTTTCTAGACTACCCGCATCTGCAGGTCTGCCCGGTTTGCTTCATCTTCTAACAACCTAAAAGCTCTTGTTCTCGCCGAAGCTGTCGAAACCAGTGACTAAAAGTGGATAATGAAGAAACAATATCGCCAAAAGCTGTCACTACATTTTCATGGCTTTGCTCATAACTTATGTACATATTAACTGAATATAAGTACACAACAAAGTAACTTTGAAAATTGATCACTATTGAGCAATAAATTGAAACCTTTGATGGACGTAAGTAACAACTTTCAACTAACACAACTTTGAATTATTGCCGTTATTTTTGCCCAACTCTTGGATCATGACCTGCTACTAAGCATTAGTAGCGCAGCTCTCGTATGACACGATGACATGACGATGAATATCAACATCCACAGATACCGTAGAGCATGGAGAAAAACATGTTATTACTTATATTCTATTCTATTTAGCCTTCCTCGATCCATTTTTGGATGTAGGCCTGCTCATAATGCTTCCATCTCTCTCTATTCTCGGCTACCCTCTTCCACGCTAGACCGACGTGTCGCTTCACATCATCCACCCATCGCATGTGCTATTTCCTAACCACGGTCGCCAGTCTAGGATTTGTGTATTCATCTATTATCTCTTTGACGCGCGTTATGTCCAACAAACTGCCATTTTAGTCGTATTGTTCTCATATCTGATTTTTGTTTTCTGTTTTATCCATGCCTCATTTTTTCTTTCTTTTAGTGTTAGGTGTAGCATTTGTCGTTCCATGGACCTTTGAGTTTTTATTAATTTGTGTACATTTTTCTTTGTTAATGTCCAAGTTTGTGAGCCGTATGTCAAAACTGGTAAGACGAATCTATCGAACACCTTTGGTTTCAGGAATTTCTATTTTTCAGTATATAACCTGGCGTGGCCTTTGGTAGACTACCAAAGGCCACGCGCCCTAATCTCATTCTTCTTTTGTTCTCTATTTGCTGATTTTGTTTGCTGAGTGTAATTTTTGGGCCGATATATGTGTGTATTCACCTACCTGTTTCAATATGTTTCTTTCTATTTCGATTTGTATTATCTCTTCCGTGTTTGTATTATTTTTGTCTGAGCTGAGTTCATCTTTAATCCTACTTTTTTAGATTCTTCGTTGAATTCATCTAGCATTGATTTTGATTTGTTGCAAATAATATTACATCATCTGCATATTTTAAGTTGTTCAGATAGCTACCGTTTATGTTTACTCCTTTTCCTTTCCAGTTGACACTTTTAAATACGTCTTCGAGGGCCATTATGGAAAGTTTGGGAGATATCGGATCGTCTTGGTGGACTCCTCTGCATATTGGGATTGGCTCTGTTTCTTCTGGTGTTTCGATTGCCATAGATGTTTCTTTGTAAATGTCTTTAAACAAAGTCATATATCTATGGTCTATTCTTCCATTCCATGATGACTATTGTATTGCCCATCTTTCGATACTATAGAACGCCTTATCATAGTCAATCAGGCCTATATTTATTTATTTATTTATTTATTTATTGAAACAGGTGTAAACAAATGGTAGATGGTACATTTCCTTTTTTTGTCAAGATTTTGACCATCAACAGATGATCGACCGTACTAAATCCTTCTCGGAATCCAGCTTGTTCGTTTGATAAGTATATACATTTGTATTTCATCTCTATCTTTTTTACCATTATTTTCGACAACATTTTATATATTTGAGATAGGAGTTTTATGGACCTCTAGTTTTTTAGTTCTAATTTATCTCCCTTCTAAGTTAAGAGTGTAAATATTAAAGTTTCTGAATGGGATAAAGATGTGGGACTGATCATTGATTCTAGATTAAGGTTTACGGAACATATTTCCAAAACAAAGGAAAGCTGTGGTTAATCCAAAACTATTATATAATCAAAAATCTATGTTAAACCCCAATAATAAAATATTGCTTTGTACCAGTTTAATTTCTGTGATGCCGTTTACGGGCCTTGTCTTGATAGTATTGACACTAAAAGAATAAAAAAAATACAGAATTGTTGCGTAAGGATTATTTTTGGTATCAGAAAATTTGAATCTACGAGTATATGTAACAAGCTTGATGACTTAAACTGGCTCAACATAAATAGCAGAAGAACTTTGCATATTGCTTGTTTATTTCATAAGATAGTCACTACCAAAACACCTCCTTACCTTTAAAATAAAATTAGATTCTTATCTGATACTCACAATTTTAATTTAAGAAATAAGTAAATAAATACTTTCTTTTTAAACTTTTCTTTTAGTTCAGGGTCTTCTTGTTATGACTTATATAATTCTGTATAATATTCTTGGATTCTTTTTCTGATTTCTTTTTTGTTTCTTAGTTCTTTATGTTCTTTATCTTTTATTACTATCAAGGTGTTTTTGCCAATGTTTGGTTTCAGTACTTTCATGTTTTGGTTGTTCTCTATGACTTCTTGAATTTTCTCTTTTTGTTTCTTTATTTTGTTGCACTAATTGTCTTCTCTATTTCAACATTTCTTTTACTTTATTTGATATGGTTTCTGTTTTCTGATTTTGTTTGGGAGCTACTTTTTGTGCTAACTGTATTATTGCAGTTGTTAATGATTGATTAATTTCATTTATGTTCATCTCAGAATGAATTGGCTATTGCATAAGCTTTTTGATTTCGTCTCTATATTTTGCGGAGTTATATAAAAGAACAAAAAATTGCATCATTTTTACGTTGAAGTAGTAGAGTCATAGAAAACCTGGTTTTGATTCCCAGCAACTTCAACGGCCACAAAATCTAGTGTAAACTTCACCACGATTCGCTAATTTGGCTTTGACAACCACGAAGTTGTAAATAAACTATACTGCCGTAAAATTCACTAAATGCTTGTGCAATTTAAAATTGTTATAGCAAACAGCATATTTTCAGAAACATGAAAATAATGAATATTTTGCAAAAGATATGTAACCCATGATTAAGGAACTCAATTATTAGCTATCCGTGTTCCTCACTTTTCTAAAATTTAAAGATGCAAAATACGTGTTATAAAATAACTTAATGGCGTAGTAAAACTAGAAACTAAATGAAACTATTTAATTATCTGCTACTTGCTTGATGTAGAATAATATAATCGCCTTAAATATGCTAAACTAGTTCGAGTATTTAAACTATAAACAAACAATCGTTTCCATTAATCCGACCTAGCAAATGTAAATGTATTCTAAATAACTAGCATTATTATTATTATATTATGAATGTTTTTGTTCATTGGTCTGTCTGGCTGTGTGTGTGTCTGTGAACAGAATATCTCAAAAACGAAAAGAGGTATGGCGTTGAAACTCCATATATAAGTTTTGTGTACTATGAAGATGGGACAGCAAGCTTTTTAAGAAAATTGCAACACTGGTATAGGAACTATATGTTTATAATAATAATAATAATAATAAAGTGTCTTTATTGACATAAATATAAAAAGAAAGTATTATACATTTAATATTATTAGTGCAGGGCGAAGTTCAGTTGGGCAACATAGTTGCGGACCGCTCCTCCACTTAACCCTGCACAAAAACTAAAAACTAAACCTAAAACTAAGTAAACAAATAAGTTAAATATTGAATAAAAATGAAAATGCGCATCGAAACAGCACCACAAGTTATTTTGAAATTTTTTTCGTATTAATTAACCACAGAATATATGTACAGGTAAGTCTAAGAATCAAGAGTTCAAATATGATGAAAAAAACACTCATTTAATTGCAGCAGGTGTAACTGGACAAAGAAGTAGTTGTTTAAGCCGGCACTATTACTTTTACATATTATTTATTATGCACTGGGTTAATTATTCTCTGTCTTCGGTCGATAAATAAATATCTTGCGGGAATATTCGTTTCAGTATATTTTTTATCCCTAGATTATAATGTTCAGAGACTGGGCTTATGCGTAATTTAGCGTTCTATTGTTTGCATAGTGTTTTAATAAGATCATTGATGAGCGAAGTCTCATTTCCACGATGGATTTGCACATTCCTGACGTACCATGAAGCATTTACGACGATTCTCACTCGGTTTTGAAAGACCTGTACCTTATTAAGTTGTGCACTGCGGGCATTACCCTATATTGACGTCTAAAAGACGAAGAAGGTATTGTAATCGCGAAAAAACACCTTCCGAAATTTCTTCGGATCTTCACAGAACATATTTTCTCCATTTCGTCCGTGTTTGACTGTCTGTCCGTCTGTTGGCGGTATAGCTCAAAGACCATTTGTTGAAAAAAGACGATATTTTGCATACGGATTATATGTCTAACTGGCTCGAAATCGAATATACTTTCCATCAAATGTATACAGGGTGGGCTCCTGTTTATCACACGACGTTTTGGGATTTTTTTTATCTACTCCCGTCTTCAGGTGAATGAACTTCTGGTTAGTTATGAAAAGGACCGATTTTTGTACGTCTTTTCACGTACACTCGTGCTTACCCCGGGGTTTGATCACGGAACCACTGATTGCTGTGGACTAGGCCACCAGCACAGTGGTAAGAGTGACAGACTCGTAATCGTAAATTATCTTATAATCTTTCCCGGCCCTATTCGTAAGTCAATTAAAAATTCGATAAGGCTGCTAGCAGATTTTTAAAAATCTTTAAAAAATATAATATCTAAAACAGTTAACATGCAGTTTTTGATACATAGATGTGTATACTTATATTGTCTTTTATAGAACTGTTTACTTTATAGTTCTACATGCAAAATTTCTATAATGTTAAAATAACAAAATATTATCATTTATCATAGAAAATGTCTACACTAACAATCTTTATATAAATTACGAGATGGTGCAAACTACTACCTGCAGCTAGCGATCTGGACATGATTGAAAGATATTTCCTCTTATCTGTTGAAACTATTACAGAAATAGTCTGGTTATAATTTATTTTATGTATATGTCGTAGTCATAATGCAAAATTAGGCTTTTTACAAAATGTCTAGGGATTTTATAAAAAGCCGCCAAAACGCGAGCGAACAATAGAATTTTCGTTATGACTATACCATTTCAGGCAGAAGAATATATATCTCGTTATGACTGATTATTTTCAGGCATTTTACAATTTGCCAACAGCGATGTAGTATAAACGCGCAGTATTACGTTCCCGATACAGTTCGCGCCAACCTAAACCTAACCTTAAATAAAACGTGATAAACTAAAACGTGGGCGTTGTTTTGTTGTTTATCAATCAATTTAGAAGACCGTTCAAACTCGTAAATATGAGTGATAACCGCGAAGAAGTGCAAATCGAGAATGACAAACGAGATTTAGAAGTTATCAAAGTGCATTTTAACGAACAGGTGCAAAAGTTTTACAGTGAAGGAGTGGAGAAAGATGGAATTAAAAAGCCTTGGACGGCTGATAGAGTCAAAGAAGTCTGAGGACATCAAGAGTGGTAAATTAGCTGTTTCAACAGGTAACAAAAAGAGTAATAAGCAGTACCATTCAATGCGAAAATACGATGTCTTGTCTGTCGGTGTTGATGAACATCTAGTCGTAAAGCGAAGCTCTCTTGACCAACCTATTGTGTACATAATACCCATGGAACAGTACTTTGATGTGTTGTTAGAATGTCACCGAAGTACAGGGCATGATGGGAGGGATAAAATGCTATTTGCCTTAAAAAATAAATATAACATTTCCAGAAGAACGATCGAAATTTTCATTTCAGTATGCAAGGACTGACAACTTAAAAAATCGCAACCCCACAAGAGATTAGTTGTGCGTCTAATTCTTTCTGAAGATTTTAATGTTCGCGGGCAAATAGACCTAATAGATTTCCAATCTGCCCCTGATGGGAAATATAAATGGCTTCTCAACTATCAACACCATGCCACAAAAGTTTTGCATGTACGCCCTTTACAAAGCAAACGTGCCGCGGAGGTGGCTATGGAGTTGGTGAAAATATTTTTGGGGTTTGGAGCACAACACATATTGCAAAGTGACAACGGGCGGGAATTTACAGCTTCGGTAATAGAAGAAATTGTCAGCTACTGGCCTGACTACAAAATTGTTCACGGCAGGCTTCAAAGCCAGGGTAGCGTGGAAAGAAGTAACCAAGATGTTGAGAACATGCTTCGTTCCTGAATGTCCGATAACTCCTCCACAAATTGGTCCCTGGGCTGCTGGTTTGTACAGTGGCAGAAAAATTCCTCGAGGCATCGCATTATTGCAAGCACTCCGTACCGTGCATTATTTGGAGCTGACCCGAAACTTGGATTAAAATCCACAAACCTGCCAGACTGTGTAATTAATGAGCTTCGAACAGAAGAGGAACTTGAAGATATAATGCATTCTTCACAGACAAATAAGACTGAACAGGACTTACAACTGGGTAATACAGAAGAAAATGCGAATGAGACTGTTAGTGATACTATTGTGTATTGTTGAGCATGGAGTGACAAAATCACAGAAAAATCTAAATTCAAGTTAATTGAAATTGGATCATATGTTTATTTAGCAGTTCCTAAGGTAGATCGAGGACCTCTAGATTCTAAGAATCTAATTGGAAAAGTGATGGACCTGAAAAATGATCTCTACAAATTAGGTACCTCTAAAGGAATTCTCAAAACTTGGTTTTCCAGAAATAATATTTAAGTTCCTGATAAACTAATAACCGTAAGAGAGGCAGTTGCACATCATTCACGATTCGGGGATCAGGGTTTCAAATATGTTCCTGTAGGGTTAGTAGCAATCAGTGCAATTCGAAGAAATGTGCTTCTTTAAAAATAATAATTTATGCTCTTCCAAATGTCATGGAAGTTCGACATGCAGTAATAAGTGTTTATTTGGACTTACGTAATAAAGGGGTTTATTGTTTCTTGTCATTGCGTCATTTTACTGAATACCTAGTAGGTACCTACCTAATTTAATTATTTTTGTTCTCACGTTTTGACTACATCGCTGTTGGCAAATTGTAAAATGCCTAAAAATAATCAGTCATAACGAGATATATATTCTTCTGCTCACATTTTGCCGGCATTTTATCAATTTGCCTGAATTGGTATAGTCATAACGCCTATCATACGTGCCTTCCAGTAGTGTCAGTGTGTTCCGTATGTTTGACGTATA
Organism: Agriotes lineatus; assembly: GCA_940337035.1. Classification (NCBI taxonomy): domain Eukaryota; kingdom Metazoa; phylum Arthropoda; class Insecta; order Coleoptera; family Elateridae; genus Agriotes; species Agriotes lineatus. Next base: position 92,143,952 of record OW679197.1, on the reverse strand, counting down.
AGTTCTACGTTCTTGTAGCACTTGATATACGCACAAAATACATCATATTTTCAAAATTTTTAATTATAAGGTGAAGTAATAACACTCACAGTACTGACAGGCACGTATGATGATAAGCCAGCTTTTTGTTTCGAAACATAATTTCACAAATAACGTGATAAACAAAAAACAAAGTTATTGTGATCATAGCACTAGTGATTTCTGCCTGTAAAAAGAATAAGCTCAGTTTTTCAAAATTTTGAAGAAGTTTCCATATCATGTAATACATCATTGCATTCAGAAAAAAATCCTCTCTTAAAAGGGCCAAAAAAATTGCACGGTACCAATTTAAAATGTTGAGGTTTGGTTAGATTACTAAAAATATACACAAATAAAATTGGTTTTATTAAGTGCCAATAAATGTATTTAAATTACCATGCAAATTAGTTCAAATCGCATCTCAATATCTTAAGTAACAAAAAAGTTACGGCATATAAGAGAAATTAGGAGATTTTGTTTTTTTTTTAATTTTAGACAAGTGGGCCATGACAAGTAAAACTTGGAGATGGATTCTTAATGAGCTCTCAAACCTGCACCTTTTTGCTAATTTAACCATCTCTCTATCTCTTCAAATACAAAAATTTACCCATATTGTCCCTACGAAATCCGGGCACCCTGTATATAAATGAATATTTCTTTGTTTGTCCCGTATGCGTTCCTATACCATTCATCCGATTGCGATGCAACTTGGATGAGTTGTTGTGCGCATGTCCGCTAAGATTTTTAAATTAGTACAAGCATTTTACAATAGGTGGTGCGCAAGTCGTTTCAACAAATGAGTATATTTGATATATACTGCTGGACCAACAATAAAAAATGTATTTGTACATTACGTCACAAAAAAAATATATAATAGTTTTTGTTTTATAGTATGCTCAGTATGCTAAGTATATTTAATTTCACTATTGTTACGTTTTTACGTTCGGACTATTTACAAAATTATACGACGCTTCTTGGACATAGCATTTATTTACAACGATTAATTACGATTATTTACAAACACAAGAATTATCAAGGCAGAACACAGATTACTTAAACTAACGAACTATTTCTAACAACGATACATTTATTTATTTATATTTCACTTAACAGTAATGATTTATATGGTTATATTTATTTGCTATTTATTTCACTAGAGTTATATGCACACGGGTCCATCTACATTACGCCCTTCGAGTTTGGATGAGAACTGAACTGTCTATTCCTGCTGACACGTATTTATATATCACGAATGAGGCATTCTAGAACAATCGAGACTTTACTTGCTTTTCCGGCAAATGCATGACGCATTCGCGTATGTTGACCTCGAGCGCGTTCTCGAAAGCGTGAGTCATCCGTTGCACCTGGCTCAAAGGTCGTTCTGGATCGATCCGGAAGGCTGTGAGTCATATGTCCGGAGCGGGTCGGCCCTAGTTCGTTACACTATTCTCAAATATTGCATTAACAAAATCATATTAATAAAATAAAAGAATTAAAAGATTATAAAAAACTATATTTAACAAAAATAAGAGGAAGAACAAAAGAAAGGAAATTAATAGTTTTTTTGAGTCTCCTCGGAATGTTTAAAATTTTTTGGCAACGATTTGGCATACTTTGTATGCAATGTGTTATCAACATTTGGGCAAAATTAAAAATTTTCAAATGATAATATTTTATTAATGGAGTTAGTTTTATTTAAACCAAATTATGAAAAGAAATGCTTTTTATAGTGACACAATCCTGAAAGGTTACCAAAAATGCTTTTTTTTAAATTATTGGTTCAGCCAGATCAACAATTTATCGCCATGCATGGCTTTTTGTTTAATAGTTATGTACGTAGTGAATATAATCGCTATTGGAATACATGCCGCACTAGCACTTAAGTATTTATGATACACTTCACTGTTCTGCTGTATGTTTATTGAGTTTTTTTCACTTTCACTGCTTAGATAAATGTCCTGTGGGAGTTTGCGTTTCAGTCTTGTATGGACATGTTTGTTGCCCGTGTGGAAGTTTCTGGCACCTTCACACTGGGAGATGCTGTGGAAATATTTTTTGGAGAGAGTCCTAATATAATCAGCGATGGTGGGGATGTTTGCTTCTCGATGAAGTTGTGCGTTGCGCATAAATCATGGAGCATTGAAGAGTATGCGAATTACCTTATTTTGAAATATTTGAAGTCTTCTCAAATGTGTTTTTGATGCTGCTCCCCACACTTGACAGGCGTAAATGAGTATTGGTCTAAGTATGGATTGGTATAACAATATTCCGCATTCTTGTTTCAGTATAGCATTGCTGGTATGGTATAGCTCTGATTTAGTTTTTTGTTGATGTGTATGGCCCATGAGAGTTTTTTGTCGAGGTAAACGCCAAGGTATTTGATCGCACTATCTGCAGGGTTCCACTCTTATCATTTGGTTGTCTATTAAGATGTTCGGCGGATTATTAAGTCGACATAAAGTGAATATTTTTGCCTCTGTTTTGGTTACATTGAGCTTTATGCACCATTTATTGAACCGCTCGGTGATCACGTTAACGCTATATTGTAGTTGTTGAGTAGTTTGGAGGATATCGTTGTGGTGAGAGAGTAAGGCTGTATCATCAGCATACATTGCAACTGTTGCATTCGGGGAATCGGGTAGATCGTGGACAAATATGTTAAATAATGTAGTGCCCAGTATTGATCCCTGTGGAACTCCGGCTGTGGCAGTCTTAGTCCGATAAGGTAGAATTTATTCTGATCGCAAATGAGCGATTTGTGAGAAAAGACTTGATAATACATAATAAGTAATAAGGTACCTTGCATTTAAGCATTTTGTAAAGTAACCCATTATGCCAGACTCGGTCAAATGCCTAGGACTGCAGCCACAGTATGCTGTTTTTGCTCAAATCCGTTTGCTATTAGTTATGACAAACGAGATAGCTGATGTACCGTTGAGTGTTTCTTGCGAACGCCGTATTGGAAAGTTGGAAGTATTTTTTGTTTGGTTAAGAATTTGTTGAGGCGAGCGTGTATAATTTTCTCAAAAAGTTTTGAAAGTGTGGGCAGAAGGCTTATTGGCTGGGTTTTTGTGGTTTTTGCCAGGTTTTGGGAAAAGTAATGTGCGTGTTTCCAAGTATCTGGGAAATATCCTATCCTTAAGCAAGCGTTGAATCGAGTTGTAAGATAGGCAATCATTTTGTTGGGAAAGTGTTTGATAACGATATTCGGTATAAGATCATGTCCGCGAGATTTTTTGACTTGAAGTTTGTTGATGTGCAGTGTCAATTCTGCTGGAGTAATTGGATCAATCAATTCCGGATTAGGAACATTAGTGCTTAATTCTGTAGATATTACTCGTGCAAAATCTTCGTTTCTTTCTGGGATCCCAGTGGTATGTGCTTTCTAAATGATCAGCGAAGATAGTGCATTTTTCAGAGTCCGTTGCGTATACTTGATTGTTGATGTATTGAAATGGTCTTTAGCCCGTTACACAACTCTGCTTGCAGAATCAATAATTTAAAGCGAGTCAATAAAGCATAGAGCTGGGGTAAGCAGGCAACTGCAAGAAGTCACATTAGTAATTTTAATTTATGATTACATCGGTCATTAGTTGAAGCTACTTTAGAATAAAACGCAGTAAGGCAGAGCTCAAATTTGTAAATTGGAGTCACTGAAATATCAATTAACATAAACTAAGAGGTTGGTGCAAAGTAAAGCCAATCAAAATTCAACAAATCTATCACCAAAGGGTTTTATTACATGCGGGTTAAATAAATTTGCATATCAGTTTAGTTGAATAAGTACAGTTCTATGAACTTTTTAAATAAAGGTATAAAGGACAGAATGTTCCAAATACAGTGCAAAAGAGCACAATAACAGATCTAAAGGCAAATTATAACATGGATCAACGACATTCAAGATTTGGTGAAGTTCACACCAGGATTTGGAAGTGGAAGAAAAGTAGACGCTTAAGTGAACTGCAAGTAGGTAGAAAGGAAGAGCGCGAAATGAACCACTAGTCAGTGCAACAAATAATTGAAAGGACAGTTAAATTGTGCAATGTGAGTGACATTAAAAGACAATAATTACTAGATTGAAAGGACAATTTTAATAAATAGGATTTTATTGTGAAAGTAATTAGTTTTAAGCATTTTAATTGTAACAGTACTTAATTTGAATCAGTTCAATTTCCGTTTTTTGTATTTCTGATGTGTTTTTGTTTATAACGAACTGGGCATTAAACAATTGAAATAAATTATCTGCAAACCTGTTGAATTTGTGTCTCCATTTAAATTAAGATTTAACCTATTTATCATTAAAATAATAAAAAAATAATTACACCATCGTGTTAAGCAAAATTTTAAGAATAAGTGAACGTGTGGGCAACGTTTTCCACGATCAAAAATTATTTCATCACCAAAGCCAGTTTCCGAGCGTGAGTCGTGGCCATCTGAAATTTACGAGGTTAGACTACAACTAAACCAGGGGAGCTAGTCCAGAGCTGACGACTGCGAGACATCGTGGGGAGCTGCAGCACCAAGGCTAGCATCATCTACATCGCAGGCAGAGACTTCCAGAGAAGATCCAGCTTAGGGCTTCTTCCCGAAGATCGAATCGACCACCTAGAAATTTTAAGGTATCGTAAAAACGTCATTGATAGCTTGAGGAGCCGGAAATGTATGTACCAGCGAGACGTTACCATTTCGAGTAAACAGCCGGCATATCCTAGTCTCCAGACAAATTATTTACCCAATAAATAACCAAATTAGAATTGTGAGGTTAGTGGAGCGGATAACATCTGAATTTGTAACGTTTCGCCCAGCAGAAACGCGTTATTCGGAATTAAAATTAATTCCCGCGTTTTCCCCTAGCGATTTCTACGTTACGCGTTTGAATTTTTCGCCCGCGCTGCCAATACGTCATCAAGAGATCCCCGCTCCACGTATTGCGCTGCTCCCCCACTTAGAATGCCCGAAGTGGTTGCTTGATGCACGAAGCACGAAGAGGAGCCCATAAAAAGCTGCTTCGCGAGGCATTCAGGGGCAGACATTCATTCCAGTATCCATCCAGCCCCAAATCATCCCTTCCTGTTCCTGTCCGACCGTTTAAAGAGAATTTCCCGTCTATACTTCGGATCCCGATATCCTTTAGTATTTTCCCGTAGCTACAGTTGAACCGATGCCTCCGCTCCTGGAGACCGTGTTCCTAGCTAGCATTTAATTAAGCCCATTCCCCGAAGAATCAGTTTTCTGAGGCGATGCTCCACGAGTGGGGAAACCGTTTCACTGATTAAACTAATACCTGCTAAAAACCTGAACTCAGCGTAGACCTTTGGCCCCAAATTCCGTTGGCAAATAATTGCATCAAAATTTCCTGGATGACGTTGGCAAATAATTGTATCAAAATTTCCTGGAGGACATATTCGAAACGAGGGTTTAACAACCAGGCCGTTTCATATGTCGATTTCGTAATAATAATTAAATCAGCCGACCAACATAAAATTTGCCCGACCCGAACGTATCAAATTTCATATTATTGAGGGCCGGCACGTAGCCGACCTCCAAGGCCCCTTTGGGTTTGCATTTAATATCTGTTTGACTACAGGATTGTACTCACCGTTCCCGCTGTCACCAAGAGCCCCAGGTGGATAATCGTCGTCAACTTCCCATTCCGTCGCATCCCACACAAACACCAACACCACCGAATCACTGGGACTTACAGCACTATCGCGGTGTCGTAAGTCATAAAGCATAACATCATCGAATTAACTTCTGTTCGCAGTTGCACGTGTATTTTGACATTTCTGACCGAGTTTCGAACGCAGCGGTTGGCAGCAGTGGAACCAGATCCGCACTTCATCCAACAGCTCCAGTGGCGTCGCGTTCGAAATTTCCAGGGTACAAGCAACAGGGTCCCGAACACACCGCTGTACGACGGGTTGCGTACAAGCCAGGCTTTCCGAAGCAAGACAGTCCAAGAAGAATGAATTTATTGTAAAATACCTTTTATATTGTTCTAATGAATAATACCGATGTATGTGAATACATTATATTATAATTAAACTGTCTAAAATTATCCTGGTGTTTGTTTGCTAATTTCCAAGTGTATATCTGACTGAACCAAATTAACTCCGACTGAGAAAGCTACCCGAAGGTAATTTATTAAATTCTTTAGCCCTTATTAGCAGAGGGCTAGGATGTTACAAATTCACCCAAGCCGCGTCCTTTTACGTCATCAAACAAAGAACACTGGAAACAAAAGAGAGATTAGCCCGCGAAATTACCATAAATTGACCCGCGAAATTACCATAAATTGAATAAATACCTGATAATTTGTTCATAGATTTGCGTTTGAATTCACTGTCAGGGCCTAATAATCCTAATAAAGATTATAAAATTTTACATATAGCTAATAAAGGTAGGTTGTTGAATTTACTCGAAATTTTTGAAATTATGTCTAACAATAATGAATACAGACTCAATGAAGTCACAGATTTTGATACTAATTACATTTTCCTCAATATTAAATAGTTGTTTTGTCTTTGCCTTTTTGGTTTTAACTTTGTTCTTTTACTTTCTGACCCTCTCTGGTAATTTCAGTGTCATTGAATTTAGGGACTTTTGATCTGGTTCTAGTTACTTTTGTACTGACCGTAAATTTCCCATTCTAGTGCCTTCTCCGTCAGAGAATGGTTGCTATTTTACTTGCCGTTTTTTAATTTGTTAAATTTGATGAAATAACCAGTACAACGATCTTTATAACGTAGTTTACTGGTTATTGAATTAATTTTCTTCTCCAATGTGGTGTTCTTTGTGAAATTTTTTATTACTACCTCGCCTTCAGCGCTTAACCTCAACTTAACCTATAAATTTGAACACGTGGTTTCACCTGTTTTTAACCAGTAAGTTATTCTCTTTACATTGTACACTATTGTTAACCATATGCCTCTGTAGATGATCATTTTGGCCTGAAGATGAAGCCAGTTTGGCTTTGAAACATGTCGCCTTTTTAATAAATGTACGTGGAGAAGACTACTGCGTTTTATTGCTTCTAATGAATTCACTGTAATTACACAAAAACGAACCGCACATTAAATCTATTTGTTGATGGATTAAATTTGATAGCGCAGTAAGAGTTTGCGCGTTGCTACTTCTAAATTTCACAGCCCAGTGGCGTAACACGGAGATTTTTAATTATGAACATATGGGGGAACCTAACGTGCAGATTTTGAGTTTCATGCCTACCGAAAAAGAGCTAGCTATTACTTATATTACTTGCAGATGTGCGCAATACTACAAAGGGCAAGACACTGAATTCAATGAACTCATTGATACAGATATTCATTTACTTTTAATCAGTAAAAATTTGATTTTAAACAAATAAAAATATGTGTAGGGTATTTATTTAGTAAATTAAATCATAATCATTTAACATAAACCTTTATAGTATATGGTAGAGGTCGGTGGTTGTTACTTCAATATTCGTTTTGTGGCTTGCCACATTAAGGGATCTCGGGGTTGAAGTTCAGAGATGTACTGTTTGTACAAACATGCTATGACTGTCCTTTTGGGAAATATTTTTAAAAATTGCACCAATATTTGCAAATGGTCCAGTTCAATTGTTGAGCAGTATAGTTGAGCAGCAGCGAAGGAAAATCTTCTGATTTATTCGTGTACGCACCAGACGAAAAAAAATATTGTGAGGTATCCAAAAGCACTTCGATAAACAGAATTAAAACACAAACACTTTCTTTCTTTGAGTGGCATTGCAACGCATGCTGGGTACTCGTACTAAATATATTATCGCATTAAATTGAAGACCACGTGAACAAAGTCGCGGGCAACAGCTAGTTGAAAAATAAATTTTGTTTCAAGTGCCGTGTTTGTTTCTTTACATGTTGTGCTGTGAATACATTGATCATTCCTTGTATATAGAGCAGCAATTTGTATCCTCAAAATGAATGAGAAACGGACACTTGTTTATTAACAAATTTGTCCAAAAAAGAGCTCATCTACAACATCCCAAAATATTGCACTCGAATTACCAAATACTCTATACATAATTAAACAGATTTTAAGACGCACTAAATAAAGGTTTCATGCTTTATGTAGAGAAATTTGTTACATTGTTTTTATTGTAACGATTCTACAGCCGGGTCGTTGCCCCGGACATATGATTCAGCCCCGAGCGTTCCAGAACTTATTGGAGCAGCTGGGCCGCTGCGGATATATGTGAGTCACCGCGGTCGAATACTCGAGAAGCGACCTTGCAACCAGATGCAACGGGTGACTGACGCTTTCGGGAACACGCTCGAGGTCAACACATGCGAATGCCGGAATGTACGAGCGAAATCTGGATTGTTCTAGACGGGAATTATTCGGATATATAAATACGCGCCGCAGGAATAATAAATCAGTTCTCATCAGACTCGAAGCGCGCGTGATATAAACGAACCGTGTGTATATAACCCTAGTGAAATAAATAACAAATAAATATAACCATATAAATCCTTAATGTTTAAATCGTGAATAAATAGCCACATAAATTAGTTGATGTATAATCCAGCGCATATAAATAAATAGTGTATCGTTGTTAGAAATAGTTCGTAGTTTAAGTAATTTGTGTTCTGTCTTGATAATTCTTGTATTTGTAAATAGTCGTAATTAATTGTGTAAATAAATGTTTAATACAAGAAGCGTCGTATAATTTTTAAATAGCCCGAACGGTAAAAACGTAACAATATGTACTTATTTTTTTCAATTTCAGTACCAAAGAAGTAACGGGAAAACTGATGGTGAATGATGAACCACGGAATTATGATTCATTTAAAAAGCAGATGTGTTATATCATGCAAAATGATCACCTCCATCCTCTTCTCACTGTTTCTGAATCCATGATGATCGCAGCTGATCTTAAATTAGGCGCAGAAGTTAGTTGGAAAGACAAGAAAGTTAGAGTGAGTAGACCATCTAATAAAATAATAATGTATCTTTATTCTTAAAATGAGAACAAAGTAATTAGAAGCTTATGTTTCCGCAGATACAACAGGTATTAGAAGCTCTAGGATTATGGAGTAGTTACAAAGTAAGGACTCATGCGCTGTCTGGAGGCCAAAGAAAAAGACTGTCGATAGCTTTAGAATTACTAAAAAACCCGCAAGTTATGTTCTTTGACGAGCCTACAAGGTAAATAAGTACTTGGTAACGACAATTAATGTTTTCACTTTACATCAAAGGATATGAAATGCCTTTTAAATCAATTCTTTTTGTTTATCGTCATCATTGTTGAATGTCTTTTGCTCTTTTCTGTTAGTTCATGTTTATAATAACTGTAAATTGAGTGAATGCTTTAATATTTTTAACCAATTTCCATTTAATTTAAAACGTCTGTGTAATTGTTATATTGATTTCTCTCACACAATATGTTTGCAGTGGTTTGGATAGTTCTGCGTCCAAGCAATGTGTTATGCTCCTAAAGGACCTAGCACTACAAGGGAAAACAGTGATATGTACAATACACCAACCTAGTGCCCTTCTGTTTGAATTGTTTGATCACCTGTATGCAGTATCAGAAGGGCGATGTATGTACCAAGGATCGATAAAGGGAATGCTGCCATACTTAGAAGATCTAGGCCTCAGGTGTCCACCGTATCACAATCCAGCTGATTACTGTAATACAGCATTATCTTCTTCAGGGCCTGATATTTATGTATGCATATTTTGTAGTATTAGAAGTAGCTTCTGGTGAACATGGACCATTCATTGAAGATCTAGTCATAAAAGCAGAAAATGGCCAAAGTCAAGACTGGAGAAGACGTCAAAGAGATATTATACAGTCACAAACTATAGAACATAATGGTACTACAACTACTTTTTTGTCTTATCTCTAACACAATTAATAAATATGTTAACAGCCACTTTTTTATTACAGATAAAGTGATTAAAAACGGATTGGTACCTTCAGGAAAAGCGCCTGCAATGTTTTGTTCTAAAAAAAAGAATGCTGAAGTGCAATCAGACAATGAAATGAGAGTAAAGTGCTGCAAAGACTATCCTACTTCATTTTTTAACCAATTTCAAGTCTTACTCAAGCGTTCGTTCCTTATGCTGAGCAGGGACCGAACTCTCACTTACTCAAGAATCTTAACTCACTTTCTCGTAGCACTCTTCATAGGAACTTTGTATTTTGGAATTGGACGTGATGCTAAAGAAGTGTTTAATAATGCCAACTACATGTTTTATACCGTCATGTTCCTGATGCTCACTTCGTTCAACTGTGTAACACTAACATGTAAGTTACAATATCCAGGTGTGGGGACATGTATAAGTCATTTTTATTTGTAGTTCCTTTAGTAGTGCCAATAATTAAAAAGGAGTACTTCAATAGTTGGTATTCAATTAGTTCGTATTATTTATCAGTTATAATATCGGATCTTCCTGTACAGGTAAATAAATTTCTCGTTTGTTTTGTACAGCCATCACTAAGTCTATTTTTTTTTTAGATAATTTCAACATTAACTTATGCCATTATTACGTTTTACATGACTTCCCAACCAACGGAAAGTTTTCGAGTATTCTTCTTTCTTGTCATATGTGTTTTAATTTCATTTGTAGCTCAAAGTTTTGGGCTGCTTGTGGGAGCTAGTTTGGATATGAAGGTAAGCACATGATGGTTGATAATAATACGTAGAAAGACAAAAATTATAGAATTGCTCATTATTGTTGACATACTAAATTGATAAAATATTGAGCTTCTACATTATTAGTAAGTGGGTACTTTAATTCTTTGCACCTGGTCAGAGTTGCAAGTTACAAGTATAATGGGTTATTACCCCAGTGAAAAAAACAACTGCCAATCTCTAATTTTAGTTACTAAACCTACATGTATTATTAAATCATACTCCAGGAACATTAGGATTCACCTGTCGAAAAAATCCAAGTGAGCTGACATTTTGCATACACCTTAGTTTACAAATAATGTCTCGAAAGTCCCCATCCATATTGCGCTTGTGTTTTCAGTTATTTAAGGTTAGAGGTCACAGAAATAAGTTTTTCACAAATATTTTGCTTTCTATGGGACGTATGACTTTTTTAGTTATTACAAAAAATGAAGGCTAGGAAATTCTTTATAAAAAAAGTTATATAGGTTTTGTACAAACAACCAACAATTCAATAAATAACACACAGCTAAGTTTTCATGGCGCGGCTTTTTTATATGGTTCCCCATTAGGCTTAATTCATGCTTTTCTTTGTTTTAACTACGTTCTACAGACTAATAAGCATGTATATTTAGGCTGCGTCAAAACAACAACAATAAAATAAAAATAACTTTCCACAAGACGGAGATAAATCAGTAGCGAAACACAAAACATAAAAATTCGTAAATAAATTAAATGACAGAAGAACGTAACAGATCAAATAGTACTGGGTCAATAACAAAGGAATAGACAACAAAAAGAACATCAGGTAGAAACAGAAACAGAAACAAGTATATTTAAAAGGAGCAAAAAACACAAATATCACCACAAGCAAAGATAGCAGATACAGAAGATCAAGAGAAAGAGACGAAAACAATTAGAGAAAATTTAGAAACACTAAAGGGTTTGTCAAACCGAATAAAAGACATAAAGGATGATACCATCAGCACAAACAAGGCAATTGGCACTATAAACGAACAGTTAAAAACATATGGCGAAGAAATAAGAGTATTGAAAGAAGAATCATTAAAGAAGGAAGTTAAATGGGAGAGAGAAAAAACAACGTTACGTTATGAAATAGAACAGATGAAGAATCGCCTGGAAAAATAACTTGATTATCAGGGGAATAGAATTTAGTAAGGAGACAATTCAACATGAAATAAAGGAATTTATTATGAAGGAAGTAGGAGTATTAACAGACATCGAGGAAGCATACCAGGTGGGAAAGCCTGAAATGAAACTGACGGTGGTGAAAGTGGCAAATTTCGAACAAAAACTCGAGGTCCTAAAGAGAAAAAACAAACTAGGGCAACGAGAAGTGTACATTGAATGTGACCTGACACAAGACGAAAAAAGAATCCAAACGGCACTAAGAAAGATAGCAAGGGAAGAGAAGACAAAAGGAAAGAAAGCCAAAGTAGGGTATAAGAAAATTGAGATAGACGACGCTAAGTATGAATGATGTGAGGGAAAAGAAGGTAACCTGATAAAGATAAAAAACCAGGGCCCAAAAAACTATTAAAGGGCGAAGGTGATGGAAAAACGGTAACGAAAGCCGCTACGAAAAAGGTAAGAGAAGGAATAATCGGAAAATTAATCAGGAAGAAAACAAAAATAAAATAAATGAAGAGCACAATAAAAAGGGGCAGCGTAATATAACAGCAAAGATCCAGACTGAAACAGATGAGGAAGAAGGAAAAGGAAAGGAAAAATATAACAACATGGGAACATGGAACATAAAAAGCTTCACTGGTAAAGAAGTTGAACTGATAAAGGAATTATAGAACACCAAAATAGAATATCTAAGAATCACAGAAACAAAAAAAAAGGGGAATGGAATTATGAAACTCACAGATGGTTTTTGGATGATATGGTCTGGAGTGAGAAAAGAAGACCACGCAAGAGCCGGAGTAGCGTTGATAGTAAAAGAGGACAAAATGAAATACGTAAAGAACGAAAAATTTATAAATGAAAGAATACTTACAGTATAAAAGAAGGAAGGGAAAACGAAGAATACCTAGTTGTGATTGCTTATGGACCAAACGAAGACGATAAAAAGGAAGAAAAGGACAAGAACTGCAAAAGCAAATAGATGAGAGTAAATGTAATGTAATAGTGATGGGCGATTTAAATGGAAGAGTAGGAAACGAAAATAAAGGAGTCGAGGGATGCTTAGGAAAATATGGAGAAAACGTCAAGAACAAAAATGGAGAAAGATTACAAAATTTCTGTGTAGAAAACGAGTTAATAATTGCCAGTACACTTCCAACATAAAGACATACATAAATTCACAAGGGAGGTAAAGAGTAGGAATGAAAGATCAATTATATATTACTACTTTTTAGTAAGTAAAAATATGAGGAGAAAAATTAAAGACGTAAGAGTCAAAAGAGGGTTCGAGATTGGAAGCGACTACTTTCTAGTGGTGATGAAATGGGAAAGTAGAAACATCACAGCAGAAGAAGGTAGCAAAAGGAAGATCGTAAACAGAAAGACTAGAGACTATAAACTGAGAGAACTACAGTACATATTGAAGTACCAGGAAACACTGGAACAAAAAATGAAAAATATAAACACACAAGAGACATTAGAACAGATGTGGACAAACTTTAAAGCAAGCATACTAACAGCAGCAGAGGAAACATGCGGAACAACAAGAATAACAAACTCACAAAGCAAAAGAGAATATAAGACGCAATTAAAAGAAAAAAACAAAGCTGGAAAAAATACTTAAGCACTAAAATAATGATGGACTATGAAAAATACAAAAAAAAGAAGAGAAGTTAAAAGATTAGTCAAGGAAGAACAACAGAAGTCCTGGGCAGAGTTTGGCGAAAAAATGAAAAAGGCATATAGAGATAACCAAAGATTATTCTTTGGGGCTATTAGAAATGCAAAAAAGGATAAAACTAACATGCTCATGAATATAAAAGATGTAGATGAAGAACTACTCACAAACGAAGAAGAAATCAGGGAGAGGTGGAGACAATACTTCAAAGAGCTACTAGAAGGAACGGACATAACATTGGCGGAAGTCAACAGTAAAAGACAAAACTAGGATAATAAACCAACCCCAAGAGGATGACATAACAACAGAAGAAATACAAGAAGCTATAAAAAAACTGAACGTAGGTAAGGCACCAGGATACGACCAGATAACGCCAGATATGATAAAAGCAGGTAAAGACCAAATAATAGGAACACTAAAAATAATTATGAACAAAGTCATGAACACAGGAGAAGCTCCGGGCTGTACAGTACTAGTAAATAGTAATAACGAAACGAAATAAATATTATTAAGTACAATACAACCCAGAAATTATGCTCGCGCGCTGCTGATGAAACGTCACAAGTCTCATTCTATAAAATTCGGAATATATACCAGAGTTTGCGAGTCGACTCGTGACGGAAGGGTGGTAGAGGTGGTAATAGCGGGCGGCGCGGCCGCCACTAGTCGGATCTTACCGGCTTCCCGCTCATACGTGCCAGTAGCACTTTATTTGCATTTGCGAAGGTGCATGTAATCTGTGCTAGAAGATATTGTCTTACATTACATGCTTGATCGATTAGCACTTTTCCGAAATCTTGTCTCCATAATATGGAAAGTAGAGGTATGTTTTGTGAATTTTCGTCATTGTTTTCGAATATTTGGTACTCCAGCACCACAATGTTATCCAATATTTTAAGAAAATTGTTACGGTTTAAAACGGGTTTTACCACACCGCGCCGGCTCATCAAAAACTAAACGGCCGGCGCGGACGATATTTTACATAATCGGAACGAAGACTTACCTAGGGCCGCTACTCAACCCGCAACAAGATAATGCCGGCTAAACATCAGTGGAGCGAGGGAGGGTTCTTCACGAGATTACCTAAGGATAACGGCCAAAGGGGCGGTAAACATTGATAAAATTAAATAGGGCGCCACCCGGTTTCGCCTCTAACTTAGCACCTTGGCCAAAATCCAGAACTCAACGGAAATGGGAAATAGTAGCAGCCTCATGACCTTCAGCAGCGGTAAGTGTCGCCAACCTACCTGTGACGCTCAGACACTCAGGTTTCGCCGTACATATATCTTTACACAATAACCTGAAAAAGAGCATGCACAGACTTGTTGTAAATTATAAGACCTCAGTTCAAATACCAGTCTATTGGTTTCACACACGTAAAATTGACGATACACAGGACAACAAAAGATTAACACATAGATCTGGACTAAACTAAATATATATAGCCCAGCTGGGAGGCGCTTTATCTCTAATTCTAATTAAGTGGTCATATTAATTTCGTTATACAACCGGCCTTGGTAGGCGGTAATGAATGTCGTTATACAACAGGCCTTGGTAGGTAGTTATGAATTTTGATATACAAGAGGCCTTGGTAGGCAGTAATGAATTCCGTTATACAATAGGCCTTGGTAGGCAGTTACATGAATTTAATTATCCAACAAATGCGTTCGAATTAGGCCAAAACAGATAAGCGAAATTAGTTATGAATGACAGCGGCCCTGTTACACTGCGTTAGCGGAAAATGCGCTCAAATTAGGCTAACACAGATAAGCGAAAATAGTTTTGAATGACCTCGGCCAAGTTACGCAGCGTACACAGCAAATGCAGCTACAAGAGTTTAATTATTAATGCTAAATTACACATGCTATCTGATTAGGGCCCGCCGAGTGATGGCGTGACGGCAGTTAGCGGCTTGTCTACTGCAATGGACGCACAAACGGAGGCGTGGAAGTCGAGAGTGGCACCTGCAGATATTCCACCAATGTGGGGAAGACTGAATCACGTCCGCCCTGGGACAAAGAAACGGCGAGACCGAAGATTTGGACAGCTCTGCGATTTTTATCCCCAGTTTGGGAAAAAGGGCCTATCTCGGCCCTACGAAATGATGCAAAACTGGCGGTCATCCGAAGACACAAGCAACACCGCGCACTCCACTAGCAAAAGGCAAAAAAACACCTCTCGCTTTGACAGCCCGAATCGAAGTGCAAAACAATTAACAGGCAGCGGAACAATGCGGTAACAAACTGCACGAAGGCGGCCATTAAGCGCCAACGCTCGCAGACCAAGCGCCTGAGATCGCCGCCGGAAATCAACTCATTTCCCAGCGACGCGAAGCCAACTTCCGCGCCAAAACGCGCGATCACGTCAACAGATGTAACCAATCAGAACGCAGTAAGCGTCGCATGACGACCGCGAAGCAAGCCGCCGCGCGGGAGAGAGATCGACTGAGTTTTAAATGATTCGAGACAGATATCTCGCTTGCACAACGGGCTAAGTTTTGAAAATCAATGTAAGCAAACTGCAGCTGTCGAATAAACGGCTAGAGCCTAACGCGAAGCGAAGTTGCGTGCGTGTCAACTTTAGAATTTTAGATACAATTAGCTGAAGGGTTATACGATAAAATATGACTGAAACGGAACCTATATACAGGCAGACTCGCCAACTCGGTACCAAAACGGCTCCAAATGGACACGGAACTATTGTAATTAAAAATGGTCTGACAAAATATTTGATAAAATCAATAATATTACAATAAAAGAGGTCATTGATTTTATTGTAATAATTATGTTAATCTAAGATAGGTGATGTGTGATGTCAGTTCTAATGCGAAGTCAAGAATTGTCCTAAAGGGATTTTTTATAATAATTCTCGAAACTAAAACGCATGTGAATGCTGCCAACATTTCGCAAGACTGGGTTCGGATAATCGGGTATGCGAATTAGCCTAGTTTTATGGTGCCACTTTTCTAGCCCAAGTAACTTATCTACCTCATTTTTGATGTAGAACTAATATTTCCTGGCGTTATAGGGGGTTAAATGATGCAACGAAATCTGTCACACTTGAAAATGGCTTTAAGTAAGAATAAAGGTTTTGAAAAACATGCATCTTGAGAAGTTCATATAACTGCTCTAATAATGTGGCATCAAGAAGAGAAACGCCAAAAAGATAGTTTATCGGTGTCAACGACGACATTCTTGAATGTCGTAGATATTACAAAAAGTAAATTGGAGAAGTTATTCGATTTCTGGCTGTTAATGAACTAGCATTTCGCGGTACATATCACATTGAATAACATCACGAAAATGGTTTATTTCGCAGTCTTTTTGAATATACATTGCTCAAAGATAATAAACTTGGCGAATGTGTTAAATACATACCAGCTAATGCTACCACCCCTTTGTGCTATAGGGGTTGTTTCAAGCCTGTAGACCACTATTTGGACGGAGGAGTTGTAACGCATCTGCTGACCACTATTAGTAACGTAGGGGTTGTATAGCTGATTTTTTGGTTAAATAAAACACCCATGAAAGATAAATAAGCGTATAATAAAAGAAACCAAAAATTCGGATCAGTTACAATGGATTTTCACCCTATCTGATCAGTGATCATTTAACGGTAAGCTTCGTAAAAAGGTTTGATCAATTATGCTTAAATTAATGACATAAATTCACCCTGAAAGGACAGAATAATCAGAGCAACCCTGCAGTTAGTTGGTTAAGAAAATACCGTAAAATTTCTGATCTTTATCAAGAGCCGTCGTTCTTCCGGGGAGTGCTTTATTATTTATTTTAACGGAACACCCGAATTTATTAATGATTCCGGAAGGTGTTAGGATGTTACTTGGATGCCCCCGGTGTCTTTGGAATAGGCTGGCACAGCACTGTTTCACTTATATTTTTAAAAAATAGTAAATTTGGACTTTCGGACTTAGTAATTTTAGCGCGGAAGGCGGCGTTCGGTGCCGAGGTTTTTCTAATTCGTTTCGCGGGACACGGAATACTACTCCTTCGTCGCCGCTGCCCCTCGAGGAAACTTTTCCAGCCCTCTCGTATCGGACCGCAGCCGAGTCGTAATTCATCGTTTCGCCAAATTGCATTTTTGATGTGCCTGGAAGAACGCTGCTTTAACGTTTCTCACAACACAGAAATTGCAAGTTTGCTGTTTCAGCCCGATTCTTTGAAATCTTTGCCAGTAAGTTAAGATCGAGTTTCTTTGACTTCCCGGATGCAATTCAATATTCAAGATTGCAACATTGTCGTGCGTTTGTAATGATGTCAATTATGAATGTTGGCTTCTAGCTTATTCTTTCCTTCCTGACAATTTAGGTAAATTAAAATCTATAGGATTTATTATAAACGCAATTTATTGTGGGTTGTACAATATTTATCCCCGGAGATACAATATAATTTGATTGACATAATGGCAGAAATGGTCTCTCAAAGCATCGTTAACGATATCGGCAATGCTGATGTTCCATGGTTCAGTATTTTAGAGGATGGCACACAAGATAAAAATAATCAAGAAAACATTGCAATTGGACTTAGATACGTTATCGGTGGGAAAGTGAAAGAGTCTATTTTAACGATAAAAACTTGCACTGATTTGGACGCTGGAACATTTACAGATTTAACCTTAAAAGTGCTTAACGATGATGGCTTAGACACTTCTAAAATTTTAAGTCAGTGTTATGATGGAGCAGCTGTTATGAGCGGACAGAAAGGGGGAGTGCAAGCATTACTGCAAAACCGCCTGATCAGAATAATACCTTACGTGCATTGTTGCAATCATCGATTGCACCTGGTACTTGTGAAAGCTATAAAAGAAATATCAGCAATTATACAATATTTAGATCAATGATCTATACTATACGTGTTTCTTCAAAAAGGAAGTATTTTGAAGTTTTACGATGGACATCCACTGTGTCGCTTTTTGGAACAGCGTTGGAGTGGCCATTTGGACGGTACTCGCATAGTTTTCAATAATTATGGGAAAATAATTCAAGCACTAGAAAAAATATTAAGGAGCATAGATATAGATGGTGACTATGTTGTAGAAAGTACTGGTTTGCTCAAAATTGTTCAGTCTAAAGATTTTCGATTTTGCATGGTGTTTATGAAAAAAGTATTAGAAACTATTCAGCCTCCTGATAAATTACTTCAGGCGCACGAAGCCAGTTTGAAAGACACGGTGGTTGTCATAACTTCGGTAGTGGATTCCCTTACCTCTTACAGAAATGACCACGTTTACAAAGAAATTGATGCCAAAATCAAAACGGATGTCAATGTTGTTGAAGATGATATTCCCACCAAAAGACAAACACAACGCTTACGGAATATCTAGTATGTGATAAAACTGGTGAAAGATCAGAAGATGTGGACCAAAATGAACGAACATTTCAAAGCAATATTTTATGAAGCACTGGATGTCATCTTGAGCGAAATGAAAAGAAAATTCGTAGAAAACGATAAGCTCCTAATGCAGTTTCAAGTGCCGAGGAAGAACACATTGATTTAGAGAAAGTCAAATTTTTGCAAACTTTGGGTATAAAACTTCCATCCTCAGAAGAGATTACAGTGGTCAACAGATTTATACAAACCCAGAAGAGAGAAAACCCTGATTTAGCTGTCTTCGATATCATTTTTCAGCAACGAGTTGCATTTGCTGAAACGTATAATTTATTGGTGACCACCAGAACTTTTGGCTGTAGCACAGCAACTTGCGAGTCTACTTTCTCTGTGTTGACAAGGATTAATCGTCCACAGCGACTCTCTATGTGCCACCAACGAATGTCCAATTTGATACTTCTTGCATACAAACAAAATCGTATAAAAATTCGGAACCTTGACTTACCTTTGCGAAAATTTAATCAGCAGAAGAACAGACGATTACAACTTTTCTAATTTTTAGTATTTTTTGTATGTATTTTTTATATTATCATTAAGTATGTGAGTAAATAAATAGTTACCATTACAACATGTTTTCAGTTTTATGTATAAGTACGAACAAAGTAACGAAAGTATTGCAATAAAAAGCTCTTTGTGTAAGTAAATATAAAATGTGGAAAATTGCAGCCTGCCTTGAAATTTTTTGAGCCTGTCCTGATTGCACAGTCTGGCTACGGCCCTGAACCTATATAACCTTTTTTGTAGAGAATTTCCTAATCTTTATTTTTTGTAATAACTAAAAAAGTCATATGACCCATAGGAAGCGAGATATTTGCAAAAATTCTTATTTCTGTGACCTTTGACCTTGAATAACTGAAAACGCAAACGCGATATCGATGGGGACTTTTGAGACATTATTTGTAACTAGCGTTCTGCACCCAAATTGGGCGCGAAATAATTCATTTAATGCAATTTGTACAAGAATGATCCATTTTGTGGGTCGAGTAAATTTTGAGGTTAGCTATTCCACATAAAAAAATCCAAATTAAAAAAAAAATTACTTATAAAAATTTTAAAACCCTACTACTGGCTTACTTCCGTCGCCCGTAGTCGATTGACACCAAAATCAGCCAATTCGGCCCACGAGTTCGCTCTCAAAGTGGCGTCAAGCAAGCAAGCAATGAAAATTACTATGTCGGATATCATTTTTAAGAAAATTTTATGCTTTACCGATTTCAAGCTACTTCTGGTTCAATACGTCAAATTGATTTTATAACTAGTTACATTGGTTAAGAGCCTATAACAACACTGATGAAGATAAGTCACTTTAACAAAGGAAACTGCAACGCTGTTGCTAGGTAACGCGACAAGTTCATTGAAAGTGACGTTTAGCTAGCCGGGAAAATCTTTCCCGGCGAGCTGGGAAAGTAAAGTAAACAATGACTCACTTTCCTACTGTTTTTAAGGTTAGAAACGTACCTATTAATAACCGATTGTGAGTAAACCTTTTTATTTGAGCTGTTGAATTTATTTTATTATTAGTTTCCTATATGAATAATACCAGATATCTTAAAATGAATTACATCTAGTATGCTTTGAATTTCCCATAATGCAATCTAAAATTTTACTTGAAATTGGCAAGACTGTAAGTCTATGTCAAATTCGAGGTTAGCAGGTTAGATTTTGCGTCAGTCTGTGTCAAAACTGACGCAAAATCTAACCTGCTAACTTTGTCTGTGTCAAAACTGATGCAAAATCGAACCTGCTAACCTTGAATTTGACATAGACTTACAGTCTTGCTAATTTCAAGTAAAAATTTTAGATTGCATTATGGGAAATTCAAAGCATACTAGATGTAATTCATTGTAAGACACCCGGTAGTTTGTGTTTCTTTAGTATTTAGTTTATACTGGGTGTCTTAAAATGAATTACATCTAGTACGCTTTGAATTTCCCATAACGCAATCTAAAATTTTACTTGAAATTAGCAAGACTGTAAGTCTATGTCAAATTCAAGGTTAGTAGGTTAGGTTTTGCGTCACTTTTGACACAGACTGACGCAAAACCTAACCTGCTAACCTCGAATTTGACATAGACTTACAGTCTTGCCAATTTCAAGTAAAATTTTAGATTGCATTATGGGAAATTCAAAGCATACTAGTTGTAATTCATTTTAAGACACCCGCTAGTATTTATAAAATTTACTACAATGAAATGAAAAAAACTTCATACAAAATTAAAGTAAAAATCCCCCCCCCCCCCCCACCCTTTTGTATTCTTTTCGATTGACGTCCGTACCTTTTTTGTATGATTAAATGGCAAATAGATATACGCTAATTCCCTATGTTCGATCCTTAAAGTCTTCACCCAGTATGTCAGTGTGTCATCAGTATAATCTCGTTGTAACAATGTAAACAAACAAAAAATCTAAAAAAGGAGAAATTAAAACATATTTGCATTTAAGGCATGTTTTTTAAATTGTAAATGGCAACATCATGTTTTAATAACGTCTTTCAATAACTATTTTCATGATTAATTTTAGTATAAATTATTGCTATAGCTCTCTAACCAATATTGAAACTTTTGTGTAGAACGTTGTAGGCTAAAAAGTAACACAAAATGATTACAAGTTGTTAATGATTGTTTGATTTAAAAATTACTTTCAAAGAGTTGTTCAACAATTTGCGAGGCATTTTATAATGACCTTGAACATATTACTTCTTAGCGGGAACATACAGTCGAGTTTCGTCTCTGACGTGGTTGACACGTTGAGTTACCGTGCTCTTCTATCCCTTCCCTTGCAAAGAGTTTCGCTTCTGGCGTGGTTAACACGTTGAGTTACCGTGCTCCTTTTCTTTTTCCTCCTGATGAAGCCCGTTACGAAAGTGGGCGAAATGTTGAGTCCTTCGATCTCAATCATGACACGGTCCAATCCCGGAAGTCGTTTGTTACTTAACATTTATACTGCTTTAATTTTCCAATTTTTAGCAGTATGCAACGTAAAAATCCCAGGAAAATCACCCATTTCCTCACTTATTCTCTCTTCTCTTTCAGTTTTAATTGTTATTGTCTTTTGGTTAAATACTAGAAACATCTTCTGTCAAGTATTCTGGCGTTGGATGGACTAGGTGTATTCTGGCGAAGAGTTGCCAGGTTTTCCTGTCTTTCGCCAGTTCTACAGCTTCTGTCCATTGTTTATCTCTTTCTTGTAAAACGTTGCCTATTGTATTGTTCCATTTGGTTCTAGGTTTGCCTCTGGGTCTTATTGTATGCATTTTACAGTTTCTCCATTCTGGTTAGATGACCGAACCGTCGTGAGTTTATTTACCTCTATGGTGTGTCATATTGGCTATATTCCTAGATTCTGTCTTATTTTATCGTTTCTGAGTGTGTCTGTTCTTGTTACTCCTCATATTTTTCTCACGAATTTCATCTCAACTGCTTGTAGGAGGCTATTATATTGACTTTCACTTAATATCCATCATTCGCTAGCGTATGTGAGAACGGGGATGTACACTGCTTTGTAAACTCTGCTTTTAACATTCTTTGAGATTTCTGTTTTGTTGATTAAGCCTTTATAGAGTGCCCCGTATAGAATGTTTTCCGTTTTTATTCGGCTGTTTAGTTCTTCTTCCAACATCTCATCCTCACTAATTGTTGATTCCAGGTACTTAAAGCTTTCTACTTGTTCTAGTTTGTTGTTCTTTAATTCTACTGTGATGTCTTTGTGTTGTCTTGCAATTAGCATAATTTTTTATTTTTCTGGGTTTATCTCCATACTTATCTTTCTCAGTGCTTCATCCCATATTTTTAGATTGTGTTGTAACGATTCCTTGTTATTAGCCATTATTAGCATGTCGTCAGCATATGCCATTTCTGATATGTAGACTGGTTTAATTTTGTATTATCTGTTCTTATATAGTTCATGTTTGTTTTATATAATGCTTATCAGTTTAGCATTCACCTTCCTGTTTCTAAGGACCTTCCATATTCCTCATCTTTGTATACGGTCAAATACTTTAATTAATTCTTTACTTCTTGATACAAATATCTAATTTCTTCATTTTTGTAATGTTCTTCCGTCAGCTTGGTTTCACTTTGCTATTAGTTTCTCTTTGCTTCTCTATACAATATTTTTGTCTTCTTTGTTTATATATATACTCTTCGGTGTCTTCCGGTTTGTATCATTTCCTTTCTTGTTGCTACTTTCTTCTCTCACTCCTTTTTGCAGTCCGAGTTAAACCATTTGTTCATTCTTTTCTATTCCTTCTTTTTTCTTATTACTTGTTCTTTGCATGCATAGGTTCATTTCACTGCACTTTGCATAACCTTTATGAGCGAGTGCATGAATTTCGGCTCGGATATTTTGCTTTAGCTGCTGAATAGTTCAGGATTTAAGTAGCCCCGAAAAAAAATCTGAAGCTGTTAAATTGAGCGAACATAGAGGACAGTTGAAAGCGAATTTTGTGTAATTACTCGCTCTCCAAACATTTCTTTCAAAAGCTGCAGAGTCGCTCAAGTCGTATGAAGAGTCATTCCATCCTATTGCCACCATATCCCTGGAATTACTGCATTGCTGTTCTCATCCTCGAATAATCTCCAATCACTTACTGATACTACGCCACACCAAACTGTTACTTTGCAGGGGTGCAACTGATGTTGGTGGATGGCCTTTGGATTCTCAGCTTCCAAAACCAGTAGTTCTGTTTATTAACAAAGCCATTCAAATGAAAATGGGCTTGATCCTCCATTAGCAACTTGTCATTAAAATTTTTGTCTTCCCTCACCATGTCTTGAATATGGATCGCATAATTTAATCTTGGTTGCTAATCAATTGCTTTTATCGCATGCACCAATTACACCTTGTAGAAGTCCATATGTAAGGCCTTCTGTACATGCTGTAGTGACGGCCTTGAGTGCTCAAGTTCTTGAGAACGTCTTCAAGTGGACATCTCTGCATTTTGTTGAATGCTCTACAATACACTTTTCTGGGATGCTTGCAGCGAAACGTGGTCTCCCGGCTCATATCAAGTTGCTCACTGATCCATCTTGCTGGAAGCATTATTGAATTAGTCGGAGTATTCCAGAGTGAGAGCCGACAGTAAGTACAACAGAGTACTGATTTTAATAATAAAATTTAATGACTTTGATCTGTTACTTCTTACTGAATTTTTCCATGACTAGTTTCCAACGATCAAACTTCAAACAATTGACAAACAAAATACTCAATATTCAAGTTTCTAATGGTAGCACGACTTATGGGCCACGCAGTATAGCTTAATTTCTTTATGCTTACTATGTTGATCTATTGTAGATCCAAAAACTTCTCTTTCGATTTTTGTGTTGACGTCTCCTACTATCATTTTTGTTTGACCAGGGTTTATTTGTCAGCAAAAATTTTACAGGCTTTCTTAAAATTCATCTGTGACTATTTTTTCTCCTCTATTGACCTATGATCATTTAAAATATTAATAATCATGTTGTAACATTTACTAATTTATGCAAATTGATTTTATACTCAAGATCAACTTCGGATTATTTTACGTTATTGTTTAATACCTGTGGATAGCTCTGGCAGAGGGTTTGTTAACAGCTGAAGTAAGAGATAAGCTTGAGTCAAGAACAGTTATTTATTTCCTTTAACTAACAAAAACAAATAAAAATATTTCTTAAAATTATTTAAACAAGGAAGAAAATAAAAAAATGATGATAACCTAAATTCTAAATTGTTCTGGTATCTGGGGCGGTCCAGTAGAATGGCACTGGCTGATAGAGGATACGGACGATCCGTCCCGGGTCCTATGATTCAGGTCCCCAAGTTGTTGCAGATTTTGGACTTGATTAGGCAAGGCCGAAATGATTCTAGAATAATTAACAGCGGCTCCAGACTGAACAAACGCGAACGCTCCGCCGCGTTAGCGAAATTAATTTAATTTCAAACCCCGAGAATGACCTTCCTAGACTAGCGCTTGAATAAATGAACGCCGGCAAAACTAGAATGTTCCCGATGCCCGCTCGGCCTGCTTGTAAATGAAATTCATATACGCGCGGTATCGCGAATTAAACTGCATTTAGGGTGTTTTGAGCCTTGGGCTAGCGGATCTTTTGCGGCGGGCTGTCGGAAGAAATTATTTATTAACAGGGTAGTTTCGCAGACTATTAGACGGGTATCCAGGTCAGGTTTTTAAGTGGCAAGATTTTCCATCGCGCTGGGGGTTACTAGGACAGGGTAGTTAGTTATCAGCTGCAAGATCTTCCATTGAGCTGGAGGATTAATAGGACAGGGCAGTTAATTATCAGCGGCAATATCTTCCATTGCGCTGGAGGATTAATAGAACAGGATTGCTTCTACAGTTTTACTAACATAGGCAAGGGAGGTTTCTGGTCAGGTAGTTCGGGACAGGATTCTGGTCTTACTGGACAGGTATCTGGACTGGTGATGACTGGTGGAGCCTCTTGGGCCAAGGGCCCAAGTTAACCCCCCCAGGTTCTGGTTTGGATTCGGAAAGGAACGAGTTGGATGTGTCTGAAAGGAATGGATTAAATCTGTCTTTGGCTCAGCGGGTATCGCTCTTGTATGTGATTCAGGATGGTCGACCTGGTAAACTTAGAGTGGGGCTCAAACATGTTAGTTAGGTGGGCGCCGGAGAGTAGGGATGCCTGATTTTAGCGGCGCGGCGAAGCTTGCGCAATCCGCCGGCTTCACACCTGCGCGATACTGGATTATCAGCAGGATCTCTCTTCAAGTTTTTCTTACCCTCCCAGTGGCTCTAAATGTTCGGGCGTCACAAATTCTTGTGGCCGCGATAGCGTCTGCAAATTGATAACGTAATTTAAACGTTCATAACAATTTGGAGACATGCGAAACATCACAGTGTCAACTTCTACTACTATGTGGCTTTGCTTCATCATGGTCGTTTCCATTTTTTCTTCATGTGGGCGTTTTGTTAATGGGTTTTTGTCAATTTCTTCTTTAGAGTATCCTTGTAATCCCACTCATGGACCATACCGTTAATGACCAACTTCTGGTAGTCCACTTACTTTGATTATCAATCCTCTATTTCTTTCCTTCTGTGGCTTTGTTCTTAATCTTTGTTTGAATTTCTCTTTTCTTTATTGTTGAATCATTTTTTATTATGAATTTCAAGTCCTTTAGTTTAGATTTCCTATCCATTAATCCTCTCTTATTTTCCCAAGAATTGAGTTTTACTATTACATTATCTGCTTCTTTTCTTCCTATCTTAAAAACTTCTTATTTCTACTTTCTTCTCTATAAAATTCATAACGTCTTCGCATAAGTTTTGCCTATATTACTTTAGTTTTCCATTTTTTGCTAGTATATAACATAGAAAACTCAGGAAAATCACTTGTTTCCTCTCATAATTTTCTGTTCACTCATTTTTACAAGTAAACCCCTATTGTTTCTGTTGAAAAAAGTCCCATTTGTTAGTTACTTCGACACGAAGTGTACGAAGTATTGAAATTCCCTCATATCGAAAACCACTCTGAGTCAAATATCTCTAAAATTCGAGCCAACCAACTAATGAACCGACTATATCAAATCTCCGTCTCGGCGGTGCGGATCTTTTGGTGAAGATCCCAGCCCACTAGATCAATCCCCCGTATTGGGGGGTGCCTAAACGTGCTGTGCGGGGGATGTATGTTCGTATGTGTACACGATTCCGGTCGCCAGGAACCTTCCTGAGGTCTTGGATCGTTTTCATACGAAAGGTCCTTCGAAAATGAAGGCAACATCAACTTTTGAGCTATGGTCGTCGGCAAAAAAAAATTATTTTTTTTTGTTTTTTTTTTTTTATAAATAACTGGTTCATAGCATTTCATTGTATTAGCGAAACGGAGTGATGCTGAGTATCGAAGTAATCTTGGAAAGCACGGAAGGGCGCTTTTCTTGGGTGGGGGGTACCGTATATTTTTTATTTGTTTTAACCGCTGAAATTGACCATAATACCATTACATACAGCTGCTTTATATTATTAATAATGTGTTAAATTCATTCCAATTTTAAACAAAGTAAAAGGTTACTTAAGTCAAAATTAGTTTGATTAGTAAACAAAATGAAATGCCAAAATTAGAAATAAAGCAAAGTTAGTAGTTAAAACTTTTGAGAACTTCACTGCTTTAAGTTTCTTATCATAAAATTACTATATTATATAATCTCAGTATTTTTCATCATATTCAAGTTTTTACTCCTACTGTATAATGGCCATGAATTATGATTTATAATTCACGGTTTGCAGCCAATCATAAAATTCTATTTTCATAATTCAATAGTTTGCATGCTGAAACTAATCAGAAAATTCTGTTTTCATTATTCAATAGGTTGTAGTCAATCACAATAGCTATTTACAACAAGTGCTAAAAGTTGACGTTTATGCATGAGACATGAAAATTATGAAACGAAGCCGAAGGCTGAGTTTCATAACATGTCTCGTGCATAAACTACTTTTAGCACGCGTTGCATACAATATTTTATCTACGACCTTAATTTTACTGTTATTAATCCATAAATATCGATTTAACAAAGGTTTGCATCTACGACAGTTATAATTTATGTCATAATAAACAGTAGGCCATGCCGCGCGGCGAATGTTTGCGAATGACAGTAGTCAAGGTCAGTTACGAAATGTAATTATTAATACTCCACATCTGACTGTATTCATTACATAACGCTTTAATTATTTCAAAAACACTTTACCTGTAACGCAAGAAGCAACTAGAATAACTTTACAACTTCACTTCCAGTTTATAACCTCACTTCACTTTTAGCACATGGGCTAAAAGTAAACAGCTGATTTATTTAACCATGGTAAACTATAAAACGTCGCTTATAGTGAAACAAGCTAGCGCTAAAAGGCCTACTTTTAGTGGTGGTCGTAGATAAAATTGATTCTTATTATTAAATGACTTTTGAAGTTAACAGCTGTCACAAATGTCATGATTCGGAAATATGAACACAAAACTTCTATTGCATAGGAGTAGATAAAATATCGTATTATATTCGCGATTATAGCCATTATTCACTCAGATGACTTGCGCCACGGCCTTCGTCTTGTGGTGCAAATGTCATCTTCATGAATAATGGCTGTCATAATTGCTCAGATAATAATATACTATTATTAGAAGTAATAAAAATAATCCATTTTTATTGAAATTTAGAACCTATCATAATTATGTATAAAAACACACATTTTTAACTGATTACTTTTATTTTTCAGACGGGTATAATATTTGGCCCAATTTGTTTCCTGCCTTTCACCATATTTTCTGGATTTTTCGTCCAACTGAATGCTGCTCATCCATATTTACGATGGGTCTTCCACATATCATACTTAAAATATGGTTTTGAAGGTTTGATGTTGTCCGTATTCGGCTATAATAGAGGAAAGTTACCCTGCGCAGCTGACTACTGTCATTTTGTATACCCAGAGAAATTTCTTGACCAGATGGATATGGAAGATGCTGTCTATTCGCACTGTATATATTTTCTGCTAGGGGTAATCCTTTTCATCAGGGTATTAACTTATTTTATCCTATTGTACAGAGTGCGGAGATGCTGACAATAATTTATAGTTAAATTTGTTGTACTAGAGACGTAGTAAAGACACTCAAAGATTACTTAAGCACACTTAGTTCAAACCATGATAGATTTTGTGATGACTCGTTCGTAGTGGCCATTATATCACATTTGTGTTCAAGGCTTAGTGTGATAGTATTGTGAAGGTATATCTATTTTATTTAATATTGAATAATATTTATACCTCTTTCTTTTTATTAATTAGTTCAATTTTAAAACGTTGTTTGCAATTGTTCTAAACAGTCACATTCGCTATAAGTATTTTTATAATTTATAGTTACTATTGTACAGAGTGTGAAACAAGCGATTTTAAAAATAGCGATTAAATGATTGAGTGCATTAATGAATATTAAAATAAATATTAGTTGCATGTTTATGTAAACTATTTTTTGAAGTCGTCTGTTTCAGAATAAAATATAATGCTTTTTATTGTATACTACATTTACGTTATGGTTTTAAGTAGTTCAATTTCCTTTTATTGATAATTTCAGATATTTATGTTAATGCTAACTTTCTGTTCTAGAAAGTATGAAATATCATTATTTTTCAAATAATATAAAAATGTGATAAGATCTGTTGGAACAGGTCTTAATTTCTTTGTGACAAAATATTTTTTAAGCTGCTATACATTCCAAATCACTGATATTTAGAATACATTTGTAATTTTTTTATTGTTAAAGTATAGTGTATAAAAACTATTCTCGTACTTTTATACCATAAAGAGATTTGTATATAATATATACAGTGTTTCAGTAAACAGTTGTTTGTGTGTTTCTTTATTAACAGCCTGATTGTTATTAATATTTTATTAGTGATACTGCAAAGCTCTAACAACAAATCACTAGAATGGGATATTAATTGCAGTAAAATCAAAACAAAAAATGACTAATTGTTTTGAGCGATTAACTAATTATTATTTCATTTGAGTTTGTTTTAAAATTTCAACTTTAAAAAGGACTAAATTTAGAGCAGTCAATATTTTTTTGTAAACTAAGAATTGCATTCGTATAAAAATCTGTGAAGCTCGATCGGAAAAAAAGTTGTTTAAATGAGGAAAGATGAATAGTTTTCAAAACGTACCCCAAGCGTTGTTTAGCGGTTCTCTTAAAATAATGCATTATTAGCTAAATATTCTCAAAAAACGAATTTTCAGAAATGCAAAGCTAAACTGAAAGCTCTTTTTTGGCAGTTTTCAGTTGCAATTTTCAGAAGTTTGAGTTAAAGCATATATGTAGAAAACCAATTTAAAAAATTTGTGTAACTTTTTTGCTGTCCACTGCACATTATGGAAGAGCCACGGAATGCTTTTAGGGCAATGATTTTCTACGACTATAAAATAAGTTTGACACATGACAGAGTCACCAAATTTAATGGCAGCTTTTGGCCATCATATTCCTTACAGTTGGTTATCGATTCCACGAATTTAAACATTGACGGCGTACGTTAGCAGAGGACTCAAGCCCTAGATGACTTCCAGTAAATGTGCTGTAAAAGTTTGTGCTACTGAAAAGCTGCTTAAGGAAAATTGATATATAACTCGTAGAGAAATTCAACAAGAACTAGGTATTGGTTTATTCACAGTAGATAATATTTTACACCAGGGCTGTCCAACATGTGGCCCGCGGGCCGCGTGCGGCCCTCCAGAATATTTTTGCGGCCCGCGAATCGATAGATACTATACTTTCAGGAAACATGAATCTAGAATATACATTATAAATAGTTGAAAGCAATTTCAAATAGGTACAAAGATACAAAAATATATAACATGATTGATTGAAGCTGTGCATTTCCGTTGAAATAAAAGCTGTTCGTTAGAACTCATGGATCCATTTGACATGGTGGATCAACGTGGTGGATCAATCCACGTTGTATTGTTTCTTCTTATTCTTTACTTTATACTTTATAGGTCCTGGAAAGTTTTTGCCTTCTCCACTAGTTTCCTCCATTCTATTCTGTTATTTATTATATTCTTCCAATTTTTTATTTTCATTGTTTTAATATCATCTTCTACTTGGTTTTTCCATCTTAACTTTGGCCGTCCTTTTGGTCTTGTTATTAGTGGTATCCAATCTGTAATTACTCGTTGTGGTCAATTTATTTCTTTCTTGTAAATATGTCCACACCATCTAATTCTTTGAGCCTTACATACTCTCACAATGTCTTCTTTTTTTAACATTCCGTCGATCTCTTAATTCATTAATGGTCTCATTTCATCTTCTTGTTCTTTTTTGGGTCCCATAATTGTTCTAATGATTCGTCTTTCGAAAATTCTCAATAGTTCTTCTTCTTTCTTTGTTAGGCTCATGGTTTCCACTACATACGTTGCAACTGGGCGTATCATTGTTTTGTATATTTGTACTCTTGTGTTTCTACTAAGCTTCTTGTCGTTTAGAATTTTTTTGTTTGCGTACAGCGCCCTATTCCCTTGTTGTATTCTGTGTTCTACATATGATCTTTCATGTCTCCTATGTATCATCGCACGATCGCATCTAAGTATTTGAAAGTTTCTACTTCTTCGAATTTATAGTTATTAATTTTTATTTCCTTAATTTCTTTCTGTTTTCTGCCGCAGTGCATATACTTTGTTTTTGTCTCATTTATTTCCAATCCTCTATCTTTTGATCTTTGTTCTATTATGCTGAATGTCCTTACTAGTTCTTCTTTTGTTCTTGCCACTATGGCAATATCATCCGCGTAAGTTATTAGTTGGATAGATTTAGTGTTGATTGTTCCACAGTGTTTTGCTTCCCTAATGATAATATTAAGGGATATGTTGAACAGCAAAGCTGATAAGGCATCTCCCTGTCTCACACCCTTGCCTACTTCGAACTCCTCTGTTGGGCCTTGGCTGAGAAGTATCAACGCCGTTGATTCTTTCATTGACATCTTGATTAGTTGTATCAGTTTACCAGGAATTTTAAAATCTTTTAGGTCCTCTACCATTTTCGCTGTCAAAAGCTTGTTTGTAGTCAAGGAAGAGAATATGTATGTCAATGTTGTATTCATAACTTCTTTCCGTGATCTGTCTAATTGTGTGTATGGCATCGATCGTTGATTTGTCTTTTCTATATCCCAATTGGTAGTCTCCTAGGCTTTTTTCTGCATGCTTTGCGATTCTGGTCTTTATTATCATCGTTAGGACTTTGTATGCTGCATTGAGTAGGATGATTGCTCTGTAATTCTTGCATTTGGACTCCTTTTTTTGATATAGGTACTATCAAGCCCCTTCTCCACTCTGAAGGCATTTACTCGCTAATCCATATTTTTACAATTAACTTATGCATTTTTTTAAGTAATTCTTTCCCTCCATATTTTATCATTTCGGCCGTTATGCTGTCACACCCTGCTGCTTTTTTGTTTTTCATCTTTGATATATGTTCTTCCACTTCTTCAATGTCCGGTATTTTTTCTAGCCCTTCAGGTTATTCATTTATTTCTCTTGTCTCATCTAAAGGGATGCTATTCTCTTCTTTGTAGAGGTTGCTGAAATATTTCTTCCATTCTTTCTCTTCTATTTCGTCTGTTGTCTTGGATTTTCTTCTGTTTCTTTCTTTCATATATTGGTATAATAATCTAGAATTGTTCTTTTTGTTTTCCTTTTCTATTTCTTCTAGAGCTTTCTCTATCCATTTCTTTTTCTTTTCTTGGCATATTTTCTTTGCTTGCTTTCTTCTTTCTTGATATTGTAACTTATCCTCTTCGCTGTTTGTTCTAATCCACTCGTTTCTATCTTTATTTTCCTCTTTTATGATATTTTCACATTCCTTGTCAAACCAGTGGTTCTTTCTTCTTTTCGTGTTAACCCCAATAGTGTTCTCTACGGCATCTAACACTGCTGTTTTGATCTGCATCCAGTTTTCCTCTATACTGTCTGTTTCTTTTCCTGCTGTTAAACTATACTGCACCTCCTCTTTGTACTTTTGTAGCGTTTTTCTCGTTTTCTAGCTCATCTATATTCCATTTTTTCCTCTTATTCTCCTTTCTTTCATCAATTTTTTATCTTTATGTCTGTTATCACTAGGAAGTGATCAGAGTCTACATTTGCGCCTCTGTAAGATCTGACATCGTTAATAGATTTTCAGTGCTCTTTTTTCACTAAGACGTGATCAATCTGGCTTCCGTCTTTTCCATTTGGATGCATCCAAGTGATTTTGTGGGCTCGTTTGTGTTTAAATTTCGTGCTAATTATGCGCAAGTTGTTAGCAGCAGCAAGATTGCCCAGCATTTGTCCATTGTTATTCGTTCGCATGTGTGGGGTAGGCTTCCATGCTATTTCTTCTATCCACTCCTCTTTTCCAATTTGCGCGTTAAGGTCTCCCATCAGTAAAACTAAGTCTTGTTTTGGCGTTTTTTCATAGGTTTCTTCCAACTCTTCATAGAATGTTTGTTTTACATGCTCATCTGCAACTTCTGTTGGCGCATACACATTTATAATCGTTATATTATACGGTTTATTCTTAATTCGCATATATGATATTCTCTCGCTAATTGGTTTAAATAGCATTACTTGATTTTTCATCCTTCCCCTTGCTATGAAAGCGGTCCCTCCATAACCTTGTTTATCTTCATTTGGATACCAGATGGCGTATTCTCCTTTATCTATTTTCCCCGTACCACCCCATCTTATTTCCTGAAGGCTAGCTATTTCAATATTGTATTTTTTCAATTCATTTGCTACCTCTTGTAGTTTGCCTGGTTTCAGTAAAGTTTTAACATTCCATGTTCCTATTCTGAGACTTTATTTTCTGCATCTTTTCCTTTTCTTTTTACTTTTTGCAGTTCTTGTGTTTACCATTGTGCAACTATCCATCTTATTTGTGATTGTCATCAATATTTCAGTCCGTCGTTAAATTTCTAGTAGTTTTTTTAATTTTGCTGATTTCGATTTGTCCTTGTGATATTCCTGAATGTTTTGCGTAATCCTTCTTCCACTACTTCTGTCTTGTCTTTATCAAAGGGTACTAATATTGTTTGAGCCCAGTTCTTCTTTTTTGGTATTGCCCCTTTGGAGGGACTTGATACGACAAGGGCGGGAGGGGGTCTTGTGAGGAAAAGGTGATTCATTACTTTAATTTTATAAAAGCTTTTTTTATTTCTTCATAGTTTATTTTATCAATACTAGAAACTAAATACTAAAGAAATCCATTAAACTATTTATTATTCCCAAATAACAATAATAATAATAATAAATAATAATAAACAACATTTTCTGTTCATCGTTAATTTATGCGTTTTATTAATGTATAGAATAGTTATTTGTTTCATTAGTACAAAAAATGCATGATTTCGGGACAAGTAAGACAGATCGCCGGACTCCGCACGCGTCCCGAAAACGCATTTTTTATGCAAATGAAACATACTATTTTTTCTACTTATAAATTCGGTAATACATACATACATACATAATCTGTAACCCCTTATACCGTTTACAGTGTCGGGGTGCCGGGCGCACCGAGCTGCTGAGAGTGTGTGCATTATGTAAATTCGGCGGAGGTACTTGGGGTAGTGGAGCCTTTCAGGCTAGAACACTACGCCCGCTCTCCAGATGGTCACCCATCCAAGTTCTGACCGAGCAGACTGGAGCTTAACTATTGCAAGTGCCGTGAGAGATGCATCACCACTCAGCCGTACTGCCGGCAAATTCGGTAATATGACTTATTATTTAGGAACATTGTAGGTTATATTGTAGAACTGTCATGATGCAAATAAACAATCACTATGCGGGGAAATTAAACAACAACGATGGCGATTGCCGAATATTGACGAAGCGTTTGTATTTTATTTAAAATTTACCATGTAAAACCCTATCTTGTGTCCATTTTTGTAATAGTGCAAATATAAATCGAAAAGTGTACAGTTGCCAAGGTAATTGGTGAACATCCCGAAATGACTTACTTTTTATACAAAATTATTTGACAATATGGCGTCCTATTCGTGTGGTTGGAGAAAATAGTACATTGTGTATCTAGGACGAAAAGCGTAACATTCCCAGACGACTGTGAATATTGTTGGGCGAGGCGAATGCCGAGCCCAACAACACAGGAGTCTGGGAATGATGGTTTTTGTCCAAGATACACATACTATTTTTCCGCCAATCGATACGAGTAATTAAAAAAATTAGGAAATAGTACTCGAATATTCCCTGCCTAGGCCGGGAATATTATTCCTGTACAGTTGTATTGTAAATTACCTAGCAACGGCTGATGTAATGGAATGTTTGAACTACCTATTTCTGTACAGTTTTATTGTAAATTACCTAGCAACGGCTGATGTAATGGAATGTTTGACTTTGCTCAACAAAATTTTGTCAATAATGTGACAGTTCTAGTACGATTGGCGGAAAAATCATTTATTAATGTCCCCTGTTACTAAATATTTTTTTTCGACTACCATTTCCTAAAGGAGGCTATTATTTGACACTTTCCATACGTCAAAAGCATGTTGTTATTGCATACTATGTAATAAAAATGTTATTTCACTCATCTGTGACTTTATTGCACGCTTCTGTCAAAACTATTTATTAAATTTAGTGAGTTTTCAATTTAAAGAATTCGCCTTCGGCTCATTTTTAAACTTTCTCACGCGTGCAAAAAAGTGGCACTTTAGCTATACGTTGTATAAATAACTATTATTTTGTAAAATCCTTTATTAATGACTCCTATTGATGAATACTTTTTTATTAATACAT
Source organism: Agriotes lineatus (assembly GCA_940337035.1). Lineage (NCBI taxonomy): Eukaryota > Metazoa > Arthropoda > Insecta > Coleoptera > Elateridae > Agriotes > Agriotes lineatus. The sequence continues at coordinate 92,108,801 of OW679197.1, read as the reverse complement.
ACCATGAATGGTGGAGTGTCAAATTTTTGTCATGCAATAAAATTTTATTTTCTCCAATTTAATAAGATATGATAAACAAAAAACTATTGCATCTAACACCGGGATCGGGAATCGAACTCGCAACCCTTAGATCAGCAGTCAGGATGCTTACCACTGAGCTACCGACGCCGGCTATATACAGATTGTCCGAAATCCGTTTTGAACATAGGAAATTAATGAGTGCGACAAGGAAGACATAAACAAAATGAGTAGCAGGACAAAGATAGAACCTAATCATGGCTAACTAAATTTCTAAACTAAAATTAAGTCAATGAAACAAAAACACTTCTGTCAAATATTTTATCTGTCATAAAGAGTTTAAAGTGAGGTTTAAATAATTAAAATAATTATGTGAATAGTAAACAATAGTATATTTAAACCTCACTTTATACTCTTAACAACAGCTAAAATATTTGACAGAAGTGTTTGTTTGTTTCATTGACTTAATTTTAGTTTAAAAATTTAGCTAGCCATGATTACGTTCTGTCTTTGTCCTGCTACTCATTTTGTTTATGTTTTCCTTGTCGCACTCATTAATTTCCTATGTTCAAAACGGATTTCGGACAACCTGTATAAGTTTACAACTAAAATATATAACCGATCTGGTGGTATAGTGGTAAAGGTGACAGGCTAGTAATCACAGCGATCAGTGGACCTGGGTTCAAACCCCAAGGTAGGCACGAGTGTACGTATAAAGACGTACAATATCAATCCTTCTCAGGACTAACTAGGAACACCTGAAGACGGAAGTAGATCAAAAACTCCCGAAACGTCCTGTGGTATACACCCTAGACAGTGGAAAAAGTCTGATAAAAAACATCATAAAAAGCTTAATTGCAGTTTTGTAACCCTTGCGGTCTTGCAGTGTTCAGGTTTCCAGTTAGTTCGTTAGTTGATTGTTTAATAAGTGATTGACTAGAGTGATTACCGATTAGTGACGTGAGAAATTAAAACTAATAGGTAGTAAGTAAGCAGGTACCTAAATTATAAATACTAGACCTTAGGTAGTAAAAGCATCATCAACGAAGTTCTGCTCCGTATTCAGATCACCTCGGCCACTTAGCATGTGCTTTTTTTTTTTATAGTTTATTTTGCCAGTTCAACAAGGACAATGTTATTCATGGCATTGATGATAACAGCAATATAAACATTAGCAGTAACATTTTGTTAGTAAGATTTAGAAAAACATAGTATATTTGATTTACATAATTGTATGACTTTTATCTTATTAGCTAATCACTGTCGGAATCAGGTGAACACAAGTCTTGGGGTGATTTGCGTTTGAGTCTGTGATGGATGTTTCGTCTGCCGATATTATAATATTATAATGAATAGCGCCGTTGCACTCACGAATGTTTTTAAAGAACTTGCTGACACTTGAGGAGATATACGTTTGGACTGTAGGGATATCCAGTTCGTAATGTAGCTGTTCGTTCCGGACATACCAGGGGGCATTCACTGCTATCCTGAGAATTTTATTTTGCAGACGTTGCACTTTTAGTATATTGGATGTGGCTGTATTGCTCCAGATTGGCGATGCATATAGTATTAATGGCCTTATTAGCAATTTGTACATCAGGATGGCACATTTTGGTTTGAGTGATGATTTTTTGTTCATAAGAGGATACTTCTGAGCTAGCCTCGCGTAGCCTTGGTTGAGCTTGAGATTAACATGAAGTTTCCAGGTTAGTCGTGTGTCAAGCAGTATGCCTAAGTACTTGACTGCTGCGTCCGCGGGATTCCATGGAATAATGTTATGGTTAATTATTAGGTTGGGTGGATTTCTGATATGCCTTAGAGACAAGATTTTAGCTTGACACTTGTCAGGATTAATTTGTAAATTCCATTTGTTGTACCACGAGTGTAATTTGTTTATTACATTCTGTAGCTTGTTGATGGCTTGGGTGAGGTCAGTGTGTTGTACTACGACGGCTGTGTCATATGCAAAGGTTGCTAAGGTTGCTTCAATAGACGGGATGTCAGATGTGAAAATAGTAGTGGTCCCAACACACTTCCTTGAGGGACGCCTGCTTTAATAGCTTTTTTCTCAGAGGTTGCAGAATTTATGCGTACGGCAAAAGTTCTATTATCCAGAAAAGAGAATACGATAGCTTTAAGGTAGCTTGCTATTTGGAGATTGATGATTTTGCTTTTCAGGCCTTCGGTCCAGACCTTGTCGAAGGCCTGAGCTATGTCAAAGAAGACTGCTACGGTATAACTTTTGGTTTCGAAGCCTTCTGCTATTGTTTCAGAAATGCGCTGCAACTGGTGTAGGGTAGAATAGGTTTTCCTAAAGCCGAACTGGAATGTTGGTATTATGTTGAGAGGGGCTAGATCACTCATTAGGCGGGAGTAGATGATCTTCTCAAGTAGTTTTGAGAATGCTGACAATAAGCTTATTGGCCTGTAGCTGTCGACCTTTTTTTTGTCTTTTCCCGGCTTTGGAAATACCATTATATGAGCATGCTTCCAGGCCTGAGGGAAGTAGCCTAGTCGAAGGCAGCATGTGCTTTTATAAAAAAGTATAATATTGACATGAATTTTAGATGTTTTGCATAATGATAAAGAGATGAAATTACTTTTATTTTTTATTTTATGTTTTCTAACATACAGTTTTCGATGTACAGGAAGTAGGAAAAAATGAAGGCTGATTTCCAGGATCCTAGACACTTCAGTGCAAACCTCATTTTAAATGCATGTTTAAAAGCACTGCAAACGCGGATTTCGAAGGTGTTTCAATTAGAATTAGAAGAAGACGTTGTAGCTGCGGTTACATTTCCGAAGTTTAAGCTTTGTTGGTTCAACTGTTTGAGGAACCAAACTAGTACGACAATGGATTCAATACAGCAAATGATCATTTTATCAGCTAAATAGCTGCTGGGTATATATTCTGAAAATTCCGATGAATGTGACAACGTCAAAGATCAGGATCTAGAATATGATGGATATTTTGATTATGATTAATATAATAATCATAATTGGTTAAAACCCCTCACCACACAAATATTTAACAACTGCTAAATACGTATTTCGACAGCCAAATTGTCATCATTAGTAGCTACGAAACTTACACAGCAAAATGGCAACGATATACTCGTGACCAAATCACAAATGGAAGTGGGCGATTCCCGCGCATTTCACAGCTATTTATACTGTCTGACCCGGAGGGCGTGGCCGAGGGGCAATTAACATAGCCGACGGTCAATTTTACTTCAATAAATCATACAAGATGGAGGAAGGTATAGGTCCACCATCTTTGTTCAAAAGTTTTTATCTCGGTTCTTAAAAATGGCCAAGCTTACAAAAGAATTTAGTTGCTTTGTTGAAGTTAACGCCTTTATAATTTTTATGTCATCGTCTTTTATACTATGACCCTTTTCATAAATATGTTGGGTAATACTTGATTTTTCGAATCTGTTGAATATAAAATGAGCTAAATGCTCTTTAAACCTAATATGAAAATTACAACGTGTTTGCCCAATATATTTAGAATCACAATGGGAACATTTAATTTCGTAAATTCCAGATCTGTCTAAAGTCCCCAGTTTTTGTTTTGGATTTCCCAACAAATTTCTAATATTGTTGTTTGAACCATACACAAATTTATGGCCCGATTCTTTAAAAATGTTTGCTAGGTCCTTTGTAGCCGGGTGAAACGGAATTTTGATGTACTTGAGTCCTTCACTTCTAAGACTGACGAGACGAGAGTTCTGGAATTTCAAACATGCAATCTGTCGATGCTGAATGATTACCCGAATATGAAAAAACTTTGCATGCGCTATAATACATGCTTGCCATCATCGACCGCAGTAGAACGATTATTTTCATTCGCGACACTGTTTTGTTTTTACCATTGTTCCGCCATTGCATTCCTCTGTACTCGGTACTCTGTACTTGTATAGGTATTCGAATACTTTCATTGTGTACTTGTACTCGGTACTCGATTACATTTTAAGTAAAGTATTTGTACTCGGTACTCAAGTACTTTTTGTCTGTACTCGGAACAACTCTGCCATGTGGTAACAACGGCTGAACTAAATCTAAATACATTCTTTATTTTCAAAAGAGATATGCAGAAACATATTAGTATCTAACATAAAAATATAAAAAGAAATAAGTCATTCTTATATCTAATATGAAACACAATATGACGCAAGTAAGTATAACAAGTTCATATATTATGAAAGTCATAAAAACAGTTCTTAATTTGAGTAAAACATAAACAGCAGTCACACCTGAAACACTTCATTCTGCTTGTGCCCTTTTTGCAGTGTCTACATCTTCCCTTTTCCGTAGATACGGGCTAGTACTGAACACCGTTGTACCTAGATGCATTATCAGGACGAGGAGCTATGCGTTCTCGTATTGTAGGCTGGGGTATATTCTTTTTACCTTTTCCAGTTCTAGCTAAAGCTGTACCAGGGTCTAATCTGAAACTTTTAAGTCTCATTGGTTTCTCTTTGCAAGCAACACAATGTTTTCTGTATAGTAGCCAGCTATTGACCACACAAAGGTCTATCATATAGGTAAATATGGAGAAGTACCATCTTCTTGCTCTTCCAGGGGATCTATATAGACCTACAAGGGAGTTCGACTTATCTACCCCGACCATATATTTATTATATTGTACAATGACTGCAGGAGAACAAATGTAAATTTGCTTACTGTGAGGTTTAGAATAGTTATTTACCTAACAAGTTCGGGAAAGTAATTTTCCCAAATGAGCACTTTGGGAATTTTCAACACCAGATTTAGGTGCTGCAATCGACAAAAAATCATTGCAACCATGCGGTAACGTTGGCATAGCCCATAAAACCAAAAAATAAGAGATACTAGTGGACCCGTGCAAAATATTTTGCAAGTTACAAAACTTTTTTGTAATGTTTGGCAGGATCCATTAGGTACAATTTAAATTTTTAGTTTTTAAAACTACTCACGCGTGATATTGCTACATATACTACTTGACCACGGCTAAATGCTGGTTTTGGAAAATAGGATATATTCCCCACTTTATCCACAGTTTGTTCTTGTGATTTGTTAATTGTCATCGCAAATGATAGGCGCACAGAGAAAGTTCTTTTCCGAAGGCAAAAAGGTAGTGCAATATTAGAATGTGTTAATCTATACGCGGTAATAATACTCTGCCTGGCTTGTCGCTTGTCCTTCTAAGCAGTTCTCAAATAAATTGAGTACCATTAAACTTATCTCATCTATTAAGCCAGTAGGCACATTTAAAATGTTCAAGGGGATATATATTGATCCTATTTTTAGTGTTAAGCAATGTGGATATATTCCACTGAAATTTAACGAATCTAGAAACTTCATAGAAAATTATAAAATGTTGTCATTATGTGATACAATTGTATTCACACTCAATATTTTTTTTTAATCAGGCAAGAGAGATATAATTTTGTTGTTGATTTCATTGCAATATTCGTTTTTTAGGGCTAAAATTCAGAATTTTGAGGGCCGCTAGTAGGGTAGGAACGGCTAGAAAATCGTTTAAATAAGCGACATGCGCTTCACACGAGAGCGGACTTAACTTCAAAATAACTCGCCTCAAAAATATGGGCTATGTGCACGAATTTTTTTTGCAGAAGCTTGTTTGCAACTAACTCCGTCAATTGGAGCGGACTTAAATGTCCAAATATTCTCTTCTACACCAAAACTCCGCCAAACAGCGTGGGACACACACCTATTTGTAAGACGATCATATACGCCAAATTTCAACTTTCTATCTGTAGTAGTTCGCTCGTTAAGGTAATCTTAACATTAACTTTTTTGAGGAGATGCATTCTGCAAAACCCTGAAAATTGTTTGACATGATTTGTAAAACGAACTAATATGCCGAATTTCGACTTCCTACCATGACGATCTTTAGAAAAACACATCTACCCCATTTAATTCCTTTGAGCGGATGCATTTCGAAAAACCCTGAAAATGACTTGATTCGATGTGTAAAACGAACTACTGTGCCGAATCAACTTTCTACCTGCAGCAGTTACCGTATTATGGCGATCTGGAAAAACATATCTACCCCATTTAACCCTTTCGGGAGTTATTTTTGAAAAAGCCTGAAATTGATTTGACCTAATTTGTAAAACGATCTAATACACCGAATTTCAATTTTCGGCCTGTAGTAGATTCTTTGTGGCTATTTTTAGAAAAACACTTCTGACCTAGTTAACCAGTTTGAGGAAATGTATTTCGAAAAACCCTAAAACTGATTTCCGATTAGTAAAAGGATCTAAAATGCCGAATTTCGACTTACTGCCTATAGTAATTTCCCGTCGCGATATTTTGACAAACAGATTTGTTTCATTTAACCCTTTTCGGGGATAAATTTTCCAAAGCCCTAAAAATGATTGGACCCGATTTGAAAAATACTTTAATATGCTCAATTTCAACTTCCTATAGTTGTAGTAGTTTCCTTGTGGCGATATTTAGAAAAATAGATTTGTCCCATTTAACCCCTTTCGTGGATGAATTCTGCAAAACCTTGAAATTTACTTGATCTGATTTGTAAAACGAACTAATATGTCGAATTTCAGCTTCCCACCTGTAGTAGTTTCCTCGTTGCAGATCTTTAGAAAAACAGGTCTCATACAGTTAGCTTCTTTGGAGGAATGAATTTCGAAAAGCCCTGAAAATGATTTGACTCTATTTGTAAAAAGAACTAATATGGCGAATTACCAATTTTTACCTTCCCCAGCTTCTATTATGTAACGATCTGTGAAGTAAAAGTCAATCCCGTCGAATAGAGGGTACACAAACTTTCTTGCAGACGATATTGTATAGTATAGTATAGTTTTCCCTTCTGGTTTGAGTACCACTAAGTTATTTGGAGAACTAACCCCTAAACAGTCTAGATAAAGTTGACCGAGAGAAAAACAGTCTTCCCTCAAGTCGACCCCAGCCTGATTCAACGACTATCCCTGCACCTTGTTGATCTTCATGGCGAAGCAGGTTTTGACGGGAAATTCCAGTCTCTTAAATGAAAGGAATAGTCTGTCTCCCCTTCTCCAAAAGCTATGAAAATTGTGACCTAAGTGAAGTTTCCATGCGGAGCTTTCACTTGCAGTCGAGTTTGGGAGTCTTTACGTTTCTCACTAATATAATGGGGGCTCTAACTTTCAAAGGCAGGTGATTTGGAAGAAGTCCGGGAGGGTCTAGACTCTAGAGTGTGGAGAAACTCAACGTGGTAGTGCACTGCGTTCTCTGCCTCCACCACAGTGTTAATCGACTGATAGATCTTTTCCTCCGAATGAAAGACTCCGAGGTGTGTGTTGTTGATTTCTAGTGCCTTATCATTATTCAGAGTGATAATCTCACTTTTTCGAAGCCAGGACACAGGTTTTGCTGTTATGTTCTTGTTATCGGAATATATTATGTTAGTGAGGTTGGCGATATCTGTCATGGCTTGACATGAGTTTTCGTTGCCGAGTTTCAAGAGAAGTTTGGAATATCCTCTCAGGTGAACCCTTATGTAAATTCAAGACAATATGTCCTTATTGCACTGATACTGCATTTTGAAAAATCACTGTTATAACACTTTTTTGTCTTGAGAGCAACTGCCATTTAAATATCATCGTCGAGCGGATAAAACCACAGTAAATAAAAAAAAGCACCCATTGCAAAATATTTTGCAACTTATAAAACTTCTTTGTAGACAATGTTTAAATACAGCAAGGGCACCGGTAGACCATGGGATTGGGACAGAGCTTCTTAGAGTCCTAGGAGAAGGCGGATCCAGACTGCTATACAAAGTGGTCAGAGCGGCATGGAGAAATAAAGACATACCTTCAGACTGGGAAGTCGCCGTAATTATACCCATCTTTTAAAAAAAAAGAGACACCACAATCTGCCATAGCTACAGAGGAAACTCGTTATTAAGCCTTACAAGTAAAGTTTATAAAAGGATTAGGGAAACCAGACTGAGGAAAGAACTGGAAGGAAAAGAGAGTAGGCAGGGGCACACAAGACTTAATCTTCTGTCTACGAGAAGTAATAACAAGATCCCTTACTCATAACAATGAGATCTATATGTGCTTTGTGGACTTGGAAAAAGCCTTCAACAGTGTACCCAGGGAAAATATATGGTAAGTGTTAACCGAGAAAGAACTTAGTAGGGAATTAGTAGAGGCAAATAAGACATTATACAAAAAAATGCAGAAACTTCGTGAGATACAACAACAGCCAATCCAACTAATTCGTGACTACCAAGGGGGGCGAGACAAGGCAGCATTCTGAGCCCTCTCTTGTTTAACATGCTGCTTGATCATTTAGCGCCAGAGGTGTGGAAGGAAAGACGAGGAGCCACAGTAGGAGTAAGGAGGCTAGAGGCGGTAGAGATAAGGAAACTGTTCTACGCCGTCGACATGGTCCTAGGGGTAGAAAACAAAAAGTGACTACAAGATCTGTTAAAGACGTGGAGTGATGTGCTAATAAGTAATAGCTTGAGAATAAATAAAGATAAGGCGGAAGTCATGGTGGTGTCCCAAGAGAAAAAGAAACAATTAGGATAAAGTTGGAGGAGGTAACTCTGAAGCAAGTGAATACATTCAAAAACTTAGGGGCCAATACAGATCAAGTAGGAGATTTAGAGTACGAAATAAATAGCAGAATAGGCAATGCGGTGAAGGCCTACTACGCGATGAGAAAATCCTTCTTCGGTAAAAAAACGCAAGTAAAAATTTTTAACAATGTTATAGTACCAATCCTTACATACGGGAGTAAATCATGGGCACTGACTGAAAGGCTGAAATCGAAAATCCAGGCAAGTGAGATGAGGGTGCTAAGAAGGATTGAGGGGGTTACTAGAAGGAACAGGATAAGGAACGAGGAAATCAGGAAAAAACTGGAGACAAAACCGATAATGGAGACAACAGAATGTAACCAGTTGCGGTGGTTTGGACATGTAGTGCGGATGGCAGACAATAGAATAGTCAAAAAAGCGTGGGAGATGGAGGTACATGGGAAAAGGAGCAGAGGCAGTCCCAAGAAGACATGGAACGACAGCATGGCTATGGAAATAACAAACAAGTGACTAAATTGGAGAGCAGCGAAAGAACTGGCGAGAAATGGGAAGGAGTGGAAAAGACTGCACAAAGAAACCCATTGACGGAAACGCGTATACCTCGACACCCGGCAAGAGTAAAAGAGGTGAAGATTAAGCTGTTTGGGTATCAGTGTAAAAATTAGATTGACCAATCAGCGACGCAAATTTAGCTACAAAGGCTACTTTTATCCATTTTTAAATCTGTGTGTCAGCACTGTAATTACTCCTTATTTACCTAACAAATTAATTAACAGGGTGAAGCCCAGGTAGCCACAATATAAAAAATAATTTGGACGATTAAGTTGTTCAGTAATTAATGATGTTTTACAATACAAGGTGATGTCTCAATGTACGCACAGATACCAAAATAATGTGCACAGAACGAATGTTGACGTCACCGCTATGGCCGAACCTAACCTCCACAGTGAAGTACACAATCGTACTACATTTAAATCAAATTACATAATATGTTAATTTTAGTCGAACATAATATATGAAACTACAGCAAAAAATATCTGCACTGAATCTGCTAAGAAACAACCTCCACTGTACCACTTTCGGATACACCTTTCTCAGACAAATGCTTTAAAGATAGCGTTCCAGGTTCCTCCTACCAAAACAGTTCCCTATGCTGAATTAAAGGTCAGTTGCACTGCTAAACCTGCCTTTTAAGATTACGGCCTCCAAATTGGTGTTTTCTTGACTCTGCCTTTAAAAATGGCTAACTAAAAACATAATTAGACGACAATTCTGCAAGGAAAATAATTGCTTACCTGAGCTCTGTCCTTTTACACCTAAATCTAGAAATTCACTACCACGCAGCACGTGGTTTACAATCGACTCGAATTAAATGCAGATCAATCCAAAAATTCGCATAATTAAAGTTAGTAAGAAATTCAATGGGTTTGGTAAATATAAGAATTGAAAAGTAAAAGATTATTGCAATTGCAAGCTACGATTAGTACATTTGGATGAATTAAAGCAAAAGACAAGAAAGTAATCTTGAATGTATTTGTTGTTGGTTATATAACTTAGAGAAATAGGTATATAAGTTGTCTGTTGTTTCGACAGCACTTGTTTTATATTCTATGTTCAGTGTGGTAGATGTCTGTAATATCCGACATAATAATTTTCATTGCTTGCTTGCTTAACGCCACTTTGAGAGCGAACCCGTGGGCCTAATTGGCTGATTTTGGTGTCAATCGACTCAGGGCAAGTAAGCCAGTAGTAGGGTTTTCACATTTTTATAAGTGACTTTTTTATGTGGAATAGCTAACCTCAAAATTAACTCGACACACAAAATGGATCACCCTTGTACAAATTGCATTAAATAAATTATTTCGCGCCCAATTTGGGTGCAGAACGCTAGTTCAAAATATTTCTCTAATCGTTCGAATTCGCAACAAACGCTGGGTCACTTGCTTTTGCTTTTAATTTTCACATTGTTTGGGATTATCGTTGGCTTTTTCATCTATAGCTGTTGAAAATATGTCATAAATGTCATGTCCTGACAACATAGATCTTATTTTGGTGTAGTTCTATCAAAACGTTGCAAGATAGTGGATAGCTGAATTGTTCTTTAATATTTACTTTTGACATAACTTCTTATATTGTTGCACCAATGTCTGCATGGAGTGCGATAAGGATATGACTGTAATAATCGACTGGATTTGTATAGATGTTATAATAGATAACATTTCTAGCAGCAATTTCCTTGCGATTAATATCACCATATTTTTGTATTTTTATATTAGTTTGTCGTTAATTTGCGAATTAGTGCAGAGATAAGAACTAGAATAAAAATACAAATTCAAATATTCAGAAGATTTGTAGACCGATGTAGACTTGTAGATAAAAGTGTGGTCTGCTGATTACCTTATGACGTTAGGCAACTCTATTCACACTTCAATTCAACCTGCTGTCGATACAACAGGATAAAGAACTGCAATTACTTTAAAACTATGCTCTTAAGTAATTGGAAAATCCTGAACAATTTCACAGCCAGTAACAAAGTTCGAATACACCATCCAGCTAAAAATAGAGGAGACAAAATATTTATCTACCGATTCCTAGGAAACAGCCGATGTAACCACATTAATTTTTCATCCATCGTCGCGAAATGTGCGTTATGAGTTATGACTTATTGACGACGCAATGAAGATGTATCATACATCGATATTTCGTCATAATCTTAATAATAGGGATTTCAAAGGCCAATGCTAACCACTAAAATGTAATTTATGACGTGAATGATGAGATGGATTAACGTCTTGTGTTTTGTTCTGATAACATTGTAACCACAGAATATTACATCAAACACGCAATTCGAAAATATCAAAGTATAGACACATATCTACATGTTTAAACATGTTGTGGTAACTGTGGCTATGATCGGGAATAAGAATTCAGCTACTAGAATTTGAAATGTTCAATTTTATTTGATTTCCATAATAGCATATTCATCTCTCTTGCAAGTCTTTTAATTTGCATCATTCATACTCCTATCATATGGACACGTTTAATTAGATTTATTATATTAACCAAAGGGTTACCTTTTATTACCCTAACTCATGTTAGGGCATCAACACAATATTATAGACCATGCTATTCTTTTAGACAAAAAATTAAATGTTAATTAACGAACGTTTCGGGAAACGAATACGTGTCTTTGCCTTTTGTAAATTTTAGTAAACGTTGGCTATCGATTCGTAAAGATCAAACCACGACTGTGACTATTCTTGAGCTCAAGTAAAAAAAAACGTTTTTCTTTTAATCTTTAATTTTATTAGATGTTGAAAATAGGGACAGAATGGTTCGCAGAAACGTGCGTTAATTAATATTTTTAATTTTTTCAATACTCAAAAGAACAGCATCGAATATAATGCGCCAATAGAAGTTGGGGTAAGGAAAGGTTTGTCTGTACTATGTATAATAAAAATTCAAAGACGTACATGATGAATTACAGACTTATAGAGAGCCACAAAAACGTTTCAGATATTGTATTTCACCTGAGAATTCTAGACGTCCAAAAAAAAACGAAAAGAAAAAAAATCATACGGAAGCATTTATTACATTTATACAAAATATGATATACATTAAAAACTGTGGTCCATCTGTTAAAATATTTAAAAACCACCATATGTTGGATTAGGTTGGTAAAATTTAAAAAAAACACTAAATATATTATATTTTATGCTACATTGGTAACATTGTAAATTATGACATTTATTTCATTCAAAATAAAATTTCAACTAATTTAAATTGTTTTTAATGTTATTATTAGCACGTTTTAAGCGCTAATTGTTATTATTCGCGTTTAAACATGTCCAGAGAAACTAGAAATTGGATATACATTACAATAACATAGAATTCACACGAACTAACAAAGTTGACACACTAAAAATGACAATTCTCATCAAAGTTTCCAGTCTAGGTACGGCGTTGCCAATATACTTATCGAAGAGAATGTGACGTTGTGTTTTTTTATTTTTGAACAGAGCATATTATCGAAGAAGTTGTTAATTTAAAAAGCTGTTTTCAAAGCCTACGAAGATGTAAACTTTCTCTCTTTATTAAAATATAAAAATATATTCTGTTAAACATCTATTACATGTGTATTCTATCTGTTTACTAAAATAATTTTCATTTTTAACAAGAATTTAAAACTTTCTTCGCTTTTACTGCGACCCGTTTTTATAAATAATTCTTTTTGAATACTTACACGTTAATAGATTAAACCTAGATCTAATATTTTAAATACATTTGTTATATATTTTTTCATATTTTTACATATACAGTGTCCGCCAAAAAGTCGGCATACTATGGGGAAAAATTTTATTTCTGATTTTCCAGAAAAACTTTTTACGTCAATAATTTGTGCTTGTCTAGAAACGTATTTAGTCCCTATTTTTAAAAAATTGAGCTTTTCGAAATTGTCAACATCCAAAAAGTGATATTTTTCGGAAATTAAGTAAGAATTCAAGGAATTTTTTGTGTGTTATTTTTAGCTAACTGAACAATCTCAAGGCCAGAAAAGACATATTTTTTTAAATTTAGCTAAAAATTTATTTTTCAATTTTTTAAATAGTTTTCAATATTTCACATACAAAGACTTAATATTAACTTTAAATTTTTTTATGTGAACGCTTTAAAGATTTATAATTGGGGAAAATAATATAAAATGTTAATGACTTCTTCAGATTTTTTATTATTTACCGAAAAGTAGTATGTTTGCATAATTTGTACGTTTTTTATGCAAGGCGCTTTTTAGGAGAAAATGTTTTCAATACTAATTAATATGTATTGAAATGGCTTCGAGCAACGCTAATCTAGCCCCGTTAATAAATTACTGTTACAAAAATCCTGTAAATGTTCTTTTACAGTTATCTAAATGAGGAGATTTTTCTTTATCCAATTACATGTTCTAAAAAATCTCTTCATTTTGACAACTGTAAAAGAACATTTACAGGATTTTTGTGACAGTAATTTATTAAGAAGGCTAGATTAGAGTATATTGAAGCCATTTAAATAGATATTAATAAGAATTGAAAATATTTCTTCTAAAAAGCGCCTTGAATAAAAAACTTAAAAATTATGCAAACATACTACTTTTCGATAAGTAATAAAATATCTAAAGAAGTAATTAACATTTTATATTATTTTCTCCAATTATTAACCTTTAAAGTCTTCACATAAGTCTTGATATGCGAAATTTTGAAAAATGTTTAAAAAATTGAAAAATTAATTTTTAGCTAAAGTTAAAAAAATTAAAGGATTTCTGGCCTTGAGATTGTTCAGTTAGCTAAAAATTACACATTCTAAAAAAATCTCATTGAAATGTTACTTAATTTCCGAGAAATAGCACTTTTCGGATTTTAACAATTTCGAAAAATCCATTTTCTAAATAAATAAAAATCACTCGGTATATATGATAGGGGCTAAATAGGTTTTTAGACAAGCATACATTATTGACGTAAAAGGTTTTTTTGAAAAATCAAAAATAAATATTTTTCCCATATTATGCCGACTTTTTGGAGGACACTATAAAATATTTGCTTTAAATGACAATTACACTTACATTCCCGACGCTAAATGTATTATTAATAAATAATAAAATGCTATATTGCCTAAAACAGAATGTCCTTCGTAGAGAGGTAAACATCAAGTTGATCGTGTTGCACGAACGAACATATCATGACATTTACCAAGAATTTTTTATTTTCAATATTCATTTTGAGCCTTTAAAAAACATTACAGATGTTGTCTATTAGTTATAAAAAATATTATCTGAAAACATTCAAAAAACGTACAAACATTTCCCAAACCACCAAGTGCGGCGAAACGTAACCTTAGTCGTTCATGTATTACACGTATTACATACATTAATGTCACACATTATCACATTCTTGAAGTACTGGTTCAGGTCAGTACGAGTTATCAGTGGTATAATTAGATACCTACATTTTATTTTGCAGACAATTCGAAAACAATAAACAAAAAAAGCGACTGTTGCATAATTTGGTTACTGGAAATGTCCATTTTTAAAACTAGTCGAATAAATTATATAGGATTTATCAAGTGCTGTGGAACGCTGCCTTGTTGGGTTATGTATAACTGATTAACGAAGTGCAAAGTGGAATTTTCTAGAAGCATTAACATTATTATGCAGTTGTTGGCTGAGTCATCTGTAAATTACAATAATTGGTTTAGTTTGCTACGGCACAAATAACACATTGGTTTAGTTTACTTACTTTCTTAATAAATCGTCGAACTGACTTTCAATTGTTGTTGAAGGTCAATATCTCAAAGTAGCTATTGTTGGAAAAATACAAATTACATATTTTAGAATCTAAAACAAAAGCACGATTTTGTCACATGTATTTCAATTGATTAAATTATAGATTTATATAGTTGTAGAACAAAATATTGATAGTTCAAGTGCTTAAACACTTAGGTCAGAGGTAGTAACCTGCCCCAGTTTGGTTCGGGTCGTTCCGTTCAGGTTCGTCCCAATCCGATTCATTCTATTCATATGTTATTCTTTACTGTCAGCACCGAAACTTCTCCATTATAACGTTTCTAAATCAATGAATTTTCAAAAATCATCCAATCGACAAGCACAAAGCAAAGTTCTATGGCGATAATTAGATGTTACACTAAAGATTAAATGTCATGATTTGGCCAGCTTCTTAACGATAAGCAAAATGGTAATAATAATATGGCATAATAATAAAACTACGTAAACGATTGAGGAAAGAAGTATTAATTACCTTGATAATTCCGAAACGGGGCTTGGATCCCTCGCCTGTAACGTTTGTTTTTTAAAGATGTAAGCTAAGTTTATTTTTAATGTTATTTTCTTGTGTATTAGATTTAAGCAGTGTATTTAATATAATTGAAAGTTCGTAACCCTGTAATGCCGTGAGTGCATCGTGAAGCTTGATATTGCTTCGAAAATGTAACATGGAATACTTCAGCGGTGTGTGAGGGGAGTTTCAACTCCTACAGAGCAGTCGGAAACCGCCCGAGGTTGGTGGCGGACATTCCTGCGACTCATTGTGCCAAGTCGCTATAAAGCGAGTTAAATAAAGCGGCGAGAAGCCTGTATCAAATAATTACTGCACACAAGTTTAAAGTGCAGCGAATAAGCGTTTGTAAATTTTCCGAGGGCACCGGGAGATATTAAAATTCTGATATCGATTATCGATAACTAAAAAATATGGATATATATCGATACATCAAAATATCGATTAATATCGTTAGTTATCGATACTTATCAAAAATATCGATAGTTATCGATAAATACTAGTATATACAGTAGGTATAGATATCGGTGTACATGTAGTAGATATATAATTTGTTTCTTCTAACATACGTAAAACGGTTAAAATTACATTTATTTCTCAGGTAAATACATAAGCGCGTTTTTATCGGATTAACGATTTTTACATATCCCCTCTTTTAAATACTGGCATATCGATATTTAGTTAATTTTTTTCAGACTTAACATCGATATTAATCGATCTATTAATACATATGAAGTTATCGATAAATATAGATGATGTGTATCGATATTTATGGATATGTATCGATATAGAGCGATATGTGAAAAATCTGGAAAAATGTAATTAAATATCGATATATCGTTCTATCAATATTTAAAAAATGGTTCGATATATCCATATTATTATCGATATATCGTTATTTTTGCCCAACCCTACCTGTGAGTACACAATTTTGTGCCGTACGTTCAAACCGTCCATTTTAGGAGATGCCAATTCAGCAATTTTTGAGAATCTGCCCGCTATTAGGGATTCCTAGTATCACACGTTGTACCGTCCAGTGTTAATGAATGAGAAAAAATGTTTGCAGTTAACGCTAGTACCTTCGATTTGCGTTCAGCTGCGAGAAGCTCTCGCAAGTGTGCAAAATGTTTTTACGTGTGCAAATCGCACCCGTTTTTCGCGCATGCAAACACGATCAGGGTCGGCGTTAAGTCAGGACCGAGTGAAAACGTTTTGACTTTTTCGGTTTTTCTAAGACAAGTATTTCAACGTTATTTTTCATGATGTTTTACGTTGTTCATGTATGTTTACACTGTACAGGCGAGTAGCCCCAACTATCTAGCACGTAGGTTTTTTAGGAACTAATCCTAGTTTTCTTGGATTTTCTTTCATTTGACTTGTGTTTTAAAGTTAACAGACTGTGTAAACGAACTGGCTTTCATTGTGAATTGTTTAAAGTTAGTGTCAATCCGAGAACACTTCGCAACTACGGCTGGGGTATAAAGAGGGTTTCATTAAATTACTGAGCCAGATAACTGGACAAACAGGGCAAATAATTATTTAAATATTAAGGCGCACGAGACGTTTTATTCAAATTTAAAATATCATGTGATGGGCTAAATCTCACGTACTGTTACAATATGTTTTAAATGACCTTCTCTAGAATTACTGGAAACAAATACAAAATATGTAAGGCGGTCGTTGACAATTAATAAAAACTTCTTTTATTTAAAAAATATTCCTTTGAAACAAGCGCCACCTCGCTACTGACTGTACAGTCCACACAGCATTAATTCAACATTTCAACTCAATGAAAATACCTAATAATTGAAATTATTAGCAATGTATTTCATAAATGTGGACTCAACTCAATCAAATATCTGCGGACCGACTCTTCAACAGCATTTACGATATTTTTACTGTTGCAATGTGAGTGCGTTTTGCAGTTCAAATAATACATTTTATTACAGCAACGTAGAAGCAAGTTTAGCACGCAATAAACATTAGTCATGAGTTGATAGAACATGCACTAATAATAATATCTGGTCGGTGAATGAATAAGGAAACTTTTTGCGTGTTTTCCTAAAATTAAAATTGATGGATTTTAAATGGATGCACATTAAAGAGTGGGCATCCCGACAGATACCTAATAGCATTGCAAGATCAGTTATGCTTCAGAAGATGAAAATTGGTTTGGTTTTTAATTTAGGATCTGTGTTTTTGTATTAAAACATGTTTAATGGTCATTTAGAAAATTCCCTGGGCGCAAAATATCGAATTTAATACGTTCGGTGATGACGATGATGACATCCAACGTTTCAAACTGCCTCTTATGACTTATGAAATGTATATTTTCATCCTCCCCCTGTCCTCTTGTGTTTGACGTGTATATTTTATCCAGCAACTAATTTACTTCCAGTTTTCCTCACGCCTTACTTTACTTTATAACTGTTCATTGCTGTGCCCACTAAATACAAATCATTCATAACTCTACATTTTTCTAGATTTCTATTTTTACAGCCCTTTACTCTCATACTACTGAATTACTCAGAAATAAAATGTTTGAGTTCCTAACTGAAAGATATAATTTTCCCAACAAACTTGGGAAAGTAAAAACAAAAGTATGTTTTGTGTCCTTTGCTTTTGACGGATTCTTCTTCTACTACAATTTTACGGTTCAATTATTTCCAACAATTCCAAAATTAATTTAATTAGCCATGGAATTGCACGTATTTACGAGTACTTTTGTAAAGTATTCCCACCAACAAAAATCTTGTTCAATATTGTAAACGAAATGCAGTAACATGGGCTGCATTTATGAATGATGTACCTATCAATGATAATAGCTAGTTATTAGTTGCCAATCTATGAAAAGGCTATTTAGGTTATTCCTCAGCATCCGGTTTTGGATTCATATTTCTGTGCTGGTAATTTGCAAATACGAATAACAAATCAAAACAGGAAATAGTAGTCATTATATCAGAAAATCGGATTATGCAACAATGCAAACTGTAGCATATTTGTTCATAACATAACCACCTAACAATCGACCTACAACTCCTACAAATGTTAGCTCCAGGTTGTGTAACTCGGGCTTTGTTGTGTGTCGAGTTCTGAACATAAACAATAAGGACGGAGCGCATGGAAAAACCGTAATTTAATTAGTATTCGGGTGACCTGCACGAATACAATATGAATTCTGAATTGAATCAGAAGACAGGTTTACTTATTTTTACTACATCCTGGTCGCCTTCCCAACGTTCACGTCAACGGATTAACGACAAAGATATTCTTTGTAAGCTGCTGGATGAAAAACACCCATTGTTAAATAGCAATTTCAGCGCTTCCCAAACTGTGAATTGATTATCGTTGTGAAACCACTGTCAAGATTAATTTATTAGCTCTTCAGGTCTTTCTGCAAAACGTTTAAATAAATATACCTTTAAATTTTTATTTCTTCTAGTATATACCGTCTTTCCCAAGAGCTTTCATTATTCCACTACTTCCTCTCATATGGAGAATCGAGTAAGTGAGAATTTAATCGAAGATACTGACTGGCAGAACAAGTTGAGATATAAACCAATTTGAAATGAAAATATGAGCCATATAGGTAATCACCGAATTTGAAACTAACGTCTAAAAATGAGACATGATAAAAAACCTCATGTGGCAACTTCATCAGATAAGATAGCAAGATGGAAATGGAGTTGGGCTGGCCAAACAATAACAACAGAAACTATATGGACCAACTTCGCATTACATGCGCAAACTTTCTTTTCTTTATCGTATACATTATTACTAATGTCGTCTGTATTCTAGGTAACACTTCATGTGTGACGTGATCAACCCAGGGTATACGAGCATTCTTTGGTACATACATATTTCGAAAGCATTCATTCTTCTGAATGTGTCTTTAGTAAGGGTCGCCGCTTCAGCAACATGTGTAACAGTTTAAGATGCGTTTTCGTTATTCAATATTGAAATCGCGATTGCATATTTTGTCAATCGTTCAGTTGTTTCATTTTAAACTGTTATCAGTGTTTGTATGTTTCTCGTCTTGCTAATGGTCATGTATTTCGTTTCTTTTTTAAATAAGCATTCTAAGTCCATACACCTAATTTGTATTATTCACTCGATCAACCAATGCTTACAGGACTACCGTATTTTCTGCCAGCAGATTCGAGTCATCTGCTCTATCGTATAGGGTCTGACTGAATATTTTTAGGAGTAAATATTGAAAAGAAGGGTTGACCAGGATCATTCCTGACTAACCCCGTGAACTCTTTGGTTCCAATATAAATTAGCAATAATTTTTATGTCTCTGCTATCTACACCAATTTCTTTCAATGTTTTTATTAATTTGCAAGGGTGCACTTTATCAAACGCTTTCTAATAGTCTATGAAGCAAGGGTCACAATTCATTAAAAACCCCTAACCACACAAATATTTTACAACCGCTAAATATGTATTTAGACAGCTAAGCTGTCATCTCTAATAGCCTGGAAGAGAGAGAGAGACTAAGCCGGCAAATTTGGTCGAAGCTATGCTCTTCACCAAATCGCCAGTAACAGTCAGCTATCCCGCACATTCTAACGCTATTTATACTATCTGACCCGGAGGGCGTGTCTTATGCGACCAATCAGGTGTCAACTGCAACAGAGCTTAAAAATCAAAGTGGGGTATGGGGATGGGGATGGGAAATTTGGAATTTACGAAATTAAATGTTTCCATTGTAATTATAAAAATATTGAGTAAACACATTGTAATTTTGGAACTAGGTTTAAAGAGCATATGGCTGATTTTAGATTCAGCAGATTCGAAAAATCTACTATTGCCCAACATATTTACAAAACGGGCCATAGTATTACAGAAACTGACGTAAAAATTGTAAGGGCGTTAACTTCAACAGAGCAACTAAATTCTTTTAAAGGTTTAATCATTTTTAAGAATAAAGATAATAATATTTTCAACAAAGATGGATTTTTAGGTCAGTTTCTGTAATACCATGGCCCGTTTCGTAAATATGTTGGACTAGATTTTTCGAATCTATTGAATCTACAAAGAGCTATATGCTCTTTAAAACTAGTACAAAAATTACGACGTGCTTGTCCAATATATTTATAATCACAATGGGAATATTGAATTTTGTAAATTCCAGATTTCCCACCCCCATCACCATACCCCACTCGGATCTGTACGTTTTGTTGAAATTGACATTTGATTGGTCGCATAAGACACGCTTTCGGGTCAGGTAGTATAAATAGCGTTAGAATTTGCGAAAGTGCTGACTTTTACTGGTGATTTGGGGAAGAGCATATCTTCGACTAAATTTGTTGGATTAGTTTCTCTCTTCAATGCTACAGAAGATGATAGCTTAGCTGTCGAAATATGTATTGAGCGTTGAATATTTGTATGGTTGGGGGTTTTTAATGAACTGTGTCGAATTCAAACCACATGCTCCAGCAGTGTTTTATTTAATCGAGGATGTATGTCTTTATTTACGTCTTGCATAGTTGGACTAAAACATTTATAGAGAAAACTGTTTCTCTGGTCCCAAAACCATTTCTGAAACCAAGCTTCCTATCAGTAAGTGTCTCCTCACATGTACGGTATATTGTTCCGTGAATTATTCTCAAGACTATATTCAAGGCGTGACTCCTTGAGATAATTGTAAGGTGATCTTTTCACTCTTTGGAGTGAACTATTTTGGGTAGTACTATAAATGTAGATTTTAGCCAATCATCGGGGATGACACCGGTATTGCATATAGCGTTGAATAGTTTCCTTAAAGTATTTATCAGGATTTCGTCGAACATCTTTAATATTTTGGATGGAATTTCATCTGGACCGGTGGCATATTCTACTTACTATTTGCTTGTTCTATGTTATATTCAGTATTCTACCATTTTCAAACAATTTTTCTATATATTTTTTTCAAATAGATACTCTCTCCTCTGCACCCATTACAATATTTGTATTTGTCTAGTAGTCTACCACTGTTTTTGTTTTAAAAAAATCCCTATAGATTTTTGTATCTTCTTGTGTTCATTAAACGTGTCGTATTTTATTTGAAATTTCTTCTATTTTGGTTACCATTTGCCAATTTAGTTAATGCGTAGTAATTTTTACTGTAAAATTTAGTTCAGTAAAATACACACGTTTGTGGAAAACAATAACCTTCCTTTATTTTTATTAAAACACACAAATACACACATGTACACATCCGTTAATAGTACACAAATACAAATTCGAATTGTAAGTAGCACCGTTTTCGTTACTGACTCAGCAAAATGCACGTGAGTCGTACAAGCGCCAGTGATGTGGTCAAGACTAATCTGGGACAAAACTGATCTAGAAAACTAGGCTACTCGAGTTTATTTAACAAGTGTTTGAATAAAAGAAGCGCCGGCTATTCTTTCGGATACATTAGTATTGTCCAGCCGATCCTTCGCCCTATCGTGACACGAAAGATTGGGATGACTTCCGCTAATAAAAGTAGTCTGTCCATTGCGTGTGTTTCTTTCATATTCCAGAATTTATGACTGTATTGTGATCAGGGTTGGTCACTGTTCGTTTTTGGGCCACAAGGATATTTACGCAATCCTTCCTTTTGTCGTCCGGTGTCTCTACGTTTGTGACATCCGTCTTGCTGTTTTTGAATTTGCACTTTGCCGTTTTTGACAAGTTAGTCTGCATTGTTTGCATAACGACACAAATCACATTTGGCATTTAAGGTGAAGCACATAATAGATACTTTCTAAACTGCACCTCGCGAACACTTTTTTTGTTCGCATATGTAGCACTGACGTTTACAGACAATTCATCACTCACGTTTTAGATAGTACTGACGTTTACAGATTTAGAACTGCGCTTAGTGTCAAGTTTGAGTTTATGACCGTCCCTTGCACGACAGGCGTTTTTAGGCCAATTATTTTGGTACGCTACACTATCTTGGTACACCTTCACGACATCCAACTTTCCTTTGCTTCTCGTATTTTTTTAAATTTCTCTGTCTATTTCTTTATATTTCCGATTGTCTTTAGTTTTTAAATATCTTCTATGGTCCATTAAGCTCTTAATTGCGTCAACCATTATTTGTTTCGTTCTATCATCTGCTTTAAAATTTTGTACAAAACTCTTGTTTATTATTTCCTTTATGTCTTCCTATTTAGCATGAATATTTTCTATATGGGCTCATTTTTCTCTCAGAGTCTTTATTCTATTATTAATTTCTTCCTTAACAGCTTCTGCAATTTCTGGTTGTTTCAGTTTAAATCATTCAATTCCTCTTACTTGTTTGTTTCTGAAGACTTTGGAGATTTGGTATTCAGGTATGCAACTAGAGCTTACTGATTAGTAAGTAGTCAATTTGATTCCATGTGTATAATCTACGTACGGGAAGTTTGAAAAATGCATTTGACACTACTAATTCTCTTTCCTCGCAGAATTATACTAAGCGATCTTCTCTGTCATTCCTTTTTGCTAATCCATGTTCTCCTAGACATGCTTTTTATCTTCCCTTTCCAATTTTAGCATTTAGATCACCCATTGTAATGCATACTCCCTGTCTTTTTATTAATGTTAAAACTGTTGTCACTTGTTCATAAAAATGTTCTATGACTTGTTCGTCTTTATCTGCAGTAGGGGCATAAACTTGAATAGTATTTATGTCTGTAGGTGTAGCACTTAATTGTAATAGAATGACTCGACCCCAATAAGGAACATAGTGTTTTACTGACTTTTTATTTGTTTTATTTACTATTCTTACTAAACCATTTTGATGATCTGGGTTATTATTACTAGAATAATAAACTACTCCTTCGTCTGTATTTCATTTTCCTCTGCTTGACCATTTCATGTTGCTACTACCAAATACATCAATTTTTAGTCTCTCCATTTCTTGCATCGAACTTTGCAATTTTTGGTTTAAACATACTGAATACATTCCATGTCGCAATTTTCTTGACTGGCCTAGGAATAATAGTGTGATGTTTTTCCATGGCCTTCCACACCACTGTATCTCCATCGTATTGATGATTTCCATCTCCGCTTTCGATTTTCCCTTTCTGACTGTTCCGATTTTCTTGATCTCCCACCCTCGAGATTGTGCTAGTTTTGGCCCGCTCCGACTATTTTATTTCCCGATAACCCTCCATATATGAAGGACGTTCTCCTATCAACCATCTGGGGAGGCGCCGAATGGGGGACTAGCAATCCCGTACTGGTTTCGATGTACGATTGTCTCAATACATTTCTACGATTAGTAGACCTCGCGCAACTCCAGTTTTGGTACCCCATAAGCTCAGCACTCAAATCAAATGTATACCTCCAGATATCTCTCTTCCTGGAATTTTTGGGTATATACTGACTAAGGGGTATCACTTATAATGAGTAAGAAGGAAACGTCGCCTGTTAAAATTATTAAAATCGTTGGTCATTTTTGGATTTTTTGGCATTTTTTGTGGTATTTGGACTTCCTCACACCGAACGGTGCATCGCAGTGAAACCAAAGTCTGGTATCATCGTTTTAAAGCTTCATAGAACATCTCCGTAAATTGTCATGAACATCCGTGGGTAACTTTCGCCGCTGTTTGTGGAACATACTTATAGTCGTACATGCATAGGTACATAGACATACATACATTTTCGCACAGTCGTTTCGAAAGCATTCGCTTCGCTCGGCCAACTATTCAAAATGACTACGATTTTTGTCTGCATATTTTATTAAAAACTAATTACATTAACTACATATCGATTACTATAATGATAAATAAAATTTTAAGTTAATTTTAAGAATCTCAAGTTTTTTGCAGATTTTTCTCCCACCATCTTCAATTTTACAATTTACTTATGGTCGTAAAAAATACTTTCATTTGAGTCTAAACTTAATACAATCTTAATACAAAGGACAGTAAGTTTTGCTAACACGAGAAATTACAATTCCAAGAATTGCTCAAGCAGTCATACAAAATTTTCTGATTGAACGACGTCTCCCACATGCAGCAAGCAAGCAGTTCGGTTGCAGATCTCTGAATCACTTTTGTTAATAATAGATGTTTCATTATTTTGAAAATTTCTATTCTAATATTTTTGTCATCACTATATATAGCTCCCACTTGTCAATTTTAAGTTTAAGTGCTAAACTGGTATTATTTAAAAATTGAAGTTTCTTGAACTACAGCCTTACACAACCTTTATAAAAATTGCTCAATATTAATTACACCTTTGCTGATGTAAAGATTCATTTAATGTTGTAATCGAATGCAAATGATCCTTAAGGCTCTCAAAAATATTTAACTATACATACTTAATGTACCTATTCTTCAATTAATTTCACTTTCATAGCTCTAACAAATAATTACACGTTTTTAATAAGGAGATTCGGTAATTAGTATTAGGCGATCACAAAGCTCTATAGAAATTGCTTGATATTTATAGGACTAATTAAAACTTCATGGATTTTCGTTATTAAAAATCAACAATGATATATTACTCATTTGTTTTTACTATTTAAAATGTTTGTTTTGCTTTTATCAGCTCACGATAAATCTTTCCATTGTATTTATTATAACTTCATTGCTGATCAACATCAACTTAAATCTAATAATTTGTTTCAATAGAATTTCTTTATATCGATTACTAAAGGTTACTTAAGGTAGAACTTTCCTGGTTATTCGCTCAATTAAGTAAATCGTGCAAATTTGGTAATTAATGGCGACATGTTTTTGCTCACACATAATTCGACATTGCATTATCTTTTATTAAATTGGTGCCTTTATGCCTTTATTGCATATTTATTATGACGTGTATATTTGTCAACTATATCATGTGTTATTATTATTCTAATCAAACCAAATCCACGTTTTCCTTAAATGGAGGGTTCCGCCTTGAGACACTTGAGATGTCACCACCGTTGTTTTCTGTTGCCTTGGGTACTCGTACACATGAGATAGTACTAGTGTTTAAGGTACACTTTCCACAGTTTGGAAGCCGCTGAGTTAAGAAAGGTAAAAGTAAACAACATTAAGTTTGTACTTGAAGCGTTTAGCACAGTTTCTACTGCGGCCGTCTCTAAGCGTCGCGTCGTCTCGCTAAACGCAGTCGTAATTATCATAATTGAGTGAAAATTGCGCTCTTACACACGATTTAGCGTGCACTTCGAGCTGAACAAGAGTCTGTAATTAGCAGACCTAATTGACGAACAGAACGAGAAAAGTTAAACTGATTTTTTACTATTTCAAAAGCATACCTATTCCTTGCATGAGAACAAACATGCCATAAATTAGATTTAAAAATGAGGATATTAAAATGGCAACCTTTGAGCACTAATGGCAATCTTGATTTATATTACATAATTATTCTTTGAACGTGAATTATAACTCGTCGTTTTAAGAATGTTATCGAAGCATCACGAAATCGTGACAGAAAAAATCTTGAAGAGTTGTTTTTAAAGCATGACTTCTAAATAAAGAAGCAGCTTGTTGCTCTGAACCTTAATCGTACAACTACAAACACTATGTGGTCTTTCTTCTACAAAAAAGCAGTGCTGTTACAACTGCTATAGCTCTTGTTGGAAGGATGTGAAAATGTTTGCTCTGCAGTTTCGTTTTTCTTATTAATAGAACCTGTTTTTATAGCCTTATAGCACTAGAAATATAAGCAAATCTTGTATAAACAACTTTAAAAAAATCACAAACGTAATGTCGCCATAACTGTTACGTTCTGTGTAAAACAAAGAACGGAACTGTCTTAGTACTACGACACCAAATTCTAGTTAATAAAAAACTAAAATTTACTGAACACTGTTTTAATTAAATATGAAGTAAGCCAATGGAATATCCTTTTCATTCAATACTTTTTTCGATAAATGTATCACTATCGTAATTCAATCCAATATGGCTTGAACGGAAACTTAAGCTCAGGAAGTTGTACAAAATAGTAGTTTACGTAACAAGTCCTGTAAAAGATGTTTCCGGATAAGCTCTGTTTATTCTTAATTTTGCTTAAATATTGAAATATTACCATAACAAACAAGCATTTAACTTCCGAAAAAATCTAGTGGTATCTGTAGTTGATTTCCTTAGTAACCCTGGCCAACAAATATATAACGTAAATTTTTCGGATTAGTCCGATAAAGAAACATTTTTAAACTAGTCCTGTAAAGAAGGTATTTTCCGGCCTGGAAATTGTACAAGAATTCATGATTTTCAGGGTGAGTATCTAAAAACAAAGTTTAAAGTCCTACAATACGTTCACAGCCATTACCAATAGATTTTTTCTATTGATATGAAGAAGGATTTTTGTAACATCCAAAAATATGTAACACAACATTTTAAGTACCTTCGATGCAAATGTTTCTATACATTTTTCAACCCATTTATTGGCACAAAAAACAGGTCTATACAATCATTTCTGGCAGTATTTAAGTGATAGACAAGAAACTTGATTGGAACCGGAATGGAAATGAACAAATTCATCTAAACATGCGGGGTACCAAGTGCCTTTGTTACCAGGTATTATAATCATATATTGCAAATAAACTACAATATATGTGTTACTTTACGACGATATTGAAAGATGCCCTGAAGCAAATAAAGTGTAATGGAAGAAGAATAAATATTGGGGAAAAAACTACACCATTTAATGTTTGCAGACGACATTTTTATTTCTCTCGTCTGAAAGACGAAGGAAGTAGGTATTGTAATTACAAAAAAAATCACATTCTGAGATTTCTTCAGATCTTCACGTTTCAAAGTCCCTAGATTTCGAAAAAGAGGTTTTCTTAATTCCGTCTGTGTCTATCTGTCCGTCTGTCTGTGTGTCTGTTGGCAGTATAGTTCCAAAACTATTTGTCGGAGGAAGATGATATTTTGCATACATATTATATATCTACCTCGCATGAAACCGGTACAATTTCATACAAATATATAAAATATATAAAATAATAAAAAAAAATTATTTTTGGGTTAATGTTGAAATAGATGAAAGTAATAACTTTGACATAGGTCAGGCTTTAAAAAAATGAGACTGAACTGATACAGGATAATGTCACAAAAGAGTAAAAACGTTTCAGCAATAAGCCCGTTCTGTTCAAGAGAGACGGGCGCCGCACTTATTTCTATAAGGCTTGATGGCGCAATTGGAATTTCGCTGCAGTTACATCCGCTTCGGAGATGCGGTTACGATCGCTATGCAGGTGCGGCGGGTTCAAACCCCAGCAGGATACGTTTTTTTAAATTTGCAAATTGATCTAATTCGGGCGAGGGAAGTTCTGCGTAAAGCCTTTTATAGATTTTTATTATTGCAAATGACACGGAAGAACTAACGTACATGTACATGATAATAGATATTAAAGCAGCTTCTTCAAAAATAGTATTGGGGCTAAATTATAACAAGATAAAATGCATATAAATAGTTTTTATTATAACAGACAACTCAAACATAGAGAGGGTTACACAATACATATACTTAGGACAACCAATAACAATGGAGAAAAGAAACAAAGAGCTCACTTTGGCTGTTTTCGGAAAGATTAGAGATATACTTAAGATGAAATTGTCCATAAAATTAAAAATCCTTGGAATAACCCTGAGAGACCCTAAGACGAATGATGTAATTATGTAATTGAGAGAGTGGCGGCAGTGAAGTGGGAATGGGCGGGGAATTTTGCAAGGGGACACGAAAAATAGAGTAATAAGATCATTAGATATAGACCATGGGGTCAACGTAAAAGTGTAGGGCGTTCCCGGATGATCTGGGTAAATAATATAAAGCGTACAGCGGATCTGAATTGGTACAGTGTCGCACAAGATCGTACACGATGAAGATCTTTTAAAGATGCCTATATTCTTAGGGTAGAGAACCGTTAGATGAAGATGAAGAAGATGTGAGTTTGTTACATCTGGCTAAAGACATGTCTTCTTGTCGGCCCGAGTTCCAGCCTTCTTTATACAAATTTTCCATGTTCATCGAGGCTTCCTTCTGTTTCTTCTACTTGGTGGTAGCAACTCCCATAGTCTCTTGGGTCACCGTTCAACTTGCACTTGTCAAAGGGGTTCATACTATCTGAGTCGCTTTCTTTCTAATAGTAGATCCATTCTCCAGTTTAGAAAGATAGCAACCGCTTTTATTTTATTTTGATTTGCTTTAATTATTTCACAAACTTCCGCTCCATAGCTGACAACGCTTTCTACCACTCGTATATTATTCTCGTGGCTTTCTGAGACGTCTACTTCATATCATCGGATGAAGTTGCCGAATTACAGCCTTGGTCCGATTTACTTTTCATTTGATTTCCACGCCACAAGTTGCCAAGTAGTTATAGCTTACTACATGATATATGGTTTCTTTATCTATTTGTAAATCTTGCCCTTTTTCTCCAGTTACGATATACTTTTCCTCTTCTTCTTCTTCTATCCTTGATCTACACATATTCTAATATAGAGGTCTTCTCATCTTCCTTACATTTTGTCCTATCTACATTCCTCCTCCATCCATCTATTTTCCAGTCTTGCTCATTCCAATTAGCTATTCTCTTAGCGACGTCTTCCACTTTCGTTCTTTGTCTAAACAGGAGTCCTCTTGTTTCTTAAAGAGATCGCTAGCATTTCTGTCTATAGCCCTTTGGGTGACTTCTATTTTATTTATAATTCCCCTTGTTTAGCATCCATTTCCCCGTCCCACGTTAATACCAGCCGAATGTACTGATCGAAGATTGTTGTTTTAGGTATAGTAATATATTTTGTTTAAATATGCAGCTGAGTTAATCAACGGCGGACCATTCGAGTTTTATCCTTCTTTTAACCTCGGCTGATTCTGTTTCCCACATTTTATCTCCTAGGTAAGTCGTACTACTCACTTTCTCTATTACCACATTTTCAATTGTAATTTCACGCGTATCGTGTAGATTATTTTTCACTATCTTTACGTTTTCCATATTCATTTCAAGGTATACAGACCACGTAACAAATGAAGAAGTGCTGAGACGAGTACAAAAACAAAAAGAAATTATGTTTACAATAAAATCACGCAAACTGGAGTACCTTGGACACGTCATGAGAAACAGCAAATACCGTCTGCTACAGCTAATCCTGCAAGGAAAACTCGAGGCAAAAAGAGGTCCAGGAAGAAGACGCCATTCTTGGATGAGGAATCTTAGAGACTGGTTCGGGTTAACATCATCAGAACTGTTTCGTCTCGCTGCCAATAAAGTAAGAATTGCCATGGTTATAGCCAATGTCCGGAACGGATGAGGCAACCACAGAAGAAGAAGATTTCAAGGCCAATTTTCTTGATGCTGTAGCCAGATCTGATATCATGAATTGTAGTTCTTCATAACCACTTGACATAATTATAGTATCAGCAAATCTTAAATGGCACAGATATTCTCTTTCTGTTTCCATTCTAACTCCGTAAACAGATCTTCCAATACTGACCTAAAGAGTTTAAGCAAGATTTTACTGGCTTTTATGCTTAAAGTGGATTTTTTGTGTATGTTCTCTATCAAGCGCGTGTATGCTACCTATATACCCTTTTCTTGTGTTTTTAATAATTGTATTATTGCCTATACCTCTATGTTATTAAACGCTTTCTGATGGTCTATAAATCCTAATCATAGAGGCATCTGGTATTCTGTTGACTTTTCGATCAGAATTCTCGCCATCTGAAAATGGTCTGTTGTTCCAAATCTCTTATGGAAATCTACTGGCTCTTTCGACTGGTTTAATTTCATCTCTAGGCGGTTAGTTAGCATTCATGTAAAGAGTTTGATACAACAAAGTAATTGGGCGATAGCTATTTAAGTCCTCTTTGTCCCCTTTTTTATATATTAACACTATTACTGCTTCTTCTCATTCTTCTAGAATTTTCCTTTTTCTAGGCATTAATTAAACAATGCTTTGAGTTTCTCTATTAGTCCTTCCTTAATTGTTTGTTGATATAATCCGGCTTTATCTTTTAGCTTTTGAGGAAATGCGTATTTTCTCTTTTTCAAGAAGAAAATACTTAGTCTTGGAAATGCTTAATTGCAGGCATTTCGTATGTTCGCCATTTAATGTATCATGTAGCTCATATACAGCTCGTCCAACGCACATGCTACCAGGTCGTCTGCCAAGTAAAGTATATACGTATGTTAGACTCAGATGCTGAATTCGATCGTTACATTTTTATATTGAACATAAATCAAACCGGCACAGTGATACGCGACAACGCATATAGCAGAGTAGCGCGCAATCCTTCTCAAATACCCCTACAAAATATTCCAGATAGAGAGGCCCAGAGAAGTATAAAACAAAGGCCCCCATGCCGCTAAAGGCATTTCAATACAGCGACCAGCCCAGCCCAGCTCTAACTGGACGAGCCAGGCCTCTGGGCTTAGCCGAAGCCCCTAGTCTAAGTCCAGAATCGAAGAGACTAGTTCCGAGACCCTTCCAAACCTTGTAAAAACACCCGATCCCGAACTCCAAATCTCCTGCCATATTTGTGTGGCTTGCTGCCTGCTCCACTTAGTTCATCCGTTGGGAAGTAAGAGATCCGTTGGAATTCGCCGTTTTAATCTTCTGTCTTCAGGTGGAATTTGGGTGTCAAGGCGAAAGTGAACTGCTCCGCTGCATTTGGTAATATTATCAAAGAATGATACTGAAATCTGTCTTATGTTGTCCTCGATATATGGTATATTGAGCTCTCGATGTATTTGGCTGTTTCTGATGAACCATCTTGCATTGCATATTATCCTAAGTAAGCCCAGAGACCGTCTAGCACCAGTACTACCCGGTTCACTCCCCAGGAGCACTTGAACCAGGGCTGTTAGTCGAAATTTAGCATGATTTTTTTGAGATTAAATGTAAACAAAGCAGCCATTTGGTGCTGCCGTATTTAGTTGAAGAACTGGCCGTTATAGAAAGCAACGTAAGGTAAATTTTAGGCACCGTCCACAACACGGGCTGCCAAGGATATACCAAGTAACGTGGATTGCCGCTCTGTCCGGGGCGAGTTCTGCGGCGTCCCCTGCAAGTGCATTTTATTTTCTTGTTTAATATTGTATATATACATGATAAAGGTAATTCTAATTTTAAGAGAAACAGCTTACTAAATCCAAACTTTTAAAAACGATTTTTTATCCTTAATTCTTTCATGAAGGATATCTTTGAAGTGAATGATTTTAAGACATATGTTTATTAGAGTTTTTCTCTTATTTTTGATGCAGAATAACGTCCTTATATTTGTTCTGTGCAATTATGAAACACCCTGTATATTAAAATGTTATTACAAAAGATGACATTAATTATGAATGTAACTATACAGCGCTCTATAAATACAGTAAAAGAATATAATAAAACTGTTTCGGGTACATGTTTGTACATATAGAACGTTGTTATTTTTCTGTATACCTATCGTATACAAAATCACTACTTACTAAAATTTTCCAAACTTACCTACTTAAGAATCGGGGTACATATGAAGGGTGAAAAACAATTAGCATTGGGACTTTAAATGCCTAAACCTAGAATGTGACCTTGCTTTAAATTACATATTTTAATGTGTAATAGCCATATACATAACTTATTATTCAAAATAGCTAGTTTTTAGAATTCATCTGGATTGAATTTATGTTCCAAGTAACTTAAATACCTATACCTGGCTACCAATATCAAGAATCTGTTTGGAATTTTTTAAATATATTTACATTAATAAGCTTAGCCACTGCGGAAAGTAGCAGATAATGATATATTTTTTTCTATTAAGTAAACTATTTTTCACGGTGCCTATACATTTTTAATTGTAATCTTCAAAAATGTATGAACATCTTAACTATGTTTCACAAATCCTATTAAATTAGTTCCTACACAGGATTCAATGTAAACAAGCTAATAAAAAATTAACGACAATGAAATAGAAATTCTCCAAACAGAAATTTTCCTTAGTAAATTTAATAGCGGTTGCGTGAATTGTCTAAAAACCATAAGCATACAATATCACGCATTCGTATTGTTATTCGTGTCTTACGGAGATTGTTTACAATGGATTTTACACACGTCATAGTGGTACCATATCCTCGTTGAGAATTACAACACGAACAAAACAGGGCGTCGCGGATGCATTTAATTTTCGTAAATTTGCACACAGACAGTCGTTAGACGCACAGACCGGCGTGGGTTTATTTTTTACCTGGCGAAGCATCGAACTTGAACTAGTTAAGATGCAAAGAACCCATATTAGGATTAGTGACGTAAAACGCGTAAGGATTCGTCACAACAACATCCTGTCACCAGGAGACATCATGAGGGATGAGGTCACGTAATCACTGTTTTTAACTCGCACCAGCTTTCTTGGAAGAGTCCAAAGATGCACGCGTATGCGTGAGTGGACGATTATTATTAGAAGGGAGTAATAACTGCAATTGTCCTTCTTGCGCGATCATGGATAATGTTCACAGGAAGTTGTCGTCTTCGATCGATCTCATGACTTGGCTAAGCTTTCTGGGAAAACTAAATCTGAGTGATACATATATTAATCAGTTTCCTAAAAGCAGTACTAATAAGTGTGACAAATGCGTTAACGTCAACTGCCCACTGTAACAAATCCAAAATAAAATTTTAGAAAAAGAATTTGCAAAAAATCAGGCATTGGCGTATACAGAGTTTGCTTTTTAGGATACTGAATAATTTCAGTCGTAGTAAAAAGTTGTAAGTTAAAGAATAAAACAAAAATAAACCCTTGAACTAAATAATTGAATGTTTCTATTAAAGTTATTTTTAGTACATGAACTGTAATAAACAACAGTTGCTGAATCGAATTTGATTATTATTAATACGCAACTGTTAAATTTGACTTAAACTTTCCATTTCGATTATATATGGCGTATATAAAAGGTAGGTCACGGCTCCGGGCGTATGTAGTAAGTACGTGTAAAAAAGTCTATATGAACATTTGCCCTTAATCAAAAGGTTACCAATATACAGGGTGTTGAAATTGATTTTTTAATACTCCGTATTGGTCTATTACTCTTATTTTATTATAACATTCCAATGGCGTAGAAGCCGAACAAGGTGCCTCCCAAGAATATTTGATACACACCTACCAAAATTTCATAGTTCTGATTATATTTGTGTAATATACTGAGATGGTTTTAAGCTCACAATTGAGCTCTCTATGCAGTGAGAAATATTGAACAAAGTCAATTAAAGCACAGAGTTAAAATGTTTTATTTAATTGCAATCTAAACTAGTTGAAGTTATTAAATGCATTGGTAATAAGATGCAAGAAGCATTAATTAGAGGAATAAAGGCACGTATAAGCAGAGCAGATTTCAGAGGGTTTGAATTTGAAGTTTAAGTAAAATAATATAAGTAATATGATAGGTTTGAGCATATTTAAAGCCAGACCAAATATAATTAAATAACACAAAAGGTTGGTTATTTGCACACTGAAAGAGCGTAGAGTTATTAATAAAAGTACAGGCCAGTGAAAAGCAAGCAAGCTGAAAGGTAAATGAAATCGAAGCAAGAGAAAATAGAAATTGCAAAGAGCAATAGAGAACGAGGGCAACTGAATTGAAGAACAAACAGTGACGTGTCAAAAATTGAACTCAAGTCCAGTGCATTTTAAAAATAAGTGTTTTATAGCAGAGTAGTGATTATAAAAACGTTGTGTGTGACGAGAAAGAACAAATTTTAGAAATAAGAAAGAAAAACAATTTTTAGATTTTAGAAAAATGTTATCAAATTTTATTCCGTTTATGTAAATTAATAACTAAAAAATATGAGATCGCTGTTACCTAGCAACGCTATGCTGTTTTGTAAAAAAACAGAAGAACAATTGCTGTAAAATTGAAAACTTGGAGGCAAAATTTGAGCTCCATAAAATTTATGTTTTAATATAATAAAAGGTGTTTTACTAAATAAAAAAGTGTACCATTTTACTGTACAAGTGTCCAGGCAGCTGTGGTATTGTTTGTGGCAGTTTCCACGACATAAAATTATAAATTTACCAAATCGACTTCGGCTGTGAAACGGCAGCGGACACCTGAGAATTTTCAACTTCGATACCGTTCCAGTTGAGCTGCCAAAGTCAGGGTTCTCCATTCCAACGGCCCAGGGAGGTGTGCACAAGCATCCTAAATAAGATTTGCGGCCAGGAAAGCGGCTTCAAGCGAAGAAAACGATCGGCGTCACCTTGAACCATCTCTGTGCCCACATCGGCCAGGTCTGAGGTAGGATTTCGCATGTTATTTGAGTGTTTGAGAGCTGGGAAAGCTAGTAAACTTGAAAAATACACATTCTGGAGGAGATTTATCGCATTTCCAAGCGTCCAGTACTGTCCCAGTGCATGGCGTCAGTAGAATTTGATGTCGTCACAGGAAGCAAAGAAAAAAAGACAACTAGCGTCGTTCACGTCACGGCTAAAGCGCTAAAGCTAAATCGAGTCAGTTGTTCCTACGCGGGAGTTTGATTTAATTTACCTGACGTTTTCTCGCAGAATTTCACTTTTAAATATTCAAATAAACGCTGGTTTGCACTTACGATGTTTTGTGTTCAATATCAAATTTGTGAGGTTATGAGAAATCCAAATCTAGTAGAGCTATGGTCCTAAAATCGAGCATGTGAGCTACTGCCAGCCGGATTTTCTAAACATAACTTCAAAAACTAGAATCTGAACCCACCTGACAGGAGTTTTGTGTTTTGCTGGAGCTAGCCTAAATTATTATTGCAGTTTAATAAAATATAGAAAGGGGCAATTAACCATTTTACTTGAAAACTAATAAATACATTTCATTTTAATGAGCCTAAAATACTGACAGGCAAAGTTTAACACAATAAAAATATCTGAGCATTGTGGTGATTTGCCCTTATTTAATATTTGCATTAAACCCATTATTAATACAAGTCATCACACCATTTCAATACATTAAATTTTTCATAGAAGTAAACTTTTGTAAAATTTTGATTAAATTAGCAGTATTTCTGTAATTTTAGATTCACGAATCCACTGCGCTTATAAGAAGTAAACTAATTTGCATAACTTAAATGTATCAACCACCAAAAATCAAAGTATGCTGGTACATACTATGACTGTCCTTTGTTTCATTGTACTTAATAGTGCTGTGTTAGCAATGCTCTTAAAACTTGAAATGAATAACAACAGTTTTACAAATTCGGAAATAACTGATATGCATACGATGTATAGTCACGCTTTTGAAAATAGCATGTAAGCAAGACTGATGGATGTATGCACAAACATTTCCAAATCGCATAATCCCCAACAGAAAATTGTTTGAGCGAATTGATCGACGTTTAAGGGAAACAGGTAATTGGTGCGAATTTGAAAGTAATTTTTACCCAACATCTTTTTTTACGAATTAGGTAGTTTTAAAACTTCTGTTGATTAGTAAAGACCCAGAGCAGTACATACAGTGGCATTAGAGGAGGAAATCCTGGAGTCCGTTGAGCATAATCCCCCATCCTAGTGTCTGGAGATTTTAGCAGATGAAAATGTATCTCATTCCACTGATGGGGGTGCTAAAACAACAACTTTTGCATTCCTGCCATCTCTAGAGCGTGCAAGCTCTGGAACCACAAGATTTTGCTCCCCGTTGACAGGCAAACAAAACAGATCACAGCAGCAATTATGTTTGAATGTTTGTGCTGAAATCGTTGAACATTTATTGATAGGTCCATTTGTCCTTCCAAGAAGATTGTAGCTCAAAATTTTGAAAAAAATCCTACTTAATTGACTTGAACATTTAAACTGAATAAAGAAAACGATTTGTGAAAGTAATTTATTAACAGGGGTAAGTTAGAGTTTTTAGAAGCCAATTAAATAGATATTAATTATTATTGAAAATATTTCTCCTAAAAGGCACCTTGCATCAAAATCGAAAAAATTGTGCAAAACTATTACCTTTCGGTAAATAACAAAAAATCATACGGAATAATTAATATTTTTCCTATAGCAAATGTTAAAGTGTGCTTTAATCGACTCAAAACAAAAGGTCAAGTGTTACTTTAACAGCAAGGGTAGATAAAGTAGCACTTTAACATCAAGGGTAGATAAAGTAATTTAATTTTCTAACTTTTATTTAAATTAAATATTACAGCTTCCTTATTTTCTTTTGAAATTGTTAAAGTTCTTGCTATAGAAAAAAAATGTATTATACACGACGATAAAGTTATTACTATCCACTCTTGTATCATTGATTAACGTCTCGACTTCGTCTCGACGTTAAACGATTCACTCGTGGAAAAATTTAACTTTCTCATCTTGTAGTATAATAAATTACTATATCTATTCTTTTTTCATTATACATCTATAATGTTTTCATTAAAAAAAAAGAATTTTGAAAGGAAGTCTTGGTATGTGAAATTTTGACGATTCAAAAAATGAGAAAGTTAAAGACAAACAGTTACTTTCTAGCCGTGACATTGATCAGTTGCCTAAAACCAACAGACGTTAAGAGTATCTCATTAAAATCTCACTTAATTTCCGACAAAATAGCAGTTTTTTTATTTTGACAATTTCGTAATGCAATTTTCTAACTATATAAAAATCACCAGATATTTCTGGCAGGGGCTAAATAAGTTTGCAGACAAGTACAAATAATTGCCGTAACGAGCTTTTTTTGAAAAATTACAAATATTTTTTTTCCCATTTGATGCCGACTTTTTGTCGGTCACTGTATATTTCGAAAATAATATTGCCACAAAATCGTTTTAATATACTGTGTTTTGGCATAGCCAATACCCATAAAATGGTCCATTTATTTTATTGCTAAGCAGCTAAATCTATGCCTGCCTTTGATATTCTTCCTTGAATTGATGCTAAAATTACTAATACTAAAACGTCTAACTTCTTAGTAACATGTTAGCTACATTTTATGTTATAAGAGGACATAACCGCAGTGATTCTAGGAAAATGTTACAAATTGTAATATTGCTTTTTCTTTCGTTAAGTAGTAATATATATAAAGGCATATGCTCTGGACCATATTTTTGAAATAGTCAAATTTGAACAAAAAAAATAATTTTTTTAATAAAATAATAAATTCTTTCTAAAAATTTAAAATTTCCTCTTAGAAAACCATTCGGATTTCAAAAATACGATTGCCCAATGTTTCAACGTTTTAAAATCAAAAATACCTAATTTAAGAAGGGTGCATTAACGAGGAAAAGCCAAATTGTCTCAATGATATATGAAAAAATATATAATCACTCAATTGCAATCAACCTAAAGTTATATGAAAAGTCTCGTGCAATTACACAAATTTTGTGAAGACCACAATTATTTCTTCGCCAGTTTGTGTAGAATATTAATGCAAAGATCTGAAAAACTTTTAAGTTAGATCAGACGCTTGGATAAGGTACCTGTCCTTGAACTATCCTTCAAAAATAAGAATTTAAGCAAGGTATTTCTTTTA
This sequence comes from Agriotes lineatus, assembly GCA_940337035.1. NCBI lineage: Eukaryota > Metazoa > Arthropoda > Insecta > Coleoptera > Elateridae > Agriotes > Agriotes lineatus. The sequence goes on along the minus strand of OW679197.1, from coordinate 92,071,009 downwards.
CTAGATTATGCGTATTGTAATTGCAGGCAACTATTATAAAGACAGTTTTCAACGAACGAAACTGAAAACAAATTTGTAAAACAGCCGTTATGTAACTCTTCTATTGCTGCCACTTGTGGTAGAATTTAATTTTTTTACTCTGTGTCACTTTAAGTAGGAACTACTCTTCAGGGGTGGACGACTGCAAATTAGGGCAGCGAAAACGCTCTCGTGCATCATGAGGAATAGTCGTATGCGAGGGCAACGTTATCACTAATTAGGGAGCTATCCTAATTACGGTTGATACCGGATTTGACGTTTGATTCCCCCTCGTTTTAAAACGGGGTGTTGCGCTTTTGCTGAAGTAAATTTTTTTGCCAACCTTCGATCAACCAAGTGGAGTATTCCCAAACCCCATATCCTTTGCTACCACAACAAACAAACAAGGCCGTAATTATTTCGTCGCCATTCAACTATCTTTCGCACACCCACGCAACGTAGACGCCTTTCCCAGGTGCAGTTTCGCCGCACTTTAGTTGCTAAGCAGGACCACCTACAGGTCACGGACGCTACCATGGAGTTCCAAGGCACTGCAAGTGGTGAACCAGATAGAACTTATATTTAAGTTGGATGTAACAACAGTGCCGAGATAAAAAGTGCATTAAATCATTGTGAAGTAAACCTTTTATTGGTTTTGCATCATTACGTACTAACAGAAAGCTGTGAAATCAGATGTTTTAAGTTCAAATCAAGGTTTACACTGAAACATTTTATTATAGTTAAATGAAGAAACCCCCTTCAGGGCTCATGTTCGTTGAATAATTAAACCGGCATTTGCAGTTGGGAATAATATCTGAGTTAGACGACACTTGGGGAATTCTTAACGTTGAATTTGTCTGTAAATGTAGAATCGTTAGTTTCAGTGTGAACAGGTGTGATTAACAACAGAACCGCTTAAATTATTTCTGTATTGACTTTGTGTATTCTTTTTCCGTAAAATAACTTGCTTTTATTTGGTTTTAGTGTAAACAAACCCGGATTTAACAGTGAACGTGAACGCAAAAGTTCGTTCCTGGCTTACTGAAAACTGCCAAGCACACTTCCTGAATAAGCTGAGCGATTTCCATTTCGTAGTTTGATGGATTCATCAGTTTCTTAAGTAAAAAACAACGTGGCACTTTTGGACATCAATTTTGAGCTATTATAAACTCACAATTCTATCGCTGTTGAACCCGATTCATTTCTCGACTACAATTAGCTGGAGCAAATCATTATTGCAAGGTTGATTAATTTCGTGTGTCCCGATTGTATAAACGTTGTCATTACTAATATCATCTTAATTATCCGCTGTGTACAAACTTGCTTTCCTCGTGTGGCCAGCGTTTCGTTGTTTTGGAGCGTGATATCTAACGAATTGGCCTATAATAAGCTGGCCCGCCAACGCGTGGACTTGCCTTATGTTTTAATGGAAAATTTGCCCTATAGTAAAATATCACCAATTTGAAGCACCGGCCATCCCTATTGATGATCTGAAAGCTCAGTTGAACACTTATTGAACTGCTCAATATAGCAAAAGCAGCAACTCAGGCTGGGAAATCAGATTCGAAGCTTCATAAAATATGTGTAAAAGCACTCTTGAAGCTCTATTGTCTTTCATTTACATTCAATTTTATCCTAATTTCAGATTAAAGTTGTGTTCCATCTCCATAAAGGCCGATGTTCCACTTCCTAACAACTACGAGTACAACCGTCTGCTCTAAGCGGTTCGAAATGGCCCAAGTAATGTCAAAGATTAATACTTCCGAGATACTAACACAAAATTACATTTTTAAAGTCATTAATGCAGAAATAAGTGCAAAAAGAGAAGTCAATTTAGTCACAACAAAAAAAACGAATTGGAAGCATTGATAAAAACTTTAAAGGAATACCTTGGACGAGTTTTTTAGGCCGAATGGTATTCTGGTAAATTCGTAGGGTCCCGTTAACGACAAACACAGTTACAGGTCTGCTACCCTCGGAGACAACGTTTTGGTAGTAACCAATCATGAGGTTCATGATAGTGAAGTGCAGGTAAATCGCCAAATTATGGACACCTCGTCCATAATGGGTACAGTTGTGACATTCTTTTCATTATAAACAAAATTACCGGACTTCAAGTCATGGATGAAGCGAAGGTGAAATCCGAAGAAGGCTCCAGAATGAGGCTTAAATACCGAAAATATTTTAAAACAAACTACAATATTGATATAAGCTGTATTACTCAGATATTTCTGCGAAATGGTAACTTGTCAAGCCAAAGTATTACGATAGTAAAACCTGGTAAGCCAATTGATAAAGTGAAATGGTATAACCCCGTTAATTTACTGACAATTAATCAAAAGCCTTGAAGAAGCTGCTCCTAACAAAATTAAACCAGGTTTGGAATAAAATTATTATCATCAGTTTAAGCAGATTCGCCGCATAACAACCAAAATGAACAACACTTTTAAGGACACATTACTGTACATAAGCGTTTCTGGATATCAGTCAAGCCTTTGTTACGGTTTAACACACTGCACTGTTGCATCAAATCATAAAAGCACTTCTGAACAACCTTTACCTTATTCTAAAATCATACCTTGAGACTAGAAAACTTTTAGTCAAATATTTATGGTATAAGTGTGTTAAATTATAAATAAGTTACTCGAGTGAATTATTTGTAATACACACGCATGCCATACAAATTTTTATCAAACTCAATAAATATCAAAAAACCATAAATTTTACAGCCGTGAAAATTCATAGTGACAAATTGGAAAGTACCAAGAGATCAAATACATTTATAATCAGAGTCGTCTGTGATTCGTGTTATCCGTTTGGCAGTATTGAAGTGTATTGTTAGTCTATGTCAAATTCAAGGTTAGTAGGTTAGGTTTTGTTTGTTATTTGACACAGAATGACGCAAAACTTAACCTGCAAATCTCAAATTTGACATAGCTTGACAGTGCTACCAACAGTAGTGAGTGACCTGGTTTTTATCTCATTAGTGGGTTATTGTTTAACTTACTAGTGTTATGCGCCACTTTGGAAGTCTAAAATCGATCTAGTAATAGCCTCATAACTAGGAGGTGTTGGATAACAATATATATTTATTTATTTATTTACAATTTTGGCCGAGTCAACAGGTGGTCTACAGAAAAGTAGCCATCCAATTATAGACCGGCACTGATAAGACATATAGAAGTTAACTATAAATCACCAAAATAAAAAAACAGAGGAGAGATTAAATACAAAATTAAAAATTGTGACCTAAATATAAACTAAAAAGATAGCAACTCATGGTGTACACTTTTTCAACTAAAAAATTTAAAAATAAATAAATAATTATTTATTTAAAACTTAAAGGACAAAAATAGTGAAATTGGCAAACACTTGCTGGCTAGTAGTAGTAGTAGTAGTTGTGGGGAGACCGAAGTCTAGCAAGTAGGCCACCATAGGCCCTTTTTGCCAACCCCATGCCATCCCCTCAACCGCCTTCATTATCGTCCTCTTCGATGGGCTCTTCTCCCTGCTTAAACCTTCCTGATTTTCTAATGAAGATCAGAATTTCGGCCCAGGATAGGGAGTTCAACTCTTCCATTCGAAGCGTAGGTGCTCCAAAGGTTCTATACCTCAGTCGCTGGTACGCTTCACATTCTCCCAAGTAGTGAAAGGACGTTTCCTCGTACCTCCCACATCTTGGGCAAATGGGATCTTCCTCTACTCCTATCAGAGTTAGGTGTCTCTTTAGTTTACAGTGGCCTGTCAAGATCCCTATCAAAAGATTTGTGGTTCTTCGGCTCCTTCCCATTAGCCAGACCGATTTCTTTGAATCAAATCCCGCTATGTGGTACTTTGCCTGACGACAGCCCCTGCATCCTTTCCACTTTTCCTCGCTGGTCTTGTAGGCCCACCCGGTTAGGGCTGCTGAGACCTGCTGCCTTGTTATACCCAAAAAAGGTTCCGGTCCAAAACAAGTTTCCCCGGCTCCGAGTTTGGCTAGTTCGTCCGCCTTCTCGTTGCCTTGGACCCCCGTGTGTCCCGGGACCCAGATGAGCTCGACGTCCTTTTCCCTTGCCAATTCGGCTAAAGCATCTCCACATTCCTGGACAAGAGCTGATCTTGTCCTGGCCGAGAAGATTGCTTTTAGTGCGGCTTGGCTATCGGAGCAAATATAAATTTTTTGCTCTGGGGATATCCTGACCTCGTTCCTTGTTGCCACCGATAGGATGGCATAAACTTCTGCTTGGAATACCGTGGTGAATCTTCCTAAAGCATAGCTTTCTTGCACCCCCCGGCCTTCCATATAAATGCCTGCTCCAGAGGATTGCCTTTCCGCCACTCGAGAACCATCCGTGTAGCATATCAAGGCATTCGACTGGAGCTTAACCCTTTTTTGCTCCCACTGTTCCCTTGTTGGGATAGTGAGAGAGAAACCTTTTTCTAACCTTAGCCGGTCCTCTGCTTCGGTTACCCTGTAGGCTGATAGAGGTATTTCTCTAGCAGCCATGTCGGCGATCCTAGCATGGCCCGTGCGAACTCCCTGGTCATTCCATAGCCCCGTATCCCGCATTCTGAGGTGGGTAGCCATGGCCTCTCTCTTTATCCAAGTGTCGAGGCCCGGGAGTCCCAGTATTACCTCCAGTGCGGCTGTTGGGGTTGTCCTCATTGCCCCTGTAATTCCGAGACAGGCTAGTCGTTGGACCTTTGCCAATCTTACGGAAATACTGGGGCGCTCTACACTAGGCCACCAGACCACTGAGCCGTACTGAACTCTTGGCCTTACTACCAATGTGTAGAGCCAGTGCAGAATCTTGGGGTTTATCCTCCAGTTCCTGCCTATAACTCTGCGCAACTGCCATAAGGTCGTTGTCGACTTCTTCACCGTCCTGTCGACATGCGACCTCCAACTTAATTTGCTGTCGAGGATTACCCCCAGGTACTTGACCTCTTGCACTAATGCAAGTGGTCTTCCGTACATAATGGGTATCCTCAGACCCTGAAGTTTTCGTCTTTTTGTGAAGAGAATGATCTCAGTCTTTAGTGGGTTTACCGACAGACCTTTCTCTTCACACCATCTTTCAATAATCCTGCAAGCTACCTGCATTCTATCGCAAACGACGTTTAGGAACCTGCCAGTAACAAGTACCAGTCCATCGTCTGCGTATGCTTGTGCTTGCTGGCTAACAACTCATTGAAAATGGTCAACTAAGCAAGATTACACAAGAAAGAATACCAGAAAACAAAGATGCATATTACAAAAAAGCAAAAATTACAAAATTGCAAAAAACAGAAAGATCGATGAAGATGCAAAGATTAAAGCAATGTTATGTGTTGGTATTATTACTGTTAGTATTTAGAAAATAACAGGCGATTGATCTTGCAATTGCTTCAATAGATTCAGCAAACATGTCGATACCCTCTTGTCCCACAAAGTTATAAATTCTGACGAGCCTAACTGAGGGAGAGTTTATCGAGAAATTTGTGGTACACTGATCGTGCCAGAAGAATAAAGAATTCCGCACAGAATACAATGGAATTTTAATAAAAAATCATGATATAATTGAGGTATCATTGTAAAAGCCATTAATGAATTTGAACAGTTCTTTAATATCTAGTAGTGTTCTTCTATGTTCCAGTGATAGCATATTAAAATATAACAATTTTCCTGTGTAACTAAGTTTCAAGTTTAACTTAAAAGAGACTACCTTTAGAAAACGTTTTTGAACCATTTCAATTCAATTTATATGAGTATGATAAAAATGATTCCATATGAAGCTACAATATATGTGTGAGCGTGTTACTCGAAACATAAATCCCATACAGTTTGTTCAATATGCTTATCAAAAGTAAAGCCTTTAGTGAAAATAACGCCCAAATCACGTATAAAAGCAACATCGCTGAGAACTGTATTGTCTATTCTGTAATCAAAATTAATTGTTCTTTTGATTCGACTAAATGATATTTTATGACATTTCTGCACGTTTAAAAACATTTTATTTTTGTTACACCAATCAATGAGATAATTCAGATCTTGCTGTAAAACGTTACAGTCTTGTGAGGATTTAATCTCTCTGAATAATTTTAAATCATCAGCATATAACAGAAAAGACGATTTGAAGTTAAAAGGCAGGTCGTTTATTAAAGCTATGAATCCATTTCGTGGATCCATTTTGTGGATCTGTTAATTGGCCACCTCTTTCGTGCAATTTGACGCCGTTAGATTATTTTATTTGAGGATATGTAAAGTCGCATGTCTACGTCGATAAACCGGAAACAATTGAGCACTTGGAAGCCAACATTCGACGCGTTATTGTCGAAATACAACCTGATTTACTGCGAAGAGTGTGTGAAAATTGGACCTCCAGATTACGTCATGTACACGCCAGCCGCGGAGGTCACATGCCCGAAATCATATTCAAACATAAATGCCATAAAATTATCTTTCAAATAAAGCCAATTTCATGGATATTAAAAACATTTTTCTGTGTTTTATTTCAATTTAAAGTTCTCCCACTACTCTAAAAAAACACCCTTTATTTACAAAAAGGAAAGAGCTTGGATTTATTAAGTTATATTAGGCCATAAGAATAAAGCCCAATTACCATTAGAAAGTAAACTCGTAGTGCATAAAAACATGTATTGGATTTACGGTGTCCAACGATGGGTCCCAACTTCAATTTCTAATATCTAAATACTTGAAAGGTTCCAATCAAAAACTTTCAGAATCATCGAATATGATATAGTATGTGGCCCTACAAGTGCCTAATCCCAAAGAAGTGTAGAAAACCGTAATGGCAACTGTCTACATAACATACTACAGAAACATTCTAACAGAGTGATTTATGGGAAGTAATTATTACAGCCGACTTAAGAGTTATAATCTCATAAACCTACTTAATAGATTTAATTTATTTTAAACAAAATGCCTATCAATCATATCTAATTGCACTTTAATAGAAGATATGTACATAACACCGTGCCATTGTTATAAATGTTTCTCTTTAACTTATGATGAATAAACAAATGTTTCCTCTTGCAAAAACTCATATATTTATAACAATCCAACAGTATTTTGACAAGTGATGTAAACATTTGACGATTTAGACGTCTTCTGAAAGCAGAGAACATAAAAGCAATACAAGTGCATTGCTTGTTTCAAATTTAAGTGATACAAAAACAACTTATTATCTTTGTTTTGTTCAATGTATTTGTACAGTTTGGTTTAAAAGGAAGCCACTAACATTTAGAAGAGTTTAATTGTAGAATAATGTAAAAAAGTAAAATATAACCTGAAACTCTACACCCTACTTATGTATTATATAAATGCACACATATTTCTCGAAATTATTTGAGCTTGTTATGTTTTGTTTACATACAGTGCTTCTTTCGTTTTGTTGTATTAATTTACTTCGTTTTTCTAGTAAGCTCTTTCTTGACATTCACAACAATAAAGGGTGTTGAAAAAAAGGGTAAAATATTTTGCCCACTTATACATCTCACCAATACAAACAAAAAAGTCAATGTTGGGTCCGGAAACACTTTATTTCCGAGATACAGGGCGTTTAAAGTTTTCAAAAAAAAAAAATCCCGGTAGCTTCTGGAATAAATAATTTAAATCTAAGTACGCCAAAACATGAACCTTAATAGCATCAATAAACCTTAAAAGTTTCACTAAAAACGGCTGATGGGTTTTTGAGATATTGGAGCATTTAGTTTTTGTCTTAATAGGTTCAGAGGCGTGCACAAATATGGGCTTTATTTTTTGTTAAAAACGAAGCTAGATACGAAAAAACTTCAATAGAGAAAAAAGTTGCAATTTTAGTTGCTTTATTAAAAACATATATGAAATTTGCAAAAAATCTATTGGGCGTTATGTTTTTGTAAAAAAACCTAATTGACATGCCCCATGGGCAAGCCTCTGGAAGTTACTGGATCAACTGTAATATGTCCAAAAGATACCTCATAAAGTTATAAATAAATTATAAAAATTTCATTAAAATCGCCGAAAGCTTTTTTTAGATAACAATAGATTTTTAAAAAAACTTTAACCACCCTGTATCTTGGAAATGAAGCGTTTCCGGACCCATATTTATTAATACTTTTTTGTTTGTATTGATGAGATGTATAAGTGGGTAAAATATTACCTTTTTTCAACACCCTGTATAACACGAGACGGCGAGGTGATTGGGCTGGTGCCACTGGATCCCTACCACCGTTAGAGTTCTAAATTTTAGCATTATGCACCAGGCTTTAGTGCTTCTGTCTATCTAAGAAAGCTTTTATGTAGGTAAACATTCTAGTTTTAAGGAGAGTTCGAGACTAGCCACTAAACAGGATGGTTTAGCATTTGTCAATTAATTGTAAATATATAGTGGTTAAATCTATGTGTTCTTTCATTCATTCAAACAGTTCAATTGCAAATAACTGCATATGTTGACGCAACACGTATTATTAGCTTCGTCTAAAAACGCATTTGTTTAGTTTGTTCCTTTTTCTTTTCTATTTTTACCGCTAACTTTTTCATAGTTTTTCATTTACTTTGTAAATGTCTTCCGCATATGTTTGTTTCATTTCTTCTTCAAGACATAATTTTACTCCGATTTGATATTCTCTTATAATTTACCACAATCCAGTAACTGTGTCTAGTTATTATTGAATTTCCTACTCTTTTCTAGTTTAGTATTAATGAACAATTTTGATAGTACTACTATGTGGCCTAATTGAGAAGTTATTTAACACTTGCACATATTGGACTACTAGCTTTTGAGCCCACCATATTACAAGAAAATGTTTTAACGTCTTTAATAGAGAAAGAGTGTTCAAAATTATATACAAAATAAGTAAAAATATTTTAATGTTACTATTAATACTAAAACAGCAAAGAAAAACACTTAGTAATGCGAATTATATTAATTTGGAACAAAACAATTGCAGTCGGTAGGATCCGAAACTGCCAAATCCGATTATTAGTAAGACGCTTTAACCGCTTGCCCACAAACGCGTACATACCGTGCTTGCTCGCCGCTGCGTTATAAAGGACACGCGGCACGACGCCCGATCGCGGACGAAGTGCGCCCTTTTGTTGCCGATAAAAAGGCGACGCAAAGATGCACGCAGAGACGCAGGCACATCATAAGTTTATAGATATGGATATCTCTAAGTTGATAACATATCTCCTTATTCGAAGGGAGATGTAGATTATTTTTTCAAATATTGCTCGAAATCTTTCCACGTCTTCTGATATTCAGTTATTTATTAGAATGCCCACACCTCCAATATTTGCATTTTCATTCCCTTTATAGAAGAGTGTATGACCTGATTTCAGCTTTATGTGGGTTTCTTCTTTTCTTCTTGCTTTCTCTTTCAATACCTAAGATATCCTATGTAATATTTTTCAGCTCTTCCTCTAGTTCTTCTAATCAATGTTTCTTCATTTCAGATTTCTCGTGCATTACAAGTCTCTACGGCAGCCCGATCTTGCCCAATGCTTCTTAGCACCTTCTATCGCTGTCTCGATCAGGAATCCCTGAATTGCTTGGGGCCTTCTAATTTGGTTTGAATTCAAGAGAAGTATTTTTACCATAGGACAGAACGATAGCTAGACATCTTGGTGAACAGAGATAGAATGTATAGTTAATGAAAATAGAGATTCCTGGAACAGACAGTGAAGAAAACAGAACGTGGGTCTCTTTTAGGACAAGAAAGTATACTCAGGAACCTCGGGATTGCCATTCCCTCACAAGATGTGAGCATCTGAGGACTAAAAAGTAATCGCCAAATTTAGTTTTTTGAGAAAATTAATTGGCGACCAAAAGTAACACAGACACTAACACAAAAATAGATTCCTCTTAATATTATACCTACTGTAACAGCGCCAATCGTTTGAAGAGATTCGAAATCAACTATTTCAAGTGTTACAAAGCGATATCTCGAAAACCGTTTACAATATTTTCATGAAACTTTTGTGAGGTAATAGGGAGATGAGGGAGGCATATTTAAACATATTTTTGACATTTACCTCCTATCTGTGTTTCGAGGGGTGGGGGGTAACTTTGGATTTTAAATAGGATATTTTACTTTTGTTTATAAAGTTCGAATCTACGTAACAAACTACGTGTGTCTACAAAAGATTTTTTGATTCGCTTTTTCTTACGGAATTATGATTTATTAGGCTATAAAATTCAAAAAATGTGAAATTTTCGTTAAAACGTCAAAATTCTCAACTTACTTAAGTAGAACTAACGCATTTCTATGGAAACCAATTCTAATTTTGAAATAAGTGACTTGATTTATTGGTAAAATGTATTTATTTTTTAATTTCTATCAAAATTTAGTCACCATAATTCCGTAACCGAAAGAGCAAATCAAAAAATATTTTGTACATATACGTAGTTTTTTACGTAGATTCGAATTTTCTAAACAAAAGTGCATTATCCTATTTACAATTCCAAAGTTACCCCCCACCCCTCAAAACACAAAAAAGAGGTAAACCTCGAAAATATGTTTTTATAAGTCCCCCCATCTCCCTATTACCTCACAAAAATTTCATGAAAATGTTGTAAACCGTTTTCGAGATATCGCCTTGTAACACTTTAAAAAACTCACCTGGTATAATATCTACGAATACTACAATTTAACTTATGATTATATACGACTTTTTACTAAAGAAACCGACAATCGGTAATTTTTAGCTACATTTATTTCGGTAGTAAAGAACAATACAACTTCCGTAGAGCTTATTTCCTGCAACTAAATTGTTAGTATTAGCTTCGCGCTAGAAGACCAATAAAGACATCCAAACGAATTGCTGGCATTCAAAATCCAGCACTATGACTGCTTAACTGCCAGGAAGTAATTACAAGTTCACTCTTCTATGCTCAATTTACGAGATTACTAAAGAACAGCATTCACACCTGCAAAATATTTCGTCGGGCATATAAGCTTCCCTGTTTATTTCAACGTTTAAAGAAGAAAACAACTACTATTGTAATTCTAATTTTCATAACAATGATCGAATTGTAAATTCTTGAAAATGGTTTGATATGCATCTATAAACATTCAAAACAATTGTGTATCAATTAAGCAGTTACAAATATTTAAAATGACAACATGTGGCTTTCAAGTTCAAGTCCGTTTATTTATAACCTTTCTTGGCGACGTTAATGTGTATGTTTGTCTCTTAGGTTGGAGAAATAATAGTGAGATTTCCACGGAATAAATACATTTAAGTAGTATAATGCTCCTCTGTCTTAGTTTAACCATATCGGGACACAACAAGACGTGTGCTAAGTGTATTAGTGCCAAGGTAACTAGTTAAATTGAAAAGAGGTGCCCTCATTTCTTTGTGTTGAGGAATTCGTCAACTTTTTTCCTAAGCTGTTGTATAAGTTACATAGTATAGTAATGAAAATAACTTCTATTAAGAGGTCTTCTAGCGAAAACAACGTGTTTTGTGTATAGTGTTTCTTCTCGAGAAAAATTCGACTTTTCATTTCTCTAGAAATTATATTTCTCGTTTAGTTTAGAGAAAATGATAATGGAATGTATTTGTTTAACACTAAACTTTATAGAAATACTGCGTTTTTCGTTTCCACTAAAAAAAGACAATTATAGAATTTATATAAATAAATATAAGTCTCTTCAGAAAACTTTCTTTTTAATTAAATTCTAAAACCTAAATGTTTCTCTGAAAATTATTTTAAAAATGTACAAATCATCTCTGGAAAACAATAATTACACAGTTATCAATCGTCGAAAGTTTAGCACTGCTAAGGGAAGATACATTTCGAATATTTGGGTCAACTGAAAAAGAGATATTCAACTGACAGTTGTACTTAAGCTAACGTTAACTGAAAATAATCGATTTTTACTGTAGCCAATCATATTGTCAGGAAAACAAAAGTAGACGCCTGACAATGCGTTTTTTAAACCGTTTCAAAATAAGATTTGTGATTTTTTAAATTATTTTGTTAATAGTTTCATTATATCTTTAATGTGGTCTCCTAAAACACAGTGTTATACAGTGTGTTCAAGAGAAAAATTCACAGCATGGAGCATGACGATCTCGTAAACGACCAAAGACACCGATTCCGTTGAGTTGAAGAAAATATGCAGCACTTTGAGCACTATTCACAACCAACCCAAATTTTTCTTGGTTTAGCCTAGATAATCGAAAGTTGTACATTTTTATTTTTAATATTAATTTAGTTAGAATAAAGGCACCTATTTTGACATTATTCCGGGACATTGGTACAAACTTTTTTATTTTCAAAACAGATCAAAACGGCTGGCACCGTTGAAAAATAGTTATTTTTGTATGGAGGGTGTCAGAGAGGCGTTATTGGCTCGCGGCTTGAGCACTAAGAGCCAAAAACAGCATGTTATGCACGAAATACATACACAAATTTTTGCACGAAAGAAATCCTCAAATTATTTCATTTTATTTGTTTTAAAGCTACAATTTTTCAAAATAAATTATATTGGCAAGAAATTTTATGGCAAGGCTGATATTTTAATTATTTAAAACTGTACCCTAACTAAGGTAAACAAAAAATGTTTGATCAAATTTTTATTAATAGTTATTTATGTATCTAGAACGAAAGGCAAAGCTTTAAGGTGTCAGCAAGTTGTTTACAGCTGAAGCGTTAGCTGTAATTTTATTTCAAACAGCTTGTTTAAAGTGTTTAATTAAGAAAGGATTTTTTTAGTTTTTAATGTACAAAACTGATTCATAATAAATATAAGTAGGTTAAACGTCGTATCCATAACAATAAAAGGGTGTTTAGTACGAAAAGTTGAACGTTAAGATCCTAGGACTTTAAAATAGAATTAAAGACTGTAGGACCTTAAAATTCATGTTTCGGACTATAAATGCAACTTTAGAAACCAGTACAAAATAATAGTTATTCGTATACCTAGGCCGCGAAATGATTGATGAGCGTACGAGGAATATTTGGTGGCCAAAACGAAGTCGAGTCTCCAAATTATTCCGAGGAAGCCAAACATTTAGCGAACGTGGCATGCACAACATTTTTTGTGCAATCGCAATGCATAACATAATCAAAAACGCGTTATAATTTTTTGTGCAACCGTGGAAGAAGTGCCGATAAGTTTGCGGCCGCGAAATTCATTTTCGCAGCCATTACACTAAACAACGGCCGCGAAATAGTTACGGCCGCGAAAACGAATTTTGCAGCCGTAATTACATACGCAAAAATCAACTTTTCAGCACGGTTGCACAAAAAAAAATTTATTACAAATACCTAAAGTACGATTTTAATCCTTAACTTTTCGATACTAAAGTAACTCTTTACTCCGAAGGGAATAAATATACTTCGTAGGGATTAAAGTTCACTATAACTAAGATGTTCCATATTTTATCTAATTTAATCGGTTTATCCCATGCAATTTACGCCCATTCTACGCACAATATACAGAGTTACAATAAGCTCCAACTAATACTTGAAAAAACTTAAATTTTGAGTTTTATTTCTCCTGCCTGCATTCGAATAATTTCGTGACTGGAATAAAATCTCTTGAAGCCCCTTGTAATCTAATCTCATCTAATAAATAGTTCAATGATTCTGAGAATTCAGTATCAGATGTTGCAAAATAACTCTAATTTAAGGGTGCAGGCAGTGGAATATGCCCCATGTTCTCTTCGATTTATTGTAGTAACTGTACTAAATTCCACCGTAAGACAAACATTTCAAATAATTACAAGGTTTATGCATATACAAATCTTTCTTAGGACAGGACAGGAAATATTCCATTTAATTTTCATTTAAAATTAATCTCTCTGCTGGACATTTAAGCTTCCCACATCATCGTACCTATCGCGTGTTCTTTCAAGAAACATAATTTATCGCTAGTCGAGACCCCCTCCTAAAGAAAAACAGCTCGAGATGTGAGCGATTTGTGGTACACTACACAGCAAAAATATAAAAATTATAATATTACGAACAGAAAATCATTCTGAAAACAGTCTCTTTGGGTTAGTGTTAGTAGATCCTTCATTCGAAATTAATCAACACTGTAAAGGACTATAAAATGCAAAAACGGTAATGTTCAGTTAAACTTCATTTTTCTCAAGGACTATCCTTTGATGAACTACTATAGAATTTTTCTCAACAAATATTTTCGGCCTCAGGTTAAATTGACTTTGCAATTATGAATATGGAAGAGATATGCATTTCACCTTTGAGAGGCTTCAAAATATGAGGATTCACATATACAGGGTAAAGAGTTACAAGAACAATAACAAGAAATGTATGTTGCTGAGTGCTGCTCGTCACTTAAACTTGCAAAAATGGCAATAGTTTGAGAAAAAATATATTGCGTATAAGACGATACCAACAATATTTAAACCATTTCGAAATAACATTTGTGATTTTTTAAATTATTTATGTGGGCTCATAAAACACATATATCTTTATGCAGTGTGTCCAAGATCAAAATGCACAGCATGGAGCATGAGGGTCTCATAAACGACCAAAGACGCGAATGGAAAAAAAATAGCAGCACTTTGAGAACTATTCACAATTAAACATTTTTGCTTGGTTTAGCCTAGACAACTGAAAGCTGTAAGTTTTTATTTTTAATATTATTTAGTTAGAATAAAAGTATTTTGACATAATTCCGGTACATTGGTACTAACTTTGTTATTTTAAATACACATCAAAATGGCTGGCACTTTTGAAAAATAGTTATTTATGTATGAAGTTTTTGCAAGAAGGAATGCCTCAAATTATTTCATTTTAATTATTTTTAATTTGCCATTTTTCACAATAAATTACGTTGGCAATGCATTTTATAGCAAGGCTGATATTTAAACTATTTTAAAATGTACCGTAACTAAGGTAGTTATTAATTGTTATTTATATATTTAGAACGAAAAGTAAAGCTTTAAGGTGTGAGGAAGTTGTTTATAGCTGATGGGATAGCTGTAATTTTATTTCAAATTGGTTGTTTAAAGTGTTTAATTATGAAAAGAAATGAAGATTCACATATATAGGGTAAAGAGTTACAAGAATAATCGACGTTGTTGGAACGCATTCAAAAAAAATTCCGGAAAGAATTAATGCTCTTATGAGTATACCTATATGTGAAAATCGTACGACACTCATTAATGACCGATAGAAATAGTAGTTTGTATACCAAGGCACTGAAGTATAACTTTTTATCACGAATGTGGATTTAGTTGCCGAGGCCCGTAGGGCCAAGGCAAATAAACCACATGAGAGATAAAAAGGAACTTCAGTGCCGAGGTGTACACTATGTTTTATTTGAAATCGAGGAATCGTGAAATTACAACATTTTAACCAACTTTTGTAGGTTATGTTCGGTCGATTGACGTTTATCTGTCGCCTCGCCACCTACAAAAAAGTCGTAAAACAATGGATTACTTCACTGCCGATTTCTCGTATTTTAATGACGATTTCGGCGTACTTCACTGCCGATTTCAAATAAAATTAGTTCACGAGCCGTAACCAAGACAACAACAAAATTTCTTGGAAATTTTTTGTAGGTAGACCAACCCAACTGTGAGGGTTTGTGTCGTTACGATTACCGAATCTGCATTCGAGCATTAATTCATATCTGGAAATTATTTTTCCGGAAAGAATTAATGCTCTTATGAGATTATATGTCAAACTTTTAATTTTAATTTCTTTAATTTTTTGGTTTTCGAAAACGTGAAGTGAAATGATACCATGAATAGATGCAGAATGTCTTTCTCTACAAGAAACGTATATACAAGTTTGCTCTAAAATAAAAAATAAAATAAAGAAAGTATCACTGAAAAACCTATGGCATTTATATACCCTGTATAAAACACTTGGTATCGTCCTAGTTGTCACAATATTTTCCTTTTCTGTTTGATATCTCTCCTATTTTTCAATGTCACAATGAAGGACAGCGATATGCATACGCATGATTTCCAATATAACTGCCATCGGTTTAATGTAGTATTTAACATCCAGTATAATTGATTTTTAGCAAAAATGAATTCGAAAAATGATTAAATAAAAATTATATCGATTAGTCTTTTGAAACAAAACATTGTTTCAAATATTTTTTAGGGTTTCTAAGCCATTACATATTCATCCTGTAGCCCCACACCCCCCATTTTCCGTTAATCTAGCCTTTAACAAATAGTTTAAATAAATTCCACCAAAAAGTCAAAAATGTTGTGATTTAATTTTGCTGGTTTTGACAAAGTAAGTAGCCTTGGCTGCATTACAGAAAATAGAAAATATTACAAGTGTTTCTTTATAGTAATATCTATATCAATTAACAAAGTTATATTAAAATAATTGCTTTTATTTGAAATTGGCCTTAAATTACCTCGAAATCGTCATTAAAATACGAGAAATCGGCATTAAAGTAATCAATTGTTTTACGACTTTTTGTAAGTGGCGAGACGACAGATAAACGTCAACCGACGTTAACATAACCTACAAATGTTGGTTAAAATGTTGGAATTTCACGATTTCTCGATTTCAAATAAAACATAATGTACTCCTCGGCACTGAAGTTCCTTTTTATCCCTCATGTGGTTTATTTGCCTTGGCTCTACGGGCCTCGTCAATTAAATCCACATTCGTGATAAAAAGCTAAACTTCAGTGCCTTGGTACACACACTACTATTATTAACTCTTTATAACAGGATTATCTTTTTATTTTATTAACGTTCATAACCTGTCTAATATCGAGTGTACTGACATTGTAGAAAACGGCTGTTTGCGAGAATGGTGTAGAAAGTTTAAAGAAGAAACTGAAAACCAACGTGAACAATTGGCTAAGTGAACTGGCGGCAACCTTCTTTGAGGAAGGCATAGAAAATCTCGTGCTACTGTTTGATACTGGTCTTCATCGAAATGGCGATTATATAGAAATATAGCTGAGAAATGTTAATTACATTTTCTATACAATAAATGTTTCATACTCATGTGTTTTATTCCTGCTAAATCGGAGGTTGAAAAAAATAGCCCTCGTATTAAACATTGTTTGCTCTATCTATAGAGTATACAATAATGCTGCGATCAATATAAAAACCTGTCGCAATCGACCGGTCGATCTCGATCGACTGTTTCGCCATCCCTGTCGTAAGGCTTGTCCGAAGGTATTTCGAAATAGAATCGTGCTTAGGCTTATCCTCGAATCATACACCAATCCTCGTTACACCAAAAAGAGATAAAAACACAAAATCAAACAACCCTCTCTGAATAACAAGAAAAACAATGTCCTAAAGATAGAACACTTTATGTGAGAATTGGTAACAGCCGTTCGGATATTTTACCAGTTTTAAGCGGAGTTTCTTAAGGATCAGTTTTGTGACCTTTACTATTTAACAGGATCGGATTGCAAAGATTACTAAGAAGACAAACCTACTAACGTATCGCATTTCCAAAACATATAACCCCCTTTCAATACAGTCAAAAATGTAAAACGTATGTTCAGCCAATAATTGATGGTGTCCGTGTTTTGTGAAGGATGCACTCGTAGATATGGTTGAACAAGTAGAATAGTAATTTTTTGCACAGTGTTCGTGGAAGTCGGCTCTTTTTATCGAAAAATCGTATTGAAGGTTCTACTTTTTTTAACGCAAAAATCGTGAAAAACAGTACACTTTTTTTAACTATTTTATTGAAATGTCAATTTGACAGTTGTCAATGCCGAAGTTCCTTTTTGACTAAAGTTCGACCAAGAGATCGCTATGCAAAAAAACTACGTGTACAACACGTTTTGAAAGTCCTTTTTTTCATTCATTTGCTTGATTAACTCGGGCTTCGCCCTCGTTATAAAAAAAAGTATGACTTTGTAAACTATAGTTGTACAAATGACTATTGTAGCCTTCCAATGTTTCATCGGTTGTTGGTGTGCATTCGCCATAACTTCCTGTCTTCGGCATCTATTGATGTTAGATTTTTTGTGTCATAACTTTTCTTATTTCTGTCCTCCATTTCAGTTCCGTTCTTCCCCTTCTCCTCCTGCCCACCAGTTCATAATACTCGTCGGCCATTGTTCTTCTGACATCCTCAATACATGTCCATACCATTTTAAAATTTTGTTCTCCGCCCTTTCTACCACTGTCTGCTGCACCCCTACTCGATTTCTTATTTCTTCATTTCTAACTCTCTGGATTCTAGAAGTTCGAGCTGAGGGTCTCCAAAAGTTCATTTCTGTGGATAACAGCATTTGTTTCCTTTTTTGATTGAGAGTCCACATGTCGCATCCGTAGGTCAAGATGCTTTCTACGATCGCTGAATACAACCTTTTCTCTGTGTTTATTCTTACATCTCTTCTCCATAGAATTCCATTTATACATCCTATTGCTTTCCTTGCTTGTCCTACTTTTGTTTTAATATCAGTGGTGCAGTTACAAGAGCTATCTAATGTAGTTCCCAAATATTTACATTTTTGGCAGTTTCCAATTCTTATGTTGTTTTCTAGAACTAGATCTACATGTGGCCCTCCTATGTTACTGGGTCTTCTGAAGATTCATTTTTAATAACATGTTTAAAATAACTACTACAAGAAAAGTTAATACTCTAAAAACTGAATACAAAGTCGATGAAGTCTTAAAACACGTCAACACAGCGGTTTAGGAAGCTGCTTGAGAAGCAACCCGAGTAAAAAAAAATATAATCAAGGGACTATCTTCTGGTATTAATTAAAGAAAATTTGTGAGAAAAGAAAGTTGAGAAAAAGGTGGAAAAGTACAAGAACCCCTAGTGACAAAACTTGGCTAAATCAGGCAACTGCGAATCTTGAATCACTGCTGAACAATTGTAAAAATCCAGTAATCCAACAATACTTGACAAAGGTTATTGAAAATGAAGCAACTGAGTACTCTCTCTGGAGAGAAGTTAAAACGCTAAAGCAACCACATGTATCAATCCCTCATATTAAAACCAAAAATAGTAACTGGGCAAGAGACGACAAGGAGAAAACAAAAGTTTTCGCAGAACATTCCGCGAATGTATTTCACCCATTACTTACAGTAATTTCGCCAGAAGAGGAGGTGCAGATGCGCCAGTTGCTTGATGTTTTATAAAGCAACTGAAGAAAAACGAAGTAACAGCAGTGATTAGGAGAGACCTAAACCCAAACAAGGCTCGCGGTTATGATTTGTTTAGTGGCAAAGTACTAAAATAATTACCAGACGAATTAATAACACTGATAGTAATAATATGCAACGTTATATTACGTTTGGGCTATTTTCCATTACAGTGGACCAGGTTATTCTAATACCAAAAGCTGTAAAATGCTCAACAGATGTAGGTTCACTACTAGTTCTCTCAAAAGTGTCTGAAAAAGTTGAAACCGTTCATCCAAGAAGGAAACTTATGCCGAAGTACCAACGCGGTTTAAGACAACAACATGCAACCATGGAATAGGTGCATAAGGTGACTAAAAAGATCAAAAGTGACCTGCAAAGTAAAAGATACTGCTCAGTAGTCTTTATTGATATATCCTAGGCATTCGACAAAGTCTGGTCTGCCGGATACTTGTACAAAATAAAAAAAAACCATTTACCACATAAAGTTTTCCAGGTATTAGAGTCTTATCTAGCAGGGAGAACTTTTTTGTAAAATAGAAAGATTATCAGACCAGATTAATGCCAATCAAATCAGGAGTTGCACAAAGGAGCGTTCTTGTACCGATACTCTACCCCATATGCCCCGCCGACCAATCTGCTTCTAGCAATTTTGTGGTGGCCGTTTTTGCAGATGATATGACCATCACAGCCATGACGATCTGTAAAATCTCTAATCTGGAAGCACACTTGCGCAGAATCCAAAGCTGGCTTGCGAAATGGACAATAAAAACCAATGAGTCTAAATTCACCCATGGCACTATTACGTTAAAAAGAAGCACATGTCTACCAGCGACAACAATCCTGAAGAGCAAACAACTTAGTCTGAAACTCTCTAAGATCCATTAGTTCCTAAGAAGAAATGCAAAACTGTAACTGGAGAATAATTTGCTTGGATACAAAGTAATTTTGAAGCATATCTGGACATATGGAATCCATTTTCCAACTCAAATTTCGAAATTCTCCAACTTTTCCAGTCAAAGGCGTTACGAATAATTTCCAATGCGTCATAGTATTACATTAAGACTTGTACATCAAGTACCAATGGCAAAGATTAGATAAAAAATATAAGTGCGACTTCGCGACCATCCAAGCATGCTGACCAACAGGTTACAGGGAAAAAACTCGGAAAAAACCGCAGGAAAAAATAAACTTTCAAAGAAAGAGCAGTAGAAAGAAGTTCCTACCAAAATGTCATTTTGTACAAAATATTGGGAATTATTATTCTTATCTGTTAAATTGATGGAATAGATTTGGAGTCTTTGTTTTATTTATTATTCCTGTCGTCGTTTTTTCCCGGGGGTTTTTTCCTACATTCGGTCAACAACCTCCTCACGCGGTACTTAACAATTCGCCACCGGCGATTCGGCGCCGACCATAAATTTTGTAACAATTAAGTAGCTGTATTGATATTTATTGCAATTGTATGGTTGCATACGTGATATAGATTAGGATATCCCTTCAGAATAGGCTTTCGAATTTGGTAACTTGTTTTCTATTGGCTACCTATTTGAGCTGGATTCGACTGTTTGAAATTTTATGTTCTAATGTGAGATGTATTTCTACACTGCATACAAATTTTATCTTACTAATACCAACGTTATTTATACGCACACACTGAATGTTTCAATAGATTTTTGGATTTTTTTACTGATTTTCATTTTTAAGCGCTCTCAATATTTGGCATTCAAATCTCTCTAACTTGTTAATGACTGCATTTTCTAAAAAAAATCTTATTTTTTGTATTATCTATTTAGTTCCACTTACAGAATTGCACAATTATTTTTTTTTAATAATTAATTGTGTTACTTTTTATTCTTTAAAAAAAAATAACCACTACAAAGTTGTTAAATACGAGTAGATGATGCAAAAATTAAGAAAAGTGTCTATATTTATAGTAGTATGTACAAATACGGACGCAGAGGGTAGTTAATGACTGTCATTAGTTTAATACTGCCAATGGTATAAAAATATCTAAATACAATAATATGTCTAAAAATATTTTCAGATAATACATTATTCCATTTAGCTATCATTGCTTATACAGATATAATACGTATTCTAATTAAGGTTTTGCAATTTGCCCGATTATGGGAGTTTTACAATATTAAAGGATTAAATATTTTGAAAGCCAAGCGAATTCCACAACTTTCCCAAAAGAATTGCAAATTTAGTAAGTAGGATTTTTTAGACACCCTATATCTTTCTGTATTTTTAAAGAGCTCTTTTAATGTGATTTATTCTGATATGTTAGTTGATACCCCTAAATTCAGCCATTTTTCAGATATTCGGGTTTGAATTTCAGAGTAAAATTAATACCCGGGGGCAGTATTTTACACCCAAAAGGTAATTCGCAGGAAACCTACATGTTTGTTAACGTTTCTTATTCAATTGCATTTTGTTACAGCAGCTGCCTGAAATTTATACTTTTACTCACATTTCTAGAAATATCTTCCAATCCCGCATCGTTGGCAGACCCTGTATGTTGGCGCCGAATTGTCCGGCGCCGAACTGTGCCGCGACGAATTGCCGGCGCCGATAAGGCGGCGCCGAATCGACCTGTTCCGCGATCCTCGGAAGAAGGTTAAAAAGGTAGGATTTTCTAAACTTACCTGTTACCACGTGTACTTTAAATTAAGTATGAATAAAATCCATGCAGCACTAAAAAGCGTACTATTAATTCTCAGTTAATACTTTATGTTAATATTTAAGGAAGGAGACCACTGGGTAACGTTTCACTGTGTCCAATTTGTAATATACATAAAAAATACTAACATTACTAAATGTATTTCAAGATATATTGTAAATTATCATGGATATCAATTCTATTTGTAAGTACTGCTTGTCCTGGTGTTTAAAATTATTTTCTTATCTTTCGACTGAGATATGAACATAGCAAGGAGGTAATACTGTTAGGCAAAAATCATCTGTATTTTGATGTTACAATAAAGGAGCCTGCAAGCGTTTTGTTTACCATTAATTCAGAAGTTGCAATCGCCACAAAATATGAACGATAAGTACCTTTCCTTAAAAAATTAATTTTGGTCATATACAGGATTCATGCTGTATTTTGACCATTTCGCCCTACAACAAAATGAAAAATATTAAACACGAACGCTTCAGAAGATAAATCTGCTTCTGCTATCAACGATTAACTAATTAAAATAAAAAACTATGACAACTTAATTTAATTTATTGGGGATGCCAGAGGATGGAAATCACTTCTCCAATAAATAGCTTGACAGTGGCTGGGGTTGCCGCCTGTCCTTTTTTGCAAAAAATGTCCTTGGTTTTATCACTCTAAAATGTTCTTTTTACAAGCCAATGAATATTTTAGATTTTCTCCTAAATTAAATTGTATCATAGCCTTATTCTGACATACCCATATGTAATACGGATACGCGGTTACCGATACGACTGCGGCAGGTAACTATATCTGGAATATGTATATGTAATAGTTATTAACGACATAAGACCGTTAGTTAGATGTGATAACGGCCGTATGTCGTTGAATACTTTTCATAACACGTACAAAAAGTGAAATTTTAGAGCAATTTAAATGAAAAAGTTAAATACTGTTAGAAAACAACTCGTCTTATCAGAGTCACTGGAAAAAAATTACGTTTGCAATACTGAAATGTATTGTTAGTGGCACTGTAAGTCTATGTCAAATTCGATGTTAGTAGGTTAGGTTTTTAGGACTTACAATGCCAACAACTATACATTTCAGTATTGCCAATGTTAAAATGTTACTGTTCTGTCATTTCTTAACGGCCTAGACTGTTAAGTGTATAACAGCCATGGCTGTTACTTTTTGCGTTTGCATTTTAAAATGACAATATATTCTGGATAAAAAATATACAATCTGGCAAAACCTATATTTTGAAGAAACCAGAATCGTAACTAAAATTCGTGAACATTATTTTAACTCATGTTTCACGTGCGGTGCTATTTACCACGTTGATTACTCACACATTTTTCAAATGTCTTGTTTGGTTTCACAAAAAGATGGAAACTCTAACACTGACAGCCGACTATTTCATTAGATCTTTAAGAATCGATAGCCAACTTTTATCTATATCTACCGAAAAAGACGATACGCTTTCATCCTTGCTAAGCAAAATATGCCCGGTTTCTTTAGTTTTACATAGTTTGTGGTTATTTGATTTTTGAATCTAATACTTTTAATTAGATTTTTATGTTCTTTAACCCCACCTTCTAAAAGTCTTGATGTTTCACGGATATAGTATTTCTCACATTCACAGGGAGTACTATATATTTATACAATTCTTTGAATGTTGTTCTTCGTGGAACGGTTTCGTTTTTGTAAGAATCGACCGCAAGGTATTCATAGTTTTGAATACCTTCCTGACATTAAACCTATTTCCAATTCGTTTAATTTTGTCAGACATGCCTGCAATATAAAGTCATTTCTCTGTATATGCGTGTTATTGTTTCGTGTATCGAAAATGTTCCGAACAAGAGTCTGGGTGTAGCCTGTATCTTTTATAGCATTTATAATAAATTCTTTCTCAAGAATGTTTTACAGTACATTATTTTTGTTGTTTCAAATTTTAGATCTATTTAGATTTCCTCCTCGCCACATCAAATTTTTAACTCCCTTGGTGAACATTCTTCTTCAGGTGTTCGTAATATTTAGCTGGAGTCTTTGTTTACAGCTATAATAATAACTTCATATCATCGACGTGAAATAGACAATACAGTAAATAGGGTATTGTCTTCCACCGGTATATCTTGCGTCAACACCTTCATTTCCAAATCTTTCGATTTTCTTCCATATAAAAATCTTTACTTTCATACATACATACTACGACTGCTTTCAGTGGCCCAGATAAGGTAGCCACAGACCCCGCAATGAGGGAGGGGGCGAGAAATTAAGACTCCCGTTTCTTGAAAATTTTGATAACAATTAAGTTTTTTTTTATATTATTTATTTCGACAAAAAATACAGCTTACTAGTCATTTTTTACTCTCTAAATTGATTAAGACATTAAGTCAAAACAACAAGTTTAGAAAAGTGATGTTTTACTGAACAAGTATGGCTTGTTAGCGAGTACTTAAATTGCCATACTGATTCAGTATAACCACTTTTCTAACGTGTTGCATATACCATTTTATCGCATTTCATAAGAAATGTAAATATTAAATTTTTACATAAAAGTGGCAGTAAATGTCAAAACATAACCAAGCTGAGCAGAATTCGTTTCTATGTACTAAATCACAATAAGCAACTCCAGTTGATGTTGACACAGACTGACGCAAAACCTAGCCTGCTAACCTCGAATTTAACATAGACTTACAGTGCCACCAACAATACACTTCAGTACTGCCAGATGTAAAACGAGTCGCCGTTGCTATGCAGAAAAGTGTTGCTAATGCAGAAAAGTACCACATTTCTAAACGATTTTGAATGTAGAAATGGAGTACCTACATTGCCAAATTAAATGCGGTAAAAGTTATTTGGTGCATGAGATTTAATTTTTAAAGCAAATTCAGTATGAACATCTTACAACACTTATTTTTCACAGAAACAATACCGATAGTGGATTTTGGCTAGTCAACATTTTTTTTTTTTAAGTTGATATAATATAACTCATTATGCTAGTTAGCATAAAATGGTAACTTTATTATCCTTCTAATAAATGTAACTTGCAAATACGACACAATGACGACTCGGTAGTTTTAGTGTCCATTAAATTTTATATACATTTATAGATTTTTTTAAAACGAGTAGGAAAGGAAAAGGAAAAGTTAGACATTATATGAGTGGCCCAAAAACGTAAATTGGAGCAAGACAACCTGGATAAAGTAGGAAAGTGTCTGTAATTCATGTGTGAGCGTCAGGGTTCGCAGCACAGAGAGAGAACTAACCTTTCTGAAGACGGCACGCGCATTTCCCAGCTTCCATTTGCTTTGGTTTTTTCAAAATTGGCGTGGCTTGGGTAATTTCTGCAGTTCCAGCGAAAACCGAAGCATCAAAAACAAATGCCAGAAGTAGCGTCGCTTCGAACAATCAAGGGACGGTCTTGACATCATCATAAAACAAAAGCTAGTTTAATTGCCAAGAGGGAAAAATTCAAACGACTTACCAGATGCGTTGTTCATAATTACACGAGTTTAAACATTTAGTTATGCCGTCTTACACGACCGACTAATTTGTGTTTATCTGATAGTTCGGGATTTATTTGACCTAACCACTAAAAACCGCGCACTCGAACTACTTTGAATTTCGAGTTAGTCAACCTCAGATTATATGTTAAAAGGGGACCTAACCTGTAGAGAGTTTCATGTTTTACTGATGAGCTAGCACACTGAGTTTACAGTTAAATAGAATATTACAAAATAGGGGGCATATAACTATTTTATTAATAATTTGATAAATAAAGATTACATTTCATTTTAATCAGTTTTACCAGTTAGTAAAAAGCTTCCAGAGCCTTTCCTTAGCCACAGCATTAATTTAGCGCCCAACTTCGGAGCAAAAGAGAATTAATAATTATTAGATTGTCCCTTACAAAATAAAACAAGTAGATCCACGTCAATATCTGGATTGGTACCAATATTGATCATTTTTTGAATTTTACTTCTTTGTTGCCACGGTATGATTCTATACTTCAAGCGCATATCCCAAGTGCCAAAAGTCGTAATAAATATCTAAGTTCGGATATACAAAATGAAATAATCACTCTTGTTTCAAGATCTGTTATACAAAAATTGATGAAGTTATGGAGCTCCGTTCTTTTTCAATGATTCTTGATACAACTCAAAATGTTTCCAAAAAGAATCAGCTAAGCATCATTTAAATAGAATAAAAGAATCATTTCTAAGATGTATTGATATGGCAGACCAAGGAAAAGGAACTCAGAAGTTTGAAATCGTAGTTTTAAAAACTTGAGAAAATATGTACATTAACCTATAAAAATATCAGTCAATCATATGACGGGGCGGCAACTATGAGTGCTTCAAGCAAGAATTAAAAGCCAAGTAACCAATGCTGATTTCTTACAGTGTGCTGCACATAATTTGAACCTAACACTTAGTGATTCGGTTAAAAACGTCTCCGAAATTTAAAAAAATATCTATCTTGGTTGATTTTGGTTATTTCTTGCAGTTTTATACAGAGTGTCTCAGAAAGAAATTCACATTTAAAAGCGCCATAACTTCTTTATTATTAACTTATTTGTATAGATAATTATAACAATTGAAAAAAGAATCTTTGCAAATTAAGTACGAAAAATTACATAGGTTAGATGTTGTCCCTGACTGCGTATGCACTCTTCCAAACATACCCTTGCGTTTTCCATTAGTTTCTTGCTCCTCAACTTCATGGACTCGTAAGATTTAATGACGAAGCGTGATTCCAGCAGGATGGAGCCTCTAGTCATACGGCAGCTATTACTTTAGAAACTGTAAGAGAGCTTTTTCAAGAAAGATTAATTTCTCAAAGATGAAACATTAACTATCCCCCAAGAAGTCCTGACTTGACTTAGCTGGATTTTTGTATGGGGTTATCTCAACAGCAGGGTGTATACCTGTATACTGTATAATAATCCATGTGAAAATTTACAACATCTTAAGGACCGTAGTCGAGAAGAAATCAAAGCCGGTGGAGCTTTGTCAACTCATAATGACAAAAGAAAGGGTGCGTTTGGAAGAGTGCATACGCCGTCGGGGGCAATATCTAACCGATGTCATTTTTCGTACTTGCAAAATTCTTTTTTCAATTGTTATAATTATTTATATAAATAAGTTAATAATAAAGAAGTTACGGCGTTTTTAAAAGTGAATTTCTTTCTGAGACACCCTGTACTACAAAAATGGCGAAGATAAGATAACTAAGTATTCTCAATATCAATTTTAAAAGCCTACCGTTTTGCAGCCTAGAACTCGCAATTTTACAAGACATTTTTCTGTAAACATTTACAAGAAAAACAAATGGATTTGTAGAGGTGATTCAGTGCATGCTATTTTTCTCCATTATTAAATGCATTTTGTGTTGCGTTTGAATACTTTTTGTTCCGTGCATATGAGGTTTTCTTTTGGATTATTAAAATTAAAAATCATTACTATATTTAGAATAAAACATCGAAGGAATACAAATGAGTCATTAATTATTATTTTTTATTAGTTGTTGTTGAAGATTAAGAGTCGTCCCCAAATACAATTATCACGAGCCAAATATTAATCCGATTTTTCTAGAAATTTATCCATATAGCTTATTACTTATTAGTTTAAACACATTTTTTTCCAACGATATTTAAAATGAAATCAATATACATAGATTAACAACTTTTTTAATTATTGAAAACAGTTGCATAGCGAGCAGTGTTCCTGAAGTTTGCACATTATTGCAATTGTAAGAGGTGTTTCAGATATAGCGCTGAATTTGAATTTGGCGGCATTTTTTCCCGCGACGCCGACAGTTGGTAGCCGTGGATTTATCATTTTCGTAATCTATCATCATTCCGATTACTTGCGTGATAACGTTTTTTCGTGAAGTGTTGTTTGTTATTGTTTATTTTCGTCATGAGCAGAGGACTACTGAACGACGCCTTTTGCGTAGCGTCCGGTAATGGCCTGCTAGATCTTGCGATCTTACGCCTTTACGTCTTTAATTCCAGAATCGTTTAGGGTTTGTTTTTGTCGACTTTTGATTTAACAAACCCCCACAAAAAGAAATCGCATGGCGTAAGATCGCAGGATCTGGCAGGCCATTCCCGGTCGCCACGCAGAACGCGTCGTTCAGTAGTTTTCTGCTCCATGACGAAAATAAACAACAACAAACAACACTTCACGAAAAAACGTTATCACGCAAGTAATCGGAATGATGATAGATTACGAAAATGATAAAACCACGGCTGCCAACCGTCGGCGTCACGGGAAAGGATGCCGCCAAATTCAAATTCGGGGCTATATCTGAAACACCCTTTATTTAGCATTACATGTGATATCCGCTGGATAAAGGAGTCATTTTCGAAAATCATGCTTACGTGGGACGATAGCCAATGTAGATTAAGTAATAGTACATATCGAATACAAGGAAATTCTAACTATTGACTTAAACTAATTTGTGAATATATTTTTACAACTGCAAAAACTTTTTTCTAAATGTCATGGTCAAACTAAGGTAATAATGAGTAGATTTAGTTATTAGTAGTTAGATATTATACAGGGTGTTTGGTAATTAGCGTAAGATAATTTGGCGTATTATAGAAGAGATCATTTTGAGTGGAATCTTTTATTAATCGGGTGTCCGACCTAGTCGCCACGTTTCACTAACTTTTCAACGTCTTAGAGAGCAAGGTAGAGGTACTGATAATAATTTACGCTGCGAGGAGGCGTTGCTAGGTATAACAGAAAATGAGCCATATTTTAGCAAATATCGCGTCGTTTGGCTGTTCCACATACTCAGGTTTATTATTCTGTTATAAATAAAACTGTCCGTGAGTTCAAAATTAAAAATATTTAAAATTTAAAGAATTTTGTGAGCAGGGTCTACAGCTTTAACTTCACTGGAAATTATCATGGAAATTATCGGCTTCAATGTTTATGGATTCAACAAAATAAAAATGTATTGCATAATATTTTACTAAATCGTTGGGTTATAATTGTGGGACACCATCTCTTATGACCTGAAGAACTGCAAGTAGGCTTAATGCAAACGATTGTTTCAATTTTTAAGTTTCCTTCTCTTCCATTATTGAAGATGTTCGCCAAAATATAATTTTACAACGTGCTTGAACATTACGGCAACAGATGAATCGATCGTGAGAGGCAAATTCCTTGGCCAGCAAGATTTCCTGATCTAACGATTATGAATTGCTTTCTTAGGGTTTCGATGAAACAAGAAGCACTTGAAAGAACCTATCATGTTGCAAATGCTATAAGATAAAATCTACAACTAATTGGAACACAAAATTCAGTACTACATCGCTTCGAGTTATGTCCACTTTGAGCACTTATTACAAATCATGTACCTACGTACTTAAATGTTTGTCGAATATGGATTTAATTAGATACGTCTAAAATTTTAACGATGACACTATTCTTCTCGGAAATGGATAAGAATTTACATATTCGACTCGAAATGATCGTTTTTGTAATATTCCAAAATATTGCTGGCTAATTACGCAACACTCTGTATATGTACATTCCTTGTATTATTCTACAACTTAGTACAAAGCCACCTTGCATCTATTTCCAATTTATTTTCTATGCTATGTTTTTATCCGCCATTAGGTAAATCAGACTGCGTACCCCCCCTGTACCTGACCAGCGTACCCCACTTTAAGAAGCCCCGGTGTACGCCACTGTTTACTACACTGAAATTTTAAAATATATTTTAGCAGGGACGACATATTACATTTTACATTTCCCAACTTGGATATTCGACATTTAGATTAGTACGCCACTGGAAAGCGAATCGAAGCCGAAGCATTCGCTTAGGTCTCAGTCCGGTAGGGGTCAAAGCACGATTCGGTCACATATTCCAATATGCGCATGCTTTGTTCAACGCCCAATTCCTTTCAGTTACGGTCGAGTCACGATCGGGTCTTTACGCAGTCATTCTTATCGAACCCTTTTTTATGTATTATTCTTTCCAAAGGAACTCGGGTCACTACGTGTGAGGCGACTTCAAAGCTAGCTATTGAAATAACAAAGACAAGCTAAGATCTGTTGATGATTAGTTACTATGCATTTTTCATTTAAATTGGACGAGCAATTAATAGAACTGGTTCGGCAGTATGAAGAGCTGTACAGTTCTCGTAGCCCAAAATACTCGGACTCGATGCATAAAAATCAAGTGTGGAAAGAGATTGGAGCGCAAGTGAAACGAGGTAAGTTTATAAATATTGCATTTAAACAAAATTGAAGTTTTTTCATCTACCGATTGTGTATTATTATAATATATTTTCTGTAAAAAATGCTAATAGTGTCACTGTAGTAGTTGATATTAGAATTTCACAGTTGCATCTCACAATTCTCACATTCACTACAACCTGAGAATATAAAAACAGAAATGCTGTACATCTGTAAAAAACTTCACTCTACTAAGATTTTCATATTTAGTTCCATCTATTTTTACTCATCTCCTTTAAATTGAGTTTATCAATCTACGAACCTAGACATTTTCTGCTCTTGCCTAATCCTTCGCTGCTCTTTTCGCTTCGAAATGCTGTTTTTCTAGCTGCCACAGTTAGTTCTAGTACTTTCTATTGTCCCCTATTCAGGACGTCCTGATTTTTCCCGCATTTTTTTAATAGATTGTAAATGTTTATCTGCTATTTTATAAACTTATACTGATTTTCGACTCCTTAACAAGTTACGGCAATTTTAAAATATTAAAACATTATAATGCGCCGATTTATCATCGTCAACACGGATGGTTCCAGCTAGAGGTGCTCTAGCTCATTATTATTACGGCAGATTGGTGGGAGACTGGTTAAACATCCATCACAACCAGCATTGGATTGGCTGTGGTGGACCTGTTCAATAGCCGCCTCGCTCGCCAGATATTACACCTTTAGATTTTCATAGTTGGGGCTATTTGCAATCGGAAATGTACAGAACACCGGTGGGCACCCGACACGAATTGTAAATGCTTTCAATATGTTAAAGAATAACGTCGAAATGCTAAATCGTATGCAAGAAGCCCTCGTGGCACGCTGTCATAAATGCATAGAAGTTGGTGGAGGTCATTGTGAACATTTAGTATAATATGTTTGTTTTTCTATTACATGCCATTAGAACTATTACTCCCTTTTTTGTACATTTTTTGTTTGTTTTATTACATTAATAAATGTTCCAATTTCTTTTGTAACATACAGTAATTTGTTAAGGAGTCGAAAAAGGTATAAGTCTATATACACTTTTTTGATCAGAATAACATTTACTATATACAAAAAATTGCGGGAAAGAAATAGACCCTGTATATCTCATTTATACCCTTTTGATAAACTTCGTAATATTGTCCTTTCATTGGCCCTCTTTTAATTTACTTTCTTATTCACTCAATGTTTATACATAGTTGAAAATATTCTTTAAGAGGCTTTCGTTACAGCTCGATATTGTATATTCGCGGTATGGAAATTGATAAATACACATTAAGCAGTTTTTTATTTTCGTACTTACACTTTCTGAAGGGACTGAGATATAACTTAGGCAATTGTTACCACTTTTTCGTACGTTTTCTTTTCAAATGCGTATCCATGTCATTCTTTTATTAATAATGTATCAAAATCATAATGCATACTAGCATCTTATGGATATTTATTATTTACCTTTACTTCGAATTTTGTGCACATCCTTGAACTCAACTAATAAATAGACCATATCGTTTGTAAACTTCAAATTGCTACATTATTCATGTACTTTTATTTCTCAAACATTCAATGTGTATTTTGATAACTTTGAAAGGTGTTGTTTGTTTGTTAATGGACAAGGTATATGCATGCAGAGTACCAGATACCTTAGACACCGACTGCTTTTGGCCATGTAGTAAGTCCTACTTTGAATTTTGCCGAGACTAAAGAGTTCCAACCCTAGCAAGCGATCTTTTACATGCTACACTTCGTAGTAACATGGGACCCACGGCTTTACATCACTTCCGCATGATGGCATTCTGTAGAAGCTTTCATCTACATTTTTTTTTATTTTTGAAAACCTCACCGGGATCGGGAATCGAACTCGCGGCCCTTAGATCAGTAGTCAATATGCTTACCACTGAGCTACCGACCCCGGCTTGAAAGGTGTTTATTTATCTATTTGACTGCAACAAAAATAAAACAATTATACGTCACAGCTATAGTTCTACAGTTTAATGATCTTAGTAGTATAAAAATGCATACCCATATCGGCTGACAGGTCAAATTTTCTACAACAATTAAAATATTTACTGAAAATTCTAGAGATTTAAGTTGTAAATTAATTCAACTCGGGTTAATTTGAACATTTCTTATTATTTTTTATCTACCACAGTATATCAAATTGATTTTTAGTTGGCAGTTTTTAGTTTGTAAATCATCATCGTCATCACATAGCAGCTAAGTAGTCCATTGCTGGATATACGCGCCTTCTCAAGTTCTTTCCATGTTATGCGGTTTCTACTCCTAGCTTGCCGGGACCATAATATTCCTGCTGTTTAGTCTATTTCATCTAATTCATTGTCTGCCGCGATTTCTTCTTTCCTGTCGCGGTATCCATTCCGTCACTTTCTTAATCCACCTATGATCTTGTATTCTTGTTAAGTGTCCGGTCCATCGCCATTTCAAGCTAGCAATGCGTCTTGCTACATCTTCCACCTTTGTTCTGTGTTTTATATGTTCATTTCTTAACCAGTCTTGTAGTATCACTCCTAACACGGCTCTCTTCATTATTCTTTGGAAGTATTGAGTCTTTCCATTGTTGTTTTTTAAGGTCTATGTTTCAGACGCGTAGGTAAGTATTAATATGGAAAACTTTTTTAATTTACTAAATGCTTATTTATATTTATACCTACGCTGTGCCAATTTAAGGTCTTAAATGCGACTTCCAGGCTGTTTATAAATAATTAAGGGATTAAGATAGATAGTATATCGCTGCCTGATATCTCTGTTGACTGGAATAGGGTTAGTGCCCTCTAGTGTGTAAATAATAATTTTCGAATTTTCATACAGATATTTGATTAAAAGTACGTATCTATGATCAATTATATTGTTCTATTGTTGCCCAACTTTTGCCTTCTCAAAATCTACGAATAACATGTAGAGTGGTTTATTATATTCGTATGATTTTTCTGTTACTTGTCGTACTGTCTGTATGCGCTCCATTGCATTAAAGTCCTGCCTAAACCCTGCCCGTTCTGGTGTTTGGTCGGTTGCTTATAATTTTTGTCAGCAAATTATATAAATATGACATTAGCATGATGGGTCTATAGTTTCTTAAGTCCTTATGGTTTTCCTTTTTAAATATGAATTTGGAGGTCTTTCATGTTCAAGGTAATATTTCTACTGCAATGCATTGGTTGAAGAGCAGCTGCAGGTAGTGTAAACATTTATCACCACCCATTTTTTTATCATATCTATTAATACTTCATCCATCCCTGTTGCTTTATTGTTTTTATTTTTTTTCATCGCGGCGTTAATTTCATATTTACAGATAGGTGCAGGTGTCTTCGGGGTAATGTCTTGTTCTTCTTCCTCTAGGGATGTTTTGTATTTCTGGAATTTCTGATATTTTAGATGAGCACAAGTTTTGATAGAATCGCTCTATTGTCCTGTGTCATCGATTATGTTTATTATTTTTCTTCTTCTTTCACCTATTTTTTCGTAAATATTTTAGGGCCTTTGTTGATTTCAATTATTTTTTCGACAATTCTTTCGTTATATTGTTTCACGTTTTTTACTGTTCTTTTGATTTGTTTGTTTAATTATTTTATTTCTTCTTCTGTCATTTAGTTTTTCGCTATTTCTCATACGTTTTAGTTGTCTTACGTGATCTTTGTTTCTTTGTCGCATTTTAAGTACTGACAGTTTTTCTCTTATATCGTATATTGGTTTAGTTTGTCGTTATCTGTTTCCTGTTTCATTCGTTTTCAAGTGTTGTACGAAGGCTGTGTAGGTACAGCTCTTCATATTCTCACAGTGCAGTGTGTTTATTGATTTGCTTTTATTGTTTGTCAATTTTCTTCTTTCGAGTTTTATATTTATTGTTATTTTTACTCTGACCACTCGATGATCGCTAGTGTGCACGTTATTTAGGACCGTTATATCCGTGACTATATATTTTCTATTTGTAATAATGAAGTTTATTTGGCTTTTTCGTTGTCTTGTCAGGACTTGTTCTTCAGGTGGTATTGGTTATACGTGGCTGGGTCAATAAGTAACGCCTCTACCGCAATAAAATGACTTCTAATGGGAATAAATTCAAAAACTAAAAAACATTGTGCAGAAAAAAGGTATATTCTTTAAGCAGCATAATTTTTCAACAGAGCCACCCTTTCGTTCTATGCAATTCCCTCAACATAAACATTTTATCATTCTGTTGATGAAGAACTCTTTCGGTTTCTGTTCGATCCGAATCTGCGCTAGTGTTTTAACGTCGTCATTCGTCTGGTATAGGTTGCCTTTAAGATGCTCCTTTTAAGCTTACAGAATACACAAAATTCCACGTGATCCGGGTAGGTAGGGTGGTTCTTGAACGCAGCACTATCTCGAGAACAATGTGGCCTTGCGTTATCCATATCAATTTTACCTATAGGACTTTGTTTTCTATGCTTAATCTATGCTTAAATCGCATCTTCATACTAGACCTGTTTGAGAAGATTGTGAATCTTCCGAAGTTAAAGATTTTATAAGTTGCTTCAATTCAACGGCGGAATACGACTCCATTCTAAGGGTGATTATTAACAAATGGAAATAAGTACCGTACACCGTACATATAGCTGTCAAATGAAGTGATAAACTAATGCCTACTCTGATACATCGTGCAAAGCGGCCCTTGGAGGCGTTACTTATTAGTCCAGCCTCGTAGACTACTACCTTAATCAATGCTTTGATTACGCCTAACCAAATAATCGTAATAAATGTTGATATTATCCTCCCTTTACACCTTCATTTTGTAGGCAGCATTTTGCAATATTCTGCTGCCATTCATTAACATTATACAGGGAGGATCTACTGCTCAATGGGAAATTTTTCGATGATACGATTTTAGGGAAAAAAATATATGAATATAGATTCTATTCTTCGTAACTAAAAGGTTACAGTACTGCAAATGTTTGTTCTGATATTGTCTTACTGTCGTCTAGAGTGTCCATTGCAAAATCCGTATATATTAAAAACAGTATCAGCATACTCTTCCATGACATTTTTAATGTTACTTATTTTCAAAAATAATTTAGAACTTGCTAGGAAAGAAATAACTTTTGTTTGACCAAGTCATAATTATACAGTAAAGCTGATTGCTATTTCATTTGCCAATTTTAAAAATATGCACTCCGGAGTAAGATGATCTTAATCTCTGTTAATACAATACTTTTTCTTATGATGGCATCAGCTTGCAGCTGTTAAAATTAGTCATAAAGCGAATATCTCACCCTGTATATATTGCTTAAAATATTGAACGTAAGTTTAAGCTAGACTTTTGGTAGTCTAATGCTTAGTAGACTGTGAAATCAATAACTTACTGCTCATTGTTCCGTTATGCAAGAATATAATAGTAATTAATGACTTTCAGGTCCAGAACTCTGTAAACAGCGATGGGAATCTCTGCGTTCACAGTATCGAAAAATACGTCGTTTTCGAAAGATCAGAGAAGGGCAAGCTACATGCAGCGATAAAAAGTGGAGGCTTGAAGATCAAATGCAATTTCTTTTACCATACATGAGAATTAAAGCTTCCCGAGTTTCAGCAGAGGCTGTAGTAAGCAGGAGCGACGATAATGGAAATTCCAGTTCTGCAACAGAGGATGAAAGGGCAACAGAAGATATGAAAATAGAAACTCAACAAATATTTGAAAATGCAAAAATCACCACACAAAGAAAAAGAAAGTTTGAGACGAATACCGGCTCAGAGATGATGCACAACATGTCAACAAATTGTTACGAAGATCAAGACTATACAGCAGTTGAAGCTCCGGAAAAAGACGCCTTAGATTACTTTTTTGAATGTATGAAATCCACAGTAAGAACGTTTTCTGCCATAGACAGGCACTTTATAAAAATGCGAATTTTTAATACAGTCACAGAAATGGAATTAAAATATTTAAATATGGATAATAGCAATCTTCCATTCCAAGAAGGTTCTGCATTACTCCATTCATCTGATCCACAACATTAAAGTTACTGGAATTATTCACCTATTATTTTAACTTGTTTGTTATTGCTGTAATAACAGCAATATTCCTACTATTATCTTTTACTTGCTTCTTTGAAATGATACTGTCTGCTACTGGTTGTACGCAGCTGTCCCATGGCTTGGGTGTTCTTATTAAGTCATAATGATGGTCCTTTTATGACATTTTACGATTCCCATGAACAAGAATCTCATATTCATATTACGACTTAAAGACTTTAAAATGGTCTAACATTTATACTGTTTAAGCGTTGATTATGTGTAAATGTTACGACCTTGTTCTAGGGGATTATCTATCTACCAAGCCTATCCGGAACAGTGTTAAAGAAACTTTTTAAATCTGAAGAACACCCATAAAGCTTTGGACTACGTAAAGCTGCACAGCTTTATATTCTAATAACACTTTTTAAATTCTTTACAAATTATGTGATTTTTAAGTATATAAATATGAAACCTGTAAAATAATAAAATATAAAAATAGAAATAATGAAAACAATTGTTGAAGTTTTACTAATTTTTAATAGCTATTATCGTACCATTCGTAACAGTGATAATAGTGAGTTACATAAGAGAAGCAATATGTGGTTAACTGTATATAAATATTTAGTGCTAATTAAAAATATCATAATAGGGGTTAATTACTATTGAATATCGTAATTAAAATCAGGGCGTATAACGGGGCACTCTTAAAATGATTACAATTAAATAAAGATAACAAGAAAACATTACGATTCATCGACTTCATCCTTCTAAACCCTGTTGCGTCAGTACTGGATGCATATTCTGCCTATTGTGCTTGTTGCGTCACTTGTACATATTTTTTATGAATGCAAGAATTTACATATTGACGTCATGAATAACAATGCATGCGTGTTGGGCGTTCATCGCGCTTTCATTTCTAGTTTAATCCGCTTAGCCTATTAGTCTAAGTTGTTGCTCCAAATGCACATGCTCTTGAGGTGGATTATTTAAATCAGGTTCTACAAAAAAAAAGATGGAATTTACCAGCAACTATTATAGCTACTTTCAGCCTCAAAAAGGTATACATTTGTCTGGGAAGGTCAGTGGATCTACAAGATAATATCTGACAAGTCCGTGGTAAGGCAAATAAAATAAATTTAATATTTTAATTTGTACTTGGATCTATTTCAATCGTTCCAAAAATGTTGATATTGCTATTTTAGTCATTGATTCTTTTTTTTTAAATAAAAATCATGAAATATGTATATGCACTTGTTTGAACATAAGTACAAGAAATATACATTTTTTCAAAGCTTTGAAGCTCGATACTGTTTAAACGCAGAATTTTTAGATATAACAGGTAAGATTGGTTAAAGGAGTTTGTTTTGGTTCCAGGAATATGTGTTAAGTGTTTGTACAGATCTTTTACAAATACCCTGTATATGTTTATTTTAGAGATAAGTGTACCTACATAGCTAACTGATTTTTCATAAACTCTTATATACCTCTAAAACTGTTTAGTTAGATATTATCAAATTTTCAAAAACAACCAGCGGCAGCGTAAGTACAAATTACGTTAATTGTACAATATTCCTCTCAATTACTCCTGCAAACAGATTATTTTACCTTCATTCAAGGCGGTGTTTTGCCGTGTTTATATTGAATCACAGATTTAACCGGTACATACAGTGTAAGTGTTAAGTGCATAAATTAAATATAGTTGGACTGCCGTGACCAGGTTTATTTTTAGAGCTTGGAATTACCTAACTTCTATGAACGGGTAATATTGTGAGGTACTCTACAGGGCTCTGAAAATTGCTGCCTGTTACGAGAAAATGTTAATAATAGTGGATCGAACCTGTTATTTGAGGGAAGCAAGCTGTAATTGCAACGGAACAACGTCCGTGTTGCCAATGCTGAATTTCTGGAAATATCTCGGAGAGGATTTTTAAATGTTACTGGGAAAAGACGCCAAAATTTGCGCTACGCCGATGCTGCAACTTCCTAAGAAAATAAATGATTCAAACCGTAAATCTGCTAGAGGTCGTGGTTAGAATTTCCTTTTTCAAATGTCAGAGTGCAATCCATGCATGTAAAGATCTTTGGTTTCACTTTTATTTACGCCTTAAAAGTACAGAAAGAAAAGTGGGGCTCCGGTATTCCTTTATTTCATACATTCTGATATGTTAAGAATGCAACAAGAATGTGAAGTCTGCTGTATATTATATATGGTTGTAGTTATAAATATTTAAAAATAATTATATTTAACCTTGTCCACTTTAATTATGATGTTTTCAATAACCAGTGGCTTACAATAGGTCATCTTTTTGAAACGTTGTAAGAGCCCGTTAGACCATTTAGCAACTAATGGCCTGTTGATGTAGTGATGACGTCAAGTCCAAATTTAAACAGTAATAATCAAGTCAATCATTTACGATTGTCCCGACTCAATATAAAGAGCTCTGAATAAAGATAAGATTGTGGTGGAGGCTTCCGGACACATATATAATTTAAATTTTGCTATAAATTCACATCAAACGAAAAACACAAGCATAGGGGAGACAGGGGACACATTGGACAGTTTTAGCACTCAGATTTAGAACGCCAGATATTTGGCCAATGTTGCATATACATTTTTAGTTAACAAATGTTTAGACATTAATCTATACTTTCTATGTATTTGCAGAAGCAGCTAATGTAAACTTGACCAGAGCTGCATGTTGTACATTTTCTCCCCAGGCAAGGAAGCTCATGAACATGACTAGGACAGACCATGCACAAGAAATTATAATTTAAAAAAATATTTATCTGTAGAAGAAATCTATATTACATAGTACATACTATTCAAACCAGAATAATATATTAATGCAAAGTGTATTCTATAAGGTCCAGGTTAAAATATTTCATATTTTAAAAGCGAGGTCTCATGCCGTTAAGAGGTTCTGGCACTAACAACCCCAATATCATGAAATGTTATCAATACTAGAGCTTGGTTTGTAAATTAAAATCTATTCGATGGAATATTTCTCCTTAAAATTAGTTTTCTAATTTATCATCAACTATTGCCATATAGTTTCTTACTGAAGATTTTCTATAAGCTTTAACTAACGTAGCCCTTTTTTGACACATTTTAATCGCTTTCTCATCATAATTTTCAAAAATAAGTTCGTCAGAAAACTGCTGATATAATTTTCTTTTTCTTCCCTGTTGCTGCTGTAAAAAATCTCTTCTTCAAGGTTTTTTATGTTTGCTTATAATACATCTAACACAGTTTGTTTCATTGCATTTGGGGCAAAATCCCTCTCATACTTCCTTTTGCAAAACGTTGACATTGTCAATAATAAAGCTGCAAAACAATAAGTCTGAGCTTTTTATAACATTTAATTAAAATACGTAATGATTTAGAACACCAAGGCGAATCTGTACAAACTCAGTACAAAATAAAGTATCCTCTATACAAAACAGTTTGTGCTACCTAACCTAGAAATGTTATGCCTAAGCACCTCTAAATACAATAAACGTCTAACAATTTTAAGCCATACATAAGATGTACATAGGTTAGCCAATTGTAGTAAATTACCACATTATTTAATACACAAACTGTAAATATCTGAAAAGTTGATTTCAATATTACATAAAATCGCCAACAACACGCTAGCAAGTTGACTGTAGAAACTTCTTTTATTCAGTAGCCAAGCGTAAATAAATAGTTGAAAGTGGGTAATTTGAATCTGTCCATTGCCTCCCTTTGCCAAAACTCTCCCCGGTCTCCCCTATATGTAAACTAGGACTGAATATAATAAA
Organism: Agriotes lineatus; assembly: GCA_940337035.1. Classification (NCBI taxonomy): domain Eukaryota; kingdom Metazoa; phylum Arthropoda; class Insecta; order Coleoptera; family Elateridae; genus Agriotes; species Agriotes lineatus. The sequence goes on along the minus strand of OW679197.1, from coordinate 92,031,292 downwards.
TTAATTAGTAAAATATAAACGATGTTCACTATAAATATTAATTTATTGATTTCACCATGAAATGTGCAAAGCTAAATAATGAATGATGATTACGTTAGAATCTTGCCGACGACATAAAAGATATTATCTAGTGTAAGTCCAGTTTAGAAAAATTAGGAAACAAAATTAAATGTAAGCCAAGTAATGGAGTAAATAAAAATATCTTCACTGTGTTCTACAAACGACTTCCAAGAAATTTCAGCGGATTTCAAAATTAAAATTATGATGCTACCAATTATTCAAAATTCACACTCATAATTCTTAACAGTACTTCCAAGTTCCCCACACCTAGTTTTTCAACAATAACAAGAACGGAATGTTGAGAATTTCAGTGACTCAGGAATGCCCGTCAAATGTAGCAATAGTCGATATTAGGTAAAAAGATTCTTCGTACGATGCAAAAATCCGGTACGACAAAAGCAACGTCATTAATTATTTTACAGAGGTAACTACATTCAATTGCCCATTATTGGACGAAAACAAGCTAAGTCACACAATACATAGTTTAAAGCAGCAAATATTTTAAATGAAATTTTTAATAAGTACTGCATTTTTAGACATAGTCAGTTTTTTTTTCTAAACTTCACAATTATTTGAATATTGAGAATATTATTACGTCAATTCTACATGCCCCCAATAAAATATTTTGCATTGTCTCCTTGCAGGAGAAAACACTAAATTAAATAATAATGTGTTACCTATGAATCATGGATAAACAGTTTTCTGTCGCAGAGGTACTTAGGTAACAAATTGTCATTTTTATTAGCAATTTTGACTTTTGATGCTGGTATTTATTGCCTAATAATTTTTCACCTTGTATGTTACGTCACGCCGCACGGAGATATTAAGGCAACGTTTTTAATAATGATTTTTTGTATTTTAGTTTTAAGTAATTAAATTAGTAGTTAGAATTATTACTGTCCATTCAAATATACAATTAGTATCACAATTCCTGCCAAAAAGTCTCTGTCAAAGGTTGTGCACCCCAAAATATAGATTTTTTTAATGTACACTATGTGGAAAGACCTTGAGGATCTAAATGTGGAGCCCCCGATTGTAAAAAACATATTTTAGGATTTTTTTATTACCTAAAATTGATTAATTTTAGCCTTACATCACATTTAGAAACTTGTTTTTGAATATTTTTCAATGATTTTTTAAACTAGTGGAAAGTGTATCTTTTCTAGATTAAGAAGATGTTAAATTAATTTCCAAATTATTTTTAACAAATGCTACACAAATTCTGACACAAAACATACTTCCAGCGTACGAAATATGTAGAAATGAATTAAGAAATTATTAGCGGAATAATTACCTTTATTGTTGTAATAAATACGATTTATTTTCCGCTGCATATTTTGAGTTATACGCGTGTCGCTCCTCGCCGATCACTGATTTGCACTACGTAGCACAGGAAATAAAGGGATGACGTCGAAAATAATTAGAGAAAAGCTGGATTTTTGCTAGTAGTTAGACCACTACAAGATATCATATTTCTCAAAACTCCCTCCCTTGTGATTCTAATAAATTCTGAAGAACGGCATTTTGCTTTTAAAACTCAAAGTTTAGTTATCTGGTTATATCCTTGTAGCTTGTTTAAAACTGACAATGTAAATTACAATACAATACAGTTTTGATTATATACAGTATATACAGTTAAAATCTACAATAAATACAGGGTCACTAGCAATTTTCTTCTAGAAAGGGAGGTGAGTGTTTACATATTGCTAAGAATTTCAAGTCCCCTTTTATTCATTCACATCCTGACTTACAGCTGTAGGATACGAGTCGTAGAAGTTCATGCAGGGCAAAATACATTAAACTTGCAATAAGTATCAATGCTTTCTTCTTTTGTTCATTTACTTCTACATATTCTATCGTCCATCCAAGAAAGTGGACTCTGCAATGAACACTGCAATATGGATTTTCATGTTACCACCAACCTGTTTTTCTAAAAGGAAATTACACTCCTTTTCGAGGTGAATCTGTATTTATTGTTGATTTTAACTGTATATACTGTAAATAAATAAGACTGTATTATATTATAACTTATATTGTTATTTTTAAACAAGCTACAAGGTAAAAAAAACTTGAATTTTAAAATTAAAATACCGAGTTTTCGATTTCAATGCCATTAAGAAAAACCTGAAAACATTAGCGCAAGCTTAAACAAAAATATTTTTCTAACACATCATCATCATCATCAACCAGCCTCTAAAGTCCACTGCTGGACATAGACGTCCCTTGATTGTTTCCATAGCTTCCTGTCCTGAGCAACTTGCATCCAGTTGGTGTGGAAACGTTTCAGATCATCATGCCATCTAGTTGGTGGACGACCTCTATTTCTAAATGCCTCTTGCCGCGGCCTCCATTCCACTATCTTCTTGGTCCATCGGTTATCGTTGATCCTAGCAATGTGTCCCGCCCAGTTCCACTTGAGAGTTGTTATTCTTTCTACGGCATCTGTTAGTTTTGTTCTTCTGCGTATTTCTACGTTTGGCACTTTGTCTGTCAATGATAACCCCAGCATTGATCTATCCATTGCACGTTGTGGAACTCTTATCTTATTTGCCGTCTTCTTAGTGAGTGTTAGGGTTTCAGCGCCATACATCAAAACGGGCAGCACACACTGATTGAAAACCTTTCTTTTCAGACATATTGGTGGTGCCGATTTAAAAATGTTGCTGAGCCGGCCAAAGGCTGCCCACGTCAACCCTATTCGTCTAACGAGCTCACAGGTCTGATTATCGCGGCTAATTCGTATTTCGTGACCCAAGTACTTCTAAGAAGCTGTTTCTTTGATTTGGTTTTTGTCAATATATATACCGCCACCAATTACTAGGTTTGTCATTACTTGGGTTTTTGTTATGTTAATTTTCAATCCCATCTTTTGAGTTGCCGTGTTCAGCCTTTGTACCATTTTTTGGCCTTTATTAATGCAGTCAGATATTAGGACTATGTCATCCGCAAATCTGAAGTTACACATGTTTTCGCCGTTTATGTTCAGGCCTAGCTCTTCCCAGTCTATTTGTTTGCACATGTACTGGAGTAAGTTGTTAAATAATTTTGGAGAAATGGTGTCGCCTTGGCGAACATCTCTTTCTACTCGGAAGTTGTTCGTATCTTCGTGAAGCCTTACACAGGCCGTGGCGTTCTCATATATATGCTTAATTATTGTGATGTAGCGATAATCTATTCGACAGTCAGCTAACGATTTTAACATTTTTCACATCATTACATCGGTACGACCATTGGTTACCGAGATGTAAAAGGGGAAGTTCGAAGAGGCACTGAGAAGAACCACAGAGAGGAGGGGCGGGGAGTTTTGGAAAAATGCATTTCTTGTAGTGGTCTAACAACTGACCAAAATGCAGAATTCCTCTAATTGTTGCCGACGGGATTTCTTTATTTCCTGAGCTACATGGCGTGATCGGCGAGGCGTAACACGCGTATAACTCAAAACACGCAGCGAAAAATAAATCGTACTTTTACAACAATAAAGCAATACAGGTAATTCGTTCGCTAACAAATATTCCATTCATTTCTAGACATTTCACGTTAAAAATAATTTCGAAATTAATATATCATCTGAATCGAGAAATAATAAACTTTCGACCACTATAAAAATAATTGAGAAATATTCAAAAATAAACTTGTAAATGCGATGTCAACGTAAAAATAATCAATTCTCAGTACCTAATAACAAAAACTCTTGAAAATATTTTTTCCTGCTATTTTGCAATCGCAAATAGAATGACGCCCTCCGCATTTAGCTTCCCAAGATCATTCCAGATCGTGTACATTTATATTTTAAACTATATCTTCGCTTGCACACTCTATGATTTTAGAGGCGTTTCTGTGAAACGAGAATTCCCGCCAACAATTAAAATAAATAGAAAATCTGGAAAAAGACGCAAAATAATTCATAACAATTTGATTCCAAATTTTCTTTGAATATTTTTGACAACTAAGACATTGCTACTAAATATCAAAAAGTCAATAAATCGACTATCGCAAGGAAAAATTAAATTAGGACATCTTTCACAAAAAAATAATTATTCAAACCAGTCTGTTAGAGGTCGTGGTTAGAATTTGCTTTTTAAATGTCAGAGTGCAATATGTATGTAAATATTATTGGTTTTACTTTTATTTCCGCCTCAATAGTAAAGAAAGAAAAGTGGGACTCCCGACATTCCTTTATTTGAAACATTTTGATGTTTTGTACAAGAACACAAGAACAATGTGAAGTCTTAGTTTGTGGTTGTGGTTTTAAATTACTCTACTTAAAATGCTCTGACTAAACCGGATCATAATAATAAGTGGATTTTCACATATCACCTTTTTTAATCGTTTACAGAACGTTGCTAGACCATCTAGGCTGATGATATGATGACTTACAAAGCTTAGAAATCAAATAAAAATTATGCAGCAATAATAATCAATCCATCATGATCTTGACTAAATAGAAGAAAACTCTAAGCTTACAGTAAAAGATCCCGCGGACACACCAAAGAGTACATTTTTTTATTATAAATTCAGATCAAACCAAAAATAGTATATATTACCTAGCACTGTTGGAAGAAACCAGAAATGATTTTCTGTAATCATTTTTGATAGAAATTTCCAATAGATAAATGCCTGGAAATTAATACTTTATGACAAAGATGCACTATTTTATTTCGATCACTCAATTTTCACGCCCTCTAAAATGTTGCACCAGAACCCGGGCTTCTTAGGCTTCTCCTATATTACCACTGGGCCGTGGAGAACATTTTGAAAACGTATGCTCGCAGTTGGATTGGTCGTTAGGGTCCACAGAATTGATCACCAAAATCACCAGTCCTCAATTTAATTATTGTATTTGGGGGTGGCTAAGGCTAACATCTTTTATTTGTGCAACAAAAAAAGAGAACTCGAATTCTGAAGCTCTCATATTTTGAAAATCTTATATGAAAAATATTCTTACGTTGTTTTACAAACTACAAACTTTAAAAATTAAAACTAACAACACCGATTAAATTATTCACACTCCCAATTCTTAAGAGTACTCTTAAATTTCCCACACCTAAGTTTTTCAATAATAACAAGAACTGAATGTCGAGAACTTCAATGACTCAGAAAGATCCCACAAAATTTAGCAATAATCAATGCTATGTTAAAGGTTCCAAATCATAGTTTTGCATAAAAGTATTCTTCATACAGGATCTTAGTAAACATCTGATATGGTAGAAACAACCGCATGAATTGCTTTGTATAAGTACATTTAGTTAGGTGATTAACCTATAAAGTAAGATCACAGTAGTAATTTAAGAAAAACATCAACGCCTAAATTGATACACTTCAGGATTAAGCATGATAATTTCTTCCTTCGTAATAACTTCAGCAAGGAATGCCATTTGTGTATCTACATGCTTCATATTGTTGCTTTTTTTGCCCGTGCCCTGTCAGACCTCTCTAATATTTGCGATAATTTTAGCAAGAATTAATGAAAACTATTGCTCTAAATTGTCTATTCAAAGATGTTTCTGAGCCTCGAAGCCTATCTCCTTTCTTCCTTTTTCCATTTATTTAGGATTCGGTAGCAGTTACTTCGTAGGACCTACTCAAAATGTGAACTACTTCCGCATTTTATAGTTAATCACATTCTCCTTTAATACCTTCTCGTTGGTTTTCTGCGCGACCTATTGTATTTTGAACATTCAGAGATGGATCCAAATCTCTGTGAACAGTTTATTGTGCTGATTTTAAGAATTTCCTGTTTCATTCTGTATGATAATATCAAACAGGTTAGTATTTCAATATATTTGAAGCTGGCGACCTTCTCAGGTTCTTGACCATATAGTTTGATAGTTTCAGGACTTGACTGACGACTGAAAATAATAAATATGGTCTTTTTTCATTTGTATTAAAACACACGCCTTAACTTGTTATCTGGACGTTGTTATGCAGTACTTCAAGAGCTTCCACATATACCTTCATATTTTCTTGCAAAAGATAACAACAATAAAAGGTGCAAACGTAAATCAAAAGTTAATAATATATCGAAAAGACTCTACATATATTAAAAACAATAAGGTCCTTAATTTAAGATACAATAACAAAAATCTGGAAAAAAATAGATGAAATTTTCTCCTAGAAAATCGCACTAATAAACATGTTAAACTGTTAGGTACCTATATACTTCAAAACAAAAAGGAGAAAAGGCAGACTATTAATTTAATATGTGGATAAAACACTATTTAAACTACATTTAGTTAAGGATTTAAGTTTGTTTTCAACATTCTACAGTAGGGAAGAGTGGGGCATGTTGGGACACGGGGTTATTTTCGACAGTTCAATTTTACCGCTTTAAAGTCCTATGATTACTCAGTTTGTGGTGGCATTTGTCAGTTAATTTATGGATGGTGCTGATTAGAAGGTAAGTGAAAATTTAGCTATATAAATGTGTTTTTAACACATCGAGATGTAATTTAGCCCTTTTACTGAAACTGTCCTAGAAACTGGAGTTTTCGTTATAACAATTTTATTATAATATGCTGAAAATGGCGTACAGCTCTAAATAGTATTTTTGCAGGAATATTGATATTTGGAGAGGTGGGGGACAAAATTGATGGGGCACTTTGGGACTGTCCAAATGTACCCCGTATATTTTTTATGTAATGATTAAATTGCGAAAATTTTATAGCATGGTTCAGAAGTACATGTAAAACACAGACTTCACTTTCTGAATATGTAATCCAATGAGCTATTCAGCGAGTTGGACAGAACAAGATAGCGGCGCGTAACGCTGCATCTCAATTTAATGTAAAGAGGAGCCAACCCTACACCACCGATTGCAAATTTATTACAAAAATTAATAAGGAAAATTACTCTAGACAGGGATCTGATGGTGACGATCACGTGCAAAAACGACACCAAGTCAAAATATGCGTCTGGACAAATATGTTCTGCTGTCGAAGAAGAACTCGAAGATTACCTATAGGAAGCATGTATATGGGGCTAACCTACGAAACATACAAAAATTAGCATGCGAGTTTGCGAAAAGCTGAAGACAAATGATCCACTTTCATGGATGGAAAATCACAAAGCTGGAAGCGAATGGATAAAAGCTTTTATGAATAGATATCCAACTTTGGCTTACAGAAAATCTGAAAATAAAAATCTCGAAAGTGCTTCGATCTCAATTTGGATTGTTATGATGACACTGAAGGCGATGGCAACGATGACTGCATGCGCAGTTTTTAAAAAAATAGTGAAGCACTAGCAAAATTATATCTGAAGATTTCAATGAATATGAAGTAAATTTACTCCGGTAGAAAGGAGAATCTGGATTTATATTCCCTATTGCAAAAGATATTTTTTAACTATTGGTCGCAGGGATATTGCCTCCAAGCTGCCAAAGCCTCACGATGTTCAAGGGACATCAAAAATGGCTTCATTTATACATTTTGACACTTATAATATTCAATAATGTAATCTATGTAATTTTTTCGATAATGTAACCGAAAAGGATTGAAGACCACGTGACCATATAATACTGGCAACCCATTTAACACTGTTTGCAACCACGTTAACGAAACTGCATTTGACGAGTAGCAGTGGCGTGCCACATATTAAATAATTAATATATTATAGGAAGTTACACACTGGGAACAATGCAAAACTAAGTAACTTAACTCTGAATAGAGCTTCCATTGATGCGAAGGAAATAAGGTGTGGTAAGTTTGAAAAAGAAACAAAGTTCAGATACTTAGGCATAGAAATGTCCGGATATGGTAATGTTGGAACAGAGATGAGACACCAAAAAACGAAGACAACAAAAATAACAGCATGCCTAAACGACACGATATGGAGAAATAAACATATAGGAATTGAAGCCAAATCAAGAATTTATAAATCTGCAATATGCTGAAAATGGAGTACAGTACTAAATAATATTTTGCGGGAAATTCAAAAATCTTGATATTTGGCGAAGGTGACATAGATATGTACACCGCAGGGTCTCTGCCCAGACACATCAAAAACCAAGAGACTATTGGAAACATGCGAGATGAAAGTGCTGCGCACAATCGTTAAAAGAGCATGCCAACTAGAAAATATGAATGAATGGGTGCTAAGTAGAAAAGACGAATGGAATGCGCATAACAATAGGATGAACGAATAAATGATAGTTAGAGTAGCACGGGACAAATCCTCATTAGGAAGAGAAATACAGGAAGAGCGCGAAAGAGATGGAGTGACAATCTTCAACACAAACGAAAGAGAGGCATATGTGACGAAGAAGAAACCGGCCAAATGCCTAAATCAAAGAAGGAAGAAGAAGAAGAAGTTTGAAAATTAGCATAACGGAAGAATTCAAAACTACATCATGAACATCAATGCTCAGAAATGTCAAATCGGTGCTTACATGCAAAATTAGAACATGTTTCTATACTTTTCATAAATGTATAGGTTGTACATATTTCGAAACCGAAATACAGACAGCCATAAATAATCACTAAATATTCAATTTAGGTATTTCAAGAAACTTTATTTTTATAAACAATATACCACATCCGTGTGACTGATTTTAGAAATAATTGAAAAAGATCAAACAATGTACTATTTCCTCTCCCATAAACAAAATGACATTTTTACATTTGCTGATTAAGACTTTTCTATTTCTACGTATGGGTTTATCAAGAAAACTGGTTAAATTTACCGGAAACAAGAATAGCTTTCAAGCACCATACAACGTTCGATTACAAATGAGTTCATCTCAAAACCTGCATTCACAATAGTATATACCTAAATACGTAATACGTAAATATTCCACATTTTGATCACATGCAGGTTGAACTAGATATAAAAACAAATGTACACTGTATTAAAGACAACTAAAACGCACAGCCTACACTAACGAATAAACAGAATAAATGGTGTTATGGAAGTATACGTAGTAACTTTCATCAGTAATGGAGCTTACCAAACTGCAGAACTTTTCTATTTTTATTCATATATGTATTATTATCCCCTCTACATTTGACGAGTCGTTCAATAAGCAAATGAAGGGTACAGGGGTAAAAGGGTGAATGTCACAAAAACTAGTTTTTGAGAAAAACGATTTTTAAAGTTTGGAGACTCTCATCTTGGTTCTACAAATATTTAGAATTCCAATTTTTTTTCTGCATATATATATGTATGTTTACTCTTTTTGTGTATAACGACTATACCAATTTGACTGCCATAGGCGTACGAAAAAATAATTTATAAAGGGGCAACACAAAGTAATCAAGTGACAAATGCATAAAATTGAGAACACAGTACTAATTTAAAATTGTACGAAGTGCACTAGTAGTAAATAATAATAATAACATTAATAATAACAACAACAATAATAATAATAATAATAATAACAATAATAAAACATGTAACATAGTCCGGTCTTTCCTTCATAACACTCAATAGCACTTCTATTCTAATTTGGCACTAGCTCGTTGGAAAAGAAGATTTTAGCATCAACTGATGAGAAACTAAGGACAGATAATAATAATAATAATAATAATAATAATAATATAATAAAAAAAATAAAAACGGGTAAAAAAGGCCGTTCAAAGAATGACTCGGGTATTTTTGTCGGAACTGAATTTATTACATTAATATTATAATAACATCATACCCTAAATTAAACATCATCACCATAAGGTAAATTTTCGAAATAACTATTTACACTAGGATCATCGCAAAACCTTTTCAAGTGTTGGGGATTTTGGTACTTTATTAAAGATATAGGAAGTCCTTCGTGGTATTTCAGATTAGGTAATTCAAATTGACCATCAGGTAATACCTCAAGATTTCGTTGTATTACGTTCAAAGCATTTAAGCCTGGTACAATTACAACTAACGCCTGCTTCATGACTTTGTAGTCTTAGTATTTTTGAAACATCTCTCATTCGCCCATAGGAGGCCCTTTTCTTAGAAGTTAAAAACAATTCTTCCCCCTCCTCGTCACTCATTGCGAATAACCTAAATGAAAATACCTTATTGAATTCCAATCACTACAAGACCAAACTGTTAAGTTTACTCACCTTTCTCACTGTTGTCGTAGAAGTAACTAAATAGATCAACACTTAGTGACCGTAATTTTTCGTTTTGTTATCAAATTAATTAATTTAATAACTACACAAATATCACACAGTTGTTCTACTGACGGCCGATATCGGTAGACTAAAAGAAAAAAACACAAGTTCTGTACCAAACACGTGTGCCCAGTGGACATTCATCTTTGTTCACCACAACGCAAGGACATTCATCTTTTTTCCTCTGTACAGTAGAATTTAAATTCGCTGTAACTTGCGACCCTCATTGTTTTTACCTGGTTTAAATGCTCGGTTAGATTCTAACGTATTTTTGCTATGAATTCGCATCTTTATCTCAAAATGGCCTTTTTTGGACGTTCATCTTTTTTCCCCTGTACCCTTCAAATGTAAAAGGCGAAAATGATAAAAAGTAGTATGCAAACGTTAAATAGTTTTTATACTGCATAAAACATGTGTAATACGATTATCATTTAACACAAAAGCATGAGGCCAATAACTTGTCTATGTCAATTAATAAGGTATGTTAGTAACCAGATGTTAACTAAAGGTTTATCAGTACCTTGACATATTATTCCATAGGTATAGCAATTTTAACTCAGTTTTTAGGGTATTTTCGAAAAAAAATATGAATGAGAAAGTGTTCAGTTTGACGAGATGTCTCTGTGGGTACATTAAGTGCGTGGACTTTCATAATACCCCGTATTTTGTTACTGCAGAAAAACCGATTACGTGCACTTGAAATATTCTTATTCTGTTTAAGCAGATGAATAATTTCTTACCATGAGCGTAAAAAATCTGCGGCACCTGATTTACACTTATTAAAAGAATGTTTCTATATTTCAATTTGTTTCAAATACTAGGGCAATTTGAAATATTCTATAGTCATGCTTTTTGTTTGTTTTTTGTTTTGCTTTTTTAAAATAAGTACTTATCTCTGCTAACCAGATATATATTATAGATATTAATAAAACTTCATTCGAGGCAAATGTCTATCCTGGAAATTGCATGGCAATTTTACTATTACATAAGTAATTTGCTTGTAGTTAGACACTACAGACGTAGTTACTTTCGCAACTTTACAATGAGTTAAATTTTAAAATAATTATGTTAGTTTGTTACGGTCTAAAACGACTTTTACGACACCGCGCCGTCACATACAAACATTACGTAAAAGTTAAACGGCCAGCGCTGACGATAATTCTCACAATCAGGACAATGACTCACTCATGTAGGGCCGCTGCCCTGCCCGTAACAAGATATGCCGCCTAGACATCAGTCGATCGAGGGAGGGTCCTACACGAGATTACCTACAGGGAACGGCCTAAGGGACGGTAAACATTGATAAAATGAATTAAGTACCACCCGGTTTCATCGACATAAACGAAATTGCAAAGATAGACCCAGAGTGAAACCGGGAAATCAAATGAGCCTACCTTCTAACTTTACACCTTGGCGAAATCCAAAGCTCAACGGGAACAGTATATAGATGAGTACAGCTTCGTGACTTCCAACACTGCAGCGACAAGCGTCCTAACCTATTTGCAATGCTTAACCACTCAGGTTTCGCCGTACATTTATCTTTACACAGTATGTAACATGACCTGAAAATTAGCATGCACAAACTCGTAGGAAATCATAAGTCATCGTTCTATAAACCGATCTATTGGTCTAAACACATGTAATTAAGATTGGTACACACAATGGAAACATATACTAAATGGGCTAAATCTATAACCCAGCTGGGAGACGTTTTAACTCTAATTATAATCAAACAGGCGAATGAATTAGTTTACAGCGGCCTCGGTGAAGGCGGCAATGTTTCAACAAATAACACATAAATTATGCGCGAACAACTGAATGAATTTTATTTCACAAGTAGCCTCGGTATGCGGTTATGAGTCAGCAAACAAACACATAAATTTTGGGCGAACAACTGAATGAATTTGATTTTGCAAGTGACCTTGGTAGGCGGTTGTGAGTCAGCAAACAAACACATCTATATATATAAAAATCAATCGCCATGTGTTAGTAACGCAAAAACTCGAGAACGACTTGACCGATTTGGATGATTTTTTTTGTTTTGTTCGTCTTACTCCCGAGGTGGTTTAGCAAAAAAGAAAATTCGGAAAAACCCAAAGGAAAAGCCGGAAAATTGGAAAATATCGCAAGTGTGTTTTCTATACACTGTACGATTTTCTATTTGCAGTCATACTTTTATGATTCTGTGCTTAATGGTTTGAAGGGTTTTCCCCATCATGTCATAATCCAAAACAACGTTTGCCGGGTCAGCTAGTAAATTATAAATTACCTATTACTAGCTATAAACGCTATCTGATTGGTTTAGCCGAGCGAATGAGTCATGATGGTCGGAGAACTCGCTACTGCAACGGATGGGATTCGACGTAAGCGTGGGCGTCGTGCGGTCCCCAAAGATTTCCCCTAAATCGCAGGGTCTGGTGTAACTCCCTCGCGGGAAGAACGGAACGGAGAACTGGCAAGGCCGAAGTATTGGCCCGCTCTGCTGAATGTATCCCCAAAACTATCGGGAAAAATGCCCCTTGCGGCCCACAGGAATTTGCAGAAACGGCGGTCATACAAACCAGGAACCACACACTGCCACTCAAAATCAAACACCTTATCGCCTCCGCGGCTCGTGAAGAGTTCTCACAACAAACAAAGTCAAACTTCGCTGTAACAGCACAAGAACACGGCCGCCCACCCGCGCGCGAAGCGCGGGGAGACAAACTCACGCTATAACGACTGTCTGCAGTAACTGCCGGAGACTGACTAATTCCAAAAGACACGCCACGTCAAGTTTTCGCGCCAGACGCGCTGTCTTGCCACCACCCGTAGCCAATGACGAGCAAGCAGGAACCCGTCGTTAACTCGACTCGACGAAAGAGTGCGATGGAAGTTGCATTCTTTAGCAAACATATCTCCCTCGCTCCCATGGACTCGCGTTTTGAATTTGACCTAACCAAGCGCGCTTAAGCGAGACGAAACAAATGCAGTTGCAAAGAAGACGGCTAGAGCACAGAGCGATAACGCTGAACCTTTTAGAAAACTAAAAGTTGCGTGCGCGTCAAACCTTTAGAATTTTTCGATGCACTTAGTTGAAGTGTTATACGAGAAAATATGACCGAAAAGGAACCTATATACAAGCGAACTCGCCATCTTTGTAACAAAAATACTCCAAATGGTCGCATAATTATTGAATTTAAAAAAATGGCCTGACAAATTCTCGGTAGTTTAAGAAAATAAGTACAAATACTACCGTCGCCTCTGTCCCATTATAAAAGTCAAATGCGCACGGAGTATTTATGTGCGTGCCTGTTTACTTAACAAGTCAGTAAATAGCTTTACTCACCCATTTCCTCAGAAAAAAAAGTTGTGACACTAAAAATTAAAAAAAAGATCAAAGGAAAACATAACGTTCCTAATAATACTGAAACAATAAAAGGAAACAACACCTGTAAATGGGTTTACACGGAACTTTCCTCGCGCGAATTGCTTACATCAATTTGCAAATTAAACAAATTCAGTCGCTGGTCTTACGCTCCTACGCTCGCTCTCGCGCTCTCAGGCAGACCCAATTCGCTTACTACGCTGCTTTAACCACTAGACCACGCTGGGAGAGAGGTTGAGTCGCATCTGGCTCTATATAAGGAACTCGTGATAGCTGTGTACTTCTATCCATTTTATGACATTTACCCTGTATCTGTTGGATCCCATTTTTATTAATAGTAAAAACCTAAGTTATATACAAATTATTACTTTTACCGATTCCTGCGTTAAACCAGTATTTTTTATGGCTCACCCTGTATATATTTGACCGGAAGTATATTTAGTTTCGTGACATCTAGTCCGCCTGCAAAATATCGTCTTCCTGAAACAAATGGTTTTTGAGCTATACCGCCAACAAACAGAGAGACAGACAGATGGAATTGAGAAAACATGTTTTTCACATTCTTGGGACCCCGAAAAGTGAAGATCTGAAGAAATCTAGAAAAAAGATTTGTTCACTATTACAATACGTACTTCCTTCTTGTTTTAGACGACGGAAGTAAAAACATTCATTTTTAAAACTTACTTATAAATAAAAGTGGGTTTGTATTTGGTAAAATTTCCAACTTGAACTTTATATGTAGCTTTTATCAAAAAGCTTCAAATTATTGGATTGTATACATTCACTTTTTAAAGAATACCTGCTCAATAGCTTCCAACAGGCGTTGTGTTCAGCAAAAGAAATAGCAAATGACATGGAAATAAATGCAGATTTTGTATCTTTTCCACTATCAGAATTTGTCATAAAATTAAGTTATTTAATTATGAAGGTAAAGTACCCTTGTAGAAAGTCGAGCAAACAATTTTACAGTCTACAGTCCCACAGTTTTGAATGAGTTATTTAAGTATTTAACTGATGTCCGTCAAAATATTCCCGTATTTTTACAAAATATAGCATAGCAAAATGGCATTTATTTTTTCAAAATATGGCATATAAAATGGCACTTATTTCAAAATAAAGCATAAAAAGGTAAGTATTTATTTCGAAAAGTTGAAATTTTAGAAAAAATTTCACCAGTAATATTAAAAATCCCACAACACAAATACAAAAGACAAAGTAATCTGATAAAAACGACGGGCACAAGACAAATAAGTGGAACGTAGGTATTCGAGGTGCATTGAAGGGAAAGGGGGGAGCGCGGGGTTGATGTTGTTGACAACTGGACGTAACGGATACTTACCTGAGCGTTGAGGCGCGCGACGAGCGGCCACCCCCGCCACGGATCATCGACTTTAGTACCTGGCACTTACCAAAACTTCTGCATGTCTATTTTGAAATTTGTAATCCCTTTTGTTGCGAATTAGCCACATAATATTGATTTTGATTGAAATATAGCATTAAAATATGGCATTTATTCAAAATATAGCATTTATCACAAAAAGGGCATTTTATAGCATTTATGGCACCAACAAATGTGGTTCATTCCACCTCTTACTACGTGAACTGCCTAAATACAAAATCTGGCCCTCAAGGGCCCTACAGTAAGAAACATGGCAAAATGGCATTTGACGGACTCTACTGATGATATACATAGAAATAGAACCAATAAATTTACAAATTGCTCATTTTTTGAAATATTTTGTGTAATGTTATATCATCGTTAGAAACATTAAACTGCATTTAAAAATATATTAATTGAAGCATATTCCCCAATGTTTCAATTTTACCCACAATACTTAAAAATATTTGAGATCGGCCATGGCCTCAGAAAGATTAACAGAAATGTCAATTATGGCCATTAAACATGAGTTAACCGCAAAAATAAATTACAACATTATAGATGGTTTTTCTAAAGAAAAATCTGGGGGAATTGATTTACAGATTCTCTTAAAATTGAAATGTTTATATGTCTTCTATTTTTTCAAATTTGTGAAACTATTTACAACTCCTATAATTATTTAAATCCTCGGTGAGTTTGATCAAGTAAGTGAACCCTCGCCAAGACGTAGGCGCGATAGTAGAAGGTGGTGACAGAGGTGGAGGTGGGCAACAAAACTTGTGTTTGCATAACTAGAAAAATTTCCATGGGCCGGCCCTGTACATAAATACTATATATAAAACACTAACTTAATGGACAACGTACTTTTCCATTTGCAAAAACACAATCAATGTCACAGTTGCTTGTAGATGGTAAATTTTCTGAAATTTATTACTTTTTCGTTTTAATAATAGAAAATTGCCCAGAATATTAAAATTATTGATAATACAGTTGTATAGCATTTGTGCTTTATGGATATAAATTAATTACACAAAAAAGTGTTGTATATACAAATATTTTTAAAGTTGGGTCTACCTAGTTAATGATACAGTGTGAGCCTCTGTTGAGTAAAATAGTAAAAACGCAACCACCAAATAACTGTCTCTGTACAATACATTTTTGAACACGACTGTACAACCCACAAATTATCTTCAACCTGGCACTGATTACCCATACACCATCCAGTCGTGTACATTTTTGAGTAGCCGAACCTTGCTTCTAAGCACAAAAAACTACTTAATAAAGTTAAGATCCTTTAATATAAACAAAAATAAACAGAAAGCTTATGTTTATATAATACAATTTAAATCTTTATACCCGGATTTTGCTAACACTTTTTATAAAAAAGCTTTATCTCCACTAGACGTTCCTGCCTTTCATGGTTTTGAATGACGTATTCAGCACAAGAAAATATTTACGCCCTGCACTAATTAACCTGTACAACGTCCGAAAACTAAATTTGGCATTTATCAGTTTAATGGAAAAACTGGTCGAACCAATTTGAGGATGGATACCTACCACACCATATTTAGAAATCTGACTTGTTTGTATGTTCTAATTTGAACTTGGATAAAACAAATTCAAAGACGTTTTGAGAAAATGATCACTGGGACTTGTAATGGAATATTATTCATCAGATTGTCACTATTCCAAAAATTATATTTGCATATGGCGCGGACTAGTTTTTATAAATTCCACCAGATTAGTTAATTTTGAATTTCAACGTTGTTTATTTTAGCTGTAATACAAACAACACAATGCCATGGTAGCAACGGATTTGTCAGATTAGGTTTGACACACTTCAGTGTCACGCTGTTCCCGATTGTTATGTTTCGAGAGTGATTTTTCTTATGTGCGTGGAAAAAATTCACAGGATACAAGCAGCTCGTCTCCAACAATTAAACCGGCCAGGTTAAGCCTTAAAATTGCAGAACGCGCCCAGTTTTTTTGCATCATTTTCAAAAGCCGAGGCAGCGAGGAGTCGGCGGTGGGGAGCGGCCCCTCATTGGAGCGGCATGGCGAAGAGCGGCTTCGTATATATGTCACGGTGTTCGATTTTAGCTCATTTCGATACCGAACGGACGAACATAGACTAACAAAGTAAGCTTTCTGTCGTTCACACATTAACAGTTCCGAGTGATCAAAATGAAAGTGACGTACTCTGTGGTTGTGCTCCTCGCAGCCTTAGCCTGCAGTCACGGTTATCCAGGTAAGAACAATCGATAGTTTTTGATATTCCGCATGTTTGCTCAGATTGAAATTATCTAACCTGATTGTTGTAAACATAAGTACCAAATGGTGGTTTTTTAAAATAACATTTCGGGGGAACCTCTATGTACTATGTACGTTACAGTTAACAGTGTTGAAATGAAAATAACTCGTGGATTTCAGTCAGCGTTAAGGTACCTACAAAAAGCACAGGCGATTTATTTAATAATCACTAATCACAGTTTAATAATTAATTGGTCGCTCCAATCGTGAACCTTCAATCTTTCTACGACGTAATCAACTTAATGAACAAAATTTATTCCCATATTTTGGTTTCTGAGCAAGTTCGACGACTCATTTGCATGTCGGCACGATTCGAATTTAAAGATATCAAACGGTGAAGAGCACTATTTTCAGCTTTCTAAAAATACCCCTATTTACAAGCAGCCTAAATAGAAAATTTCGCCACGCCGCATTTAGTCCTTATCATCTTTAATTGTAAGTTTACCTACCTGCCGGAAAAGCTAACTGTATAACCAATTATAATGCTTGTTAGTCATTGGAAAAGCTAATTACCAAAGTGATTCTTGCATGATTACAAGCTGCGTTTAACAAGGGGGGCCAAAAATATTTTATCTTCACAACACTGAAATGTGGCACCGGTTATGCCTCGTTGCCTACGCATATTTGCATTATTATACCTAGGGCGATAGCTCGTATCAGCTTTTATATTTATTATTTATTAGTTAGCATATCTGTTTTATTTTCTAAATTACACCGGTTGAACTTCATATAATCCCATCCAAATTGGAAAAATATATTCCATCCACGCATAGTGGGAGTTTTTGGAAATGTTAAATTCAGTCAGTAATAAATGCTATAATTCGAAATGCTTAATGTCCTTAATAATTAGTTGCCAATAAGATAAGAAACTATAATATTAAATAAACATTTATAATACATTAAGTAGGTACCCACTTTTAACTCAGTTAATCAATTTTAATATTAACATAGTGGAGTGTTAGATATTAATTTTTCAATATCCATGCAGGATCCTTAAAATTTAATCGCGTATGTAATTGTGGCTAACACTACATTACATTGTAATTTAAACCAAGTAAATATGTTTATTACAAACAGATGTGCCGCTGCAGGTGTTTTGTACAAGCAGCAATAAAGCAAAATTAATGTGCTTTTAAAACAGTATAAAATTACCGTGTAATTCCATAAACTAGTTGCTCAATACATTATACAAACTCTATTATAATATACAAAATTGACAAACTGGAACAGTTGTGTACAAAAGCTGCACAATAAACTATTTACTTTGCTTATATTACGCGTATAAGATATATGTGACCGATTGATAATACTAACAATTGAAAATGTCCTTCATACAACGATATGAATTGCGAATAAAACGTTTACGTTAATTGTAATTTCACTAAATTGTAGTCATTTAAAGGTGACTTGCTTAGAAAAACTGGGAAGTGTACTTGCATGCCATTTAAAGCAGTGGTTTCCAACCAATGGGTTCTCTACTGTTTAGAACTAAAAATTCATTTTGAACGCCCATATTTAATTAATTCACAGTTTTTACATAGCTTCACCTGTCTGTCTTCTTAAGTTTCAGTTTATTACGGAAGTGTAATATTTAAGCACCAAGGGCATTATGAAGATACAAACCCGAGGGGTATACGCAAGTAATGCTCGTGGTACATACAACCTAGGGCGTTATTGACTGCCTCGTATCACAGGATATAAATAACAAATAATAGACAAGTGGAAAATAAATAAAATAATTTCCCGATTTCATACGTTTACCCAATTATCATTGCATAAAACGTAAGCTGGTTATTTAACCAATGTGACGAGTGATCGCACTATTAGCAAGTGGTCCAATGTTTCAGCATAACACCATATATTTGCACTTTCAAATGCATAAATTCAATGTTAAATTGTGCATAGACCTATAGAAAC